>CM053515.1:64592504-64750220 GCA_028627145.1 Eidolon dupreanum
AGATTCACTATGTCTTTTGGACAAAATGATATTTTATCCTTCATCTTGATTGTTACATTTTGTCTCTAATCCTTACCTATAGACTATAATGTTTCAGAATAACACACTTAAAATAGTGAGAAAAATGTGTTTTCCTTTGATGAAAAGGCTAATGATTTTTCTTTGGTTTATAGCAAAATGATTTGCTCCTAACTCAGTTGGCCTCTGTAATACTTACTGAGAGAATTCTTGTCCATAACCTGCTGGTACCATTTGCATGCTAATCATTTCTGTAATTGATCTTCCCGCCACTCTACAAACCTTGCAGCAGGCAGCTCTGAAATTAAGTATTGCCGAGTGGGGCCACACATTGGGGGGTTCACAGGGGCATTGTGGTGCTGTCAGACACTCTCCATAGCACTCTGCCCTGTGATTTCGCACTAGAGAATTCTGGTCAGCATGAAGGTAAAATGGCTTTTATTGTAACACAGAGCTCATGGTGCAGGTCAGTCTGGGTTTATTGTTGCCAAAATGGAACAAGAGAAGTTTAATTTTTTTGTGTGTGTTGGTAGAAAAGTAGGAGAGGTGCTAGTGCCAAGCTAGTATGCTAGAAGAAGCCTTAATCCATCCCAGGTCACGAACACTTGAGAGAGAGAGAGAGAGAGAGAGAGAGAGAGAGAGAGAGAGACAGAGATTCCTAAGTACATCCAAGCTAGAAGGATAACTGTTGTATTATTCATCGATTATAGAGTAAAACAATTCCAAGGAACCACAGGCATTTCTTCCTCTTTTTCCTCTTCTTCTTCATCTTCTTCTGGCATTTCTTATTCTTACTCTCAAATTTTCTGAAGTGGAAATAAAAATGCAGAGAGGTTCAATGACTTGCTCGAGGTCATAACTTTGGAATAGAGTCTAGAGCCACACTGACCAATATGGTAGCCACTAGCAACATATGGCCATTTAAATTTAAATTAGTTAAAATTAAAACTTCAGTTCTTCTTTCTCACCAACCATGTTTCAAATACTCAATGGCCACATGTGACTAGTGGCCACCATATTGAATAGCACAGATATAGAACATTTTCGTTGCTGCAGAGAGGTCTGTTAGACAGTGCTGTTCTAGATACTCTTGATCCAGGTTCTTTCCATTATTACAGAAAGGTTCTCTTCCTTCCCTACATATACAATCTGTATCTATAACTGTTATGTACAGTGGGAAAGGCATATTTTAACATTAATTTACATATAAAGCCCCCTATTTGCTGTCTTTCTTTGAAAGTGGGAGCAACTTGAGTAAGCTTCTCAAACTTTCTAGAACTGGTGCTTACCTATAAACATTTTCCATCACACAGGATCAGAGTGTGTTTAGCAATGTGGTTGCTTTGACTTTAGGGTACGACTTTTTCTTTAAAGCTAATAGCAATATAGCAGTGAATTCTTTAGAAAACCCATACAGCTCCTTGAGGAAAAATGGGCCAAGGTGGTATGGTGTCACAGATGTCTGAGGGCTCTAAATTAACACTGTAAATCTCAAGATTATGGGAGAGAGCTAGTAACTTTATTGAATGTCTCCCATCTGGCTGTGCTTCAGGCAGCTGCCTGAATGACAGGAGGAGTGGTACAGAGAAGAGCAGAAATTCAGGTATCAGAAAGTATTTAATAAAGAGTCTGTTTGGTACCTATGTCCAGGGATCCCATTTCAAATTGATTTTTCTTACTGAGACCAACAACGGGATATTATGCTCTTGGCAGAAGTGGGACAGGACTAGCCCAAGCTGTGGAGCCCAACTCAGCATGAGGCAGGCAGCCCTGGGCTGGGGTGGGGTGTGATGGATCTCACAGGATAAGGGAATCCCGAGTTCAGGGATATAATAGAATTCCCAGCAGAATGTGGCCTGGTGAGCAGAACTGTCTGCTGTAGAGAGTTTGCTATCACCTGCTGCATGTGAATAGCTCTGAGTCTTTGGGTATTGATAACGGCAAAAGGAATTACTGTTCTGTAAGAAATTGGGGTGATAGAATTGTGTTGTATCTGATTGCCTTTATCCTGATCTGTTTTTCTTAGGATATTTGAATATATATGTATATATATTCAAATATATATATATTTATATATACCTTAGAATAATGTAGAAATCATGTTGGAGAGCTGGAGGTGACATTGAGATGGTCTATAGAAACTTGTAACTCAAACTGTGTTCCATGGACCAACAGCATCAGTGTCATGCCTAGCTTTAAAAGACTCTTCGTAAGTCTTTTCTGAGTGAATACATAACACATAACTTTCTGGTGACTAACAGAGCTAGGAAATGAATTTCTTGCATACTGGTCCAATGCCCTTTCCTTTAAATAAGACCAGAAAATCATGATTTAAAAAAAAAATAACTATGTGACTGAGCTGGAGTTTATACCGGTTCAGGGGAAAAACAACATTTTGAGCTCTCAGATCTTGTCTATGATAGAAGAGCTGCTCCTCAGTGCTTCTGGTTCTTTCCATCCAGGCTCAGGGTAGGCACTTCCCCAGACTCCTGAGGTTAGGTGTGGCCATGTGATTTACATGGACCATTGAGTGGAAGTGAGATGTTAAATCTCTTAAGACAGTATGTGAGTCTCTGAGCTCTTTCCTTTTTGCTTAGAAACCATGAAATATGTTAGGAGATTGTGGCAAATGGGAGAGGCTTTATCAGCCTGAGTTACTGAAAGACTATGAAGAGTGCTCCACTAACCCACATGGTTTTTGTTGTTATAAATTACTGACATTTTGAAGTTTTTGTCACTACATCATAATCTAGGCTAATCTGATTGATACACTGTCTCTTAGGTGACTTCTTGAGAGAGTATGGGCTTAGTGGTTAACAAGAGATATGGGAGAGAATATTCTAGAGTTTAGTGCTAGATTTTAAGATCTCTCAATCAATTGTAAGCTCATAATGATCATGTCTCAGCCGACTTTAAATCCACTGAATGGGATTGTTATGGGTTAAACTGTGTCTCCCCTCCAAATTCGTATGTTAAATTTTTAACTCCCAGTACCACAGAATATGGCTTCATTTGAAATAGGGTTTTCACAGAGGTTATCAAATTAAAACAAGGTTCTTCACATGGGCCTAATCCAATATGTCCTCATAAAAAGGGGACATTTGGAGATAGACACGCAGGGAGATTGCTGAGTGAAGCTGAAGGCAGAGATCAGAGTGATGCTTCCATAAGCCATGAAAAGCCAAAGATTGCCAGCAAAACACCAGAAGCTAGGGGAGAGGCATGAGGCATTCTTCCTCACAGACTGCAGAAAGAACCAACCCTGCTGATGCCTTGATCTCGGACTTCTAGTTTCCAGAACTGTAAGACAATAATCTTCTGCTGTTTAAGTCACCCAGTCTATGGTACTTGTTATGGCAGCTCTAGCAAATTAATGCAGGGATTTTTTTTTTTAAGTTTTGATTTTTTTTCCTCTTTAAACAGCTTTATTGTAATATAATCCACATACTACACAATTGACCTATTTAAAATGTGCAACTCAATTGGTTCTTAGTACATTTGCATCACTACAATTACATTAAGAACATTGTTATTATCCCTAAAAGAAACCCCATACTCATTAGCAATCACCCCTCATAATGACCCTCCCTGCACCTCCAGGCCCCCCACCCCAGCCCTTAGTGGCCACTACTTTCTTCCTCTGTATAGATCTGCCTATTCTAAACATTTCATACAAATTGATTCGTTTAGTATGTGGTCTTTTGTCACTGACTTCTTTCATCCAGCATAATGTTTTCAAGGTTCATCCGTGCTGTAACATGTATCAATATTTCATTTATTTTTATGGCAGAATCCATTATGTGGATATACCACATTTTGTATATCTTTCATCAGTTGATGGACATTTGGGCTATTTCTACTTTTTGTCTGTTATGAAAAATGCTGCTGTGAACATTAGTGTACACATCTTTGTCTATATGTATGTTTTTTATTTCTTTTGAGTATATATTTAGGAGTAGAATTGCTAGATCAGCTGTAACTCATGTTTAATATTTTGAAGGACTATTGCCCAAAGTGATTGTATCATTTCACATTTCCATCAGCAATGGAAGGGTTCTAATTTCTCCTCGTCTTCACCAACACTTGTTATTATCTGTCTTTTTGATTATAGCCATCCTAGTAGATGTGAGGTGGTATTTCATTGTAGCTTTGATTTGCATTTCCCTAATGGCTAATGATGTCAAGCATCATTTCATCATTTCATGCACTTATTGGCCATTTATATTTCTTCTCTGGAGAAATGTTCATATCCTTTGCCCATTTTCAGTTGGGTTGTCTTTTTATCATTTAGTCCTGTGAGATGACTTTATAGGTAGGGATTCATTTCTGTAAGACTAGGTTTTATTCTATTTTTAATCAGCAAGGTGAGAAAACAATTTCAATCTCCTCTAGGGTTCTGAGGGCTGGTTAAATTTGCTGGATATTTAGTCCCTTCCATGAAGTAAGTGTTTGAACATAGATTAAAAGTCAGATAATTCTAAGTTGAGAAGGAGGAAGAAAATGAAAAGAATTTGGAAGCTTACTCTCCAGTGAAGCATTTTATCATTACAAAAGTTTCGGGGCTTTCCCCTTTTCATGTAACCTCACCCAGTAGACTATTTCAGTGTTCACACCATCAGACAAAAGGAAAAAGACTTTTATACCTTTTCTTTTTCTTCCTTAAAATAGTTCTTTTTGCGACTGGTGAGTTGTTTGTTATTAGTTTTAATTGTCGAACTCTGAATACAAGGGTTGAAGGGAAGTTGAATAAGTCTTTCAACTCCTGCTGAACAGAGCTGTCTGTGTTACCTGGACCAAAGCAGAGAGCCTCTCCTCCCAGACTATGCAAATCTAAAGCAGATAAATGTGAGCTATCAGGAGCCAATTTGCTGGAAATTTTTCCCTTAGTAATTGGCTTCATATTTCAGCTCTTAGAAAAAGTCGACTCTCATTATCACCCCTGCCTTCTCCCCTCTGGGCCAACAGAGAGAGAGGTAGGGTCCACTGGCGATGAAGAAGAGGAGAAAATGAAACTCCAGGTGAATTATTATTTTTTTTGATCTCTCCTGGCTTTACTTCCAGGTGCCCCCTCTCAGTCCTGTTTCCTCAGACAAGCATCTCATCAGCTGGCCGGGGCCTCCTTACCCATGGTAATCGTGTTCCTCCCACCCCAGGCTCACTTTACCTAGATAGAAAGTGACAGGCAGGGAGACCTCTTGCTCTGGGGTTCTTGGGAGGGGAATACAAAGCATTATATCAAACACTGCCACCAGGCCAGCTCTTTTGGGTTGCATTAGGCAGTCAAGCATTTTGCTGCCTGCTGAATGTCATCTCATTTAACATTTTGTTAAACAACTTCTAAAGGTCTTAACAATATGACAGATGGGCCATTGACTGGGTACTTAGTAGCTAAGTACCAGTTTGGCTGGACTGGATTGTGTTTATTGTTCATTAAGTATTATTTAAAGAACTCAATCTCGATGCCTCCAACCCCCTGCCCACCGTTCAATGCACACTTTCTCTAGGACCCCAGGGTGTCACATTAGAGGTCTGCTTCTATAGAAAAGCACAGCAGAAAGGAAAGGGTGGAGTGAGGCTCAGAAAGGAGAAGAAATGAGAAGACAGGCGGAAAGAAGCAAAGGGAGGTAGAAAAAAGTGTGTGCATATGTGTGTGTGTGTGTGTGTGTGTGTGTGTGTGGTGAGGAAGGGGGTTATGGTTCAAAGGCAAACATAACAGCCAAATGAGACAGAGCAAAATGGATTATTTTTGCAGATGGTAGGCCCTGTTGCTCCTGGCTTCAGTTTGGGAGAGGGTCACCTTGTTCCCAAACTCAGGACAGAGGGTGTTTCTGTGCAGTAGTAGTTGCTCCTGCCACTGACCACAGCTGGCATTGCACTCTCTTGCATGTGTCTTATATTCCCAGTTAACTCCAAGTGATTGAGGGACAAGGACCTTTTTTGCCTTTGTTTTCCCCAAGAAGTGGACAACAATGTCCAGCATAGAATAAACACTAAGTAAGTCACTTTTGGTTGGTCGTGACGTTTGCCCAGGCAGCACAGTCCGGTTTTTGCTGTTGAAAGATAAGCTGAGGCATATTGAAAATCTTCAGAGTTTATTTGAGCAAAAATCAATTCAAATCATGCAGTGCCAAACTAGAAACAATTAAGAGCACTTCACTAACAGGAGCTAGGGGAAAGACTTATAGAAGAGATATGGAAGTAAAATAAGGAAATTATTGATTGGCTACAATTTAAAGACTAGTTGGCTATTTGTGATTGGTTGTCCTTAGGTTTTGATTTCTTAACCTGGAAGCATTTACAGCTTAGATTTTGGTTTCCTTACACAGGATGCCTCTGCATTAGAGCTACCTCAGTCTAATGGCCTCTTTGTTAATTATTTTAACACTGCTCATCGGGTTCCAGATGATCAAGACAAGGACACTAGGGCCAGCACCATTTCATTGGCTTTAACTAAAGCAGTTTTGAATGACTTGGCCAGCCCAGTGCTGGGATTCCAAAGCCCCCAGTAAGGAAATGAGAGCTTCATACAGTTCTAGTGTTGTCAAGATCAAAACTACTACCAAATACAAGGATACAATGCAGAAGCACTGGACATTATCACAGCATGGCAGGTCAGTTGTCAAATTATGTTCTGTCTTCCAGTGAGAGAATGGCTTTCTAAAATGTCAAGTCTGAGAAGACTTAGAGAAATGTTAGGGTTAAAAGGTACTCAAATAGCTTTGAGTAACTAGAAAAAGAAAAGAATTTCAAGAGCTTACCTGTGGTCACATATTCAATAGTCAGCAGAGAACTGGAGTCAGGAAGCCTGTCTCTTAGTACAGAATGCTTCCCATCATTTCAGCCAGAATTCTTTTGATTGTGAGTGAGGGAAACCTTGTTTGCTTAGGCCAAACAAAGGACAGCTGTCCTTTGTATTGCCTTCATTCTTAGAAATGTCCTTCCCACATCATAGAAGAAGTGACCAGGTTCATAGTCCATCAGCTTGGCAGCCCCTGTAGATGGAAAGCAATTCTTTTTTGCTGGTTTCAGCATGTCCTAGAGTTACCTTTCTCTGGCCAGATCTAACTTCAGGCCCATTTGCTCCTTCTGAAGCCTTGGGGGAGAAGACAATGGTTGTACTGGAACCATACGAATGATAAAGAAGAGAAAGTGAAAATGATCTGGCAAGAATAACAGAGGCCCACACCACCATGGGATGATGCTGTGGATATTTTTCTAGTGTCCAGAAGCAAGGGCTCTGTTGCTGTAGATGCTCTTCTGGACAAGTCCAGTTGCCCCTCTCCAGAGTCTCTGTGCCCTTCTTTTAGGCAGAGCCTCTCACTCTCACCTCCGCTGTCAGTAGGGGATGAAATGAGGCCAAATCCTTCATCAGATCATGGTGTCAATTCCTTAGGAAGAAGAATTCGAATCTAGAGATGGAATTCTACTCTTATTTCTTTCACTTCCAAGATCTCTCAGCCTGTTCATACCTAAGAGAGAGATACAACGATGGAATTCAATGTAGGTCAATAAATATTTATTGATCAGCTTTTTAAGTAGACGCAGTGATAGGTCCCAGGAACTATAAAGATAAGGAAAATAGATGGCTCTAATCTCTGAAGATTAGCAACACTCTTATGATCATCTATAAAGCTTTCTATTGAGTAAAGGGAATAAAATAATTCCAATGCTTGGAATTCAGGTCTAATGAGATAAATGCTATAAATTAAGAAATATTTTCTGGGGAGAGAAATATAATTTTGGGGAGATTTTGGGATGATCAGACTTCCCAGAGGAAAAGGCCTTTGTGTTGGACTTTGAGGGATGAGAATTGAGACAGACATGAAGTATTGTCAACAGGGAAGAGGAAGAAGCATTGTAAGAAGAAATACTAGACTGAGCACAGTCTTTAACCTAGAGACAGATAGGCTAAGGTAAGGAACTTGAATAGTCCAGTCTGACTGGAGCAAGTAAAAAAGTCAGGACTGAAGAGAGAGAGAGGTTGAGCCCAGGGGGTAGTTTAGAACTGTGACACAAGCAAGGGGAAGAGCAGCTGAGCCAGCCTGGCAGCAGAGGAGAGGGCAGACCCGAGTCAACCAGCACCAATCTTTGGTGATCACATTGATTCCGATAGAGCTGGGTCCTCAGAAATTCAGCTGGTTTTCACTGAAAAAATATTCTCATGTTTGTCAAGTCAGACTCTATTGCTTTGATTTTGGGAAGCCCAAAGTTACACCATTATTAACATTCTTCTAGATTCACTAGAAGCCAGTAGATTATTGTCAGATAAGATGAACATATATTTTAAGCAGCAGTTATTTGAATATATTTCAGGGGATATATTCTTTTCTTAATAGTTTTTTGCTGTTAGAATGAATGGATTCAAGTATATTCTAAGGATGTACTAGGGCAGAAGCACAAGATTGTGTAGAAATCCTATCAGCATTCCACTGAAGGTTATTGCGAGCAGGAGCTTGGAATGTCAGCCTGGGAATCACATTTTATAAACTATTTGTTAACTGATGGGTGATGTAACAACTTTCTTGCTTTTGACTATATCTTTTATGCAGTGGAATTTTCCTCTGTGGCTGAGTATGACTTTTTATGTTGTTGGACAATTCCTTTCCTTCCGTCCATAAACATTAATTGGTCCCACTTATGCTCAAGGCTCATTGTTGGCTCTGTATTAAATATAGAGAGATATCAGAAATATACCTTATTTTTTTTTTAAATGCTCATAATAGAGCTCAGAAATAGACACAGAAAGAGTTAAGTGATTAAGACAAGGTGTCATGCAGTACAGACTATACTTGCTCTGAGCTCTAGAAGAAGGAGATGGAGGGATGCTGCAGAGACCTCCTGTGTCAGGGAAAAGACTAGCGAGGCTGGCCATGTGCAGTGAAAGGCAGGCTCTTGCTTTGCACTTTCACACTGTGTTGTCTCTTAGAACACCCAGACAGCTGGAGATACTGTTCAGCTCCATCTGTTCCATGGGGGCTTGCATGGCTTCTGCAGTGTTTGCCACTTTCTTCCTTCTGGCCCACTGCTGGTGGTTAGAGCTTGTTCTTGCTACAGCCCTCTACTTGGCTTATAGTTAAGGGAACCCTCCCCGAGGGTACCTGGGCACTTGTCTGTAGGCAGATTATACCTTTTGAATTTTTAGAAGCAGAAAAACTGGGGTTGTCCTGCCATGTCTGGGGTGGGGATTTAGTAGGTGAATATTTATTGACCTACATTGAATAATATTGCCCTCGGAGCTTGTGCCAAATATATTATATAGGTGTCTTCTAGGTCAGAGTACATTGGGCCCTTAAAAGACAGCCAACTTTCTGGGTAATTAATCCAGTTTTGTCTTGAGAAATATAAATGAAACTGACTGAGAGTGATATCCCAACAAATTTTAGTAAAAAAGAGCAGCTCAGAACTGATTTTGGCCATTCAGAGAGGGAAGGAGGATTTTTTAATAGGGACCCACAAGCGAGTCACTTAGAAGGTGGCAGGTGGCTACAGACCCTCCCTACTTGCCTGAAGTCAGAGAAAGTAACCCAAACCTTAGGCATTTTACAGAGATTTGTTTTTTTGGCAAAATTAACTGAAAATTGACTGTGAATAGGCCCAGTGCAGAGAAAAAAGAATGAGATAGAAAAGAAGTGACTTTTGTTTATTTCACGTGATAAACTCAATTGGTTGCATATTGCATTGTTATTACACATACTTTGGGGGCTTATATTGAACACTGTTTTCCCTTTTCCGATCCAGCGCCTCGAAACATAAATGACATTGCTGGCTGTTGCCGACACAGTGTGGCAGACACCAGACTTTTAGACTGAGTTAGGGTCACAGACAAAATGTCCTATAAATTAAAAAAAAAAAAAAATTTAAAAGTTGTGCTGCTTGGGAGCTAGACCATTTCACATAAAAATTTGGAGTTTCTGGAATCTTTTGAAAAAATCAGAAATTATAGCAACACTAAGTGTAGGTTCCTGCATGAAAACAGTTATCTTGAGCTCAAGGTCAGCTTTTCCTTATCAATGGGACAAGTGTTCCCGTGTTGAACACAGTCTCAACCAGTCCCCACTGTCTATTTCACCTAGCCCGCTTCACCTATTTAGTTACCTGTCTGACCTCTGTTGGCATTTGAGTTTATGATTGCCACCTTAACAAAAAAATATAAAGTCATTGGAGATAGGGAATAAGAACAAGGCACAGTCTAGAAGAACTCAGTGAATTCTTTTGGGACTTAAATCTACCTTAAAACATAGATGGAATGTCCTATAACCCATACTGGATGCAAAATAAATATCTGTTCTTGTTTAATGCTTTTGGCTCAGTCTTCAGCAGGGACAGTGGAATGGTTTTATACTTCCAAGGACACAAATCTGGGGTTATGTCTTAGGGAAGGTTTAAATCCTCGAGCCCTGAGCATTGGCAAATGAAATGGAAATAAGTACGCAGGAACATTTGTCATTGCTTTCCCTCTATCATTCTCAAAGTCTGAATAGTTCTTTCAATTCTCATTTCTAGCATACTGTGGCCCTTCTCTTTCCCAAGATCTTTTTATTTCCTTAGGTATGTGGCTAAAGGAATTGGGTAGGACGAGATTCTTATTTCAGCATTCAACTACAAAATGACATATGAATCTGAATAATTTTCATGTTTTATTTTATTCAAAACATCTTATTACCTCCCTCCCAACTTTTTTAATTTTTTTTTTGCTTAAACTTTGGATTCGAAATAACAAAGTATTACAGTTGAGGTCTGATTATTGCCCTTTAAAGTTTTTTCTTTTTTATTCTTCAATATGATCACGCTTTACAAAAAGCTATTTTACTCTAAGAAATTAGGTTTCTGGTTATCAGGAGCCCTAAATAGACATGAATTACAAGAACGTCCTTTGAAAACCCCATGCAGCACTTGTTTCATTAAATTCCATGAAGCGACCTTAATTTAGTGGAACACTGGATAGGCTGTTCTTTTAACCTATTATCACTTTGGCCAGGCCCATAAACCATATTCATGGATGATTCCATCAAGAAGGACAACAGTGGGATTAATATTATTTCAGGATACAGTAAATGCCACGATGATGAAGCTGTTTAAGATCTGGTGCTCACGGTGTCACACTGAATGCATTGACATTTACTCTGCTATCACTTCATTTCCAATATTCCTTCCAAATCAGCCGATGCTAATGCTTCAGCATGTGTGCAGAATACAATGTGGGTGGGGGTGGGGAGACTGGGCAGGGGCTGCACAAGTCCTCTGCCTTCTTTTTCCCTTTTGATATTGAGAGTGGGGAATTGTACTCAGATAGTATTTGACATGCAGTAAGTAGGCCCCAAGATGTTGGTTGTTAGGGTTGCGGAGACTTTCAGGAACTGGACTTTCTCTGAGAGTTAGATCAACATAGGCCACAGAGCCCCTCTTGGCTGTTACTGAGCATGTGGTATGGGTCTGAGATGAACCAAGAAAGCACTGGTTGGTGTTAGCATGTTGAAATTGGGCACATACGAACATTCAGAAGTCTATAACAGCATACCATTTAGAAGGTCTTATTTATTTATTTCCTGAATCTCCCTGATTCTTAAACTTGGTGCCTAATGATACTGAATATCTGAAACTCATGGGTAGTTTTGGGAAATAGCAAAGATGCGATCCATAATAACATTACTAATGTCCAGTCTATTGAGGGGTCTCAGATTCCAATTTTGAAGGTGAAGTTCTGAGGGTTAGAAGGAAATTTGATGGTTGTTTAGTTCATGCTTCTAAAGGTTAATGTGTTGATGAATCACCTGGAGGTCTAATTCTAATAACTAGAGTCTGGGAGATTATAATTCTGGTGTGAGGGCTGAGAAACTGCATAGCATTTGACTCCTGGATGATGTAGATGCTTCTGGTCTGTAAATCATACAGGATCTACTCCAAATATTGCCTGTATTCTCTTTAGGTGAGCATTTAGTGTATGTTTAAACCTCCCTTAGTAGGAGGCTACTCATATTTCTTTTAAGGAAGTCTGTTACACCTTTGAACAATTCTGAATATTAGTTTTTGTTCTTATTGCAGCCAAAGTTATGTGAGTGAGGTCTCCAGATATGGAGAGATTGATAATTATTCTCTTCCTATTCTATTCCTTATCTTCTTTCTCTTTCTAATTCTACCCTTTAATAGCATCATTTATTTATTTTTTATTATTTTATTTTTATTATTTATTTTATTTTATTTTATTTTATTTTATTTTATTTTATTTTATTTTATTTTATTTTTCTACTTCATCAAGTTTCCTATGGCATATCCTCAGGCTTTTCAAATTATATAAATAAAATTTTTCCTTTTAAAAATCTCCCTAATATTTTAGAATATGATCACCATCCTTACCTGATGATATTCAATTTTTCTACATGTAATATGGACATAAGAAATGAAGAGTCTGCACAGAATCTTTGGGAAGGCATGCATTTTGGGGAGAAAAACAGGCAGCTGCATGTCCAAAGAGAATAGAACAAATTAGCTCTGTGACTTGGAGGAGCCACGCTCTCTCAGGAGGAAGAAAAAAGGCAGAGACAGTGAGTTCAGTGCTGAGTCTGCCTTACCTAGGTGGAGTTTGATAACCAATCAGAAGGACAAGTTTAATAGGCAGCTTGGTGATCAGATCTAGAATCTAGGAGAGAGGAATGGGCCAGGGATATAGATTTTGGAATCATCACCCACCCTTGCAACTGGGTGGGCCTTTATGACTTTCTCGATAAATAGAATGTGGCAGAAGAGGGGCTGTGTGACTTCTGACCTCAGTTATAAGGTGATATGGGTTCTGACTGTTTTTTTGAGGGGATGTTTACCCTGGGAACACAGCCATCATGTGGAAGCCCAGATCACGTGGGGAGGCCGTGCAGTGTTGTGGCTGACAGCACCCAGCTAGGATCTCAGCTTCAGCCACCATCAGCTGCCAGGGATGTGAATGAGTGAGGCGCTAGATGATCCAGCCCCCAGCCTTTGGGTCTTTCAGCTAGAACCCAGTCATCATGGACCAGAGACAAATCATTCCCGCTCTGCTGTGAATTCCTGGCTTTAGGAGCATAAAAAATGATTGTTTCACATTACCGAGTTTGGGGTAATTTCCATAGTAATTGAAAAGGTTGTGTGAATATATGATGTGTGTGCGTGTGTGTGTGTGTGTGTGTGCGCGCGCGCGCATACAGGCTCATTTATATACACAAACATGACCTAGGACCTCCTGGGTGGGGAGCACCTCATACACCTTTTTCTCTTCCTGTGCAATCAATAAACCAGTTCACAATAAGGCATCAGTAATTGATAAGTGATAAATAGTGGACTTTCAGGCAGTGTGGCAACTTGCTGAGGGTAGCAATATGGAGTGGGGATGGGGTTGAGGCTTTTGGGAACCCTATTGTCAAAACCTTTTCTCCAGGTGAAGGACCAGGACGGCAGAGCTGCTCCATGCTAGCCTTCTTTGATGTCTTTTCTTCTCTTCAGTTTTTTACAGCACTTGAGAAGGGACTGCCAGCAGGGATCTCCACAGTGTCCCAGTGAGGCAAAAGCTAAAGGGAGATCCTAAAGGCAGGAAGTCAGTAAAGAGAACAAGAAAAGACCACTGCCACCCCGCCCCCTCCCTTCCGCCAAGTGAGACCTGAGAAGGAGGAAGCCGAGAGAATGGCATCTGTCCCTCATCTGTCCCTCGTACTCAGGGTCCAATCTGCTTCCTGAGTGTGTGGGTAAATGTCCAGAGCCACCTGTGATCCACCCCTGTGTCAGGCCTTGGGCTTCTCTGCCCTACCCTGGCCCCTTGACGGCCCTATTCCCCTGGGGGTATAGGAAGGTGTTCTTCATGTCCCGTCCCCTTTGTTCCTGCCTGTGGCTTGGAGGCTGGGATCCTGCAGCCTTTGGACAGTCCCAGAGTTAGGAGTGTGTCTGCCTTTCATAAGTAAAACTTTATTATCATGAAGGATAAGATGAGGAAGAATAATATTATAATTCTCTCTCTTCCCTTTGCCAGCCTCTCTCCCCATCCTTTCTTCTTTCTCTTTGCTCTTCTGCACTTTACTCTCACTTTCCAACTTCCTCTCTCCTTTTCCCTCCCACCTTACCCTTATCTTCTCCCTTACCCTTTCTTTCTCTTTGTCTCCTGTCACTTGCTCCTTTCTCTCTTGATTCTCTTTTTAAATCTATTTATTTTAATTTTGGCACAAATGGTGGTAAGCTGAGGCAGGGGACACCGATTCCTTTTTCTGTGATGACAGGATCATATTTTCATACTGGTTAAGATGACTTAGGAGGAGGAAAGTGGAAAGCAAGATTCCTTTTTTCTGGCATGGGGTGCGGGGTAGAGTGTTGGGAGGGGAATGTCAAAACAGTATGAGATGAGAAACTTTCTAACCAACCTCAGCATCACTAGAGAAATAGCTGGGGAGTAGGAGCCTTGGCCTTCTGGGCCTTTCTCCATCGGACATAGGAATTCTCTGATGAGTCAGGTGGAAGAACCTGGCTGAAGCTCGATAAAACATACTCACCATGGGTACTACTATGGAGGCCTTAAAATAATACTTCTTTGAGGTGTCCTCTGGGAAACCCAGCCCACATGGATTGCTGTTGAGTTTGCAGGTCATCTGCTTAGGGCATGTCCCCCTCAAAACATCAAAGCATGTGCTTCAAACATCTTTCTGATTCATTTTTCATTTCAAAGTGTTTGATGGAACAAAGTTACAATTTTGGCTTCAAGGCTTCTCCAGAGCTGCAGACAAAACACTAATTTCTGTCAGAAGGCTACCCAGAACCATACTGGCAGCCCAACCAAGCTGGCTGCTTAAATAGACAGATGAATCAGGTCTATTTTCAGCTCTGCTCTTTAGCTTGGTCTTAGCCATGAGGCTGCTGGGTTTAGGCTCTTGCTGCTCAGCATCAATCTTCTTTGGAGCAGGCAAATGGGGTTCTTGATACCTGTCAAGCTAGCCACCCTTGCTTCCCATCTGCCAAATAATGAATGGATTTGGCCATTTGCAGGTTGAATTGGGTCCTTTCTCCCTCCTCCCTCTCTTTAACCCCCTCCCAAAGCTGGGTGCAACCTCCACTGCCACCCTCTTTGTTCTTTGGGATGTTGTGGAGCACTTTGGAGCTGGACAGTTGGTACCTGGGTGGTGTCAGCTTACCCAGCATCACAGGTCTTTTGATGAATGATACTGAGGTACTGTAGATCAGTTTTTAGCAGGTCTCTAGGTGTGAGGAGAGTCAAAGCGTGGGGCTAGGCATTTTTAGGTTTGCTTCACTTTCTATTTTCCTTTTTAAGACCAGGAGGCTGTGGGAGTTTTTACAGCATTAATGCTTTGACTGAGTGCAAGGGTCCACCTTGCTCAGTGGATTGAGAATCTGGCCTAAACTGATGAAAGGTAGGAAATTCAGAATTACTTCCTGACACTTTCTGCTTCAGTTTAGGATTCTTTCACATGACAATGTAGTAGGCTGACTGACAGAGGGCCTGCCAGGCCAGGAAACAGGCTCAAGTTTAGAGCTGAGGGTGCAGTATTGGGGTGGGGACTAGGGGGTAGAGACTAAATGATGAAGCTTCTTTTCCCAAAGGTGGCCTAGACAGGAGATGTGAGTCTTGGTGGAAGCAGTGAAGTTTTGCATGAATGTTTTTCTGATTGGCCCTTATGCTTTTACTCCAGGGAACATCTAAGATCTTTGCTTTCTTTCTAATGAGATCCCTGACGTGGAGCCACAGGCCTTGCCTCTGGCTGGCAGTGTAGCCAGACATAAACAAGTGGAGGGGAGTGCCTGGTGTCACACATTATGTTTACTAAACAAAACCGACAAGTTCTCACTATTGCGTGAGGAAGCCCTGCAGCTCTCAATCCCCAGAGCCGAAGAGGATCCATTTTATTGAGCTCTGTAATGACAGCCCCTCTGGAGCAGCTGGGCAGTTTGTATTAGCTCTAAGAGACTCGGGAGGGCACTTTTTCTTTAGAAAAATTATGTTTTTCATTTAGACCAACAATAGCCTGACTGTCTCGGTGTACCTTCCTATAATCTTAAAAAGAGTGGTAAAATCATAGCCCAGATTGTTCCCCCAATACTGGGTGGCTAGAGTTAATACATAACAATAGAGGACACCTAGTTAATTTTGAATTTCAGATAAACCACAAATACTTTTCCAGTATGAGTATATCCTATGTAATATTTGGGATATAATTATACTAAAAAAAAAAGTATTTGTGGTTTATTTGAAATTTGAATTTGACTGAGCACCCTTTATTTTATCTGGAATACTTGACACCTTTCCAGTAATTTCTGCTTGAATAGCTCTGGTAACAGAGAACTCACTACCTTTCAAAACAATCATTCCATCATTGGCTGCAATAGCTAGAAAGCTCTTCCGTACATTAAAATGACATTCCCACACATGTGGTCTTCTTCTGGGGCCCTTTGGAATATGCCTAATTCATTTGCTATATGATGACCCTTCATATATTTATTAATAGCTCTGTGTCTCCTTGAATTTTCTTTTCTCCAGCCTGGACATCTCCCACTCTTTCAAGTCTTCCTCACTTGATACGGTTTCAGGACAGCAGGCCCTCCTGTGAATGTGCTCTGCTTGTGTAGAGTCCTTGTAATCAGGTGGGATTCGGTAGTGTGAATAATGGCTCCGAATGACGTGCCTTTGTGCCTGTTGTGATAGTTCATGTCTACTGTGCCTGGGAAGTTCTGGCCTTGTGAGCCAGGTTTCAACATGAGCCCTTTCTTGAAGCAGTACTGCTATCTATCAGAACGGGACTTGGGGGCCATTAGGGAAGCGTACACTCCTTGCTATAGAATAAATGTTTGTGTTCTCCCAAAACTCGTCTGTTGAAACCTAACCTCAAAAAGTGATGGTTTGAAGGTGCGGCTCTTGGGAGGCAATTATGTCATGGAGGTAGAGCCTTCATGATTGGAATTAGTGCTTTTATAAGAGACCCCAGAGAGTTCTCTTGCCCTTTCTGCCATGTGAGAACATAAAGACTGCCATCTATAAAACAGGCTTCCACCCGATACTGAATGTACCAGGACCTTGAACTTGGACTTCCCAGTCTCCAGAACTGAGAGAAATCAATTTCTGTTGTTGATAAGCCACCCAGTCTGTGGTATTTTTCTTATAACAGCTGAAATGAACTGAGACACTCCTGTATGTGCCAAATGTAAATTTGGCAGTCGGATTCTTATTTTAGATGATAGTTGGCAGGGCATTAGCATTACCAAAGTCATGTTAAATATTGATGAATAAAGATTTAATAATAAGAATACACATTTCCATTTGA
This sequence comes from Eidolon dupreanum, assembly GCA_028627145.1. NCBI lineage: Eukaryota > Metazoa > Chordata > Mammalia > Chiroptera > Pteropodidae > Eidolon > Eidolon dupreanum. The sequence goes on from CM053515.1 coordinate 64,609,805, forward strand.
GGTCAAATTGGAGTTATGGATAAAAACATCAAACTGGATTCAGAGATTTGCTACAAATCAACTGTGGGACTTTGAGAAAGTCACTTATCTCTCTGGCTCTTAGAATCTTCATCTGAAAAATGAGTCATTTGAATTAATTCTCAAAGGCAAAAGAGCATCTCACAAATGCTGTGGGTGTGGCTATTGACAAGGGAAACTGATTGGAATAAAAAAAAAATATTTAAAAAAACCCCAGCAACAAATGAAAACAGTAATTGTTCTAGATCTAAATGACTTTTTGGTTCTCAGCTTTCCTTGATCAGGAAACCGTTAGATCTTTGTTACTGGTCCATGAAAAGAGAAATGGAGAAGTGATTAGAAACATTTAAATATACTTGATGTTGCTGTGACTCCAAGTGTATGATCCGTGGGTTGTTTTATTAAATAGAGTGTGGATCAGTGTGGGTGCTATTGAATTCGTGGATGGTGAGTGGCATGTGACGTGAGCTGTGTACCAGTCACTCAAAGTAGAACCGTGTTTGGTCTGTAATGGATTAGAAATAAAGAAAAAAAATAGGTTCATTATCACAGATAGTTTGAGGCAGAGTTCCTTACTGGTGTGCCATGCTCACATTATAGGTGTGCCTAGCTATAGTGACCTTGGCCCTTGGTGATATCTGGGTGAGGCTTAGGAAAAGCTGGGACCAGACATCAGGCCGAGTTGCCTCTGGCCATGAGTAATTAGTATGTTATACAAATATTATCATTTTCTATGTGTGCCATGAAGTGAATAAGGTTGGAAAGTGTTACCTTTTCTCCAAAAAAGCAAATAGACATAGAGAGGGGACTCAGACTGCAGCTTCCAAATGAATTCACAAGCAAAAATGTGAAGACTCTTCTTCCCCTCATGTATACCTTTCTTTTAAAATTAAATTTATTATAGAAATGTATGCATGTCCTTTGAAATCAAGCAGTACTGAAATATAAAGAACATAAGTCATTTGTACCTCTCCTCCCCATGTCCTGTTCAGGTTCCCCAGAAGCAGCCACTTTCAAGTTGGAGCTTCAGTGTTTGTGGCAAGATGATAGGGAAGGGAAATGCCCCGATTTCCTGACAGAACCCCAAGAAGCTCAGTGCTAGGTGGCACCAGACACCATCAGGCACCATGAGGGAAGTTTGATGAAAGTCTGAACACACAGCAGTTGTACCATGAACCAAGATCCCCTCATCAATCCATCAGAGCCAGGCAATCTCTCTTTTTTACCCTTCACACACTACCCTCTTCTTCACCCCTTACCTCTCAGAAGTCCAGAGGTTTAATCTCTAGCAAAGAGGAATCTGAGAAGCCCTGTACTCTGGATGCTGGGCACAGCAGAAGGCAGAGGCAAGGCTTGGATTGAAAACTAGAGTGTTCTGTGAATGCCTATATCCTGAAATACGCCACCCCCAGGCCCTCCCTCTGACTTGCTCTCAGAATTATCAGGGCTGGAGGTACACACCAAAGGAGACAATCAGCAGACTGAAGAGACAACCTACGGAATGGGAGAAAATATTTGGAAACCACATCTGATAAACCATACATCTTATATATTCAAAATATATAAGGAACTCCTACAATGGCAAAAACAAAAAACAAAAAAAACCCAAAACCCTGAAAAATTTGATTAAAAATGGGCAGAGGACTTGAATAGACATTTTCCAAAGAAGACATATAGCTGGCCAATAGATGCATAAAAACATATTAAACATCACTAATTATTAAGAAATCTAAATCAGAACCACATTAGATGTTACTTCACACCTATCATCAAAAAGACAAGAGATAACAAGCATTGGTGAGGATGTGAAGTATAAGGAACCCTCATGTACTGTTGGTGAGAACGTAAATTGATACAGCCATTATGGAAAATTGTATGGAAGTTCTTCAAAAAATTAAAAATAGAACTACCATATGATCTACCAATCCTATATCTGGGTATTCACCTGAAGGAAATGAAATCAGTATCTTGAAGAGATAGCTGCACTCCCATGTTCATTGTAGGTTTCTTTACAATAGCCAAGATATGGAAACAAAATATCTAATGAAGGATGAATGGATAAGACGATGTGAGATACGTATACATATACATATACATATACATATACATATACATATACATATACATATACATATACACACACACACACACACACACACATATATATGTAATTACATTATATATATATAATACTATTTAGCCATAAAAAAGGAAATCCTGCCATTTGTGAAAACATGGATAGACCTTGAGGGCATTATGCTAAGTGAAATATGTCAGATAGAAAAGGACAAATACTGTATGATTTCACTTATATATGGAATATAAAAAAGTTAAACTCATAGAAATGAAGAGTAGAATGGAGGTGGGGGAAATAGGAAGATGTAGGTCAAAGGGTATAAACTTCCATTGATAAGATGAATAAGCCCTGAGGATCTAAGTACAGTATGGTGACTATAGTTAACAGTACTGTATGGCATACCTGAAGGTTTCTAAGAGAGTAAATCTTAAATATTCTCAACACACACACACACACACACACACACACACACACAGACACAACACATAAAGTAACTTTGTGAGATGGTATATGTATTAACTCATCCTATTATTGGTAATCATCTCGTAATATATACATATAGCAGATCATCACACTGTACACCTTAAACTTAGGCAATGTTTTATGTCAACTATATCTCAATAAAGCTAGGGGAAAACTTAAAAAAATAAAGAATTATTAGGAGCCCCACCCTAGGAGATTTTTCTCTAGAGAATCTAAAAGTCCCCAAGAAAAGAGCCATATGTTGACGTTTGAAAGCCCCTAATGAAAAGAACAGCTATTGTCTGATTATCCTACAGTGACCTCCAGCTGTCAACAAGCCCTGGCCTTCTCTTGTGCAGAGCTTCCAATAGGCTTTTGATTTTGCCTCACACTTAAGTATGCATGGACAGCCATGGATCATCAGATGTTTCAGAGAGTCTTCTAACATGAAAGATAGATGCTGCAGTAGATGGATTCATTAATGGTCTCAATTAATGTCTTGCTTGTCTCCATGCCTTTTGCCCTGTGACTTCTGCTACTAACCTGCTGAAGAAATGTAAAAGGCCATGCAAAAGAGACAAGACCTCCAAATTAGGGCCATCCTAGACCAATCAAATCCCAGTAGTCCCACTAAGCCGAGCACAGGTACATGAATGAACCCAGCAAAGATCAGCCAACCCTGACCCTGCTGACTCACACACCAAGCACTGCCCCCCATAAGAAAAGCAAAATGCTATGATATCAAATCTGTAACACTTTAGTGAGAATGAATATATCCTCTGCCTTCTCCTCTGCACCGCCCAGTCCCAAGAACACTTCCCGAGCTCTGAAATCCACTTCTCTGCAGAATGATACCCTGAGCCCTTTCCCAAAGAGAACAGAAAGCCATGGACAGAAGTGGGGAAAAGCAAATGCCAGATAGGCCTTACTGGACTAAGGCTTCATCCTCTGGCTGCTGGTTCTGCTTTATAATAATCTTCTCTGACCTATGACTCTGTGGTTATTTCTGTCCTTGGGTTAGTGAGAAGCCCCAGAATGCCAGGTGAAATTGGTTAGCTGGACCCTAAACTCAAGTCTTGGCCCAGGGGAGCTGTGGGGCATGTCTATAAAACTGGAGGCAGAGGAAATGGTGAAATGGGTAAAAATTATATACCACATCAGCCCCAGGCTATTCCTTTCCCTGGGCCTATGCTTCCTTTCCTACACCAAAGTACATACAACTCTCTACCATTCTCATTTTGGCAAAGTATCTGCTTCACCTCAGGAAACATTTAAATGTCATTTTTCTCAGTGTGTCTTAAAATTCAAGTTTTATTTTTAATTGAGATGAGAAGTCTTTTACATTTGAAAGGGCTCTTCTTTAGGTGGTGGAAGTCCTTTTGAAGGGGATGGGTTTGTGCTTTGAGTGATCTGGACATGGTGACCTGTGGTGGATCCCTATTGCTGGCGCTTGTCTTTTGCCAGAACATTCTAGAGATGATCATTTGTTCACTGGGGACCAAAAAGAAGGTGAATAAGAAAACTGCCTTGCAAAATGCATACTGTGTTTTGTAGTTTGGACTCTTTCCCTGCTGATATTCAAACAGCACTCACAGCCACGCACTGTTACCTAAGTAACAATTCTTGAGTTGGCATTTTAGGATCAAACAGGGTTCAGAGGAAAAATTTCATTCTCTCTTGGGCCTTTGCCAGCTTTCTGAGGGATGCTTTCCTTCTTTTTGGATGCTAAAATAGAACTTACAATCTCTTGGAGGGGCGTTGGTGAGGAGAGAATGAAGTCTAATGAATCAGTTGCTATTGCCCTACAGCTAAAGCGAAGAGAGAGCTGAGGTAATTGTCTGAATAATTTGGGCAAAACAACCAGCTATCCTCAATGCATTGCAAAGTTTGGAGTTATCCAAATAGAATAACAGCGAATCTGCTTAGTACTTTTTATTTTCTAGGAAAGGTAAGTACCCTTTCTTTTGGGAACACTTCGGATGGACTAAAATAATCTTTCTTGGTTGTCCTGTGCGCCTCCTGGGAGTGGCACACAGAAGGAACTCTCTGAATGTAATAACAATGGTGAATGTTTATTAGGCTGTTGTATGTTCTAGGCACTGTGCTAAGCATTTTAAATAGACCTCATTTAGATGTCGTCACAATAACCCTATTACTATTCCTACTCAGCAGATGTTGGACATGAGGCCAACAGTGCTTACAGGGCCTTGGGTGAGGCTCGTAACCGGTAAGTCACAGAGTTGAGTCAGCCAGTTTGACTCCAGATCCTATTCTCTCTGACACGAAAGTGAGATTATACTATGAGGAAATCCAGAGAAACTGTGATCAGATCAAGGTAACTTAGTTCCTTAGTGGAAGAAGTGGTATATTCAAAAGGACCACTAACTACCTGGATGATATAAAGCAAGAAATATCCCCCTCTGGGCCTCAGATTACTCTGCGGTAAATGAGGGCATTGGTTTTTATTTCATAATTTGTAAGTCTATCTTAGGTCTCACTTTCTATGATTTTTAAAATGGACTGGGTCTGTGACCCTCAGTATTTATTTCCTGAGCTCTGATTGGAGCTGAGTCCTGGAACTATTTGAGCCTTGGGGTTCTTGTAAGGAGAGATGAACTAATGGTTAGGATAGGCTGAGTTTTCCTATGGAAACAAATAACCTTCAAATCTCAGTGCTATGTCTGAATAACACAGCATGACATGTCCATATCAGGTGTCTGAGACCCAGTAGTCCAGAACCCAGGCTGATGGGGCAGCTCCCATCTCAAATGTTGTGAGTCACTCTGCCTAAGAGAAAGAAAGCTCTGGAAGGACTTACATTGAAAATTAAATATTCTGGTCCAGAAAATGACATGTGCCACAGTTTCTCCTAACTCATTAACCAGAACTAGTCCCAGTGCCCATCCAACCACAGGGGGATAGGAAGTACAATCCTACCATGTGTCCCAGGGGTGAATATTAGAGAGCAACATTAATGACCACCTAAAATATGAACATCACAGTGTCCCTTTAAGATCCTACATGACTGGAGAAGATAGCAAAGTCATGCAAGGATGCTAATACTGCATTATAGTTGGAAGGATTAGTTGGACAACAGCACACTTCCTTTTCAATGAGATAATGGAGACTGACTTGGAAGGTATACACGGGGGTAAGGAGAGAACTCTCAAAGCCAGGTTTCTCTAGGGTCACCTTGATCACATTTTTCCCTTTACTGTTTCTTGTAACCCTCTGATTAAGATAGCTAAAAATGCTACCATGAGCTAAGTCAACCTCAATTAAAAATCACACACACACACACACACACACATTTACATATATATATAAAATGTGAAAACACATGGTCTTCAAATATGTGTGATTTTCATCAGACCTCCTCATCTGTTTGTCATTTAAGTTTCAGGCCATTTTCCATATTTCTATCAAATGCTGCCTGCTGTAGATGAAAGCCTGGCAAATAACTGTGCAAAATAAACTTTCTGAAGTTATAAATAATCAAATGCCCATGAGGGGTTGACCTCAGATACAGTAATACACAGAATAATGATCAGAGCTCGGAGGGAAAATGGAGCTAAACGAATGCCTTCTTAGTAAGGAGAAGATTACAGCTTTGCTTACAATAACATCAGTATCATTTTTCTGACCCCTTCATTCTCTGGCAGGAATAAGACAGAGTGAGCTATGAGGAGAGTTGGGAAAATAGCTGATACGCAGGTAAGGACAGCAGTGTGCTGGTTTGTGTTCAGCAATTGTCTCTCTAGGGAAAAAAGCCCTGATTTGCAGTGTTTTCTAATTTCCATGGTGTAAATACCTCCGCAATGCCTGAATTTCAAGGTAGTAACATGATGTCATTGAACATGGATTTGGAAAGAGATGTAGGTAGCGGGTTCTTGCAGGCCAGTATCACCTGGGTCCTTTACATCACTGAGTAGGAAAATGGGGATGGGTACCTATCTCCTGTCCTCTACCCACCTTGAGTCCCAAAATAGGATGTTTGGAATTTAGGTGTCAGGAACGTTTAGAGGAAGACAATGGTGAAAGGGAGGCAGATCTAGTGCTGAGGAACATTGGTGGCTCCCAAACTATATTACTTTCCTCAGGTTTTTGGCAACAGATGACCACAAACTGGCTTAGAACAACAGAGAGGTTTTTTCTTACAATTCTAGAGTCAAGAATTCTGAAATCAAGGTGTTGGCAGGGTTGGTTACCTCAGGGGTCTCTAAGGGAGAAAGCACTGTGCCTTTCTCCTAGCTTCTGGTGGTTGCCAGTAAGCCTTGTTATTTCTTGTCTTGTAGACATATTCCAATCTCTAGCTCTGTCTTCACATTGCTTTCTCCTCTGTATGTCTCTCTGCATCTTCTCCTCTTTTTATAAGGACACCAAGCTTTGGATTTAAGGCCTACCCTAAATCCAAGGTGATTTCATCTTGAGATACATAACTAATCATATCTACAAAGAATAAGTTCTCATTCTGAGATTCTGTGCGGATGAGAATTTCTGGGAAACACTATTCATATATATACACACAGTATAGAAAGAATTAGAGAGAGGGGTGGTAGGATCAGAGTTGGCCACCTGGCCCGAGCACTTCACCCTGACTTCCCAGAATATTCTTCAGGCTGTGGTCTGTTTCCTGATTTATGATCACAGGTCAGCAGGGGAAGTGGTCTGATAGGTGGGGTGCTTTTCCACTTAGTCATGCTCCTCACCTCCAAACCCAGGTGCATGAGGAGTGGGGTGACCCTGGCCCAGTGTTCTTTAAGGCTGTGCTTGGGCAGTTGTTTCTTTATATCATCTTACATCTCCTTTGAAGATAATTTTGGCAAAAATAGATACAAACCTTAAGAAAATTCTGTCCTTTAATGAGTGCCATATATACCCTATGTAGTAGAATATGCCATTAACATATTGAATGAATGAATGAACACAGTTGAGGGTCACTTAAAATGGGTCTTCTCTGGAAGAAAATAGATAAGCTCTCAATTTAAAAAATATAGTTTCAATCTGAAAGACATTCTGGCCCATTAGGTCAGTGGAAGACAGTGATTGAGGATCAAGTGTCAAAGGCCCAGGGGACATTAAGTAAGGCCTTCCTTGTCCCTGTAATAGGAGCTGCTGCCAGTGGAGCCCAGTTCAGCTTCTCCCCACAGCCCTGATGAGAAAGCCAGCTTGCCTGGGCCTCAGAGGGCAGGGAGAGGTCACTTAGACACTACCGATGGCAACTTTAAACCACATCTTGTGTGTCCCTTCAGTTTCATCTGTGAAGCTGCTCTCTCAGCCTGGAATGCAGAGGAAGGGAGTGGGGGGATCAGGTTTCCAGGAAAGAATCTGGCATCTGTGTTTATGTGCTTTCCCTAGCTCACACCTAAGGGAGGCACCATGGTTTGGGGGACCTGCTACACCAATGAGATTTTCACATCTCAGGCCCAAATTCCTCATTTCCACCCACCGTGTTTGAGATTAATTGAATTTATGTGCCATGGCTTAAGAGTTCATAACAAACACCTTCTCTCAGGCACTTTGCCCTCTGTTCCAGCTCCTTTTACTCACTCAAGGTTGCTCTTTCTCCTAGGCTTCAAGTATGCAGTCACTTGGCTGGCTGAGCCCTGTGATCACATGAAACAATGACCACATAAAACACACCTCCACTTAGAGATAAGCACTGATGCATGCCCTGCAGCCGAGATTAAAATCTGGCCCATAAATCTCTCCACAATAGTATGTATTCCACATAATGAAGAGAAGTAAGCTAGTAAATAAATAGCTGAGAAAAAAAAATTCGTAACAGAATGCCTCATGATTAAGAGATTTGATCTCATATTGCTAGAAACTATAGGAGAGGGTAAGATTTGTTGCTTCCTCCCCTCACTATGCCATTACTTTGAGGGTTCAGTTTGACTCATTACACATTTTTAAAGAGCTTACTATGTGCCATGTGCATACAGTAGGGGATGTATATGGGCTTAACTGAGAGTTCTGATACAATAGATAAGGAAACAGAATTGGAAAACATATCAATTTGAAATCTAGTGTGTATGTTCATGTGTTTTGGGGTTTAATGGTAACATTGCATGACAGCATTTGACATGCTTTTTCATGTAGAGTGGAATATTATAAGTCTTCAAGATATAAAAAAAAATTATAATGGAATGAACTAACCATCTCCATGATTTTTATGACTCTATCATGATGACAGATTTTCTAGAAAAAGATTTAAGGATTTACCCCCGCTCCCTGGTCTATTAGTAAACCAGAATAATCTGCTGGTCTGAATCTGGGTGCTGCCATTTTCTCTTATCTGAGCTAACAAGGAGCCTGCATGCATGTGTATGTTATGTGTGCAAGACGGTGTGTTTGTGTGAGTATGAAGGTAGTTGGTTGGGAGGCATAGGATTTACAGAAGAAAACCAGATAAAATGAGACTACATTCTGAGATAGCAAATCAACTATTTTTGTTAGTGTTTTTAGTTGCAAGTGAATTTGCAGTTGAAGAGCCACTGCATTTGTAGGATTTAGGTCATTGAGGGGCTCCCATATGTAAAGAGGATGCTCCTTCTGCTATGGCTAGGTCGTGAGCTCACAACTGCAGATTAGGGGAAAGACATGCTGGGGTAAAAGGGAAAACCTGCCCCTCTACACTGGCTAATGTGGGAAGGAGAATGAGGTTGAGGAGAGGGAGAAAGAAGACTTAAGGCTCTTTGTTTTCTCATCCCCTTGGGTCCCTATCTCCTGTGCCCAGATATACATAAGGGAGAAGAAGAACACCGGGCTAGTGGGCTAGTGCTGTGCTTTCTTGAAATGTGTGTGTGTATGTGGGAGGGGTTGGAGAGAGAGGGAGAGAATGGGAAAATCTCTTGGAGACTCCATCATGTCTTGGGAGCTAGTGTGAGGAGGATGCTAGACACAAAAGAAGGATAGATTAGAAAACCAGAGACCACGATCCTGGTTACCATAGCCTGACTGTGGCTTGCAAAGACCCCATAAGGGCTTACCTAGTGGGTGAAAATGTGAGGAGGGCTGAGGGGGTCTATCAACAAGCCGGAGGGAGGCTTACAGACAGAGTGAAGAGGCTGCAGTGGGTAGGGTCCTCATACTCCAGTGGTGAGTGTCAGCATATTGGTCTCAAGTGACAGTACCCCTTTACTCCCAACCCCACCCTAAATTGAAGCACACCATTAGTCATTATCACCTCTATTGTCACTATTCTAGGGAGCAGATCTGTTCTGGGTGATAAACAGCTCACAGGGAGTAGTCAGAGAACTTTCTCCCCCGGCAAGAGGATAAAATAATCCCTTCAGATATCAAGACATCTCAGGAAAAAGAAGGGATGATGAAATCCAAGAGACCAGAATTTATTTAAATACATTGATTCATCCAAAAAGAAACAACTGAGTCCCACTAAAGAATTGATTTTGAAAAAACTAAGTATCTAAAGGGACATATTCTAAGGGATAGAACTGAAATTCTATTATTTCTAAAGTCTAAGTTTTTGCATCTACTCAGCTGGGCAGGGGCCTGGGAGGAAGAGCTTTTCTGGGGAATAAAGAAACTTCATTTTCCCTGTACAACTGACTGTGGTGTAACCCAGCAACCCTGATAGATATGGATAAAAATAAAGTGGTGAACTTTCAAATATTTTCATCTTAAATAAACAACCTTAAAATAGTCATGAAGCCTTTTGAAACTTTTCAGATTGTCTTTTGAATCTTTTATAAGCGTACCCTGGGAACAAGAATCCTTGTACTATCTAGCCGGTATTCAGCATAGTGTCCCAGCAGAACCTAGTAGGCCAAGCAGATCTGGGACTTTCAGCACCACTTGGTAATGTTGGTCCAAACGTTAAGAAAAAGGCCCCGAGGAATTTATCTTCAGGGAACATTTTCTAAATGAAGGGCTCGAAGTCCCCAGAATTCAAGGTTCCTGCAGACAGTGACATTCCTTTCCCTGGAGACGCTTTCTGAATAAGGGAGATAGGTACTCTTGTGACCAAGACAATTTTGGTGCAGATCGTTCTGAACACAGGGGAATGGCCTAGATGACCTTCCAGGGGTCTTGAACCTAATCCATGATTCTGTAAGTAATGAGTTGACAGAAAATTGCTTTCTGTATTTGGTCGGCCATCTGCTGTTTCCCCAATGCTGGCTGATAAAGGCATGGTTATGTGGGAAGAAGGTGAGCTGTAATTAATTATCTATGGCATTGATGAATTTCTTGTAAGATATTCCCCTGCTAATCCAGCAATATAGCTGCATCCATCCTCCTCTCCCAGTGTAACGGTCTATTTATGGAGTCAGCTTCATAATTAAATGTTTCATTTGCAAGAAAATGGTTCCTAGGAAAATCCAAGCTCTCTTTATGTGCCTGCAATCGGCTATTGCAGACGTTACATAAGAGATTAGTCCATGTTGGCTTGCTGCTCTTAGCTTTCTGGATAATCTAATGTATTATGTTTCTGGTGTATGTAAATTACTAAATGTAATATTCTTCAATATGCCTGCCGAATGAAGCCAAATGTATTGTGGGCATAATTTTAATTATTTATATGCTATAAAAATGGAAGAAATCGAAATTACAGAAATAAGGTTCTAAAAAACCTCTCTGGCTTTCTTTTGGGCAATAGTTTAACCAGATTAAAACCTTAATTGTTTTTCAACTCTTGCCTCACACTTGTTTTGGCCATCTCTTTTGTCAGCATGTGTTTATGCCCCACGAAAGCGTTTAATGTCAACCTGGAGAGTTCGCCTTATTAGAAAACAGCACATTGTAGATGGCTGGGTTCAAGGCAGGGACACCATTGGGAAAGCTCAAGGCTCCCTTCTGAGTTTTGCTTTTTGTTCTTGAAATTGGTCCTTGGCAACTCCTGACCCGTTTTCTTCTGAGTCAAGGAGGTAGCAGCTAGGTAGGTAAGGCTGGAAAGCAGAACTAGGCAGAAGCAAAGGTGAGAGGGATGTATGTATTTCTGGGTGTAGCAACATGGAAAGAGAATGAAAACCAGCTATTTTAATTAACTAGCTAGAGATGTGGAGGCCTGCTTTATTTTGAGATGGCTGATAAGGATACAATGAATGTGGCTGTCTATTCAAGTTCTGTAGACTATCATCTGAATGAGTTAGTCCAAAGGTTTTTCCATATTTCGATCCCATGGTAGGGCATGGGATCAAAGCACCTGGTGCTACTACAGTGTCAGATGAAAAGACCTCTACCCACGTTTTGCCACCAGAGTCTCCTGTTCATTACATTTGGGGTCCTTCCTCCTTATGAAGAGAAGAGTGTCTTTCCTCTGGCTGGGTCTGAGCTGCACAGATGAATACAGAATAGGACTTAGAAATGCATTCTGCCTTATTTTTTTTTTAGCATCTGTGTTTCTTTTTTAATACTTACCATTATATTTGCTGAGAATTTGTTGTGCCAGTCTTTGCACTTTAGTTAAGTCATCTCAAATCCTTATGATAGTTGTGTAGTTGAATAGAAATTTAATATCCCAGACCTACAATTACAAGTTATTATAACCTTAACTAACTTACTTCATCTGAGTGTCAGTTTCCTCATCTATAAAATGAAGATATAAAAACAGATAAGACCTCATAATGTAAGTGTCAAGATTAAACAAGGTAATATCTTTAAGGCATTTAGCTCATTGCCTGATAGGTAGTAAAAATAGTGATAATAATTATGAACAACTAATGATAATATGAACAACTAACATTAAAGAGTCCTTGCTGTGTGCCAAACACTGATTGAAATACTTTCCTTATATCATCTCATTTAATGCTCACAATAACCCTGTGAGGTATGTACTATCATCATCAATCCCCATTTTACAGATAAGGAATTTGAAACTCAGAGAAGTTAAGGCTCTTGCTCATATCACACAACCAATAAATGATAGAGTCAGGTTATAACTGGGCTTTTTGATTCTAGAACACTCACTCTTAATTATTACACTGTATTTCGCCTCTCAATAAAGAGTTTATTATTGTTATTATTGTCACAGATGAAAAAACTGAGCTGCAGAGAGGTAAATAGCTTGCCCAAGGCAGCACAGCTACAGGCAGAGCTGAGATTCAAAGCTACTGGCTTCCTGTGGCCCTAGTTGGTTATATGGCTGGGTCCTGGGAATACAGATGGATTAAATGTCTTCAGCATTCCCATGTGGACTGCACCAAGAGCCATGCCCTCTGCATAGTGGATGTGAAAGGATGAGGTCAGGGTTCATGACCTCTGACATGCCCTGGAGGAGCCAACGTCTCTGCAGTGAGTCTGAGTTATGAGGTTGGAGAACAGACTTGTTGGAGCCCAGAACCCATCCACACCCAGCCTTGATTTACATGGGAATGTTTCCTCACTGTTGGCATCGGGAAAGGGAAATAGCAAATTTTGGGTGTTTGCTTATTTCCGTTAGTAATTTTGGCTGGGAGGGGTAAAGGCTGATTAATTATACAGCAGCTCATTAAAACATAACATCCCTTTGAAGCCCAGAGCAGCAAGCGGAGAGCTGTTTTGCAAAGTTGGTGAGACATGGGAGGTCTCCAACTCTTCTCTTTGATGCAGTTGGATAGTGTGTCAACTCTAGAATTGTTCCTTTCGGCACAGTTGAGGGAAACGTGGAGTCAGGCTTGTGGGCCCGGGATGTAAAGAGAACTCTGGAAGACATGGCTACTAAAAAATCCCACAGAAGGAACCCCCAGGCTGAGGCTGAGCTTAGCCCATATCCTGTCCCTAGGGTCTGGATAAGGTCCCTACTGGGCAGCTGCTACCTTCTGCCATGAGCCAACCACCGCGCGCCACCCCCCCACCCCAGGGAGGCTGGGAGCCACAGCTGGCTGAGAACCCTTGTGGCTGCCAGTGCCTCCACCTCAGGAAGACACCATAGGCCAAGGAAAACACTTGGTAAACTTAGCCCGTGCAGCTCTCAGTAACTCATTTAGGATTTAATGTTTCTTTTTAAACAGAGCACAGAAGGCTTGGAAAGCAAATTCAGTGACTCCTGAGAGGATAACCTAATTCCATGTCTTATTCATCTTTGCTTTTGGCACCTAGAAGGTGCTCAATAAATGCCTGTTCAATTTCAATCATCTTCTGTGGTTTTTTTTTTTTTTTAAAGTTTGGAAATGCCCCAGCCATCATCTATTGGATTGCTTAGATTTTGGCTGAGGCCAAGTGTTGAAATGGTGGGTTGCTTAAGACTGATTATTCCCAATTAAACAAATAGTCAGTGAACATTTATTGGTCAGGCACTGAGCTGGATGCTGTGGTAGGAGAAAGACATGCAATTGAGTAGGTAGAATGCAGAGCAGGAGCTGCCACAACAGGAATATAGATGAGCCAACTGCAATGAGAACACAGCAGAACGGAATAAATTAGATTAAGAGATCAGGAAAGCCATCACAGAGAGGAGCGTTGTGAACAAAGATTTTGAAAGATGTGGGATCGAGATGAGAATTTTTAGTTAGTGTGAATGACGAGAACAAAGGCTTCTAGGCATGAAGCTGCACTGACAAGTACGCAGTGCGGTTGAGTTTTGGTATGAGATGCCAAAGTGCAATTTTTAAAAAAGTTTCGAAATAAATTCTTGTACAAATGTATGATAAGCCTGTGTCAAAGATTTATTTAACTCATTAATTAGAGAACCAGCAGAGTAGTAAACTGGTTCATAGAAGAATCCAAGAGACCAGAGTATTTATAATCAATAAAAGAAGAAATGCTGAAAGAAGACTGCACAGTTGGATATGAATCTGGTTAATGTTCTAGTGGGCAATGAAGCCATAACCTGTGAAGCTATTTTTCCTACCAGACATAATTCATTAGCAATTATACTGAACAAAAATTATTTGTAGCTTGCCAATTTTACACACATTCACTCAACTTTATAGAATCTGGGCCAGATTCAATGTAAAATAGTAAGTCAAGCAAATTTTGTATTTCTCTAGTGCATTAGATAATCCCAAAGTAGGCTTTTTCACAACTCTCTAGGATGACTTTGAAAAGGCATGCAGTAATATTCTTCTTTAATTTCCAAGGTGCAGATAATTTGGCTAAAAGAAAAAAGTTTTGGCCAGTTTGGAGGACGTGATGATGGACTTGGACTTGATTCTGTGTAAGTTTTAGCAGAGTTGATATGATCTGTAGGACATAGAAAGATGGCAGGAAAGACTGAAAGGAGAAGAGAGAGAATGGAGAAAGAAAGCCTAATCAGAAGATTATGGTCATAGTTCAGGTAGAGATGAGGATGATGAAGTGACAGTGGATTTGGAAAGGAAGGGGAGTGATATGAGAGACCACATGAAGATAAATTGCTTTCATGGGGGATGTGAAGGATGGAGTTCAATTCTACAAATGTTTATTGGGCATTTACTATGTGATATCACCTGTGATAAACACCAACAGAGTAAGATATTACTGCTGTCCCCCAGGAGCTTATAAACATGAAAAGTAATATATTACTATAGACAAGAAGATATTATTGCAAGATATTATTACAGACAAGAAGAGTAAGATATTACTACAGTCCCCCAGGAGTAAGAAAAGTTATTCTCAGTTCCCTGTGAAAAGGACAATGGCACAGATACGTACAGGGCAAATGGGGGTCAAGGTCAGATCAGGGAGTATTCCTAGAGAGGGTCTTTAAGGACTAAGAGGCATTTCCTGGCAAAGAAGGAGAGTGGAGGGAGATACTGGAGCCTTGGCTACACACTGGAATCACCCAAATAGCTTACAAAACTCCTGGGTCTGCCTCCCACCCCCAAAGATTCTGACTGACTGTGAACTCGTCTCAGAGAACTTTTAAATCTCCCCAGGTGATTCTAAGGTGCGAAGTAGTGAATACTTGAGATGGGAGAAACTACAGGAGCACAGGCAAAGAGGTATAAAGCACTGGTAAAAGAAACATCTGCTACTTCAAAACTACTATTGTAATGTAGGGAAATTTGGGAAGAGACACCGGCCCGGCTGGAGCTGGTGGCTGTCACGGAGAGCCCAGAAGCATAGATCTATTTTTTTTTTAAATCAAGTTTATTGGGGTAACATTGGTTAATACAATTATATAATTTTCAGCTGTACATTATCATTTGACATCTGTATATTCCATTGTGAGGAACACAGATCTTACCACCTATGTTCTACTCTGGGAGATCTGGGGGACGGGATGCCATTAAAGACCTGAAATAAGGACAGAATTTGGGAGGATTTTCTAGTATTCTTTCTGCCTTGAATTTGCTGTGGGACCTCAGTTTCCTTATACGTAAAGTGAAGAATTGAATTAGATGGTATCTAAGGTCCTTTCCATTCAAGGATGGCAAAGTTTTGCATTTCTGTCATCGATTTGATAGCACTGGCGTAGGGTTAAGTTGTACTTGGGGCATCCGTGGTTAGAACCTTAGGGAATATCTACTTAGTTATAACGATGCTATTTTTTCTTTTAATCAAAAGAGTACTGCATATTTATAGTCAAAAAAGCAAAAATTAAAGTTGTATAGAAGTTATAAAGCAAAATTTCCCTTCTAGCATCCTGTGTCCCATTTTCCAGAGCCCCCTGGGATGGTTTCTTGTGTATATAGATCAATATTTTTTCTCTCTCTATATAAGGATATATGTGTACACATTTAATATTGTACACAAGTGGTACCATATTGTTCAAATTGCTGTGGTACTTGTGTTTTACACATTGAAATATATTTTTGGCATCTTTCCATGTCTGTGTGTTTAGAATCACTCATTCTTAATGTCAGTTTTATGGTACTCCATAGTATGACACTATAATTTCCCTAACCTCTGATAGACATTTAGTTTGTATTAGCAGTTCATTGTTTTATGATATGTTCCAGCAAGCTTTCTTATATGAGCATTTTCTTTATGGTGTTAAGTACTGTTAATTTACAGGACAAATTCTTAGACATGGAATTTCTAGGTCTGTGGTAAAATACGTTGAAAATTTTGATAGCATTACCAAATTGTCCTCCAAAATTGTTGTATTAATTTATATGTTTAACCACAAAATATATGAGTGTGCTTTTTCCTTGTTGCCTTATAAATGGTGCATTTTCAAAGTTTTAAATTGCTTATTTTTTGGAGATTATAAAATGGTATCTCATTTTTAATCTGCATTTTATTTAATAGAAGAGGAGCTGACAATCTTTTCATATATTTATTGGCTATTTGTGACCCTTCTGTTCAAATTGCATATTCATGTTCTTTGTTCCTATTGTTTTTTTTTCTAGTAATTTCTTATAATTTTGAATACCCTTTTTATCATACACTGAGTTCTCATATAACTTTGGATTTGTTTCTGGATTTTTATTTTATTCCAGTCACCTGCCTACCTATTCAATCATTAATATACTGTTTTAATAACTAGGTTTGCAATACATTTTAATATCTGGTAAGACTAAGTTATCTTCAACTACCCCTCTTATGTAGCATTTTCTCACATGTTTATTTTTCCAGATGCATTTTCATATTATTCTATCTAACTGAATAAATAACTATTTAGAATTGAATTGAGTTACTAGATAAATCAGAACCAACATTCTTGTGATACTGAGTCTTCTAGTTTAAGAACAAGGTTTATTTTATATACTTAAATGTTTTTTCTTATTCAGTTATTTTCAAGTTTTTATATTGTTTTGTTGTTAGGGTTTTTTTTTTTTTTTTTTTTGTCTTTCATCTTATCTTGCATCTGGTTTGCATCTAGGAAAGTTTTTGATTTTTGGATATTTTGGAAGAGCTATGATAAAGGCATGCAGAGCAAGAGAAGAGATGTGTGAGAAAGAATTCAGAGACTATAGTGGAAGCTCAGGAAGGACGCATTTCAGGGAGGAGGATGTTGACACTATAAAATGATGGTAAGGTCAAGTAGGAGGGAACGGGGCCTGTCCTGGGGAAGATCGAGAGAGTGCTTCAGTGAAGACGAGAGTGGTTAGCGATCACTCAGGAAAGAAGGACATGCTACTTTTCCTTGTCTTCTGTGTGCTATTCATGTTATAGTCAGAGAGTCCTTCACATGTGATAGAAAAATCCAGAAGCCTGGATGATTATGTGGTTCATGCGTATGTCTGTGAGTACATGCACAAGGAGCACAAATACTGGTCTCAGAATCTGTGGGGTCACAGGGGGGCTGGTTATTGATGGTTTCGTTTACAGTGAACATTCTATGAACCCTAAATTGGCATGCAAGGAAGTGGGAGATTTACTTTTCCTGGGAAGCGAGAGCAGTAGATAAATGGCAAGACATTTAAAAAAAATTCTTGTTTTCAGCGATGATTTCAATGTTCAAATGGCACCAGAGTTCCCAAAATGCCCATAAATCTCTGACTTGGCTGGAGTCTAGCCTCCCTTTTCCTGCCCAGGTTAAGCAGCCTTGCTGCCAGCCATACAGGTTCTTTTGGCACAGCAAGGGATGAGAGGAAGAGACATATGATTGGCTATGACATTGCCTTTTCCCTGTTGCTTTCTATTTGTCCTACCTAGTGCTTTAGCAATATGGGGACTTTCATTGGCTGTGATGTTAGAAGAGGGTAATGACTTATAAATATCATTCCACCTATGGAAATATTTTTCCAATAACTGGATCCTGAGGGGAAACCGATGAATTGCCAAGAAAACTGAATTTTCTAGTCATAGGGCCCTACGTGTTCAGTTCTGAATAAAGGAGGAACATTAATATAGATGCTGATGGTCAATCCTTCTTACTTAGCTTGAAGACTGTAAGAAGAGTAGAAATTTACCCATGACTTGAAAAAAAGACTCTGATAGAATAAAACTGACTCTCAGATTATGGAGGAGAGTTTCTCAGATTGTCAGATGAAATACAAAACAGCCAGTTAAATCTGAATTTCAGATAAACAGGGAATAAAAATTATACATACTTTTAATTGTTAATTCTGGTAACACTAAATAGCTCGTCTTTCTAAGAGATGCCCACATAATATAGAAAACACATGAGCAAAGCTCGGCTGTATCTCACTGGGTCATCCTGCGGACTCAAGGCTCTTTGGGAAGAATTCAGAACTGGATGTCCCAGTGTCTACTAGATTCCATTTTTAATAACTTCTTTGTGTCCTGAGCCTCTTACATCCATCTTGGCCACTCTATTTCATCACTGCCAAGGCATTCCAACTATTAACAGTATTAACCCAAAATGTTCATGTGCTCAGTGATTTACTCTAGGGCAGTGGTCCCTAACCCCCAGGCCGCAGACCGATATTGGTTTGTGGCCTGTTAAGAATCAGGCTACGCAGCAGAAGGTGAGTGGCGGGCTAGGGAAGTTTCATCTGTATCTGCAGCCACTCCCCAGCGCTAGTATCATGGCCTCAGCTCCACCTCAGATCATAGGGGATTAGATTCTCATAGGAGTTCCGGTCCCTGGTGCCCAAAAGGTTGGGGACCACTTCCTTAGGGGGTGTTTTCCCTTCGCAGTTACCTCCTATTGGTTTCTCTTCTTGGTTTTTCTCTCTCAACACTCTTTTTATGCTACACCACTTCACTCTGAGCACAATCATCTGAAAATGATTCCTAAACTTTATTTCATCATGTCCCATGGGGATGCACTGCCAGTCAAACTTTCCCACCTATAGAACTTGAACCACATCTGTATGTGACCCTGGATGTTCAGCCATGTAATTTTCTCTAGCTCAGTCATATCTGTGAGTTGTTCCTTGAGTTCTTAGGAGCTGATCATTCATACTCCCTCATAGCTCTTCACTCAGCTGTGAGGGGATATGAATGGGTTCTAGTGAATCCTATCAGACCTGGCCAGATTTATCAAGTAGCCAAGTTGTTTTAAGCCTAAGGTTCTTCTGCCAGAGAAGTTCAGAATGACTAGAAGACAGTGAATCCTTTTCCCACTTAGGTGAGCCCCTTTCTTACTATTACTAATTTTGGGGCTAAAAAGACAGAATTCTCTGCATTTGGACTCCCGATTGAGGCAGTTCGATTGGCAGGTGTTCCTTTAAACTCCAAAACCCACTTAAACAGAGAGGGACTCAATAACTGCTGGTGATAGAACTGAAAATTTGAGTCACCGAATTCTAAATTTCTATGTTAAAATTTATATTTCTCTTTAGAACTTACCGTTTGTGTCTACAGGTCTTGTCCAGCAAACTAATCCCCTCCACTGCTGTGTTCAAAAACATTACAGAGCCTTGGTGGGAGTGAGGACAAGATATTGGAACCAAAAATAGTAACACTATTAAAATAGCTGAAAGCTGTAATCACAGTAATAATAACAATGTAAAATTTCCACTGTGTATCAGGTGATTTATACATATTTTTCTTTAATTCATACAATATCACCAGTAGATATTTTTGTTACAATTTTACAGATGAGAAAACTGAGCTCCAGAATGGTTAGGTTATTCACACACAAATAAAATCTAGTAAGGTACTGGAGCCACTATTTGAATAAATATCCATGTTGTTGAAGTCATCCTAGGTTTGTCCAAAATACCAGGTCACATCCCTCTTCTTGTAGGTTGTTGGGAATTTTTGCTTTATGATTACAGACTCAAGAGTTCACTGAGAGGAATGGTGAGGGCCGTGTGGTAGCCTGGCACCCACAGCTGAATGGCACTCCGTTTGGAGGATCAGCTGACTGCCATGTCCACAAGGAATAAGGAAACTGGACCCAGCTCCTGGGGGTTTGGAATGTAGTTTCTCTGAAACCAGACCCTGCCTTGACCCTGGTTAATTACTCTGTAGTTATTCACACAACCGAATTCTTGTTGTCAGTGAGTCCTGTGATGCACATCAAGGCTGCCAGCAAGCACAGAGCAGCGCTAATCCTGGTAAGTTTGCCCCCGGGGCTGGGCAGGACGTCTTATCGAATGATTATCATGTGATGAAGCCCCAGTGCTCCTCTGTCCTGGCTCTCTGGCTGCAGTGTTAACAGACTTTCCTTCTGGGGCATTAGGGAGCTGGAAATCACTCACACGGATGACACACACATTGCTGCCAGCCGGCAGCTTTACCTAGCTGAACGCCTCCCTCATTCTGGCTTGATAGTGATCGAGCCCTCCTAGTTGGAACTTGTTCCCTGGGAGCTGTCCAGATCCAATGATGAAAACTGGCTTGGGTGCTGTCGTTATGGTCAATTACAGGCAGCCCATTAAATGAGGGCTGGCAAACTGAGAGTTACGGAGCTCCATTTCCAAGGCACTTGGGGTGCATTGTTTTTCCAGCCTCTCTTTTCTTAACCTGCCCTGACTCCATTCTTTTCTTTCATATTGGAACTCATGGGAATATGAAAGGAGGTGAGACTCATGAGGGTCTGATTCCCAGTGCAAGTGGCTTCTAGATGGTGGGATGGAGTGGAGTGCTCTGTGCTCAGACGGTAGGCTAAGTCTCTTTCACCTCTCAGGGAAAGGATGGAGACTTTGTCGAGAGCCAGCGGCCTGAATCACCAGGGAGAGCAGAGTATGATGAGAAACCAAGTGCCTGCAGAGGTCCTCTGGGCCCTCCCAGCACAGGGAGAGAGGAAGCCGACTTCGACGGGAGGGCTGCATCCAGGCCTTTCCTGGCAGTTATCAGAGGCTCTCATGTTGGACCACCTCAGAAGGTCGTCCATCATTTTGGAATAGGCTTCATTCCGGTTTTCTTTCTGGGGAATTCAAGAGTTTGCATCACCAGAATTTATCTGATCTGCTGGGTAGGGCTTATTTCTTCCCCAATAAGAGCTTTCTCACTGATACTTTAGACCAGTGAATTAAAAAATGTGATCTCTAGACCAGAATCATCGTCTTCATCTGGAAATGTGTTAGAAATGGAAATAATCAGGCCCCCCACTAGACTGAATCAGAAACTCTGGGGGCAGTCTGTTTTAGCAAGGCCTTGCAGGTGGTTGGGAGTCATGTTTGAATCTGAGACCTACTTCTTTAGACACGTGCTACCCAATGTGTGGTCTGTGGACCACAGCATCAACATCTTCTGGGAGATGGCTAGAGATACAGGATCTCAGGCCTACCTCTCAGACCTGCTGAATCAGAATTTGCATGAAAACCGGGTCCTCAGGTGATTTGATTGTAATTTTAAAGCTTGAAAGTGCTACTTTAGAGCAATGGTTTTCAACCTTGGCTGCACATCATGCTCACCTAATGCCCAGGCCCCACCCCAGACCAATTAGATCAGAATTTCTTGGGATGATGCCCAGGTGTTGGTGTTTATTAAACATTTCCCTAGTGATTCTAGTGTATAGTCAAGGTTGAGAGCAATTGCTTCAGACCACCATGGGCTCCAAAATCACAGGGAGCTCCGTCTGTTAAAAAACAAAGTGAAATAACCAGCCAACTACACACCCACCAGAAGAAAACTGGTGATGTAGTGCAGTTTCCCAGAACACATTAGTGTCTCATGGGTGTGTTGGGTAGATGTGGAATTATTGATCCCATCAGCCCTTGGGGGTGGCAGGATGGGAACTGAGTTGCCATGAGCAACTATTTACCCTAGGGGTTATTACCAATACCAATTTCTATGTGTGCTGTGACAAGAAAAAGATTGGGAAACATGTTATAGAGAACCTGAATAAAGCTATTATTACTGTGTTTCTGTGCTTACTATGGTGACGGGGTTTGTGGGGGGAGATGCTGAAAATCACTAACTCTGAGGCAAGAACATGCCTTTAGATATTTGATGACTTCTTTCAAATCCAGACAAATATTTTCTAGACTATCATTGCTACCTGCTATTTATTTATTATTTTTGCTATTTAGAAGTTTTCTAGCTGTTATCTGATTATTTCTCACAAGAAGCACAATTATTTTCCCTTCTTTGGCAATGAGGAATTTGAGTTCCAGAAAGGCTGGGATTCCCTGAAGGTCAGTTAAAAAGAGCCATTCAAGGGGTAAAGAGTATTTCCTTGAAGTCCATTGGAAAGGTCTAGAGATGTTACCTTCCACTTTACAACGGCAAATGCTACCTCTGGGAGGAAGGGCCTTAGCTTCCTGCTTTCAGGCAGGGACTGTTCCTGCTGCTGCCTTCAGTTTTGGAGCCTGGGGTTTCCTGGGAGTACCCCAGGAAAGCTCTAAAAGAGGAACTGTTTAGCTAAATACAAAGCCCGATTGTTGTTTGGCTGGCTTGTGTGTGTTAACACTCTTCCCTCTGCATAAGTTTTCATCCTGGTGCTGGATGAACATATTGTAATTATGCTAATCATGCTGGCTGGGTAGCCTGCGGCCGAGAGGGAGGGGCGACCCTCTCCCTAATTGTTTCCTCTCCTGAAGCACTTGGTTGTCTGCCTGAGTCCCCAGACTGCAGAGGGAAGCCTGCTAGGCTGGCAGGGATAGGGAGAAGGCCTACATGGGGCTTCCTGTCCTGGGGCTGCCTGATCCACCTGGTTTGCAGGGAGGGATGGCTCAGGGATAGCTGCCAAGGATGCGTTGACTGGGCCAAGGGGCTTTCTGCTGGATTCAGCAGGGACTGTATTCAGACTGGCCCTTGGGAGACTGTGAAAGAGGCAAATTGATCTTTGGAGTTCTTCATCTTCTCTTTGGTGGAAGTGGCTCTTCCTCCTCCCCTTCCCCTCCTTCTCTTCCTTTTTTTTCACCTCTCCTGAACCTCCAGGCACAGTGTTTCCTTCTGGTTTGAAATTTGTTGGCAGGGAAATTTATGATAAAGACATAATTGTAGATACAGATACAGATATAGATATCGACACAGACATAGATATCAACATTCTCATGGATAGGAGACTTAATGAACAGTTGACTGCTAAAGATCAGTTTGTTAGAATACAAAGTGCTCAGTGAACTTATTCATCTCTCCAGGAAAGAACTGACTTTGCTTCATGAAACCATGTGGTGGGTCATTTGGTGGTGAAAAGAAATTTCAAGGAAGTTTCTGGAAGGAGGGGGAGGAAAAAAATGGGAGTCTTAAGAAAATGGGAGAATTTGTTGTCTTGGGGCCAAGAGAAAATGGAAGTAGGAAAAAGGAGCAGAAGAAGAGCAGGATAGAGAGTCTGACAGTTTTCAACATAGAATTGATAACGTGTACTACATTTGTCATTAAGTTGCTGGTGCTTGCCTTTCTGAATGCCATCCTTCTATGTGAACTCTTCGGTAAATAAAGTGTGCCACACATACTTCACTGGGGAGTGTGGCTCTATGTGTTGTGTAGGTTTGTATTCATCTGGGGAAAGAAGCTGTGTCCCACATCCGGGTTGATGTAGACTGAAAAGGAACATTTACCCAGGGGCGACCTCAAGATGATTAGCTTCTGGGCACCCACATGGACTTTCACAGGACGCGTAATGCTGGTCCAAGCCCGTTGTAAGCAGATTTTAAAGGGCAGAGTGACACCAGTCATCATTCTGAGAAGGCAAATGCTGACTCTAGACTATCGCTGTTTAGAGGTATGCAATGGTTTTATTTTCTGCTTACATTTAGTCTTGTGTATTTCCATTTGTAGAGTCATATCTAGTCATCAGGAAGACAGTAGTTCTCCTTTTTTCTTTTTCTTCTTCTCTTTTGTATCATGTAGGTCCTTATAGAAGCAAAGGACTCCAGAGAAGCACTGAGGTCTGTGTTAACTGGCTGATGGGTTCCATTTAGCATCGTGATTCTTCTGTGCGATTCTTTGCTCAGTGTTGGTTGTGAAACTCATGATTTAATCCAAAATTTGCCAACCTCAACTAGACCAGTGTGTGGTACCATGAACCAATAATAGCATGAAGATCACTATTTCAATTTATGTTATCTGTCAGTCAAGGGCCAGCTGGGTCTTTAGCACTGTGCTAGGTTTTAAGGTGTGGGGGATGTACAAAACAGAAAACACAATCCCTGCCCACAGGCAGCATATTTGGGGGAGTATATACAATCTCTTTTCCTTCAGCCACTCTCTGTATTTTTCTTCTCTTGAATTTTTACCTCTTTTCCTTTTGTTTTCCTCCTTCAGTCTCTTCTCTTTTTCTTCCATTTCTGTTTCTTTAAGATTTGTTTTCGCTCACATTTTCTATAACTAAATATTTCTTCCTTTTCCTCTTCACTTCTATGGCTTTATTTATATCTTTCTATTTGGCTGATTTTCAAGGTAGGACAACAAACAGGCAAACAACAAAAATATATCTTCAGAGCCTGACTCCTGAAGAGTCACCAGTAGGTTAAGCAGAATTTCCCTTTGCTCAAACCTTGCCCAGGTGTTATAACTCAAATGGTCCCTTATGTGAAAGATCTTCCCAACAATGGGCATTCTAACCTACTAAGCAATATGAGGTTTTCCCATAACCATACACAACAGGCTAACTTCAGGAGGAATTTCAATCCTAAATCAGAATGACCCTGGATTCAGGGCACTTTAAGCCATATTACTAATATCCTGTGATTTTATTCAAGTATCACCTGTGGGCGTGACATCCTCCTCCCCTCCCCCCATTTTAAATGCTATTAAAAAGGGAAACATGAAAAGCTCATTCCTCCGACAAAGAATTTTGACAGGCAGATAGTATGATTCTGGAACAGACGGTTTAAATATTATTTACATGTTATTTGAAGTCACAACATAGGCTTGTGAACATTCCTGCAACATTAAATAGCTATTTAACTTGCTAGTCTTATCAAGATTAGATCAATTTAATTGGAAAAAGAGAAAACCTAGGGTGCGCTGTTACCTCTAGGAAAAGAGAAGCCCGCCTTTCCAGTGGACTGTCTATACAGTTGATGGGAAAAAGACGAACCGGAGCATTGTCTATAGCAGCCTATAGCTCAGGCTAGAAAGCCACTGTCCCCCTATATATGGCTACTGACCTGTTCAAATGATCACTTTCATTTGCTACTTCAGATCTGATCACTGACCCTAGTAGGGACCACATTCATTTACCATGTCCAACAGCCAACAACCTTCTCAACTTTGAGAATGGGACTGGAGAGTAATTAAATGGAAAATCAATAATAATACAAACAATCATACAATTAAGGCAAATCTCATTCTACTTCCTATCATTGTTTTAAGAAAAGCTGAATAAATAAACTTATCTGAGAGAACATGAAGAAAAGTCCTTGCTATGCTGAATTGCTTCTTGCCACATTTTAGCCAATGATAGACTTGGAACCTGATGTGAACCTCATATGGAAAAAAGTGCAAAGAGGGTGGCTCCATAGAGTAGTGGTTAGCACATCAGCTTTACACACAGAAGGTCCTGGGTCCACGCCCCAGGTGGAGCCACGGACCATACCCTGGGGGCACCAGGCCCCGGGCGTACTCCACAAGCGTGTGAGAGGAGACACCTGCCTTCAGAGATCTAGTTCTAAAGGGGAAATGGCGACATCCATAGGTCAGGGGTAGAAGTGTGTGTGTGAGGAAATTAAAGAGGAGAAAAAAAAAGTTGTGTAAAGATATATGAGTCAGGGTAGGTTAGGTTTTGATGTGGTAATAAACAATCCCCAAATCTCAGTGGCTTAACATATAAAGGCTTATGTCTTCCATATTCGGACTCCACCAGTGAGTCTTTTAACTGTCCAGGAAGCTCCTTCTCAAGTGACCTAGGTTACTTGCATCTGTTGCTATGCCATCTAGTACATGTGTCTTCCATTTTGGTTATAAAGCATGGGAAGTGCTTTGCATCCCAGCTCTTAAATGCTTCATCCCAGAAGTGACGTACATCACTTCTGCTTGCAATTTGTTGACCATAATTAGTCACAGTGCTCCCCCTAACTGTCACTGAGCCGAAAAATGTGAGGAACACATAGACAGCAAGTTCTAAACATCTCTGCCACAAAGCATAGTGGGACCCGTGCTATATTAAAAGTTCTCATTTTGCTAACAGCCAATGTTGGTGTGGTAGGAGCATTTTAGAGAAGTTTGCAGAGGGCTGAATTTCTGGAAGGTGCAATGGTCAAGGCTCTCAAGGCAGAAGAGCTAGAGTCAGCGCTAGGCTCGCTCAGGCTTCTGTGTTTAAGTAGACAGGCTTGTGGGAAGCCTTAAGAGGCTGCAGACAGAGGGTCTGGTTGTCCTAAAAGGGGACGGTACCATACAGGATGAGTCTGATACTTGCCACTTCAAGTCTTTAGGTTCGTGAGGGCCCTTTAGGAAGCTGCTTAAATCTCCTGTTGACACCAACCATTTCTGCATGGTGTCCTCCCAGAAGTTGGGAGGGACCGTAGGCAGGGACCATACCTTATTGGTTGTCGTGACTGCAGCAGTGTGCAACACAGTGTCTTATCCAAAGAATACTAACTGATTACTAGCTGAATAAACTGGACAGCCAGAGTAGGTCAACAAATACGAATGATTTGGCAATCTGGTAAAAATGCAGATTCTGGTTCAGTAAGTCTGGGATGAGGCCTGAGATTCTGCATAACAACCAAGATCTCACACTCCACATGAAGGTATTAACTGAGGCTTCCAACGGAGTGTTGTCATCCACAGAGGCTCTGTTGTCTGATTACAACAGAAGATTTACTTGGAAGGCTCCTTCGTGGGAGGCAATAATTTTAATCTGGTTATTCCTATTGTCTAGGCCAACTAATGGGAATCCTGCATGGGTCTTAAGACACAAAGAGCCCTCACTGGACTGAACGTTTTGTGGATATATGCATTCTCAAAGCACCTGGTTTTGTTTTCCCATCTTAAGACATCTTACAAGCAGTTAATAGCTCATGAAAAAGCCATATCTAAACTGTACTTTGAAGGAATCGGAAAGTAATGCTTTTGGATGATTTCCTTCCTATTGCAACTCCCAAATCCGGTCCAGCCAGAGGCCTGGATACTGAGTGCTCCTCAGGCATTCAGATGTGTTTGAGCAAACACGAGAGACAATCAAATTACCCTAACACCAGCCACTTCAGAGTGCTCACTTGAGATGACAGTTTCAGTTTCAAAAGAGGTATGCAAACCGGAATAATGAAATGTTCCATTTTATTAAGTTCCTGGCCAGAGGGAGGGATTGTATTAGCAGAGAGTAAAGGTGGGGCATTTTTAGCTTGATTTCTGTGACGCTGATAAGTAGTAATTTTTGCAGAGGGGGGAAAAAGTTATCCACTGAAATAAAATCATTTTCATAATACCATGAATGAGTTATTGCCTGGAGTAAGGCATGGCTTCTAATGGCTGCCTGAGCCTCCTTCCCCATCTTTCATGGGTCATTCCGACGTCTTGATAGTGTTGACACAAGAGAGAACATTTATGTTGCTTCTATTCTCCATTTTTCAACAGTTAGGGTAGAGTGTCACTACCTTAGGTTCACTTTTGATCTGATTTCTGTGTCAGCTTGGCATGGGATGACTTGGGTATGCTGTGGGAGCAGGGTGGCTCTGGAGGTCAGTTGCACACGTTTTCAGACCATTAATGATTAGAAGGTTTGAGAGTCAATTGTTTTTGTGTGAATCAGTAGCAAGTGCTACTTCCTTTCCTTTATGGTTCATCAGGACCTTGGCCATGCTGCGTTGACTTTGCTTTCCCCGGGCCTCCCAGAACTTTGCCCAAGTTCCATTTCCAGAACGTGGGACTCTGCGTCTCTCACTAGACCTTCTATATGCCTGGCCCCGAAACAGCAACCCCAAGAGCTAGTTCAATGCACGAATGAGAAAAAAACTTTTATTTTATGTGTGTATGCCTCCACGTTTCTGCCCCTGCCAGTATAGTCTATGTGACTTGTGGTATAAAACACTTACTTTTCCTATCACTTCACTTCAACCCCCACAAGATCTGTTGGAATTCAGAAAATTATAGAGATGACACATCTTGGTATGAAGATGACTGGATGTGAATGAATGGGAGAGATTTGATTCTTCCCATTATCTCCATGGGCTATATCAATTTTTGGTGCAATTGATCTTGGGAACAATTAGTAATGAGAAAATATAATCTCTTAAAGATAAATTATGTTCTGCATAGAATCATTTACCAGAGGCTATACGGATAACTCTAGGCCAGAGGTGAGTCAGTGTAACTCAAGGCTCAGTGTAGGTGCAAACTTTAGGAATTTTCTAAGAGAGCAGACATTTATGGAGCACCCAGGAAAAGTTTAGTTTGTTGTTTCTTCCAGTTTCTTAATGCCCATTGTTGTGTTCTATCTTATTCCTCTTAAGGAGGCCAGACAAGATAAAGCCAAGAGAATTTTGAACTTTGTTAATATTGTGGGTGTTTTCTGAGCTCGGAGTCCTGTATGGCTTAGCTGGGAACCTCATCTATTATGGAGGAGGGAGCTGGAGTGAAGGTGGACTACTTTTGTTCAACAGAGTAATGGTAGTGAATATAATTTATTTAATGTTTTAAGGTACCATTGCATGCTTTACTCACATTGTTTTAAATCCAGACAACAATTTTGTGGGAGAATCTTACTCTTGTTTTCCAGATGAAGGTATAGAAACTCGGAGAGGTTAAATAACTTGCCCAGGATTTATGGATGGTAGGTAATAAGGCTGGGAATCTAACCCTCATTCTATGACCCCCCCCAAAACTTATGATATGTTATAAGCTTGTTATATGATAAATCATATAATTGAGTTATATGATAAATTACTTTAGCATGGGAGGAATTAACATCTAAACTTCTGCTTGAAAAGAGGAAAGGTTTTCTGAAAGAAATAGTAGCAACTCAAGAACATGTTAAAAATACATGTGTTAGCATTTATTCATTAGCATTTATTAGGCATTTACTTTGTTGTGTTAGAAGGATGGGGGTGGGGTGAGGATTGGTTATCACTGTTTCTGAGATCCGTGAGCCCATAAGTGACTTCTTCTTCCTATTAATATCTTGACACTTATCTGAGCCACTCCATTAGCATGTGCTAACTTGTATTGGTAGTTACCTAGGTTTTGAGATTAAAGAATATGTTTTCTTTATATTTTCCTGTGGTGAGATTCCTGGCACTGCACATAGCAGGAACTTGATGTATATTTGATTGATGGGCAGAATGACACAGTGTGTGCTTGGATCTGCTTATATTTTAAAAGCAGGGTGCTTTGAGGGTGAGACAAAATAGATAGCTTCAAATGCATGTAACAAAAGCTTTGTACAAAGTACCATCTGAGTCAGCTGCAAAAAACTATCCACAAGCCAGTGTAGAATATTCTAGCATGAGAGAACAGAGTCTGGGCACAAATGCAAATTGTTCCTACACTAGATTGAAGCTTGATTATGGAGCGCAGCCATGTCTCTGATGGAGCCTTAGTGACTTTTGGAGCTTCTTGCTCCTGAGGATCTCATTCAGCTTTAGTTTAGGATGGTAATAACTTAAACTCCAACACTGGGATAGCCATTGATCAGTGAAATGAGCTGGCAGTTTCCAGACAGATTCGTGAAATGAAATACCTCAAATTGACCAGACTGAGAACATTTTTCACAGCCTATCCATCCCTTCTGAGCTATTCAGAGAGCAAAGTAAAAGAAATTAGAACTTTGAAATTGCTGCTTGTTCAGTGGCAACCTCTTTGGGACACTGAACAAGTTGCAATTTATCTAGTTTTCCCACTAAGAGAATTGGCAACAGCAGCTGCACCAACCACCCTTAATGAGTATAGATGTGTCAGATGCTGTACTAAGTCTCCTGATTTCATTTAATTTTCACATTAAATGAGTAAGGTGGCAATGGCTATCTTTATTCTATGGATGAGGAAAACAAGGCTCAGAGAAGGAAGTGGTCACGCAGCTAGGAGAGCAGAAGGACTTGAACCCTAGGTCTATTCGCTCTAAAGCCATGCTCTTAAATATTATATAAACAGCCTTTTCCCTTTTCTTAAAAGAGAAAATGCTCCTTTCGAAGTAGAATTTGAAGACAATGGGTTGGGTCCTGAGCCATGATCATTTAAGTGGTGTGTTCTTATGATGTGAGAGATAGGAACTACAAAAATAATGTTCTGCTATTTTTCAGTTTGGTTGCCATTTCAAATACACTAATAGCTGGAACTCTTTTGCAAGGGAACTCCATTTCCCCTTTGAGATCTGTCTTAGCAATGCTACTGGTAGGATTTAAATTCCTCCTAGGGGTTGGGCTGCCAAGGTTACAGTTCAGTTGGCCGGGATAAGGGCAATAAAATTAGGAGGGAGAAATGATGAGAGTGGGAGGAGAGGAAGAGGAGTTTGATTCGACATGTTATACCACTTGAAGAACATCCAGTTGTAAACATTGAACTCGAAGATGGAAGAACATGACTGATGCTTTGAAGTCAGGATGTGTCTAAATAAATAGTAAGGCCAGTTAAATGTGTAAGGATAAGTGAGGTCACTAGAGGACACAGTGTAGAGAAGGAAGGAGGAAATCGAGGTAAGAATCTTAGAGGGAAGGGGAATACATAAGGGCATGTGAAGGTGTTCACAGCTAGGAGACGAGGAATTATGTAGGATAACCATTAAAAGGGTCTACTACATTGTTAGATGGTTAAAAGCATTGTCTCCCACAGCTGGACTTGTGCATACTTACACGATCTTGGACGCCCTCCTAGGTGTATGGTCCACAGGAATGGGTACATATGGACACGTGCCAATACACATACAAAAAATACTCGCGGCAGTTTTATTCATAATAGCCAAATGTATGTCAATAGTAAAACAGATAATGAATTAATTGTAGCATTTTCCTACAATTACAATAGTACATAGCAATTTAAAATGAACTGCAATACACACAACAACATGAATTAATTTCAGAGATATAATGTGAGTACAAGATTTTCAGAAAGAATTTATAGAGATAGTAAAAGTTAAAGAGGATTGATTTTATTTACTCCCTTTAAGAGAGATCTGGGATTTTGATCCTCTCTTACAGGGCAGCTTTAGTAAGTCTATCCTGCTAGCCACTTTAGAGGTCGTCATAGAGTATAGACTTGGCTTCTTTCATTTAATTCGCAGCTCACCTTGCTCCCCAACTCACTGGAGTGAACACAAGTGTTGCTGTCACAGAAATTTTAGACAGGAAAGACTTGACCCTGGCTTTTGAACCAGATCTTTGTGACTTCACCTGCTCACAGAGGGCTAGTCAGATTTCTTGATCACATGTTGGAATTTTGTGCTTGGTCTTCATTTTTTGGTTTGACTTTCACATTTAGTCTACATCAGTCATTCTTTGTGGAAGACTACAAATAAAATACAAAAATACTTTTTTTCCCCACTAGAGGGTATTTTGTTGTTGTTGAGTATAAATTTCATGAATATGTTTGCCTTATATGCCCCAAGGAATAATGAGTGCTAATTTGGGAATCTGCTTTGATGTGGTTTGGCTGTGAGTCATGTCTTTTAGACACTAGCATAAACTCTCTCTCTCTCTCTCTCTCTCTCTCTCTCTCTCTCTCTCTCTCTCTCTCTCTCTCCCACACACACACACCCCTTCCCTCCCTATACCCCCCTCCCTCTCCTCTCCAACATAAGACATCAGTCCTTTTCTTTTTGCTTCTAACAAGGCGAGGACTCCACAGGGTTAACTAAGGCCATCTATCATGTGACAAAGACTGAGCCAGCTGAGAGCATTAATTACACAGGATGAACCCAGGATGAGGAAGGAGAAAAAAAGAAACATCCTTCTGCAGGAGAGTGAGGCAGTTGAGAATCAGGGAATCCATGAAGCAGAAGAAAGATTTCTAACATCTTAAGAGAGTAGCCAGTGGCAAAGGCTAGAGGCTGAGAAACTGCAGGACAGGGTTAGTAACAAGAGGCCAGAAGTGAGACTTTAAGGGATGGCAATGAGAATGTCTATAGAAGACTTGGAGAAAAGATGAGTAGGAATGAAGGTAGAGTAGGAATGAAGGTTCAGGCAGTGTCCACCTGCTGTCAAGACTTTGAAATAAAAAGTAAAATTCTCCCTACAAATAAAAACAACTGAGTATTTCCAACCATCTACACATTTTGTGTTGGAGTGGGAGTAAAACATTAGAGAGATTGAATTGTTTATTTTTCAGTCATTTGTTTTAAAACAGTGGAATTAATTCAGTAGAAATATAGTATTTACAAATGATTATTCTTCCATTTTTTAGTGTGGATATTTAAAAACATATACAAAAGTGAAGAGACTGTTATGATCCCGAAGATCCTATTCCTCATTACTTGGTGCTAATAATTATCAATAGTTTGTCATTCTTAATACATCATCAGTTTTGGAAGATGAATTCAGGGGATTTTAGTTATTATTATTATTACTATTATTATTATTTTTGGTGTTAATGGAGACCTCATGTCTACCTCTCTAACTCATTTTTTTTTTAAATCAAAAGAGCCACCAAATAGCTATCATAGAGCTATTTTGGAACTATATTTCTTACTCAGTAAGCACAAGTTGGCACAATTATGGGAGCAGGCAGCAAGACCTGCTGGTGTTGGCATTTGTATCTTCAGAAGATGTTTGCTGGATTTATTAACAATGAGAATGAGTGGCTGGTAATATTTCACCTCTATTTGCTAGGGAGATCTTCATTTTACCTGAGAATAAGAAGAAACTCTGTGAAATAAATGAATCTGTAATAGAGACTTGCAGGTGCCAGGCAGCAGGTTAGGAAATTATTTTTTCAGGGTGCAGGGCTTGGACCCTCCAAATCACTTGGTGTAGGCTGCCACCTATTTCTATATACAAAGTCGCCTCAATATATTGGTGATGTCCCTGACCCAGGCGGGCCAGGTCACCTTCAAAGCTCCCTGGGCACAGCTCCCTCCTCTGAGGGCTGGTCAGCCTTGTGCTTGTGCCTTTAGGAGCCCTTTCCCCTGGCAAGGTCAAGAGCTCTCGGCTATGGTGACGGCTGGGGTTTGAGAGAGGAATGTGCAGCTGTTCACTTTATTTTTACTTCCTCCTCTTCTTTCCCTTTCAAGGGTTGTCCACCCTCTACTGCCTTCTGAAATGAGTATTAATGGAATCCTCTTTACTTTTTCTGAACTCTTGGTTTTTTCTCTTAGTTTCCGATTATTTTAATTCTGCTGGGCTCTTTTTCATGTCCTTTGCCTGCTGGCCCTTGATTTGCAGTCTGGCCTTTCTTCTTCTCATGTCCTTCTTTTCTATTACTATCATATTCTCTTTCTCGTTCTCTCTCTTAGAGCTTGCACAGACTGGAGCAAATTAAAATATACTTTTCAAATTTTACTGGCTCAATTATTCTATTTTAAATGAAGCCACGGCAGCAATCACACTGATCCCTGAAATCCAGGCAATCCGAGGACAGAATAAAAACACCAGCTCTGCTCTTGCTTTCCTGGCCACTTGCTTCATATAATTTTATCTTAAAGAATGTTATGGATTTAAACATGTTGTAAGTCGCAATAAATTTTTTTCTCAGTGATAAAAATGTAAATTACTGATATGTTTGAATGAATTAGCACATCTTTGAGTATCTACTGGGTGCATGGCATTATGCTGATTAGCTACACCTTTGAATGGTATCTTTCTGAAAAGGCTGGTATCCTATAATTCATCTACAGAAATAAGTAAAAGAAGAATGAAAGTATTATTCAAGTATTAAGCATGAAATTGTCGTATATTTTATCTTTAATAGTTTCGCTTTATTCACATCTTCTCCATGAGGATTTTCCCAGTCATTATTTCCATAAGATCCATTCTTAAATTCATCCATCCCTTTATCTATCCACCTGTCCATCTGTTCATTTATCCATTCATCCATCTATCTACCTATATTATTTTTTCTTTCTTCCTTCAACCCACCCACCTGTTACTCTTTGTTAGGCACCGTGCAAATGTTGGTTATACAAAGAACAGTATAGTCTCTGCCCTTAAGGGTAGAAGATAACTTATAATAACAGCTACTATAATAATAGCTAACATTTATTGAGCTATAACTATATGCCAAGCATTGCAATAAACATTTAAAATAGATTATCTCATTTAATTCTCAGAGAAACCCCTGAAGTACCATTTTACAGATGAGAAAAATAATTGCTAAGCTAAGAATATAGGACATGAAGGATGGTTTGACTTTAGGAAGTACTTATCTAAAGCCCACAAACCTTAAATCTGATATGCTCAGCCTCATAAAACCCCAAGCGCAGATGTGTCTAATTCCCATAAACTCTTCTACCATTGCTAAGATATAGGAGACTCTTTGGGGGCCACCACTGGATGTCCAGACACAGACAGCCTTCCTTGTGGGAACATCTTCTTCAATGAAAGATTAAGTGGGGACTTTGCTGCTCATAGTCACATGGTCCATGAGCTCAAGACTGGAAGGGAACCTGTCTCCTTGAGCCCAGGTTCAGGAAGAAGCTTCTCTCCTGTTGATCTTATTGTTTTGATCTCTGTTGTGTTTTAATAATATTTTTATACTCCAGCTTGAAGATTTTCTTTTATTATCTCTGAGCGGCAGTGATGGCAATTATAAAGCAGTAGCAAGTTTGGAAACATAGAGAAGTTAAATAACTTGCCTAAGGTTGCAGGGCTAGAAAGTGCCAGACTGATACTTGAACCCGGTATCAAGTATGAGATACTCGTCTCTTGTACTTAATTTATTCCACTTATTTGGTACTTAACTGGATATGAGCTTGTTGTATGAAGAGCAACCGCTTGCAGCCAGAACAATCTGGGCATGAGTGTGCCCTCTGGCACTTACTAATGTCATCATCTTGGGCACATTAAGCATTCATAGCCTCAGTATCCTCCTCATCTGCAGAAGTAGGATCATGGTACATAGACGGATAGGCTGCTGTGAGGATCAAATGAGATAATGGATACAGAGCACCAATATGGTTGCTGGTACACGGAAGATCCTCCATAAATGTCTGTTCTCTAAATTCTGGTCTCCTCCTACTGGATTTTGATTCCTCAAGGCATATACCTGCTCATTGTGGAAACTCAGGAAATATCTCATAGGGCTCAGTGAATGAATAGGGCTTTGTGGAGCCTTGTGAGACCAACTTTTGTTATCACTTAGTTCACAAATTAATTATCCACTTTTTTCTTCATGTTAGGCGTCATGTAGAAATATCATAGAATACTGGTCCCCCCAACTGGCTCCTCCTCCTCCTCCTCCTCCTCCTCATCATCATCATCATCATCATCACTACCATCATTATCATCATTATCCTTGTCATCTTCTACAAAGCCATCAGCTGAACAGACTCCCTGGGCACAATCTTCAGGAGGTAGAACCTGATAATCTTTACTCTCTCCCAGATGACTTACAGGACCTACCAGTTTGGGGAGCTACTAATTCCAGAGCATTTCATTTTCTGTAACAGCCAAATGTCCTATGTAGGATTGACAGATAAAATGCAGGATGCCTAGTTAAATTTGAATTTCAAATAAATAATGAATACTATTTTAACATAAGTATGGGGTTTTATGAGACTGAGCATATCACACAGAACCACAGAACATACTTATGTTAAAAATTTATTGTTTATCTGAAATAAAAATTTAACTGGGTGTCTTGTATTTTTATTTGCTAGATGTGGCAAATAATGATGCAGACATGTGAGGAAAAGAGGCCAACATTGTCATGAACTTTCTGTCACCCTCTGAGATGTACGGTGATCTTGTAGCCAAGTGTCCCCCCAATAAAAACAAACAAACGAACAAACAAAAACAAAACAAAACACCTCCCCCCAAACCCAAAAAAACACGAATTGTTAACTAGGGCTGGCTGTGACTCCTGAGATTTAATTTCTCCCACCACAGAAATCATTTTGTATAATCCAGAAATAATCGTAGACTTAGGTGTCGTAGTAAAGAAGATTTTTCTTTGATAATTTCTGGCCCTGGATGTTCCAGGTGGCCGCCCTTTTGTCATAATACTGGAGGATAGCCTGAGGCAAAAAAATTACTACTCACAACTCCTCTCCACTACTCACCACAGGCCCTTTTCCCTAAGTTTATGTCACTGTGAAACCTCAGCCTTCTCTCCTCTTATTTCTTTGTATGATCTGAAAAAAGCTGTAAAGATAAAAAAATGTTCTGAACTTAATCGAAAGTCTATCTAATAATAATGAGTACTGTGACGGGCTTGTAAAGAACGCAGATCAGACCCTCTTAGCCATAATGGTCCTAGAGAGTAATGAAGACTCAAGTGTGCTTTAGTAGGTATCAAGCTGTGAATCAGAACTCATCTAACATTCTGATTGCTAAAGGAAATCAGTAATTGATGTGACAGAATGGCCATTATTATTATTATTATTATTACTTTTTTTTTTTTAATTCACACGTAGCAGCTAGAAGTCTGATCTCAGCCTCCTTGGGGTATACCAGGTGTGCAGGGTGCATGTTGCCCTTCCATTAAATCTTCAGATGGGGGTTCTAATAAATTTTGCATTGAAATAAGTAATGACCACATTTAACGACCAGTTTGTCTGAGTGTTAACAGCTTGTGAGCCAACAAACTGGTCATTAACAGGTGCTAACTTCTGCTTTCTGGTTTAAACAATCTATTCTCATCTCTCTCCTGTTTGAGTTCGGGGCTTATGCAAATTCCTGGCTAGTTTTTCATTTTTCGTGTCATCTTTGGCTCTTGTTAATCAGTTAGATACCTCTTTGCTAATGGCTCCTCTTTTCTAGGATTATTTCTTATGCAGTTCATGGACAAATGAATTTTTTTAGTCCATTTTTTTCCCCTGAAGGATGAATATATCCTGGCATATGCTGGTCGTGGAACGTATTAGGTGACAAGTCCTAGAGAAAAATAAAACGCTCTTGAAACATGAAACCTGCTACTCTGGAGAAGGAATGCAAATAGGTTGAAAATATCATGGGGTTTGAGGCAGCATTATGTTTGCTGAGGGGATGTGACGAAGATTATTGTCTCTGCTAGAAATGAACAGATATTTGAAGAGCGTGTGATTGACCCACTGTTAGTCCAACTAACATGTACCTGTAATGGGGCTGAACCTTCTGGAGAAATCCCCTTCTCCGTCTTTCTTGTTTTGGTTTTCTTGCTTTTGTAAGATTATTGGTCACTTCAAAAGACAAACTTTCCTCTCTTGACGTGCCCTTGGCGGAATGGGACTAGGAGAGGGTCCTGTTAGCATCATTTCACTGCATTGGCTTCCTGTAGACAGAAGGGAAGGCAAGAAACAGAAGTCCAAGTTCTGGCCAGTAGGAATCATCTTTAACATCTTGTGTGGATGGAGGCTGCACTGGATTACACACTGTTCTCTCTAATGCAGTGCTTCTCAAACTGTTTGTGGCAAAGAGCCATTAAAATAATCCAGTCCATCATAAATGGATAATTTATAAAATATAAAATAATGTTCTTTGATATCTTGGCAACGTGAACTTGCTATACAAGTTTTCAAAGGCTTTCTCTGACTTTCTGTACTTATCCTATCATGGTAACCAGTGTATAACTGGTATCGGTCCACGAATCACACTTTAGACAGCACTGCTGTTGCGAGCCTGAGACTTTCTTTTTTATAGCTAGGAGGATTAGCGGAAAGAGCTGTGACTCATTGTAATGCTCATTTCCTTGGGATGCCTTTAATGGGGAAACGTGGGTAATGACCTGATGGGTTTCTGAACAAGGGACATTTGTCTCAGCTCCCCGTATTTTTAGCACAATCTTCTATGATATTTGACTGACATGAAGGAAGTGGCTTAGTTAAAGTAATTTTCTCTCCTGGGTGTTCTTCAGACCAGAGTGGCCAGAACACTTGTCTTCAGTAATCAAAGCTCAGAAGCAGTGACAAAGGCACCTGGCCTGGTGGTAGAGTTGGTGTTTGGGGAGGAAAGTTTAGAGTGAGCTGGGTCCTCTCACACATGGAAGCGATTCATTAAATGGGACTTTATAAGGTTCTGTGTACTTTATAAATGTTAGAATTTTAAGACTTAATAATGTAGCTTGTAGGGATGATGGGAACAATATGTAAAATGGCATTTAAAGGTACGTTGGAGATTTTTTCTCAGATGCTATGAAATTTAATTGTATTAATATGCTGCAAGGCACTATTTATCTTCTTGTTTATGGTTATTTTTAGTTTGCCAGAGAAAGTGAAATTAAAATGCACTGGTTAAAATTGTGAGTGGGGGTCAACATTTTAATACATTTCTTTTAAAGTTTATTTACATATTGTTCAAATCATATTGAAAAGTAAAACTGTTAAAGTTAAAAGTGAACTTATACTTTATAAAGGCTTGATATTGCTTAATGGCCAGCTATAATCATATGACTATCAACTTTAATTTATATCAGAGAGTTTGCAAAATTCAAACTAAAATGTCCCTGTGTTCTAATTCTAGCTCTGTAACTCTTATAGTTCTTTTTTCCCCTTGCCTGTGTTCTTCTCATTAATATACTCGTGACCTCAAGAGTTCAACCTATCTCTTTAACTAACATGAATGGAACACTTACTACAATGAAGTAAGGTAGTGGACACTGAGAAACCAAAAGGAAATAAGAAACATGCCCTACCATTTCTGATACTTGCTGTGGAGTAGAAATATCCAGCAGAGACACAGCTGGGTACTGCGAGATGCAGATGAGGAGATAATCACTCTGGACAGTGGCCTGTGGTGAAAGTGGAGGCTTGTGGAGAGAAGGGATGAACTTCTAGACAGAGGTCAGCAAACTTTTTCTATACTGGGCCAGATAGTAAATATTTTAGGCTGTGCTCATCAGATAGTCTCGTGGCTGTGTCCCAATGAAATTTCTATTTACCAATACAGGTGATGCACCAGATTAAGTCTATGGTCTATAGTTTGTCAGCCCCTCTTGCAGACTTTGAAGGGAGAGTAATAATTTAACAGGTTGAATGTAGGAATGGAACTGTGTGTATGTGGAGTGGGCTGTGAATGAGTAATGAAGGAAGACACATGTTAACAGTAATTATGAAGGGCAAATGGCCAAGGTATAATAGGGGACAAAGTATTGGATGCTAAGCTGAGTAATCTGAACTTGAACTTGAGGGGGATGAAAAAGAAAATCGCCATATCGGCTAAGGCAGACCAGGCTATGCGGCAATAAAAACAAGACAAAACAAAGCAAGGAATTATTTTCAGAGTCTTTTGATAAAATTATTTACTTCTGGCACACATGAACTTTGATGTAGTTGGAACCAGTCTCCAGGATGATAGCCAGTCATCCTCCATCTGGTGACTCAGTGATCCAGGCACTTCTGTTTTGCAGCTCTGTCATTTCAATACTTGGCTTCCTGGCTCACCCAGCAGGTAAAACAGAGACTGGGAAATTCACACTTACTTCTCAATGCCTTGGTCTAGAGTGATAACTCTCCTTTTCATTCATAATCCAATGGCCAGAGCTCACTGCATGGTTCTGTGCAACTGTAAGAGGGCTGGAAAAGAAATGAGAATATTCTCTACCATATTGTAGGCAGAGTAAGCCAATGATAGTCCAGAAAAAAGGTGGCAAAGAAGTAATATGATAGCGTATCTGTAGAAGAGTAATCGAGAGGTCGAGAGAGCTAAGGAGACCAGGTAGGAAGTCTGTGCATGAGTATACTTAAGAGTCAATAAAAGTTTGAACTAAGGTGGTGGTAAGGAAAATGGGAAGGAAATGAAATATGTGTGGGGGAATTCAGTCCTGGTTGAGTATGAAGACAAAGAAAAGACTGGACTGAAAGACATTTCCTTGGATTATAGCTCAGGAATATGTTCAGGGAAGTCAGAAAAAAGAGATATGTCATAGAAGAAGATGTACAATTCAATTTTGGGGTCATGTTGATTTTAAAGTACTGGGTGGACATTCAGGTAGAAGCTTCTGACAGAGTCGGAAATTGGGACTGAGAGACTTTAGATGCAGTAATTGATGCTATACAGATAGATGAGGTCACTAAGTTACAAAAATAAAGAGACATGGGTCAGCTGGGAGGGGAATGAGGACAAGGCAGGAAGAAAAGGCGCTAACAGAAGAATAGTGAAACAGGGATTCTCTCCTTTCATGAAATCAAGGTGAGACAGTTTCAAATGGGAGCATGTTCAACACTGTCAAAAGCTGCAGAAGGGTGGAAAAGCATATTGTAAGGAATGCTGCAGATGCACTGCTAGTCTCTCATGGATGTCCTATAGTGTTTCTGGGTGTCCCTTGCACAGCTTCAATGTGCTTTTGGCTTCAACTGCCTATACCTGTGACTCTTCTTGTTAAGGATGCCTTCAGGCTACCAGAGCAACTGTGCTGGCATGCTCAGAAAGGAGGAAGTGCTTGGAATTTACCTTCCCCTACCTCCTGCCCCATGACTGCCATCTAGCAAGTATGAAAGCCCAGCCCCCTTGACTTACATAGGGACAATTTTCACTCTAGAACTCCCCTGTGGGATTTTGCTTAGCTTTTTCCCCTACTCTGCTCTGCTTCCCCATTTCCTTACCTCTTTCCTCCAGGCTCACTTGCCTGTGAATCCTCATTGCAGGGTCTTCTCTAGGGAATTGGATCTGTGATAGCGTAGTCTTGGGAGAACAGTCCTGATGATGAAGCAACCACTAGTAAATCTTGAGAGTGCTCAGAAGTAGATGCCAGGTTGTAAAGGGTTGAAGAGTAACTAGATAATGAGTTGGCTAAAGACCCAGTAGAGAATATTCAATGCAGAAGTTTGATGGTGAAAATTTCAAGAGAATGACAGGATAATATGGTCAACTAAGGTTGCTCATTTAGTTTGCAGACTAGAAAAAATCTGAGCAATGGATAGTCAGAGGGGATGAAGTTAATGAAAGGAAGAGACTTAAAAGAGCAAATGTGATGGGAGGTAGAGGCAGAACTAACCAAGTAGGAAACAGTAGAGAAAGTCTCCAGACATGGGTAGGGGATGGAGATGGGCATTACAAAGGCGATGGCACAGTGAGTCCTTTGAGCAGAAGCAAGACCATTTGAGATAGAGAGTAACAAAATGAGTAGTGAGGATGGTAGAAGCCAGGCTGGGAAGGACTAGAGATGATATAGTGTAACTCTTTCATTTTGCGGCTTATGAAAAGGTTCAGGGAGCTGCAACCACTCAACTCACAAGAAACAGAGCTGAGACCGAGAGCAAGACTCCTGTGCTTTCATCTCTGTCCTAAGCATCTAGGTCACCTGCAGAAATAAAAACAAATGAGAGTGTGGACTTTGGACAATGGAGAGGATGATGATGGACACCCTCTTTCCCAGTGACCCTGTGCCAGTGACAGAACAAAAACAAGGTACAGTCTTAGTCTCTCTCAGAACAGCTCTTCCTGAGTGCCACAGGACACACTCAATGTGACAACATCCACAAAGTGAGCTGTCGCATGGAAAAACATCTTTCAGTCCAGACAAACTGTGGATTTGGGAGAAAATATTCTGAGGAGGACACACTGGGTCCTGGTTCCCAGGACAATTTTCAAGTTGATTTAAAAATGTGTGATTGTTTTAATGCTCTAATACAGGCATAAGCACCACTTAATGAAGTTCATCAACAAAGAGAAGACAGTAAGTTTCCTGATTCTGGCAGGGGTGGAGGTCAAGGCAGCAAAGAGGTGGAAAGGGTCTTACAAATTTTTTGTAAGAGTCTGGAATTTAACTTAAATCAATAGCTATTGGGCATTAAAAAGGGGCCTTTATTTTTGCAAGAGGATTTATGGACTTTTATGTGTTTATTTTTCCTTCACTATTAGACATCCAAGGAAGAAGGAAAACAGGGTCAGAGACTCCCTCGGTCCAGCAATAGGTCACATCTTCCCAGATTTGCAAGCTTAAGGTGTCCCCTGAAATAGAGTGATGGATGGGTAAAGGGCATGCTTTCACTGAGCTGGGCCAAGAGTTTGCCTCACTTCTCATCTAAGAGTCAACCCTCCTACCCTCATTCTCACCCCATTCAACTTGGCCCCACCCCGTCCACTCATGCCAACTGTTATTCACTGACTTTCTTGCTCACATTTTCATGCCATTCCTTGTATGTCAGGTTCTTTGCTTGGTCTGTGAGAAATATAAATAGTTGCCTTCAAAGAGTTTATCTTGTAGGTGGGGAGTCTTTTACATGCCTGAGGAGTTAAATAATTGCTTTAACTATGTCAATGCAAGGCAGTTTTGAGAATTATCAGTGGATTGTTATAGTTACTTAAAGTTTTAGGATTCTCTTGCTCCTTGGACAAGACTGGGTGTTCTGTGAAGGTTTTTTAGTGGAAGTCGTAAG
Organism: Eidolon dupreanum; assembly: GCA_028627145.1. Taxonomy (NCBI): domain Eukaryota; kingdom Metazoa; phylum Chordata; class Mammalia; order Chiroptera; family Pteropodidae; genus Eidolon; species Eidolon dupreanum. The sequence goes on from CM053515.1 coordinate 64,652,296, forward strand.
ACAGCCAGGCCTTAAAGGTTAGGCAAAATTTGGATGAAGAAAGTGAAAAGAGGCTAGGGAGCATTTATCTTCATGTACACTGTATGTATGTGTACATACATGTACACACACACACACACATATATATGTATATATATGGATATCTATATATATAATCCGTGATGCGGGTTTAAGCACATTCACATTCAGTGCATAAAGGGGACATCGATCCGCATTTATTCCCAAGGCAAATGAACTTGTGTGGGCAGCATGGGGGCTCATTAAGTGCTCGGTGAATTGGAAGGCAGTTTCTGAGAGACTAGGATGCTGAGTCTGACAACCTTGAAGGGTCAAGTCACTCCATCAATATTTAGTGAAGGGCTCTGAGTTGCGTGGATTCTACCATAGAGACGCTATAGGAGAAACAGGGTGAAAGGTGTCGTCCTTGCCCTGGAGAACCACCCAGCCAATGATGGGAGGTAGGCACAAGCACGAAGGCAGAAGTTTAACAGTTCACTAAGTGGTACACTGAGATCACTAGAGGGATTTGGAGTAGATGGCATGGGGGAGGGGGAGGAGTGTTGATTATAGACTTTCTTTTAAAAAAAGTCAAACTCTTGGCTTTTCGTGGAAAAAGTTTGAAAACAAAGGCAACAACACCAAAACTATATGAAAGACTGTTCTTAGAAGACTTTTTCGAATCTGGACATCTTTGTTCTTTCATTTTATATCAACACTTTGTTCTCAACTAGGGTTGTGATGGAGCAAATAAACATGGAGAAGTAACTCCTGTAATTACCTCCTAAACCTGTGTTGAAACATTAATTTTCTGTCCTTTCTCACTGTTTTTATAGTGTTGGAGCCAGAACTGCTAATGTGTCACCATAAACCACCGTTTTGAGTTTTACCTCTTTCCTCAGCATGTGGTCATTCACCTGTGGAGGCGCTAATGAGCAAGGGGATGGCTGGAGCACACTGTGCAGGGGTGGGGGAAAGGAGAAGGGAAGTGGAGGGGTGGTGGTCGGCCTGAAGGACTGAACCTGCGTTTCTAAAGTTAAAAGTGCGCATCCGTGGACATTTCATTTTGATGAATAGCTCTTCGATCTCTCATTTTAGGGATGGTCCCTTCTTGGCCTCACTTCATTCATTCTTGACCAAACCTTGGGTATGGATAAAAGTTCTTCTATGGTTGGAAAGAGAAATTTCACAGATAACCCAGAGGTAATCTAGCCGGAAAGCAAAGAGTTGACTGTGCCATACCTAATTGACAGCGGAGGGGTAACCCCAGGTTACGTGCCTTTCAACTAAAGTTCCATATTAGCTGTTTGCTTGGAAGGAGCAGATGTTTTGGCTCTGGTGGTCACTACTCACCTCTGTCTGGGAGGTGCATCAATCACTTTAATTATAATGGAACGTGGGGCCAGGAACCGAAGGAGAAAAATCAACCCAATCCCAAGAACAATCTTTCTTGATGAATTCTCCCCTAAATCGAAACAATTCACTGAGTATCCCAGCTGGGGTTCATATGCTTTTGATTACTGTGGGCTATTTAGCTCTGTGAAATGACAGGCTGCTTAATGGACTTTTAATGGTTATAGGTTTCTCTCTCTTTTTTTAATGAGCTTCGCCAGTTTGTTACTAATGCCCTGTAGAAATCTGGCGAGGGGCCAGACTCGATGTTACACATTTCTGGTTTCCAGGCGGCATACATACAACCATCATAGCCAGTGGGAAAGTGTGTTGCCAGTCATAGGATAATGCCATTGGGGCAGCAGGAAATCTAACTGAGTTCCCTGTAGTCCTAATAATTATGCCATCTTAGAGAAGGTGGTTGCACTTTGTGGCTGAAGTTAACCTTGAAGGCTTCAAAGGCCTTGGGATCCAGGTGGTAGGAGAGTTTGAGATGTTCAGAGTGGCTTTGCCTTTCTCTAATTTCCACATTGTTGATAAAAAGTGATCTTCATAGACTCAGTTGCATTCCATCCAACAAAAGTCCTGGGAACATCTCAAGATGAGGGCCAGGTTTTATTCAGTCATGTTTGCATCCACAGGGTCTGGTACCCATTTGGGCCCACAGTAGGTATTCTGTCCATATGTGTTGAATGAGAGGCTGCCAGTAATTAGGAAGAATGAAGGAGAAGAGCTTTTACCAAAGGGACTCCCTCTTCTGGGCAAAAAGTATGAGATCTTGGGTAGAGAAGAGTGAGAAATCAGGAAAAGAGAGGGTGTCTTGAGTCACGAACAACAATGATAACTCTCATTTCTTGTCATGCACTGAACAATGTGCTAAATACTCTGTATCCATCACATCATTTAGTCCTTCCAGTGATGCTGTGTGGTAGGCAGTGGTATGTTAACCGTCTAACAACCAGCTATGGGGGATGGAGGGAAGTTGCCAGACTTGTAGCATTTGCTGATTTTTGTGGTAAATACTCCCATTGTGGCTTATTTCAAACTACCAATGTGATGTCAGTCAGCTGGTAAAATTTCTGAAATTTAACAACTGGCTTTTAGGAGCCTGTGTGAGCATATTGCCAGAGGTAGGTATCATTATCCCATTTACAGATGCAGAGGATGAGGCTCAAGATGTAAGTAACAGGTCAAGGTCATGGAAAAGTAAAGGACAGAATCTAGATCCAGAATGACTTCAAAGCCTGTGTTCTTAACCATTTTACGGCACTACTTTCCTAAACTTGCTTCCCACACTATTGGAGTAGCCACACAACTAAGAAGCAGTATGGCCCAAGGTTATCTAAAGTTCACTCTGGGCTGCTTCTGTAGGTTATGTATGATATTCGCTATAGAGCTTCTTTGGAGATTCCTGATTTCTGGGCCATCCCTCCTTACTCATCTCATTCACTCTATGAAGGTTTGCTTCTTAACTTGCAGCAATACAGGCTCTAGTTTATTGTGAGGTATTTATTGTACTGTCATCTCTCATTTTATAGAGGAGCCAGAGAGATTAAATGATTTATCCAAATCTACAGAGCCCATCCGTGACAGTGCTGTAGATAAAACTGAGATCTGATTCCTAATCTAAGTAAGGCTCTTCCCTTGAAATGACAGTGCCTTTTCCTCTTTAGATTAGTAAATGGGACTTGGACTTTAAAAAGTGTAGATGGGGTGGATTTTCCTGCCCTATTGCTGATGTTCTCACTGACTGCATACTCCCATTTTGAAAAATTCAACTTGACTTCCCTTGATTCAGGGGCAATGAGCCGAGAATTCAAGGACAGACACCAGGAGCATGTTGTGAAGTGAATGCAGCAAACATGAAAGACATTCTTTGGGAGCTTTAGTGGATGAAGAGGAGGGGGAGGGGGAAAAGGTGGGGGCTCCTTGCCGAAATACCCTCATGTTTCGGAGTCCCGAGATACTCCTAAATCACACCCAGGTCATATGGTGCCTGTACTTGTCTCTTGGCCCAGGGTGAAAACAGTTCACGTTGTAAAATTAACTTTCCACATTTGGCTGGCCCACGCGGGCCAGTTTTCTTTCAAAGTGAGTTTGCGAATGAATGAATGAATGTGTTGACTGGGTTACTGTTCTTAGGGGAGCCCTCTTTGCATTGGACTTGGAGAAGGATTAAAGCTGGTTTTGAAAAGTGTTGGTGCTCTCCCAAGCACAGCATGCTGATAGAATTCTGGTCGCACTTTTATTTGCTATGGAACAAAATGCTCTAGTTTCATGGAAGAAATAGCCCAGCAGATGGTGTTTGGTGGATGGCATGAATGTAGCCTTGTAAATAAGCATTCAAAATAGACTAGCTTCCCCCCAAATTTACCATCTGCCCCTTACCCCATGAGGTCCACAGGTGGTAAAAGAAAGAAAGGAAATTGATGCTTTTATTGTTATTGTTACTACTCTAGTATCCCCAAATTGAGGAAATTCACAAATTATGGCATTCCTGAATTTGGTTATAAAAAACTTAGAGAGAAATGCCTCCAGTTTAATAGATTTCTCATGGTTTAATCGCTTTAAGATTAATTGTAGAAATGGCATTGCCCTGTTTATCTTCTTTCTTTGGGGAGCTTCTGATGCGATCCCCTTTCGGCAGCTCTTATGCCCGAGGGTCTCCCTTCACTCTCCCTGGCTCTGGAAAAGACTCTCAGATGCACTGTTGCTTCCAATCTCCAAAATACAGGACTGTCTAATATGCACAGGATCAAGAATCATACATATCTGGGTTTGAACTCAGTTTTTCAGTTGTGAAGCAATGACAAGTTAGTTAGCCTCCCTAAACCTCAATTTCCTCATTTGTAAAATGAGAAAACTAGTGGGGTTAGTTACCCCACTACTGGAGAAGGTCGTGAGGATTAAATGAGGAAAGGTGGCTCTAGCACTCAGGGCAGTGCAGACCATGTTCAAAAGTGTTATCGCTCATGTCATCCTCACTGTCATCAGTGTCATCATTATCACTGTCATCTCCAACTACAGTACACGGCTATCTAGACTGTAAAGTAGAAGAGAATTCTGGATATTGGTGATTTATTTCAGGGGTGGTGTAAAGAAAGGATCATTGAACTCATCTGGTTGACTGCTTTCTCCACCCCTACCTCCTCCTAAAAAAAATTTAAAATTTAAAAGATTTCTATAGGGAACCAGCCAGAACAAGACTCAGAGGATGAATGCTTCGTGAGGCTTTTGATAGGTTGGGTTGGCTGTTGAAGCAGGTAAGATTGAAGTCAGGATTTTCTCATATTGTAAATGGTGGATGATTCAATGGGATGGACTGAGGGCTGGGATGAGGAATCTCAGGTCAGAATCCTTTAAAGACATGACTTTATTTTTAACACTTGAGCCATGGGAATTCATGATTTTTGATTCTCTTCCATTTGTGGAGAAATAGAAACTTATCGAATTACTTTGCTCAGGTTTGGAATAAAGATTTATTGGAGGCTGGACTTGGAAGAACTTAACTTTTGAAATTTTTGTTGTAGTATCAGTGATGGCAGAAACTTGAGAACGAAGGGTTGAGGTGGAAGTAGGGGCCCAAGGGGGAAACCTATGTAGAGCTTCTCACTGGGGTGTAGTGGTCTATTTTTGGTAATTGTGCTTGCTTACACTAATAAAATGGGGATTTGCTGGGTGCAACTTACAGGAGGAACAGCAGATGTTCTAAATGAGACCAATACTTCTTCAAAAAGGACCAAAGGAGATTTGACATGTAATACCTTACTTCTCTAACATTTACCTAGTTCCTTTCTTAGAAACTTTCAAGTGGCAGTTAGAATCACAGAGCTGTAGTAATGAAAGGTACCAAAGAGGTTTTCCAGTTCCCATCTCCTTATTAGCATAAAGTAACTTGATACAGAAACCAAAGGTAGAGCCAGTGTCCTTGTGCTCTTGGTAGAGAAGGTCACCGTCCTCCCATTTTTTTTGGGCCCTTCTTATCTTATGCTAACAGTAGGTTTTAGCCGAACTCCCTGCATGCTGGTTAGTACATCATTATTTTAATAACCATTAATTGAGTGTCTAGACTAGTGTATACAAAGTTCAGGATGAATAAGACATGACCATTACTTTCAAAGACCTTAAAATCTTCAAAAAATAACATTAAAGTAAAGAAGTCCAAAGCTTATAAATGTTCTGCCAGAGAAGTATAATCAAGAGTCCCAGCCCAGCGGACAGGATGGCGTTTTAGTGCTTCTTCACTAACTGTGACAACTTAAGTTACTTTGTATTTCTGAGCCTCTCACCCAACAATTTTAAAATATTGATAATAATACCATCCCCTCCGACTTCTGAATTTTGAGTCACAAATGAGGTTACAGATTTGCCTATACACTGTGAAGTGTGGTAGAAATTGAAAAGATCAATAGAAATTGAGAAGATCTTACTCGGTGGGACTGTACCCATAGAGGGGAGGAGTTCATTTATCTTTCTATTTATTATCATCCTTATAATCACTATCTTCATTATTATTGTCCAGGAGATTTCATCAGATTACCTCTTTGTCTTTGGCATTTTCCTATGAACCAAACAACCACTTTCACTTAACATGTCCAGGTGATAGTGACCAGTTTACATCAATTGGTTCAATGTTGCAGTTTCCTATGTCACTTTTTGTATTTGTGTATGGCAATTTGTGTACTAGTTGTTTTTTTTTTTCTCCTTAGCTATACTGTGTTCAATGGAGTGAGACAATGGAATCTTAACACAATGATAGGGCTTAATTTTTTTCACCATCAAGTACACAGATATAATGTTGACTATTGTAGAGGTTGACGGTGTTATAGCCCAGGAATTTAAGAAACAATAATTCCTGGATCTGACAGAAGGCAGAAGTCTGGACAGTATACTATGGCCCAACGATTTAATGTTTTTTGATAATTTGGTTGTCAAAGCAGAAATAAACATTCCAAGCTGGATCTAAGTTTTCTTTATAGGTGTCTTAGCTTGCTTCTGAAGCAACTTCAGGATCAGTGGTTACCTACCCGATATTTATTTCACTCTTCCTTGCTCTTAAATTGGATTTTATTTGAGTGACACTGTGCTCAGTCTCGCTTGTAGCTAGAAGTTAGCGATTAGGTTAAGAAGTAGTTTTTGGGTGAGACATGTAGGAAAGTTCCTTGAGAAGGGAACAGGAGCTGACATGTATCCCCTTTTGTTCTTTCCATTATTCCTGCTCCATAATTGGATAGGGACATGACTACTGGAGCCTCTCCGACAGCCATCGTAGACCATGTGGCAAACTTGAGGATGGAAACCACATGCTAAAAATGATGGAACATAAAGACAGGAAGAGCCTGACACCATGGCCCTGCCAAGCAATCCTGGACTGCCTCACTCTGGACTTCTTTCACATGAGAAGGAAACAAATTTATTTATTTTCCTGTTACTAGCAATCAAATGTAATTCCTAACTGATACAGATGCCCTTCCCCCACCCCTGTCCTGGCCCAGTGAGTAGTGCCCTTGTTTCTTTGCAGCCAGCTCCTGGAAACACTGTCTGTTGGTCTATGCTGATTCACAAGCCCCTGCGAGAGCAAAGTTGGACTCAGCTTCTGCTAATGAGCAGAGGAATTGCTTGTGAATACAATGCTGGGATTATAAGGTGCTGGCAGCCATGCCAGAATAATAAGGTCAGATGGAAAATCATACCAGTAAATATCTTTAGTGAATATCCTGTCCCACTCCAGTGCCCTCCAAATACCATAGCCCAGATCCACAGTTCGTGTGGTAGGATTGTAGCCTCTCTTCCTCAAAGCCATTGGTTCAGTCTGTGGGGAGCTGATGAGGGTCTTGGGTATCGCTCCAAATTTTTTTTCTGTGTAGCTATTCAGCAGGAACCCATATTTGTTCTGACTTGCAGTTGAAATCCTTGTTTGTTTGAGATCCTTTTCCCTGGCAATTTCATTTGTAATCTCATAGATGGTAGCTGCAATTTACTTTGCTAGTCTCATCCTCCTTTTGCTGAGTGACACGCTGCACTGGATGGAATAGGCTCAGAGGACACGCGGACACTTCCTTAGGTCCCTGTGTCTCTGTATTATAGGAGTGTCCCAGTTTTAAAGCTAAATTTCAGGAAAAGATTTCAGAAAGATTCCATAATCCCTAAATTGCTGTTTTATCACAGAGATAGTTAATTTTCAGTGATATCTTGACACATTCCCAGGACCAAAAAGGGGGGGGGGAGGGGAAAATTCAAGGCAGCAGATCTGGGAAAGCTGAATATTCTCTGCTGGCCTTCTCTCACTGGTGGCTTTGGTGATTGTGGGCCAGATCTGCGTGTGTTTATCAAAAGCAGCTGCTGGAACCAGTTAAATCTAATGCAGAAATTAGGATGACAACTTTGCCCACTGTAAGCGACTTTTGAGTAGTTCATATCAACATAATGGTGAATTTGCTGGTGTGACCATATTTAGGGTTACATATTTCTCACACAATCCCCTACACCTCAAATGTTGCTTACAGGAGGGTTGATTGGGTGGGTGAGGTTGTCAGTTATGGGAGAAATTAAGCAAATATCTGCTGTCTAATGACTTGACAACGATTTTGCAAGACTGTTATGGTAAAAGGAATTTTTTTCCCTTGGAATAACTTGTCGTTAAATACACATAAGATATGGCCAGGAGAAGGAAGGAGTTCATGGAGAGAAAACATGTCCTTACTTTGGGAACTTTTTTTCAACATACATGAACTGAAACAAATTAAGCAAACTGAAATTTGCAGGGCAGCTTGTAATATATTTTTCCAACTTCCCCTTCTTTTCAGGAGATTCAGGTCTATGAATTGAATAAATGTACTTAAGAAAAAATTAACTCACCTGGCACAAATCACTAATACTGTAGGATCAAAGTGTATTATTATTATTTTTTCACAAGCCTTAAGTTATTCTGTGATAGAATAAAATATATAATAGAAATATAATATGATATGCATGATGTGTATAAAATTTTCTAGTATTCACGTTAAAAATTATTAAAATATGGGTGAAATGTACTCTAATATATCTTATTTAACCCATTATAGTCTAAATATTATCATTTTAGCATGTAATCAGTGTGAAAAATTAACAAGATAGTTTACACTTTTTTATACGACATCTCGATTTGGGCTAGCCACATTTTAAGTGGTCAGTAGCCACAAGTGGCTGGACGGAACAATTCTAGAGGACGGGTTGTATCCGATTTACTCAGTTCCTTTCCCCGCTAAACAAACCAGTGCCCAAAGAACTGATTTTTGATTGTGAGCTTTTCATCCTCATAAAACCATTTTTCCGCTCAAAGTGCTGTCTCATAAGCTATTCCGAGAATAGAGCTGGTCAACTTAAAAGAGGAAGTACCCCAGAACTTTTGAACAGGAGGGGACAAGTGCCTAGATTAGGAGGCCACAGGTTCCATGTTTTCTGGAAGGAAGTTACCCCCCCTTGTAAACAGGAAGGTTCAAGGCATCCATTTTTTTCTACCTGTAGGGGGAGCTCTTGTCCCTTCACTCTTCTTAAATTCCAAGTCTGGTTCTCAGAGGGCTGCAGCTCCAGTTCTTTCACCTGGGTCTGTGGAGAGTTTGTTTTTGGCTCCAAACCAGCAGTGCTTTCGCAATCTCCACACGTTATGGCTGCTGAAATGCTAGGACACCAGCCGGGTGGCGGCTTGAGTCTTGTGATTCCCAGGCAGTCCGGCGAAATGATAAACAAAAGTCTTTTGTGCAATATTAATAAGCTTCAAGCACTCCCCAGCCGAGCCCCTTGTCATCCAAGTAAGTCATGTGTATCAAAAGCCCTTATATGTGAAAGTTTGTTTTCATATCTGGCCAGCGTTGAATGGGAGCCCCCTTTGCCATGTTGTAAAACAAACATTTGTTTATTTTGTGAACAGTGCTGGCAGTATGATACAGGGACCAGGGGCTGAATGGAGGGGCCCCTTTCCAAGGAGGTGCCTTTGAAAACCTTTCTGCTGGACCATTCCAACTGTCAACTGATCTTGAGTTCTGTTTACATTAAGACAATAACAGTGTTTCCTAAATAAATAAGTCAGAGGCACCAGTGGGCCTTAATGAAACCCTATAAATGGGTTGGGGGTTGGCGGGTGGGGGAAGAGTTTTTGTGCTGTGCAGGAAACAATGGCTAGTTCATCTTACTGTGTATCCCAGGCCTGTGTTTTTAAGACAGAAGGAGGCCTTTGTGTTAATTGCACTGATAAAACTCTCCTGATATAGCTTCCTCTGAAACGCTGGGACAAAAGATGTGACATTTTGCCCTGTGTGAATGCTACACTGCCAAACAGACATTTTCTACAGCAGAGGTGTTTTGGTCACCCCCTAGTAGATCAGCTAACCTCTCCTGGTGTGCAGAGAAAATAAATAAAAACTGTAAGACTAAACCGTCTGCTGCTGGGGGTGTCTGGCTTTCTTCTTAGTTGGTTTGGAGCTTCCAGGAATCCATTTCAGTTGCTGACCAGTCCAAGCTGTCTTCAGGCACAGTGGACACAGAGGCAGGCAGTTACAGGAGAGGAAGACCAGGAATGTAGATTGTTAGAGAGTTTTCCTGGGAAGCGGGATTTCAGCCTATTACTGGAAGTGACAGTTCTGAGCAAAAGATGTATTCTAAGTGAGGAATGGAGGCTGAAGACAAGGAACCAAGAGGGCCCAGTGCATGTATATTTAAAGAATATTTTATAATCACTATAATAGCATCATATGAACTCTCTAAAATAGAGACTTCTCCGTACACATATTTTCAATTATAAGGATTCCTTGTTTGTATTGCTCCTATTAAAATGTAGAAACATTTTAATATAGGTTTAATCATAGCATTTATATAATTTTATAACTTGCTTTTTTTCTGGGTTAGCATTATTTCATGCGCATTTTCTCCAAGTCACCATCTAATTTTTCTAATTACTGTTATTAGTGGATGTACAATTTTCCAAGTGGATATACCATAATTTAAATGTGTTCCTTATTCTCGCATACCTAGAATGCTCATAATTTTTCACTATTCTCAATAATGTTATAAGGAATATCTTCATACACTGAATTCTTTCTTTTGGGGGAAAATTTTAGTTGGGATAAATTCTTAGGCTATGGATACTTAAGGCTTTTTAACACACAATATCATAGTATTTCCCAGAAGGATTTTCAAATAAAGCAGTTTATTTTCCAAGCTGTAACTACTGCCTCTTTTTTACAGTATTTTTTTCTTTATTTGTGCACTCCCTTTTTCCTCTTATTTGTCCAGGACAATCCCTCTGTCTTCATGGGCTCTCTAAACCCCCTTCACACAAATATTATCAATTTCTCCTCTTATAAAGCTGATTCTAGGATGTTGTCCCTTATTTTCATTATTGTAGACTGTTTCAATCTGTAATACATAAATTCCTAATTGCTCTGGTCTAGATATGGGTAAGATATCTTTAGCTTTAGACTAATTTGTAATTTATATACATTTCCTCACCCTCCAATAGCACAAAGGTGTTGATGGGGTAGCTATCTTTTGAGAAGGCTGCCAGATCCAATAGCCAGATCTCAATCTATGAATTATTACCATGCTGGACCAGGTGACTGCCTCCTCCAATCTCTCAACCCCATGTATGATGAGACCACATGTGATACTTGAAACAGACTGAGCCATGTGCTACCATGGGGACAGAGAAGTAAATGAGGGTGAGTGATGTGGTTGGGGACGAGAGTGGGGGGAGGAAGAAGAGAATATTGTAGACCCTCAGAGTAAAACATTGGGAGGTGGATAAAAATTGTTTCCTGGATTCCTAATGATTTTATAGTTCTTAGTTTCAGTCAGGTCTGGCTACATATTCTTGTTTTTGAATTCGAAGAGACACCCAAATAGGAATTCTTATAATAAATCTCCCTCTCCTCTTTCTTTCTCTCCTTTCTCCTATTCTTCCTCTTCCTCCTCTTCCTCCTCTTTTATTTTTATTTTTTGTATATGTTAACTCAGTTACAATACACTCTATGACAAATAGAACTGGAAATAGAAATCACTTGGTGATGTGCAAATCTTTGTAGCTTAATAATAAAATAATGAATTTGGACAATGACTAAAGTTTTAGCTATTCTCTCCCGCTGACATGTGAGGCTGTTGGGTTGAAACATGGCATAATTCCATTTATGATTCTGAAGAAATGGAATCTTTGAGGAAAACATTTTTTTTTTCCTATAAATTATTGACATTGTAAAAACTAGCTTATCACAGCTGCTTCAAATGCTAGACCGTTTGGATGATCTTACACAATGACTTTGATTCAAGGCTTTGGGTGACCACATACTGAGATTGATCCAAAGAACGGAATAGATATAACAGTTCTACCTGCAACTTTAGCTGAATAAATGTGGTTAAATCTGGAGGCAGAGGGTACAATTTTCAGGGAGCAGGGGGAAAGGATATTTTAAAAATATAATTAAAACAAAAACTCAATAAAATCTTAAAGGCCTCATATCTTCTCATCTATGTCTTGTGAGTTTTCCCTCAAAGACAGAGTGAAAGCTGAAGAGGTGATACAGATTAGAGTCTTGTGCCTAAAAAGGACACTGTCCAAAGGATGTTTGGAAAATCTGGCTGGACACCTTGGGCTTATTACTCATTTTATATTTTCCCTTTCTTTTCTTTCTGCTTCTATTTACTTGTTTATTTTCAAATCACAGAGCAAAAAGGGAAACATTGGAGGATAAGAGTGAGACATCCTCCCTACAATCAGAGGAAGCCTTCCATAGTGAGAAACAAGGGAGACAAGCCTCACTAATTGAGCTGTTGGGTAGCGTTCTCGTGCTAAAAGGTCTAACTGACCCTGAAAAAACATCCTTTCTCCTGGTCTGAAATGCTTCTCCTTTAAGAACTTTAGAGATTCCAGTAACCTGGTGAGGCACTAACATTTCAGAAACTCCAGACAGATCTGTCTCTGCCAATAGAGTGTGTGTGTGTGTGTGTGTGTGTGTGTGTGTGTGTGTGTGTGTAAATTACAAACAATTGACTAGCCTTTTATGACTGTGATTGTACAATAAGGAGCAATGGGCAAAGCTTTCAAATTATTTTCAATTGGCCTCTCAGTATTTTCCTGTTTGCTGACTAGATGGAGTTTATCAGTGGATTGACATATTTCCTAGCATATGTGACCTTGGGCAGTCACTCTCCATTTTTTTTCCCGCCAGTGTTCATTCATTTAATTAAAGTGAGCTGAGTGCCCAGAAAATGCCTGGAACCAGGCTGGACATGATGATTGCTACTTAGAGCAGATTCGCTGCTGCTCCATGGACCCTCTGCTCTGATATGCTCATGAGGTGGCTCGGCCAGCCAGTGTGAGCCAAAGAACCAATTGGTCAGCAAACGAGGTATACATGCCCAGCCTCAAGCAAGGTGCAATCTACTCTGTGAGATGAGGGAAGGGCCCCCTAAGCAGTATCACCACTACAGAAGTGGCAGAAGGTGAGCAAGGACTCCCCATAGACAGATACCATGGCTGGCTGGAATAGTGACCCAAATCATCACTAAAAGGGTTTGACTATGTCTTAAAGGACAGAGAGGCCCAGAGGAAAGGGCAAGTGGCTACTGGAGAGAAGAGGTGAGTAAAGAGGGGCAGTGTAACTATACTGAGGAGACCTAGGCTGGATAGTGGGAGGTTGAAGACGTGAGAGATTGGCTTTGGGCAGAGACTGAAGAGCCCTGAATACATTGAGGATCTTGGACTTGATCCTAAAGGCAATGGGATGCCAACTTTGGACTAGTTCACAGACTTCCATAGGCCTTCTTTGATCTCATCCCTAAATGTTCCAAACTTGGGTATTGCTTTATCTCTTCTCTTTCTTCAGATGAATATCTCCATCAACCCCCATCAGATTTTCATCTATTGCTGTCCCAACTTTGTAGTCTGGAAACAATGAGCTAGAGCTTTGGGTTAAGAATCCAGTTAAGGAAGGAGCTTGATGCAGAGTGGTGTGCAATCAGTTGTTTGCCTGTGGTTTTCCAGAAAAGCGCTCTCACAGAGAGGGCCTTGTAGAATGAATGCACATGCAGGGTGTTTGTGTGGGTGGTGGAACAGATTTCTAAGAATATCGGGCAGGCTGGTGGTGAGTTTGCCAAGTGGATTTATGCTGTCTTTCTTGGAGCCCAGGATGTTGAAACACATTTACAGCTCATTTCCAAGCAACTTAAGAAGAGTTTTCTAGGAGAACATGTACACACACACTTATAAACACACATACACACACACACATGCAAAATCTATCAAAAAAAAGGAGAAAAGATTTAATTGTTTTTCTAATCTTCTTGAATGTAGTTATTTTGGATTTTAGGACAGGTTCTTTATCTTCTTTCAGGATATCCATCTGTTAAGGATTTTTCTTCTTGAATAATAGGTTGAGTCTTCAGAGTTCTGTCTTTCTTCCTCTTGAATTATTCCTCTCTTCACTCAATGTATTGTTGACTTGGACTGCATCTGCTTTCTCTTCCTCAGGAGTTGTGTGCAGTGTTGTGGAATGGAGATGGGCTGGTGAGAGGTTGGAGTGAGCAAATCGTATCGGTTTGGGTAAATGTCATATTTCTAAATTAATTGGAAAATACTTTTGTGAATGGAGCCTCTAAGGTGTGCTTTCCAAACCCAACAGTGCCAGAGAGATGAACCACGGTTGTAAACGCACCTGGTCAGGCAGGAAGTCATATAATATTTTATTTTACTTTTTGTCTCTCTCCAGCCAAAGGTAGGTAGTGATTATACCTGAAGGACTGGGCATATGTGCAGGATGTCCCCAGGGGTGACACTTAGGGCTGGTTGGGGTGCTCTGTGTTAAGTCTGCAGGCCAGGCTGCAGAGGGCAGTGTGAGACTGCAGTGCTGCGAGCTGTGTGGCTGGGCCAGCACTGTTCCTAACTCAGGCCACCTGCGGTGTTTCAAGATAAATTATGTTAGATAGCGAAACTGGTCTATTGGATTTACAGTAAATGTGTGCTAGTTAGCGTCACCCTAAAGAAAGTCTTTCCAAGATTTTTTCTCCCTTCCCCAATTTCAAGGTATCAAGTATTAAGATGGGCTGAGTGGCAAATTTGTATTTTTTTTCTTCAGGAGTACAAATATCTCATGTAAATTTCTGTGATGACAATTGAGATGATATTTAGCTCCTTATGATGTGTTGAAATTTAACTGCAGTGGCACTAATGTAGCTCCGGGGGTGGAGAGACACTTCTTTGATAATAATAATAACCAAGGCACCTTCTAAATCTTTTCTAGAACATGAGGAACCATAGCCTTTGCTTAAGAGCTGGTTCTCAGGGCTCAGGGTTCTTTGATGGTGGGCTTCCAGGAGGGGAAGAGATTGGTAGGAGTCAGAGAGTGGCCGGTCTGGCGTAGAGGTTAAGTTTTATGCTTTAGAGTCAGCTAGATGGGTTCAAACCTGGCTCTCTAATTTACTAGCTGCCACCTCAATTTCTTCCCCTGTAATGTTGGGGATAATCATGACAGCGATTTATTGGAGTTGCTGTATTGAGATTGTTAAGCATGGGGAAACTTAATACAGTGACCCATAGTAGAGAGTATCTAGACATGGTATCATTACTAGCATTCAATCCACAAATGTTTATCGAGCGCCTACTAAGGGATGTGACAGTGAGTAATGTCAATATGACACTTACCCTCAGGTCTAGTAAGAAAGGCAGACATCGAGCCCTTATTTATCAAGGTAGGACTTGAGGGGAAATATAGCAAAGTGATAAAGAGCATGGACTCAGGTGCCAGAATGCTTGGATTTGAATCCAGCACTGTTATTTCTAGCTGCATGGCCCTTGGGAAATCTCATTCCCTACTAGAGCCTGCCTCATAGGGCCTTGCTGGGAATCAATGAGTTAATATTTACAAGGTATTAAAATGATGCCTGGCATGTACTAACTGTTAGCAATATATAACTTGATTATTGTTGAGTGTGATGAGCTTTAGAAGGGAGAAGTATAGGATGGTGTGGAAGTGCATTATAGAAAGAAGTAAATGAAGTTCCACGAAGGTGGGGAATGAGTCACAAAATAAGCTAGGGGAAAAAAGAATGGTAGGTAGGTTTACATGTGTTCTTACGGAATAATCTCGAAGATTAAGAATTAATTAAGAATAAAAAGCAGTGGGGCAGAACAGCATGCAGCATGTCCCCATCTATATAAAAAATTAAATCTACTTATCTGTGTATGTATGTATGTATGTATATATGTATCCATCCATCCATCCATCCATCCATCCATCCATCCATCCATCCATCCATCCATTATCTATATGTTTACTCACAGACTATTTTAGGCAGGATGCATAAAGAGATTGCTAATAGTATCGCCTTTGGGATGGTCTAAGAAATTGTAATGGCAAGATGACTTATTTTTGGACTGTTTGAAATTTATGAGTATTTATTTCTTAGGTTAAAAAAAACCTAGGAAAATGGCCAAGTAAGAAGATATACATCTTTATGATCTTCAAGCTAAAAAAGACAAATAGTAAAACTAGAGCTAGTCTCAAGTTTCAGGTCATGGAGACCACTCTCCTATGTCTCCCTGGGAGTGGAGAAACAGCCTTCTTCTATATAGGAATCTCAGATCTAATCATCAGTTCATAGATTATTTCTAAGGCACAGCATTTCCTCTTATTCTCACATGTTTCTTGGGCTACCTTCTGACCTTACAGATTCTTTTCTCTTATAACACTATTCCACAACACCCACTTTCACCTGATTTTACTGTTCCATTCCTTTTTATACTAAAACAGACAGAGACAGTACACATTGAGGAGAGAGACCTTTGGACTTCAAACCACGTTAGGCAGCAAGCAGGCTAAAGAATATTTCTCAGGTGCAAACACAGGCTATTTCTTATGGGAAAAAGATGACCCCAAAGGCAGACTCAATAGCCTAAGTGGGTGGAGCCAAGGGCTGTGAAGAATCATTTCTCAGGAGCAATCTTGGGCCCTAATCAAGAAGTTGGTGACTTGTGCCAGGCTGGATTTCAGAACTGCTGTGGACCAGTGGTTGCTGTGTGCCTTGAATTCCTATTTTTTTAAAAATAGGAGTGTGAATTTAGTGATTCTATCTGGGTTTTATCATTATATGTAGGGTGTACAGTATGTTGGGTATGTAGTTTGTAATTATTGTGACAATCATCTCATAGGTCTTTAAAAACAATAGGAATTGTACCTGACACAGGCATTGGAGGAGCTTCATCCATACTTGTGTTTGGTCTAGGTGACTAGATACTGACCTTGAACCTAAATCTAATACTGTAATGGGATGAGATTGGCTATTGTTGTGTGTCACAGGAATGTAAATAATCTATGGCTAGAGAGTAGAATGGGGAAACTAATACAAAATGACTGCAAATTCTTTGACACTGTTTCCAATGGGAGGCTGATTTATGTCTCCTCCTCAGGGCTGTGCTGGAGCTGGCTCACATCGGCTTGTGAGAACCAGTTTGCACATCTCGTCTCAGCAACTTGCTCAGTGATGTCCTGTTGGTAGCTTGAAGTCAGCCATAGTAGAAGTTTTTATACCACAAGAATTGGCAAATGCTAAAAACCAGGGCTTTTTTTTTCCTCCTAGAGAGCTGGTTGTTAAACATTCACCAGCACATAATTGCTTACACTGAAAAATTTTTAAGCTGTTGGTAGAAGCAGGAATGAGTAGTTCATACAGAGTTTGGTTGGCTCTAGGTTATCTTCCTGATCCTCACTCACTACCTATTCTCATTTGGAAGGAGAAGCAGTAGGCATTACCTAATGGGTTAAGTCAGGTGACAGTTCTCTAAATTACATATCCATAGCTGTTACTTTATGTGATGGGTTAACCTAGCATTCTCAGAGAGTGGTCCAGGTTACTGTTGGGGTCCTCAAGGTCAAACTTTCATAACAATACTAAGATATTCTCTCTTGTTCATTCTAATTCCTCATTATATAGTGAAGTTTTCCAATGCATACTTGGAAAGTCTGCATAACTCAAGAAACCAGTATTTCCAAATGACCAATGCATGATGGTATAAAATTACACGTAGGTAAAAGTTCCATTCAAAGTACAAGATACACTAATGGACTTTAATGTAATAAAAGGTTATTGATATGGTTTCAGATTCCTCAGTAGCACTTGCTGAGTTTTAGTGTAATATTAAATCAGTGCTGTTGAGTTTCAATGTAACATCAGAGAAGAATATCTATAATTATCTGAAAAGACTATTCAAATACATACTCCTTTCTTTCTCCTCACACATTTCTATGTGAGGCCAGATTTTCTTTATATACTTCACACAAAGTGGACCTCAACAAACTGAATGCAGAAGCAGGGGAATCCAGTGGTCTTCTTTAAGCTAGACAAAAAAATTTTAAAAAATCTAAAACAATACCACTCTTCTCACTAGTTTCATTTAAGTAAATATAATTTTTACAAAAATGCTTTTTGTGTTTAAATGTAATGGGTTTATTGTTATTTTTAAACAAGTTAATAAGTATTTAAAGTATTTTTTGTTTTAAATTTCTAATACAGTAAAAGTAATCGATATAACTCATATGAATAAAAGTTATTTGGGGACATCCGTTGTTTTTAAGAGAGTAAAAGGATCTTGGCACTGAGGGTTTAGGAAATCACTGGATCACCCCATCATCGCTGTCTACACAGGCACCTTATCCATCCCTGGATGCCTTTGAGGAGGGAAAATGAGCAGCGCTACAAAGGGAACAACAGGGCTCTGAAGATGAATCTCAACTAGGTTGCCAGGAGTAAGAGACTGGGTTCTAGAGAAGCTAAAGGATGTTTCCAGAGATACCTAGTACTCAGCTGGTCCAGGGGAAGCAGGGGGTAACCAGAAATTCCCACATTCAGTGCTCATTCTGCTGAGTCTCTTCTCTTGGGATGTCCCTAGTGAGCCACAGTCAGGTGGTTGGCAGGTGACTTTGATCATGGTTTTGGGGGGCGGGGTGTTCTGAGAGTAATCCTGGGCATCCTGTCTTCAGTGGGGGAGCTCTGGTTTTCAACTGGCTTCTCATCAAACACATAGTCCTTATCAGCTGTGATGCTTTATAGATCCTCAAATACCAAGTGAATTAGTCACAGATTCAGTAAATCTCTGCTCTCGATACTGCGTTTCATGGGGGCCTCTGCAATTCCTACTCACATACTCAGTGTGTTACTAGGGGCAGACTGGGAAGTCCAGCAGTTCACTGGCTGTTTAACTACTGTATTCCTGTTACTTAACATGGAGCACACAGTGTTTTCCAAATACTATATATGAGCTCACCCCACATTAGACACCAGAGGCCACTAGGGGAAGAGCACTCTGCCCTTGCAGCTGATTATAGTTGCTGTCAGCTGAGTAGGGGGTGGGTGGGGGAGGGGTGGAATGGGAAAGTACTTGGCAGTGACCCACAGAGCTGTGCAGATGTGCTCACCTTTTTCTGCTTGGTCTTGTTTGATTAAAAAAACAAAGCAAAACTGAGCCCAGCCTGAAGCAAGGATTTTCAGCATAAGACTGTCCGGTTTGAAAAGCCTTATAGTTTAAAGGCCAATGTGAAACATTCCTTTCTCCTCTACTTGAAGAAAAGTAGAGGACTGCCCAGTGAATTTTCCCTTTTTTTCTCAGTTTCATTTCAATAAGAGGGAGGGATGGGAAGGAGGGCCTTGTCTGGTATCAGCAGGTCATTGTCTGTGTGACGTGTCCTATTGAAAAATTATAACTATTTTGTTCCTTTAATTTCAGTGTAGCATGGGACAATTACTGCTTATTTGTTATCTGAAAGCTACGGAAAGGTCTGAGTGACCCAAAGTTTTCCCCTCCAGGCCTCCCGTAGTCCCTGCCACTCCCACCATTAGCAAGACTCCTTGGGGACCTGCGGGAGCTGTGTTCATTTTAACTGACTGGGCATGTTCTCACGCTCATTTACGCAACTTAGTCCCATGATTTGGTCCCTGTTCATGCCGCCAAGCACCCAGTGCTCTCCAGCTGCCCTGAGTCCCTTGACAAGGCCCTCGTCAGCTGACCTTTAACCTTAATTCTTATATTAAGACTTATCTGACCCATGTCCCAGTTCTCCTGACCACTTTCCTGGACTCTAGTTTATTTGTAGCTAATAAACATCTATTCATTAGATCTGTGTTTTCACATTGTATTCTAAGAGCCCAAAAGTTCCCCGGAAATGTCTTTGGGGCCACTGTAGACCCCAGTGAGGAACCAAGATGGATGGCTCCAGACCTACAATTTGTTACACGCATGTAGCACCACTTGGATGTTTTCTATAATGCTACATCCTTCTAAGTATTCCTTTGAAGGGTCTTGCTTGAAGAAAATATTTGGGGAGCACTTCATGAGACTAAATTAACTTGTGCAAATGAGCTTTCAAAGGAGTCCAATCAGTTATTCTCTGATAACCTAAAGGACAGGAAAGGGTTGGAGAAGGCTTACGCACACCTTCCACTTTTTAGAGTTGTCTGTTCCTATCACTAAGGGGACTCAAAAGGGGAAAACAATCAAATAGGATTTCATGCAAGTAAAAGGCCTAGTGGCCAAGATGCATTCCTTCAGCTTGCCTTTTTTTGTTTGTTTTAACTTATTTTATTGTGAAATAGAAACACAAATAAAAAGGTACACAAAACAAAATTGCATTGTTCAAAACTGGATCACACAGTGAGCACTCATGTAGCTACCACTCAGGTGAAGAGAGAAAACATGACCTGGACTTCCAAGTAACATCCCCCTACCCCATTATGTTACCTATCACTGCCCCCAAATTAACTACTATCCTAAGATTTAGGGTACTCACTTCCTGTATTTCCACCTTAGCAGGTACCCCTAAACATTACAGTTTAGTCTCATCTAGTTTTGAACTTTATATTAAATAATAATTTATATGGAATAATAAAATCTGGCTTCTTTTGCTAAATATTGTCATCTTTCTTTCATCCTCTCTATCCCTCTCTTTCAAGAAGTTCATTTTATAAATCTTAGGATGGATCGCAATAACATTTCCACATTATAAGACTGAATAATGAGAAAAAGTAGTGGAATAACAACGATTCTTAACAAATGTCTCCAGCTTGGAGGCAATTATAGTGGGTGGGTATTAAAGTGAATGCAGCATCACCATAATTAGTATTTATAAAGGAACATTCAAGGAAAGGACTTTCTATTTTAACTTCACAGATGTTTACAATTCTTGAGAAGCAGGTATATGGAAAACAGAATTGTCTGCTGCTTCTTTATTATTCTTTTTTCCCCCTTCTTCTAAAATCTCATTGGTAAGGACACAAAAGGGCATATATTATTCCAGGGTCATGTAGAAAGACAGGGGCAACTGGGAATGAGAACGGCTCCCCCTGACCTGGGTCTGGCCTCCTGCCCCTGTGGCCCCACCTCTTTCTGATAGTGGATGTTGAGAGATGGTGATGGATGGTTAGTCACAAATAGTTTTCAATTTACCAAAGTGCACCCGGCTTTTTCTGAACCGCTTTGAAATGCTTTTAGAGAAACATAGAGAATGGAATTCAACAACAATTCTCCACAGCTGCAGGTGAAAAACAGCAACCCCACAAGCAGCTGGGGGCAGTTGTTTTCATGTTTTGTACTCACTGTTTCCTTAGAGGCCCTTTAAGAAAGTTCTGGAAGTTCCTGTGGCATCCATATTTTGAGAGTCTGAGTCTGAGGTAGACCCTTAGGTTCTAGACCCTCATTCAAAATTTGTCAGCTATTTGTCTCCAGTTTTCACCAGCAGCTTGTTCTGTCAGAAGCACCATCACTGTGCCCTTCCACCGCCCACCCCAACAGCTCTGCAAGCAGGAGCATTCGTCCTGTGGCAACTCTGTTTAGTGAAGGGAGCCCTCATAGAGAAGTCAGGATCCATGGCTTCTGATGTCAGCTGAAGCTTGAATATGCTCTATGACCTTGTCTCAACATTTTCTCTCTTTTGGCTTTTAGTTTTCACATCTGTAAAATCAGGAGGTTGGGCAGAAGACCTTAGAAGGCCCCTTCTACAGGGAGTTAGCAATGATGTTTCAAGGTAAGGACTTGATTATAGCAGAAGGTAGAGACACTTGCTTTGGCAGGGCTGTTTTTATACGGAGATAAAATAGACAGATAAGTAACCTTTTGTGAGGCAAGCTTTAATAGATGATTTAGGACTCTGTTATAAAACCAAGCAAAACATAACCCCCCCTCATAAAAATCTCACAACAAATAAAAAATTCTTTCTTCTCTAGCTAACCATTACAGTGTCTGTAATGTCACTGATAGACCTTCCCTTTTTTTTTTTTTAATGCAGATTTTGTGGTTTTCTAGAGTCTATTATAAAAAGATGTAAATGTCCCTAAGAGAAGAAATAAATAACGCTGTTATCATGGGACTAGTGACAAGGGACTGAGTTATTGGTGCTGTTCACAGCTGCATGCTTATGAGGCAGTTGAGGGTAGTTCCCAACTCGAAGGTCTGTCTTCTATACCAGCTCTTTTCAAACTTCAATGAGCCTATGAATCACCGGAGGAATCTTGTAAAATGTAGTTTCTGATTTAGTAGGTTTGTGAGGGACCCGAGATTCTGCATTTCTAATAAGCTCCCTGGTGAAGCCGATGCTGCTAGTCCCCACAGCACATCTAGGGTAGCAAGTCTATATAGCACATTACCCTGTCTCCTGAACACAGTTAATTTGACTGCAGAGGTTGGGCACCTGACTTCATGCCATCCAATCTGTAAGCTGACGTGCTCAAAAAGGGACGATAAACCAATCAGAAATTTAAACTGGAGAGATGGGCAGTGGCTTCAGGAATAACAATAGAAAAATCTAAAGAAATCCAGAGACACACAGAGAGGGCCTGGTGCACAGCATTACTGAGGTTGCTAGCTTACCTTGAGCACACAAGTTAAATACTTATTATAATAAAAGATAGACTGGAAAAATATACCCACCAAAGAGACTCTGCAGGCTAGGAAAGAAAGAAAACAATACGTTCAAACTGCTAATAGAAAAAAACTGCCAATCAATAATACCTTACCCAGCAAATTTGTCCTTAATAAATGAAGGACAGATAAAGACTTTCCCAAATAAACAAAAGCTGAGGGTGTTCATCACTGCTAGACCTGCCTTACAAGAAATGCTGAGTTTTTCAAGTTGAAATGAAAGGATACTAATTAGTGTGAAAGCATATGAAAATGTATAACTAGTAAAAGTAACTACACAGTCAGATTCAGAATACTCTAAAACTGTAATATGGTGATGTGTCAACCACTTAATATAAAGATTAAAGAGAAAAGTATTAAAAATAGAAATAGCTACAATAATTTGTTAATGGATACAAATTATAAAAAAATGTAAAGTGTGACATCAAAAACATAAAATATGTGGAGGGAGAGTAAAAGTATAGTTTTTGCATGTGATTGAAATTAAGTTGTTATCAGCTTAAAATGGACCGTTATATCAACAACATGTTTCAAGTATGCCTTAGGGTAGCCACAAAACAAAACAAAAAAAATAGTAGATACACACAAGATAAAGAAAAGAAAATCAAAGTGTACTACTAGGAAAAGCACCAATTTCTTATAGTTGGCAGAGCATCTTTAGAACAATTATTTTGAATTCTCTATCAGTTAATTGCTGGAAGTTAACTGTGCTTTTTTGATGGTGTCTTGTTTCTCTGGTTTTTCATGATCACTATAGTCTTGGGTAGGTGTCAGTGCATATGAAGAAGTAATGATTTCTTCCATACTTTACGGACTGACGTGGGGATGCCCTGGAGCACGTTGTGACCCAGGCCTAGTGGTGCGAGGTGTGGCAGCTCTGGGTACAGAGGGGTGTGATGTCCCTTTGGCTCAGGCCACTGGCATCCACATCACTGACAACTGCACGGTCCTTGATGAATGCTGTGAAGGGTCTGCAGTGACTGCAAGGGCTATTGGTATCCTCATGGCACCTCTACGTCAAGAAGCTAGGGACCGGGGCAGGAAGCAGTGGTGGCCAGAGCCAGTGGTCCACATCCTCAGTTGCGGGGTCTGGCTGCAGGTGCCTGTATAGTGGCAGGGGCTAGTTGTAGACACAAACACAGTGGGAGTGGGGGAGCAGGGGCAGCAGCAAGGACTTGGGCCATGTGCAGGTGCATTTCTAGCCCCATGGGCCCTGTCTGTCAGCATGTACTCTTGTGATTGCAAGGTCTCCTCACATGTGCATGCCTGGCTGGGGAAGCTGGTGAAGGGAGTCAGGCTGGAGATGTGCAAGTGCACAGCTGGAGTGACTAGGTAGAGCTGAGTCTAGTGGTGCAGGCCAGTGACAGGAGGCAGGGCTGGATCCAGGAGCACAAGCAGGTACCTTGACTGTTGGCGTGTACTTTTGTGGCTGTAGGATCTCGCCATAGGTGTGCACATGGCAGCAGAAGCTGATGATGAGAACCAGGGTGGTGATGTGCAAGTGTACAGCAGGAGTGGCTAGCCCCAAGCACACACAAGGCAGTGGGGCTCAGCTGTGGGCATCTAGGCTGACATCTTGCATGTGCACAAATGTAGAGGCCTGGGCTAGGTGCCAGCGCATATCCCATTGGTTTATCAGTGGCAAAAGCTGCTATGGTCCTCTGTATAGCAGGTCACTGGGAACTGTGGTCACTTCCACCGTGTGGCTGATGCTGGTAGCCCCTGCTCTCCTTCCTTGTCCCTATCTGTACATCTCAGCTTTGCTGGTCTCTGGGTGGGGTGAAACTAAAATCGGTCCTTTGCGTGGTACCCTCCAAAACTGGGGAAGCTAGCTGGTTGCTTGCTTTGCTCTCCCCTTCCTGGTGAGGGGAACTCTTTGTAGCTGGAAGTTCCCTCCTGGCACTGAGCAATGCCAGCCTGGGCGATGGGATGATGCAGGCATACTGAAGCTGCTCTTCTTTCCCTTTTTGGGCAGTTATTCTCAGGGTTTTTTGTTGTTAGCGTTATTATTTTATTTTTTTTTTTACCCTTTGTGTTACTGAATTTTTTTAAGTGGACTCCTGAGCTCTCCAGTGCTTTTCTGTTCATGGATAGTTGTGTAATTGTTGGTTTTTGTGGGGATACAGAGGCTGAGTTCTCCTACTTCACCATCTTAGTGACAGTATCCCAGTTTTCATACTCTGATCACACTCGATCCTCACCAGGCTGGGGGAGGGAGTCAGAGAACAGTTCAGGAGGGAGCAGGAAACTTCAGCTCTGGTCTGTAAATGGCCTTTCATTTGTGCCCTTGCCTAAGTTTTCCCCCCTGTATTGTGTGCTGCAGTTGCCTGTGTAAAATGGAGATAAGTAAAGCCTGCTCTTTCTAAATACCCAAAGGCTAGATGTTTGGCTTCTCTTGGGCCTAACAGCTGAACTTTCTAAGGGCCTCTCTCAGGTCAGATTAAGAATTTTAAAGGCACTGAAAGATTTTAATATCCCCCTTTCCATACGTAATTTAGAATAAAAATAATACCAAGTGTTATATAAGGAAATCTAACAGAATTCTTATTATGTTGGTGTTTTTTTTTACTTTTTAAAGTATCAATTCTTTATCAAAAATTTTTTCTTACACTTTTTTTTTTTTTTTGGAGTCCTTGGCATTGCTGGTGGCTTAAGCATGTGCCCAGAAGCCTGTTGGACCATCTGGCATCAGCACATGGCCATGTGCTATCAATGAGAACAGCAGGAGGTCCCCTTTCCCACTGACAAAGCCCAGCCCTGGACTGAATGGGAAATGGGCCTGATTGGCATTTAAGACTGTCTCCTACTATTTTTCTAATAACAGGCAAGAAACCAAAAGGATGGAACTTGTTCCCCTATTCACCTCTCATTAACTTGAGAGGCAGTGTGATCTCCTGGAAAGAGCAGCAGTTTGGAGATAGCAGACTCGGATTTCAACCCTGGCTCTATCCATTTCTATCTGTGGGACTTACATGAATTTCTTTACCTTTCTTCAGTGGTTAAATGGTGTTGCTACAGACCTCAGGAAACTGTGAAGATTAGATGGCGAAATACATGAGGACGAGCTGCCCGGTTGTCCAGTTTATCATTCTATCCTTGGTGCCTGCACAGTGCCTGGCACGTACTGGGGACTCAATACATATTCATTGAATCCATCATCTCTTCACTCCCAGTGTCCACCTTAGAGTCATAATTCTCATCGAGGAGGTAGATAGTAGTGTGGAGTGTTCTTGATTGCTTGCTAATGAATTGGTAAAGTGGGTGGAAGCTTGCTTCTCCAAGGTGGCTAGATTGTCAGTGGTCTGAGGGGATGGTCCTTCTGCAAATTTTGTTTGGAGGTCAGGAACTTTCACTTATGTAATTAAATCTGAACTTGTGCTTCAAAGCATTTTATGCCAATGATTGTGGATCTTCAAATAACTATTTACTGACTGATTTGCTGCAGACTCATGGACAGTAACATTGCCATGCTGGGTTGATAACCATGATGAGTATGTCCTCAAATGGTGAGAGCTACACCAAGTACTGGTATTTGTTTTGTTGTATTTTTACCCAGTTGTGGAGCGGTGGCAATGTTCTCTAAACAGGCTTATGCTGTAAGATAGTGAGAGCTGATTTTGGGGTCCTGTGTTCTATGTTCTAACACTTCACCCTCACTCAGAGGTGGGGAGGCCACAGAGCAGCAATAGAAAGGGGGTGATTGGGATAGACAGGTATGAAATGGACCCCGCTTGGAACCCAGTTTCTGGGCTGCTGTATTTGGTTCTGTGTGCTGGAGTTTCTGGGGTAATGTGTACTCACTTGGGAATGAAGAGGAAGAATTCTAACATTACAAGGAGAATAGTCATGCTGGTCCGCCACCAAAAGCTATTTCGAACAATCTTTAAAGTCTTTAACATGAGCCACTTCCTAGAGAAGTGTTATGTTTCAGGGGTACTATAAAGCTCCAGACTTTCAGGGAATATCTTGTGGTTAGATATTTAACTGGTGGCTCTTTAGGGGAAAAGAAAAGGAAGATTTGGTGTTGGTCTTTAAGAATTTGACATTTATTTTGTAGCTAGGATGACTGGCTGTACTCTCTGTTCTTGTCAGACTCCTTCATAGCTCAGGGCACTGCATCCCACCTTCCCGCTGAAGAGCTCGAGAGCCAGTGGCATCTGGCCTGGCCCTGGTTGTTTTGCTTGGCAAGACTTTTGATTTGTCTGTGACCTGTGGGGTGAATGATTGGCTACCTGCCCAAAGAGGTGATATTGAAGGAAGATGAGCAAGGGAATGAGAATCAAAAACCGGTCCCTTAATATAAGAAAGACTGGGGGTGGGGTGGGGGGTTCAGGGCAAGAGGAGACTCCGAAAATGAAACAGTATAAAATTAGAATGTGTGTGGTTGCAAGGTGTGGAGATAGCAGTTAGCACTCAAGTTGTGTGGAGAATTGCATGGGAAACACATGGAAATTAGTATGCTGCTCTTCACGGAAAGTTGGGAGCTTATAGAAGACAATACGTTCTCTAGGATTTCATTTGTTTAACAGATTTTTCTGTTCTCAGAGTGGCCAACTTTTTTGCTGGAATAAAATCACTGATGTATACTTTGAAGATATTTTCTTTTGCCAGAGTTTTCTCTAAAAGTGACTGGTGTTAGCATTTCAAAGTGAACTTGAACTTCAGAGTCCATCACAGCAGTACTGACCTTGGTTTCCTGATTTTTATACAAGATTTAAGGTTTTAGTGAGCATTAGTTCCAGCTACCTCAGATAGCTCTTGCTCAGCCATATGCTAGTGATTTTTTTTTTTGTGATTAGTTCTTAAACAGAACTAGAAGTAGAAACTTTTACTTTGTTATTCCTAAATTAACAAGTAACATCTCCCTTGCTTCCTTGCCCACCTTTGCTCCCTTGAAAACTCAGAATGGGGACCTTTTGAAAATGGTCCCAATTGTTTCTAAATTCTTGGAATGATTTACATTCTTTGTTGTTTCCATTTGCAAGAATGCAGGGGAGTAAAGTCCCCCAACTTCTACTTTGGAAAATGTTGCAACCTCAGTGTCTGTTCTCCTGAACACTCTCATTCCAAGCACAGAATAATTAGTAGCTTGCAGAGGCTCTGCTTTTTTTTTTTTTTTTTTCCCATTTTAGTTTAAGACGTTGGATTACCCGCCTACATAAATGAAGGCAGGAAAGACACAGAGATGCTAAGATGTTTCTATTTTCTTCTTTCCTGGGTGGGCTTTCCTAAAAGATGTCAGCGTCAATTGGTGGCTACCACCCCATGGCATTTAATTATTCTTGACATTTAATCCATCATGATATAAAAAGAGAAAATGCAGTCCATCTCCTCCTTCTCCTCCTCTTCCAAGAGAAGCAATGTAATAATTAAGATGGTAACTAAAGTTCTAAGGAGAATGAAAAACCACAAAAAGAGTAGCATCATTACTCTTAGAACATTAATAGGAATCAAGTTCAGAGGTTATATCCGTCTACTTAATTTTTTTTTTTCCTATCCAGGTAATCATGGATCATCATCCTGTATAAATGAATAATAGTTTAAATCAGCCAATATTGTTTAGAGGTTATTTGTCACCTCATGCTCCTCACTCACAGACAAGTCATGTGGAACTACAAAAGTTTCTTGTGCACTGATGCTAGACATCTCAGCGTCTGGGAGGCCTTACTTCTCTGTGTTTGGAAACCAAAGTCAACACTGTTCTGAGTAAGGGGGTGGGGTGCAGGGATGGGCCGGGGGTGCGGTGGGGAATCTAAGAGCTGCCTTCAGAGGCTTTGGACTTTTGCACTTGTCATTTTAGGGCAAAAGAGCTGGATATGGGTCTGCATAGTACTCTATTGATAGTGGTGTGTGTGTGTGTGTGTGTGTGTGTGTGTGTGTGTGTGTGTGTGTTTGTGTGTGTGTGTGAGAGAGAGAGAGAGAGAGAGAGCGCACTTGTGAGAGTGCTGAGCTGAAAGCATAACTTTTCAATAAGAACAACCCTAAAGGAGAGGAAAGGGATTTTTTTTTTTTCCGAGGCTGACTATAGAAATTGGGTTCATACTGTTAAGATTAACGATTGAAGGAAGAAGAAAACTCAAGCAACGGTCCTCAGCCGGCACGTTCAAATGATAAATTGCATTAAGGCACTGAAAGAAACAACAGCTGCACTTAATGAAAAGCCAAATTTATCTAAATTTCTCCAGTTGATCAGTCAAAATCATCAGTATGACTTTCACTCCATAATCACTTTTTTTTTTTCTGTAGTGAGGGAGAGGGAGGACAAAGAGAGAAAATAGGTTTTTGATTTTCGAGGTATACTTTCTGAAAAGGCAATGACTTTAGAGCTAATCTGTGAATAGTTGGAGAGAATCTTTTCTTTTTTTTTTTGATATCAATATCGTCATTACTCCTGTTTCTTCATTTTATTTTTAACTTTCCTTAAGAGAATGTGGTTGGCTCCTGTATCAAGTGAAGCTTATAGACATGGGCTGGAGACAGGAAATCCAGAAGGAGGATTGTGATGATAATTATGCAAATATGAAAAGCTTTCCAAAACATGGTTATGTCCATTGAGATGTTTCATTATTGCACCACCTGTGAAAGAGACTGATATTGTCTGTGGCTATTTTAAGGAGAAGAAGACTGAGGTTTTGGGAGTCAGGTGACTTGCCCAAGGTCAGCTAACAAGCTCCTTTGAGAGGTGGGAACAGAAGAAAGTGTCTATACTTCTCTCCAAATACTTTCCTGGAAAATAGAACAATCGCTCCCCCCGCCCCCCCCGGGCCTCCCATGCATCCATGCCGAAAGCAGGAATATCCTGTCACAGAAACCTCTCGGAGAAGCTGCCATCAAAGGCTGCTTGGGGCCAGCTTCTCTCCAGCACAGAGCTCTGCACAGAGCCTGCGTGTGGTGTGGAATTCTGTTAGAACTTATGCACCATATGTTTGTTTGCTGGTGTTCAATGGAACCTGAGGGAGGGCATAATGGATCTCTGTTACTAAACCGTGTGGAAGGCTTCCAGAGATTTAATAGTCTACCTCGAGGTGATGAATAGAGGGGCTCTCATATTCTTTGTATAATCAGGGAGCCCTGGTGCTCTCAATGCACCACACTCTCCTCTGACACTCTTCTGGAAAAGTCTGTACATCTGGCACTCCTGGAGTCATTTCAAAAACGAAAATCGGGGGGAGGGTGCCTTCCTCCCATCTTCCCTGAGAGAAGATCTGTGGGATGAGATTGCACCAATAGCTAGAGATTTTGAGAAGGAAATAGGCTAGAAGAGTGAAGAGGAGAGGGAAGGCATTCCTGTGGCTTGGGTGCCTCACCTTTTGGCTCACTGTTCTGATTATTTTACAAAAGCCATTGCCATGAGGGGCACAATGCGAGATGGTTGGTGGCTTGTGGGAGCGTCGTTGTGTGTGATGCCCACAGCCCAAGGTGAACAACTGCTTGTACCACTGAACCACAAGGCTGCCAAATGGCCTTGAAATTTTATTCCTTCCAGTAATTTTCTCACTGACATGCTTTCACTTCATGTGGTACGGAAGAAGGCTGGAGGGTATTCAGTGCAGGGAACAGCAGAAATAGAACCACAGTAGACCTTCATTGGTATGTCTGCCGGAGGACTGAAGCACTTGGAAAAGAGGCTCTCAAGGAGACTGAGGAGCATGAGCTCAAAAAGGGCTGAAACCAGTTTGCTTCTCAAATGATTTAAAAATCTAGAGGGAGGTAGGAGGGGATTGGCATGTAGAGTGGAGGTTGTCAATTCTTTATTTTCAACCCTACAGCTCTCTACCATCTACTCTCTTTTCCTTCATCTTTTTTTAGCTAACATTTCTCTTTCCTGCCCCATTTACCTTCCTTTTTTTTTTTTGATAGTCAAACCCACAATTAAGTCCCACCATAAAAATCAAAGCCCTTGCTTTCAGTACTGATTCAGCATTGCACCAAAACATCAGGGCATTCTTGGTATCTTAAGTAATATTCAAAGGGGATGGGATGGTAAATGCCCGAAGCCTCTCAATAGCCATGTTTTCATAAACTTGCTTAAAGATGTGCATGGAGTAAATCATACTCATGTATTATTCTTCCAATTCAAAGAAACTATGAAGCATTCATTTCTTCATTTATTCAGCATCTACAATGTGGTAAATGTTGTCTGGGTACTGGGAGTATAGCAGTGAACAAGGACTGGTGCTTGCCCTCAAGATACCTTGTGGGCATGACATTAAAATAAATGGAAAGCCTGGTATTAACTGTTAGGTGTATGGCAAAATTTACTTTTCCCATCCCTTTGCTTAGAGGCAGGAATTGGGAGGGGATGACTGGGCTTGTTGCAATGTTAAGTTAGTGAGAGAGTTTTGTAATGTAACTTAAGCATGGAAAGTGGCAAATGTTATCTTAGGATTATAAAGTAAAATTATGTCAGACGCTGGCCAAGGATGGGCCTGGGCATGGATTTCTTGTCCAGACCTAATGAGCAAGTATTCTTAGAAGACTGACTCCTCATGTAAGTGGAAGATGCATCTGAAATTGCTTTCAGGTACATTGAGAAGAAATGAACACCAAGCTGAGCTGAAGTGGTAGACCACCTGTCCTTCTCCCTCAGCTCCTGGGACCCAAAGCTCTCACCTCATTTTTCTTCTAGCAGTGGAGGAGGAGTTGAGACTCTAACACGTGGCAGGCTCCAAACTTTACAAAGCTTACAAGGGAGAGAACTGGGCTGTACGAATGCTGGAGGCACAGATTTAACTTCAGGAATAGAAGCATCAGGGACTTCTGGAGCAGAGAAACTGGGAGAATGGATGTCAGTAAATTTGGGTAGCTAGATTCTTTTTTTCATAATTTGCAGAAATTATTCTATAGTCTGGATCATAGTCCTCATTTAGTTATATCGTAACTGATTTGAATTGTAAATATTTTCTCCCAGTTGGGGCTAGTCTTGCGATCATTATGGTGTCTTTTGATGGACAGAGTTCTAAATTTTAGTATAGTTGAATTTATCTACATTTTTCATTATGGCATTTGCTTTCTGTATCTTGTTTAGAAACCTTTCTGTACATCAAGAAAATATTACCTTCTAAAATCTTATTTCTTTGCTTTTACATATAGGTGTTTAGATTTAAACACCAGAATAGATTTTTGTGTAAGTATTGGTAATGGTAAATTTTGTTTTCCAAATTAATGAATACTCAATTGTTCCAGCATATATATAAATTTTAGTCTTTTACCATCGATCTGCAATGCCAACTCAACTATACGTCATTTGTTCAATTTCTGGGTTCTTTATTTTGTTTGATTAATCTGTTTTTCCATCTCTGAGCCTATACCATGCTTTTAAATCATTGTATATTTGAAATAAGATTTAGTAATTAGTAGGAAAATGCCTAATTTTTTTTTCTTCATGTATGGCTTGGTCAACAATAGCCAACACTTAATACTTCCAAAGGAACAGTAGAATCAACTTGCAAGCTTCAAAACACACTCAGATATGCACACACACACACATTCTCTCTCTTCCCACCCCCCCATCTCCCTCCATCCCTCCCACATGCACAAACTGTTGGAATTTCAATCCCCTACTTATTGAATAGAATAAATAGAATAGATTTATTCTATTGACTCTATAGATTCATTTGGGAAGAATGGATATGTCTATAATACTGAGTCTTCCAATATTTAAATATACTTTATCTTTCTATCTATTTACATTAAAAATCTCTTTAAAATTAGTTTATTTTTTCCATAGAGGTCTTTTATTCTTTTGTAAATTTATTCCTAAATAATTCATACATTTTATAAATAGTATTTAAAAATTTTTATTTTCTAAGATATTTTTGCTGGTATATAAAATGCAATTGTTTTTATATGTTAGTTTTGTTTCAACACTCTCAAACTGACTTCTAATTGTATGTCTGAAAAACAGTTTTATTTGTTTATTTTCAATCTGTATTTATTTTTTTATTTCTTTACTGTCTAGGGCCTCCATTACATTATTGAATAAAATTGATGATAGTGGATAGCTTTGACTTATTTTTAATAACAAAGAGAATAAATTTAACATTTTACTCTTAAGAGCGATATACATATATATATATGTTTTTAAAACTATTATTTAAAAAATTAGTTAAGAGTTTTTCTCTCTTCCTATTTTACTAAGCTTTTATTTTACATCATCAAATGATATTAGACTTCATCAAATGCTTCCTTTTTAACTATTGAGATAATTACATGATTTTTTTTCCCTTTAATCTCTCAATGTGATGGATTTTGTTAGTTCAGTTTTCTAATGCTAAACCACTTGTAATGGGGGATTAAACCCAATTTAGTAATGATTTATTATCCTTTTAATACATATTGTATTTCCTTTTTTAGTATTTTGTTTAGCTATGACTATAATGTTCTTTTCTTGAATAGTCCTCTCAGATTTTGATATTGAATTTATGTTAGACTTCTAGTTTCTGTTCATGGATGTAGCAAAAGTTGTAAAGCATATGAAATGGCAGAAAAAAACCAACAACAATACCTCTCCAAAAGATAAAGCAATCATCAGATCCAGACTCAAATATAACACAGATGTTAGAGTCACTTGACAGGGATTTAAAATAAGTATAAATAATATTTTAAAGGCTCTAATAGAAAAGGCAGGCAGCATGCAAGATCAGGTGGATAATTTCAGCAGGAAGATGAAAACTAAAAAAAATCAAAGGAAATACTAGAAATGTAAAACATGAAAAAAGAGATGATGAATGCATTTGTCAGGCTCATCAGTAGATTTGACATAGCTGAGGAAAGAATTAGTGAACTTAAAGCTAGGTCTAGAGAAATTGCCCAGATTGAAACAGAATGAGAAAAAGTGAAAATAAAACAAAAACAGAACAGACTATCCAAGAATTCTGGAACCATATCAAGCACACTAACATATGTATAATTTGAATGCTGGTGAAGGGGTGGGGGGAGAGAGAGAAAGAGAGAGAGGAAGAGAACTGTTTGAAGTTGTAATTATGCTTGCTTTAAAGACAGAGTTAGGGAGTGTTATGGACTAAATTGTGTCCCCCTTCCAATTCATATATTGAAGCCCTAACCCCTAGTACCTCAGAATGACATATTTGGAGATAGAACTTTAAAGAGGTAATTAACTTAAAATGAAGCTATTTGGGTGGGGTCTAATCCAACGTGACTGGTGTCCTTATAAGAAAATTAGATTAGGACATATGAAGAGAGACACAGGGACACAGGCATGCACAAAGGGATGACCATGTGAAGAGGCAGCAGGAGAGTGGCCATCTGCAAGCCAAAGAGAGAGGCCTCAGAAGAAACTAACTCAGCTGGCACCTTGATTTTTGACTTCTAGCCTCCAGAACTGTGAGAGAATAAAGTTCTGTTATTTAAGTCACCAAATCTGTGGTATTTTATTATGCCAGCCATAGGAAACTAACATAGGGAATGTCCTGGAGGGTCTTGATTTTTCAGAAAATATTTATCAACCTTAAATCCCTTTTCATTCTCCCCACCTACACGGAGTGCCATCTTCTTGATTACTCTTGTTACATGAAGAAGGTTCTATGAACCCTGGTTTATTGCTGGCCTGTACCTCTTGTCTTATAGAACATAGCTTGCAAATTCAAATCTTTATGTGGACTGGTCAGTGAATATACATAATTGAAGCAGGCAGATAATATAACATTTGATATCCTCTTAGTTTATCTTCCCACTTTTTATAGAAACATAAATATAGAGAAATAGTTTTTTGCTGCAAGAAAGACAGCAGAAGCATGATAGTAAATAGCAACTGGTGCTGTGCCTCATTGTTGGAATGAATATGGAATGGTGGTGACTGTGGCAAACTGGAGAGTTCATGCCTCATGTAACAGGAACAGTTACTATCAGCTCAGCTTATTGTTGCCATTTTGAATTATAAGCACAGGTGTAAAAGACCTGTTTTTCAAGAGAAGTCTGAAATCAGAGTATGGAAGTGAGATTTCTGATTTTGAATATATTAGGTAACTAATTCATTAAAAAAAGCTGTAGAGGCAAAAAAACATAGGTGGGCAATTATGACACGTGAATTGTATGTTTACACATTTTTCTGTCAACAGTTATTATTTTCAGGCAGAGCTTTTGTAATTATTTCTTATAATTAGAGTACAACTACAAAGATCAAGGCTTAGCTAGTTTAACAGGAAATTGACCAACAAATTGTTAGTCCTGTGGTATTTGTCATTTGAATTAAAAATGCTTCGGTGCTCCCCCTGGCATTTTCTGTACGTGTTGTTTAAAATTATTTCAATTAGTTAATGATTTCATTCACAAAGTTGAATCTCAGGGTTTTTTTTTCTAGAAAAAAATGTGCAAATTATTTACAGTAATATGTTTGGGGAGGAAATATGCCCAATTTGGGCATCAATAGGTGGGTATAAATTTATTTTCATGTAGGTAAGCAAAACTTCAGTTTTCTTTAGGCGACACAAGAGAGATTGTCATTTGCTAAGTGTGAAATGGTAACCTGACAGAACTGGGGGATAAATATCAAAGCTAACATGTGGGTCATATTTGCATTTTTTCTTTCATCATTGATCTAAGAAACTGTAACTAATTTTCAACTGCATGTTAAATCCTGGCTGTGTATGTAAGAACAAGACTTCAATAATTTTGTTAAGTGCTTCCTCTATTTTGCTCCAGATTTGGGGAACTGCTTATAGAGGTATGAGATTATTTGAGGTCTTAATCCTTTTGGGAGAGTCTTGATTAATAATTTCACAAGATCTAGTACATTGAGAATAGGAAGTAACTCATTCTTAGTTCTATTTACCAGGTGTGTGTGTGTGTGTGTGTGTGTGTGTGTGTGTGTGTGTGTGTGTGTAGGATGATAGAGTCAGGTGAAAATAGACTAGGTATAGTATTTAACCTATTTTTATATTTAAAGTGGGTTTCTTACAGACAACATATTGTTGGATCTTGTTTTTTATCCTGACAATCTGTGTCTTTTAATTGATATGTTTAGACCATTCACATTTAAAGTGATTATTGATATAGTTCGATCAATATCTACCATATTCATAACTATTTCCTATTGGTTGTATTTTTGTCACCCCCACCTGCTGCATTTTTCTATTTTTTCTGGTTTTAATTGAGCATTTTATATGATTTCCTTTTATCTCCTCTCTTTGCATATCAAGTATATTTCTTTAGAAATTTTTTATGGTTTGCTCTAGAGTGTGCAATATATACATATTTAACTATAACTAAGTCTACTTTCAAATAACATTATCCTACTTTATGTGTAGTCAGGTATCTGATAACAGACTGTTTCCAGTTCCTGGGATGTAGTGCTTATTATTTGATTCAACAAAGAAATGTGAAACAAACTCCAGATAATAGATATTGTGCTAGTTTCTGAGGCACATTGGTGAGTAACACTGTCACAGATTGCCCTCACAGGACTTATTTTTCAGTGGGGAGACTGACATGAGTGAAATGGTGGCACAAATATAGGTTCACAAATGTTGATTAGTTTTATGAAAACCTAATGCAGAGATCTGAAGGTTATGCTGATGGTGTGAGGGTAATTCTAGAATTCCTTCCTCAAGGGAACTTCTCATTTCATTAAGCTAATGTCTCTGTAGCTAGTGGCTTTCTTGAAGATGATAGAAAAGAAATAGATGAATTTCTAGTCAAGGATTCTGTGAATTTTCATTTATGGACTGAATCAGTTCTTGAGGTTATGGGGAGGTGCAATCTGTCTTTTCTTTTGACAGTTTTATTCCCACTGCTCCCCAACACCCTCCCACCTCCACCAATCCCCTCGAATCTGTAATAACAAGTAGTGGAGGAAAGTGGTAAGAAGAGGCTTCTGATGAGAATTGAGCACATGGTTTTAGATGGTTCCTTCTTCCACTTTGAGCTTGTTTTAGATAATTTCCAGGATTTCTAGAGATCATTTCCAAATTGTTAGCATGATAAAATAATCAGTTTAATGCAACTGTAGGAACAATACTACATGTTTATTTTGTGGTATAGCCACAAAAATATTTTGAGAAATAGCAGATATAAATGTTCATAGTCACTTGGAGTGCAAAAAAAAATGCCATCTTTATTTTTCTACAACTGACTTTACTCTATTTTGAGCTTCTATTATGTCTGGCACAGAAAACTTAATTTTGTCACTTTAGGTAGACCCCTTTTTTTTTTCTTGTGAAATTCAGGATTATTTCTCTTTTATCCCCTCCTTTCTCCAAGTACTGGTGCTAAGTTAGATGGGAACAGCTGAAACCCCGGTGTTGGAAGAGAAAGTATGTTTTTCTTCATCTCTATCTGTCTGTTACTATTCTGGCATCTTTGAGATGTGACTTCTCTCTTCTGAACCTTGGGTATGTCTTTAATTCACTCTGGCATATATTTAATTTAAGATGGTTCCTTCTTGGCTTCTGGTCTTTGTTCTCTATCCCCAGTATACCCATGGAAGAGGTCTTACTTTGGTTTCTGTCATCATTCTGCTGTACATTCTTTAGACAGAGAAAGAGAGACAGTGAAAGACAGAGAGAGAGGTAGCACCAGAGGTAAAGGAATGTGGAGGATGTGAAGCACATTGACTAATACCTCACAGTACTGTGACCAGGGTAACTTCTTGCTTAACTCTAATGGCCAATAGAGTTTTTTGAAGAAGACTTTGGTTTTAAGGTTCAGGCTGATTTGTGTTAAAAAAAATTTTTTTAAAATTTGTTTGACCTTGATGAGTTATCTCTGTGAGCATTAGATTTTCTATTTATATAATGAGTATAATATCGACTTCAGTGAATGGTTATATGTTTAAACTGAATGCTATTCAGAAAATATATGGTATATTTCCTGGCCCATGGTGGACTTGAGTTCAACTTCTACTCTGTAACTTTTATCTGTATAATATCTTAAGCAAGTCATTAAGTCTCTCTGGTTTTGAATTTCTTCCTTGGTAAAGTCATAGTGAAGGAAGGGTGGGAGTGATGAAAAAGAGAAAAGAATTAGAGCAAGTAAAATTTGAGATTCTTTTCATTCCTAAAGTTCTGTGATTCTGAGAGGTCATTAAAAGACAAAGGGAATCTGTTTTGTTAAGAGAATTGGCCAGTCCCCTGGAACACAGAGTCAAATCTTGCTGTGCGCTGGCATGTGGATCCCTGACCCTGGGGATTTTGGTAAGACCTTGGTGATGATCTGGAGCTATGGAGTGTTCCCCTCCTGAAGCTATTCAATCATAGCCTTGAACAGACAGGGAAATGACGACTCTGCAAATAGAAAAGGCAAAGATGCTATTTTTCAGAAGCTCCCAGCCAACCTTCCCCTCACTTCCTCCTTTGAACAGACCTTTAGGAAGCACCGAGCATAAGGTTTCATTGCCATTCAGTTGCCACTTGTTACTAACTTTTCACAAGTTTGTTTTATGTTACTTGTATTCAACTTATATCAATGTTTCCTAAGAAACTAACTCATTCCAGTAACTGAGCTAAGCAAGGAGACTTGCTTGGTATGTAGCCTTAGGTGGATTGAATAAGGCCAGGCAGAGCTGGTGTGAAATATGCTCCTTATATTTGTTAGGTCTGTGGATTTGTGTAAACTTCTTAACTTCTCCGATACTCAATTTCCTCATTGAAAGAATGGAGAGATACTGAGTACCGTGAAAGTACCGTAGTGTCAGAGAGTTGTGGCAAGGATCGAGTGAGATAACGCCTGGGACCTTGTAATTACTTAATGCGTGGTAGTTATAATTCTCGTTAAGGATAAGGTTGCCATGGTATGGTTGCAGCTTTGTAATCTGTAGATGGGCTCTAGAGCAGGAGGTAGTTTTTGGGATTCTACCCTCCTCACCGTCACCCTGAGGCTTGTTTACTCCTGGCCTGTCCCACTAGGCTATACCTCTTCTTCACAAGTCCAGGGAGGCCCTCCTTAGTTGAATGAATTATTTCTAGTCATCAAGATTATCCTGTTCTTGAAAAGAAAGCATACTTTTAAGTTGCCTGGGGCTTTATTGAATAGGTCAATATTTTCCTCACCACGGCTTTTTAACCCAGCGACCTAGCAACGGTCACTACGGGGCTATAGTCTGTCTGCGACTCCACAAAGTGGTCAACAAAAATCTGATGTGAAAGAATATTTTCTTCTGAGGAGAATTCAAGATTTTTGCAGGTTTTCAAAGGTAGCCATGTTCTAGAAAAGGCGGAGTGTCACTGTTCTTAAGGATCTACTTGGTTTCCTTTAAGATAAAAGTGAAGAGTGTCTATTAAAAAATCATACTTGTGGGGAGAACAGAATTCTAGGTGGTTCGCATTGTTGAGGCTCAGAATCAGGTGATGAGGTGAGAGGAAGATGGTTTAGTGGCCAGTGTGTTTGTGGTTGGCTTCTCTTGTCCTTTTGAGCTGCCGGATAGACATTCTTTCCCTCAGGACCAATTGAGGTCCACCACATTTCAAATGCAGCTTATTCAATGGTGACCTCCTAAGACAGATGGACGGGGCAAGGAAAGAGGCAATTATTTCATGGACTTTAGAGCTGGAAGGGAGCTTGGAAGTTACTTAGTCTAACTCAAATGACACAAAGGAGGCCTGAAGTGGTTAAGTGGCTTGCTCAACAAGTCAATGGCAAACAATAGCTGGAGTCTGACTCTGCCGACACTCCTTGCCACCTTCCCTTCCTGAGCAAATCCTTGTTATTATTGGCTCCTGTTTCCACACAGATGATAAGTAGTTGGGTATTTGGGTGAATGCATGGAGCTTTGACAAAAACATTGGGAAACTGTAGAGATCCTGTGGTAGCAGGTGTGCTGAACCCTGTTTTTTGTCAATACGATTGAAACTTCTGGAATTTAAAATATGTTGTTTTCCCCACAATTAGATTTCCTAACCTTGTTTAAACAGTTAACAATTCTAAGACTATAAAAATTTTTATTTTTTTCTAACTATATCTATGTTTCTCTTCCTATAGCTCTTTCTCTTTCTAGTATAGATTTGGGATCATATTGTATCAATTGCATTGTACCCTGCTTTTTTCACTTATCATCATATCATGAAAGTCTTCTATGCCATTAAAAGGAAACTTAAAAACATCACTTTTGATGGTCACTGGTATGGTATTTCATGGCCGCATCATGATTCCAGATTAATATAAACTTGACTCTGTGGCTTAACATGCATGTCCATGGATATTTTAGATCATGCTGTGGTGAACATCTCCACGTATCAATCTTTATTCATATCTCTTCTTACTTCCTTGGGGTAGATAAGTGGAAGTTGAGCTACGCGGGCAAGAGGCAAGAGGCATGATCTTTTCCAAATCTCTTGATACCTACTATCAAATTCAAAGACATTTTAAATGTGAAGAAAAGGTCAATGGAAAGTTCTCCTCAAACTTCTTTCATGAGGCCGACTTACTGAACTTGCTACCCAAACCAGATTTTTTGTAACTTTAACACATTCAAAACTTGATAATTACTAAAAAGGGTCCTTTGTCCATGCTAGATGTTTTGAGGTGGTTTTCTGTTCATTCATTCAAAAAAGTAATCATTGGGCACTTCCTGTGTGCTGGATTCTGAGGGTAGTTTGGACAAACAGATGACAAAGGGAAAACAATCCCCTAGATGATGGTGTGTTTGAATGCTGATACTGACAGAGTGGAAATTGTGGCTTCCAGGCATCAGTTACACTTCGAGTGAGGTTTCAGAGGCTGTTAGAATTTTTGTGTTTATTTTCAACGTTTATTTCTTTGAATATTTTCCCATTTTTTTCTGATCCTCTCTCAATTTTGAAGAAGTGATATAACTCTTCTTTTTTTCTACACAATTTTCCTTACGGGAGGATGGCTTGCTAGGAGCAATATAGAAATACTTAGTTTAGTAAGAGCAATTAAAAAAAAAGAAACAAAGTTAGGAGTGGCTTCATAGTATAGTGGTTAGCACACATACTTTACATGCAGAAGGTCTTGGGTTCGTGTCCCAGCTGGAGCCATGGCCCATACCCTGGGTGCGCCAGACCGCGGGTCCGCTCGTGTGGGAGGAGACGCTCCGCCTTCAGTGATCCAGTTCTTAAGGGGAAACAGCAACATTCATAGATCAGGGGTGCAAGCAGGGGATGGTGGGGGAGGTATTAAAGAGAGGAAATTAAAAAAAAAAAACTAAAGTGTAATCGACTCTGTTTTCCAGAAAGAAAAGCTGCTTAATCTTAGTCATGTATCTCCTTTTATATCTGCTTTTACCAAAGGCACAGAAGTTCTAGAAGGGATAAAGTTACTGTCCTGGATACAATAATTGGTCTCCTACATTCACTTTTCTTTTTCCTCTTATACATCCTACTCTACCTTCCTATTACCTTCCTCTTCTCATCTAATGGCACATCTATGACTTGAATGAGAAGGGGACAATTATCCACATAAACATGGCAATGATAATTGTAGCAATAGAAAACATCTATAACACAACAACTGTTGAATGTCAGACTACACCTCCTCTGATAATGTCAGTGACAATCTACATTTAATAAATTTTGTTTTCATACTGTTATCGTGTGAGGCTAAGAATACCAAGGACAAAACAGATACCAGCCTGAACCACCATTTTCAGAAATAATAAAGCCTACTTAGCATGGGAATCAGGGCAATGGGCAAGAAGTGGTGTTCAGATGAAATCAGCCTTTCTTGAGGTTAGGCATCCAAACCAGTCTGTAAAACCTAATGTCTGCTGAAGAGAGGTACGGTCTTTTATTTTTTATTTAAAACCTTTGAAAAGCTTTGCTCATCTAAGGAGAAAGAAAGCATGTGTCTTTAATTTATCTGTGTATCCTTTTGCTAAAGTCCCAGTTCCACTGAATATTTAGAATGCTTTTGCTCTTAAAGCAGAAACTTGTTTGAATAAGGCCTAATTTTTAAACATGCAGACAAAATATTTGAATAACTGGTGGAAATAATAAATTACCGGCACAAAGTGATTTCATTGCTCTTAAAAGCAAAAAGGCACCCTTGGGAATTTCATGAAAATGACTCCATTTTCATATCATTCCCTTGGTAGCCATTTGATCTTACTCTGGGGTAAACTGAGGTGCAAGTTTATTTTTAATCAGTGAGTACCTCCATATTTTCTCAGGGAAAACAAGTAGAGGAGCAGGTATTGAGGTAAGCAACCAAGATCTCTAAAAGCAATGGTCACACTCTCCATGTCTTGCCTAACTGCATAGTTCTTGTCTTCAAACAAAATTCTCTCGTAGGAACTTCC
Organism: Eidolon dupreanum; assembly: GCA_028627145.1. NCBI lineage: Eukaryota > Metazoa > Chordata > Mammalia > Chiroptera > Pteropodidae > Eidolon > Eidolon dupreanum. Next base: position 64,693,830 of record CM053515.1, read on the forward strand.
TTGAAAGGCTATGTTGTTCTTTCTGAGGAGCTTAATGAATGTTCATTATTTCAACCATTTGCACTTTCCTGTTTCTCAGATTCCAACTATATAATTCAATTATGGTTCGTGGGTCTGGTTGGAAAACAATTTGACAGGGGAATTCCGATTTTGAGACATGTTGTTCTTTGGGAGAGAATTATGGCTAGACCCAGAATGGACCTCTGGGTTTAGGCTATCTGATTTAATCTTGATGTAGGTTACATCACCTTTGGGTTCTAGGACAGTAATTTAACCACTCTTCATTTCAACTCTCTGGGCCTCAGCTCATCATTTGTACAAGTATCAGCCTCATAGAGTAACAGAGAGGATAAATGAGATAATGCATGTGAAATGCTTGGCACATAATGATGTCTGGATGTCTGGTTAACTGATACCATCACACTGAAAACACAAAAATGGTCATCTTCTTCCTGGATTGGTAGACTAGCACTCAGTAGATGGAACAAATACATTTGCAATCCAGGTGTGGCTTTTCCTCTAACCTCTCACACATGCAAACCACAACTTACACACATTACTGAGTTTTCTTTCCCTGGTGCACAGAAATTTTCACCATGCTGCCTCTAGAGTAGGTTAAGAAGTTTATATTCTCTTTTAAGATGTTTTCCTTTTATCTGCCCAGTGATAATCGTTTCCTGTACTCTATCTATGATATCATATTCAAAATATGTTCGTGCCTGGTCTTTTTGGCATCAAGCCAACATTGCTGGCCCAGAGTTTCTGAAATCAAAACATGGATTTTACAAAATCATACTAAAAGTTGGACATAGGTTGTGTCAAATAAAGTAAAAAAAGCTGGGCGTCCTAAAACACACAGCATCCCTCTAAAGATCTTACATACTTCTTAGGTCAAAGCCCAAGTTCTCTCACATTTTCTGGCGTTTATCTGTTTTGACTGGCACTCAAACTTACCTTTGTAAACCTATCATGTTTCTTTACCTGGGATCTCTGGACCTCATCTACTACTTCATGGGTCTTTCCCAGTTTCTGGAATAAATGCAAACTTTTACTCATTTAGGCTTGCTTGCTTTCTTTCTTTCTTTCTTTCTTTCTTTCTTTCTTTCTTTCTTTCTCTCTCTCTCTCTCTCTCTCTCTCTCTCTCTCTCTCTCTCTCTCTCTCTTTCTTTCTCTTCTTCTTCTTCTTCTTCTTCTTCTTCTTCTTCTTCTTCTTCTTCTTCTTCTTCTTCTTCTTTTTAATATATATATATATGTATATATTTTAGGAAGACTATCTTTGGATTTCATTAGATTCTCACGATTCTTTTACCTAAGAAAGATTCAGAATCTTTGTTTTACTTGAAACTTCCTTTTACTTTTCTCATTTTGGCATGCCCACTGTGGCCTGCAGTCACATGCTTGCCTCTATGCCTAGATCCTTTCTCACAAAATTTAACATTTCCCCAGTTCTGGAAATGCTCTTCCTTCCAGCTACATCAGCATTTTACACATCATTTGTTTTGTCACCACCTCCACGATTCGTATTTACCTTCATATCACCCGAACAATGAATATCTCATATTTTCCTTCAAATTAACTATCTTATTTACTCAAATTTATTTAAAAAGAAAACTGGTAGATAGATAATAAAAATAGATGAATATCAAAGTTGGAGAAGAGTGTGGCCCCAGAGAAAAATATATTTAATTCACTGCAGAAATAAAAGCCAAAGGCTGATGATGTCAGAGCAGGGGAGAGAGAAGTGGGTCTGGGCTAGTAATTCCTGTCCTGATGGCTGAGAACAAGAGCCATCAAGAAGACAGTGGAAATGAGATGGGCAGCCAGATAGGGAGAGTCTGGCTGACATGTGGGAGAGAAGATAGTGCTTGCTTGAAAGAGAAAATGAGCACAGGGTAGGAGTTAGAAGGTGGAAGAAGTAAGATACAGTTTCTGAGATTGCTAGGTGGTGTTGGGTGAAAGAGGGTGCATAGCGTGAGGCTATAGAGGAGAAACAAGCTTTGGAAACTGCAAAGGAGGCTGAAGAGGGATTATGAGGAACGGGTGAATGTGGAGGTTGGAGGTGATACCGGCTGGAGGTTAAGATTAAAGAGGGCTATGTTTTATAGAAGAGGGTGTGGAGATGGAGTGCCAGATGCCCCAGAAGGGAGGCTTGAGGGGCTGGAGGAGATTCTCTTAAATGGGCATAGATAGCACATGTGTGTCTCAAAGGGAGGAGGTATAAAGAATGATAAATGGAGACCGTTTTCCTAATATGGCAAAATACTACCTTAATGGTCTGTTTTTAAGTCTTGCACAGAAATCTGAAGTGCCAATCTCAATATTGGCAGAGAGAGATAATACAGGCAGTGGTTGAAAGTGACACCATTTGGGTCAGATGCTAACGAAGTACGCGGGCTAGCTTGGCCGTCTCTAGCAGGCTGGGAAGTGGTTGTCAAACCACAGGGTGCACAGCAATCCCCTGGGGGTTTGTTACAGCAGAGGTTTCGATTCAGTGGGTCTGAGGTAGGGCCCGGGAATGTGCACAAGACCTGGGGCAGCGCCGATACTGCTTGCTGGTTGGGGACCACACTTTGAGAACCGCTTGGCTAAGAAAACTGTTTCATGGCTTTTAGAGACTGATCAAAGTGCTCTTAAGTTTCTTTTGTACAATAAATCACTGTGGTATAAAATGAGGTAAGCGAACATGCTCTTTTAACTCTAAACTAATAGACAAATATAAAACATTTTAAATGTGAAATGGAAACATTTAAAATTGCTATTGATCCTCATCAATTCAATAGTTCAATAAAGAAAAGATTCATGTTTTTGGTCTACCCTCTTGATTTCCTGCTTTAATGTGGATTCTTATTTTTGCTTTCCTCTGAGAAGCTGTCATTTCGGATTTAGTCTATAGCGGCCATTTACGGCATGAGGGAAGGGGAAAGGTAGGGTAGAGTCGGGAAGATTTTTTTTGCCCAGCCTTGAAAGGAAGAGTGGGGGACAGGGGGGATGGCCAGTAGTGAAGGAGAAATTTTGCTATTTTGCTGTTAAAGAGCCTGGATGCTCTTCCAGCTTGGCTGCCTTGCCGTGGGGTGTCCTCTCTCCCTGCAGCCTTGGGTTTCAAGGCCCTCTGCTCACCATAGCTGCTTTAGCCTTTCCCCTAGGTCTGGGTCTGAGCTCGGAACGCAGGGAGGACACTTTTGGGGACAGAAAGGACACATTTCCAGTGCTCAAAAAAGCATAGATTTGATTGTGTCAGAAACCACTGCATCTCCTTGAGCATTTCTCATGATTAATCCATATAATGCACACCCTCTGATAGATGCTGGCAAGGTAAACACAAAGCTTTTAAATATTAGCATAAGTTTCACATTTTTTCTTGCTTAGACTGGACAGAGTTATCCTTGTTATTGATAAAGGATTCCAGGAATTGAGGCAATGATTAAGAGAGTTGTTTAATCATGAGCAGGGAAATAGTCCAATCAGTAAAGAATACAAATAAACAATAGAAAGGATGATGGATATTGACTTCTTGGCCCTCCTAGTTTTCAGACATTGGTGACCTGTGTATGCTGGTTTCTGTAGCTGTCCACATTTGATATTTTTCTTTGTAGATAAGGGAAAAAAGAGATAACTGGAGACTGAGTGCTTGGGTTTAGGGCTGCCAGATAAACTATAGGATGCCCAGCTAAATTTGAATTTCAGATAGACAGTAAACACTTTGCTGTGTGGGACGTACTTATACTTCTGAAATTCAGGTTTAGCTGGGCATCTTGTATTTTTATTGGCTAAATCTGGCAATTTTACTTGGGAAACCTTTCTGTTTTGGAAGCAGACTCGACATTTGAGGCTGAGTTATCACTTGTCCTGCTTCATGCCATCCAGAATGTTGAGATTCTTTAAGTAGAATGTTACAGATTCACAAATGACATTTATAAATTTATGCTGGTCTTAAGAATTTAGATTCATGATCTTAAAATAGGAAAAATAATCAAGGCTGTTATTAACAGAAAGACAAAAGTAACTGTCCTTTCAATGGCAGTCAGCTGCTATTGTCAGTTGGACACAAACTGTAACAGTGAGTAACAGACGGGCCACCTTTGGATTATCTGTGCTACATTCAATACCTCTTTGAACAATAATTATAATCTGTTGGGGGGAAATATCAATTTAAAGGTCAAGTGCTATCATAAAAAAGGTGATTATTCAGTATCTCCTACTTTGAACCAAAGCATACACCAGATTCATTGTTTCACTGTCTTTTGTACAGCACATATATGCTGAAAAATGGATCACTTAATTATGATTATCTGTCTTCAGGGAGGATATGTGAACATGAATGGGAGCTGTCAAGAGAGGTACGTTGCTTTACTTGTGATTATTAATCTATATCTATAGCCATTACAGGTTACAAGTTGACTTTTAAAACAAATATCTAAAATATAAATTACTTTTACAATGCAAAGTGGGCATTTTGGTGTAAAAGAGCTCTTTGAGCTGAAAAATGGACACATTACATTACATGAGTGGGGCTCCAGGCTAACATCATTTCTTTTTCTTTCCTTTGAGTTTTACTAATCAGTAGGTTTAGAAGGAGGGCAGGAGAAAACTCAGCCTCCTAATTAACTGGGAGGAAAAGGGAGCAAAGGTTATGCAGTTAACCTTTGTAATTGAATCACCAATTACAATAATAGAAAGGAATATCACTTTGCAGTGAATCCGAATTCTGGGAAAATCTCATAGAGATTCCAGGTACCGGGAAAGCCAAAAGATTTGAGGAGTTAAGCATATGTAGACAAACTCCATTAATCCCTTTGTATGATTTCTTTAGTCCTCTGGTGTTCCCTTTGGAGAGGGGTTTCAGTGTGCAGGAGAAAATCAAGACAGTAACGCTGGTGTAAGCTACAACTGGCAGGGAAGCTGGGTTCAGCTACAGTGGCATGGGATGTAGATGATAAGGGTCTTTCTTCCAAAGGGGCAACTAGGTTCAAGCAGTTCCAAGTGACACCCTTGGCAAACCATTCCAATGACCTCCTGGTCTTTGAGCTAGTTAAGCTTTCAGTCTGTATTTTATGACAAGCAATTATATAGTTGCAGAGTACATAAAAAGAGTAACAAAACACTGAACAACTTTGTTAAGATTACATTACATCTCGTGGACAAGGAGCTCCAACTAGATGCTCAGTCCTGAAGAAAAGTTCATTGCTTCTGCTTCCAAGGGTATCTAATGACTTTGAACATCATATTCAAGGTCAGTTCTTAATATGTAACACCAACCCTATTCTGTTCTTCTTGACGGAATGAAAATAGTACATGCCCATGTTTCTATATGTCAAATGAGTCAATTTCCTATATCTATGAATATATTTATAAATGCAACATTTTTGGAGGAGGAACACTTGCCTAGAAGCAGAAAATTCTCCTCTCAAAGCTGAAAATATTTTTACAATACAAGGATGAGCACCGGAGACACTGGAATAGTTCATTCTGTGAAGATTGCCAAGAAAATCTTGTTTTGAAATCTCTGTGCCCATGATTGCATCATGCCAGGTGAGGCAACCACCTTTGGAAACAATAGATAGACATTTGCTCTTCTCGAACTCCGCTGCCTCGTTTCAAAGAGCTTTTTATTAGTTTTTTTGCCTCTCTTGGCTCCGAGTGGCTGCAACACATGGTAAATCTTTAACTTCAAGTGTCCTTCTGTGGTGACCAACTAAAATATTAGCAAAATAAATGTTTTATGGGAAAATGTTGGCAGGAGCCCCAACAGAAACAGGTGGTATTGGGTTATTTCAATATAATGTAATGATACAGCCAGGTTTCCATCTGGACAGCATGTGGTTGGGTCTGCTCAGAGAGTATCAAAGAGTGTGAGTATGCAGTGGGGAAAGCGGTGGTGCACAAGTGTGCAGCTAGATGGCTACTTTACAAAATAATAGTCTGGGTTTCAGGTCCTCTGGGTTAAATATTTTCACTGTCAAAATCTGAATTTCTTCATAAAATATTAAAGGTGCAGCAAACCTCTGACATGCAATACTGAGCTGTGTAATTATAAGGCAGTTCCTGGAAACCAAAGAGAGCGTGCATTAAAGCGAGGCGTTCATTATAAAAGAGTTCATTACCCTTGGAAGCCAAGACATGTTTTAGAGGGAGCCTCGGAACGGTGAAGCTTTTTAGCAGGGCTTACTATACTGTGAAAACAAGGCTCAGCCTTGTTGGTAAGAATGCAATTAGAAAATAAAGAGAAAATGGGATTAGTTGACTGCTAAGGGCCTGATCGTGATCCAAGGCTAAAGAGATGTAGCCTTAATTTACCACCAGGGAAGAGTCTTTTTCCTTCTTCCATAAAATTTCTGCTCCAGGCACTTCAAAACACATGGAATTAGGAACACTTGGAACATTTGGTTTTGCACTCAGCTCTCCTCACTGTATATTCATGCTAAGCTCTATAATAAACTCTTGGCTCAATAACTCCCTATATGTATCCCAGAGAGAGGCATCAAATTATGGCTATGTGCAGAGGTAGAGCCTCTTCAGAGGCAGAGAGACCTCACTCTCTGGCACCCTCAACTCTAGCCAGAGGAAGAAGACAGGAATATACACATGGGGAGTAAGCCATTTGGAAGTGGCTTGCAATTGCCTTAATGCTAACTAGAAGACACGGGAAGTCCTGGGCACCATCTGTCAAAATGAAGGAGCCACGTGGACCCCAGTATACTTGGCCAGGAAGGTCTGGCTGGCTCCTAGAGAATTCTTTGCAGCCTTTAGTTGGTAGTGCAGCAGACAATGAGACAATGAAAGTAAAGGCCTAGATATCAAATCTAAAGGCTGATGGATAAAAGTGTTGTAATAGAGCAGCGAAGGCTCAGGAAGAAGAGGTAATAAAGCCAAGCATTTAATTATAATGTCCTTCTGCCGCTGGTACCCAGAGAGGCATGCATGCAAGAGGCTCTTGCCTGCTACTCAGAGAGTGGGCTGCCCCACATTATCTGCTGTGTTTTCCTATGTTACTAGAGAGAAACAGAAGAGATGGTGCCATGAGGGGCCTGGAAACCCTGGAGTCTGATTCTTTCACTCTGTGAGGCTGGCCTGAGGCTAAGGTGAGAATGGTGCCTTAGAGAATAAGCAAGTTGTAGTGTGGGTTCTGGGTTACTTAGGAAAATGATTTTATTTTTCCCATCTGGAGCAGAGATGACATGAAGAAATCAAAGATGTATCTCAGTTCTTTATAAAATACTTTGAGTATCTATTATATATACCATAGGACTTTGGCTCCTATGGGATTCTAGAAGGTTATGGCATATAGTCTTCCTAGTTGAGGGGTTTATGATCTAATGGGGGAGAGTGGACACCCAGAGAGGAACTGGAATTTGAGCTGCCCAAAGGGAGAGACTGTCTTATTCTTTATTTTACACGCCACCCCCCATCATACGGTGTATAACAGAAGCTAAAATAAATGCTAAGATGAACTGGACTAAAAGACAGGTGATTGGAGTTGGCAGTTATCAGACTGTGTGTCTTAGAAATGTCTTGCTTTCTGTGGTGGGTGTCAATTACTTGTGTGCAGAATGAAGTCAAATGATTGGATCTATCTCCCTTTCAGCTCTCAAATCCTAGGACTTCAACAGATTGAATATAGGGAAGAAAATATATACACAGAAGTGATAATGATTATATGGGAAAAGTCTTACCATTCATGAGCTTCTATGGTAGAGGGTTTGATCCTCACCGTAATTCTGTGATATTACCAGCTTTATCTCCGTTTTACAGATGAACAAGCTCATTCTCTTGCCGATGTTCACACAGCTGCTGAGTGTTGAATTGGGATTCTTCAAACCCAGTTAGGTCTAACTCCAAGTGTTAGGTTCATTCCACTATATATCAAGCTACCTTCTACCTCCATGCAAAGGAAATATTAGAGTGAACGTAATGATTTAAGAGAGAGGTGGGGGACTTCGTAACCAAGATTTATGCCTCAGATTTAACTGCTTGGCTTTTTAGCCAGGTTGTGTTTTTTTTTTTCTTTCGGTCTTTAGAAATCATCTGAGATTTGGGACAGTTTAGTGAATTAATTGCACAACCACCGGAAACTCTCTGAGTATCTTATGCTGGAGTTCTCTCCCCCACTTCCCTTTCCCCCCGAATTCTAAACTTTCCAGGTCTCCAAGTGTAACGACACTAGTTTTTCCTTAAGGAAAAATAACTAAACCCTGGAGTAAAGCGAGTGGTGTTCTCTGAGAGTGAGGAGGCTGGAGCAGAGCTTGCATTTTGCAGGTGAGACGAGCAGAGATGTTACCTGTGGTCGTGGATCCCTCTTGCTCTGCTGCCGGCTTGTGGTGGCTTATACTGATGATAGACAGGAGGAGAAAAGGAGGCCAGAAACAGGATGAAGTGCAGTGCCTCTGGTTCCCCTCGAATTGTCCCTGGGCTGTGCGAGGCATGGTTGAAGTGAGAGTTGCCTCACTGCCCTCGGGCTATTGGGGAAATTTTCCAAACAGTTTTTCAATGTTGAGGTGACAACAAATCAAATGCAGATGTAGAATTTGGGTGGTCTTTTTGAGATCTTATTGAGAACATTGCTAATGTTTAATATTTATTGAGTACTTAATATATGCAAAGTCCTTTGCTAAGTGCTTTGCAGGTGAGAAAATTGAAGCTGAAAAAGATTGGGTAACTGGCCTAAGGTTATAGGATAGGAGAAGTGAATTTGAATCATGTCCATCTGACTCCAAAACCCAAGCTTTTAATTATTATGCTAAAATTACAGTCCAATATAGTTCTGCACAAATAAAGTAGTGACTGCACACCATATCAATGGGGAAAGTTGGGACTCATGGATAACCATTTAAAATGGGTCAGAGAGGCCTTTCTTTTCATGATGGCAAAATAAAAAATGTCAGTGAATTAAATCTGTAGGCTAAAAACAAAACACAAACCAGTAAATGTAATGGGAGAAAAAAGTTGATGAATACAGTAAGTGATGACATGAGGCAGAGAAAGACTTTATAAAAATAATTTTAAAATATGAAAGAAGAAAGATTTGGCTACAAAAACCTTCCAACGTTTGTATATATTAAAACTCTGAGGAAAATTAAAAGACAAGAACTGGGAAAAACACATGTATGGACTTAGTGTCAGCTAAAAGGTGCATATCCCTAACGCACACAACATTCTTATCAACCAAATTGAGAGACAAATAAAATGGGTAATGACCATGAATAAATAGTTCACAAAGGAGAAATACAAATGGACAATCAACAAATGAATACGTGTTCAACCTCACTAGCAATACAAAAATAAATTTTAATTGATATGCCTTTTTTTTAATTGTCAAAGAGAAAAATTAAAGCTGATGAGGATGTAGGGAAACTGACTGTACTTTAGGGACATTTTCATATATTAATGGTGGGACGTCTTCGTAGGGCACTTTGCCAGCATGTATCAATGTTTTAAATTTGTTCACTCTTTTTGCTCTAACAATTCTACATCCAGTAAATCATCCCAGAAAAATCATACTGAATGTGGCAGTGACTTACTTCTAAGGACAGGCATTGAAGTGGTGTTTCTAATAGTAAAAAATTAGAAACAACCTGACTACTCAATAATAGAGGATAGGTTGAAGTATATTTTTTACTTTCATCTGAATGTTAAGAAATTTGATGGACTATTGTCCAATCACTCAAAACAACTTTGCAGAAGAATATTTAATGTCATGAAAAAATGTTCAGTCTGTATTCCTTAGTGAAAAATTTGGGCTGCAAAATGGTATACATTTTTTTTTTCTAAGAATTATATACGATATATCTTTTCTAAACTGAATTGAAAAAGGAGACACTAAAATGTTACTAGGATCTATCTCTGATGGAGATTATCTTTCTTTTTGGTGTTTTCTTATAATTTCCAAATACTTTATATGGATTTTTTGTAATCTAGAGCAAAATGATATTAACAAGTGGACTGCCTATTTTACCTGTTTTCTATATACTAGTTTACTAAGCATGACGTGTTTGTGTGTGGGGGAGGGCTAAGGATCAAGTGCTACAAAATACATCATCTGAAATATTGCTTTTCTGAGTATGTTATAGTTTGGGGAAATCTAGTGTGTTCTAAGAAACACAAAGATGTAATATAGAGGAATTTGTACTTTGAGATTTCCAAGTAAAGGCAGGGAGCTATTAATTTACTGAACTCATAATATAAAAAAAACTGGACCACAAGACGTTAAGGAAATGGAAATGGATTCACTCTTGGAAGCAGAGGTTATCCAGGTTCTCTCCACAGCTTCCAATGCAAATTGGACTAAGATCTGGCTGCTCTTACATTCTTATTTTCAGGTTCCAAGTCCTTCTCCACCCTATTCAATCACAGTGAGGACATTTAAGACTAGAGTTGGGTAATTAATTAAGGGGTGTGTGTGTGAATGTATATGAGGAGGTGGGCATTATAAGTTTCTCGTTTTATATTTTGAGCTGAAGCTTGTTGCTCTGATTAATTAATGCTCTAATTTGGGTTGAATTTATCAGCTCTGTTCATGATCACTTTTTCAAAAGAGTTTAATTAACTACCTAATGAAGAACTATACTTTGCTGTGCAAATTCATGCCTCATTAAGTCTGGACTGGAGACGGTCGAAGGCAGGACTGGGATCTCCTTGCTAGTGATCTGCTGGCCCCACTAATCACCTACTGGTTTTCTAGAGCTAGAAAGTAGAATTCTGGATCATTGACTCCCAGATTCAGAACCTTGAGCTTTCAGAGTGTTCTCTAGATATCAGACAGAATGTTTACCTCTTAACTTGGTTGGGGGAAGGATTATTAGCCAGCTGCTAGAGTTCACTTAACTCAGTCTTATATTATCATTGGAGAATTCAGAGCAGCTACTGGTCTCCTTCGCCTTTCTCTTCAACCGAGTGTTTTTTCTGGCAGTGGTACTTAGGATGCTCTTTATTTTGTTTGTATTGCTTTACATTTTTCTCTGTTATATACGAGTCTGTGTTCAAATGAAACATTTTTTAAATCATATAAAGACACCTTAAATTTTACCTCTACTTTTTCAGATGTGAACAATTCTACCTAGCTATTGCACCTGCCCATGTAAAAAATTGGTTATTCTTTTATCACTTTATAAAGATTTTAAAGAGGACAGAGAAGACCAACCTGTTTGCCCTTTTGAAGGTTGTTAAACAATTAGTTTCCACCTGTTAAGTGTTAGTCAATTCATGTTTTGTCAACACTATAAGATAAACAAAGTTAAGACAACATGGAAATGTTGTGTGGCCTGGGATTGAATGCCCCATTAAAATTCAGATGCATTCTGCCTCCTTTTTCTCTCTCTCTACTTTAATTACCTAAAGTATCATATGGTGAGGGAAACTAGATAGGATTTAGATTTCTTTTGATTCACATATTTCTTCAGTGCTGAATGGTTATTTTCTGAAGTCAGTCCATCTTGGTTGCCTCTTCATGGGAGTGAGAAATGGGACAGTATACTTAATCTGGCAGCCAAGAACCAGCACACCACACCAAAGGGGTGGCAGAGTGCTATGGAAGCTCTTTGCTCTGGCTTGAAAAATGCAAGCACCTTCTGCTAGATAAATCAATGTGCAGTGACCCCAAATCAAATGCCTTCATTTCAAAGTGACTGGACTTTGTTTTAGATCTATGGGGAGGAGAGAAAGTCTAGAGGTTTGGAGAAAATCCAAACCAGTTCATCAGCCCTTAATGTTTTCAAGAACATTTTATTTTGCTGCAGTGTCTAGTAAAAGGTTTAAGGCTGCCTTGGTGAGGGATGAAAAGCAGAGCTGTTTAGGACTGGTGACTTCATAAGCTTCAGAACATGGACCCAATTAAGCTAGAGACCTTGAGGAAGGTGTGTCTTTGGGTATTTATTACAAGTCCAGAGTATTATGAAATTAAATAAATCCTTCTCTTAGGAAGGAACATCTATACTTGCAGCCATCTATGAGAAACATACTAGCTTATTAATAACTTGGTGTTGGAAAAAGCTCAACCCTTTGCATTTGCATTTTTAGCCGTGATCTGGAGCACCATTCTTCCAGGGTGAAAGTCTGTTGGAGATGTGTATAAAAATGCAAAAATGGACTTCATTTGGCTATTAGTAACATAGAGCAGAAATAACAGTAGCTTATATAAGTTATGAGTTTTTCTCTCTCTCATGTAATAGAAGTCTAGACAAACAGTTTAGGCTAATATGATGACTCTATGGTGTCCTCAGAGTCTCCAGTTCTTCCCATCTTCCTGTCTCTCCATCTTTGTATATTTGTCCCCAGGGCTACCTCATGGTCCAATATGACTGCTGGAGTTCTAGTCATCATCACTTCCATACTTAGGGAGGGCATGAAGAGCAAAAGGAGGAGATGCCAGCTGTGTATCCCTCTCTCAAGGAGGTTTTCTAGAAAACCTGTCTACTGCATATGATTGGCCACTCTGACCTGAAAGAGCATGTTTTAGTCAGGGGTCTGCAACTGCATTCTTTGACCAAGGAAGATGGGAGAATATACACTGACTGGGCGACCATTCACTGGCCACAGCAGTGAATGTGTGAGGCATTCCCTGAGCAAGCCCGCCTGCTCCCAGCTGATCCCAAAGGCCTTAGCACCCTTTCTCCATAAATTCAGAGCCTCCCAGCACTTTGCGTGATGAGGCAAGGCAGAGGACTGGCATAGATGGACTCAGAGAGGTTCGCCAATTTGCTTTGGGACACACAACAATCTAAAAAAGAGTGGAAATTGGCCTTGGATGCTGGAAAGAGACATCGAAGGCAAGAGTGTAAAAGCACAATCTGAAATATTGTCACTGGTGTCACCAGTTCACCATGGACAACAAGATGTGGACATGATTTAGTCTCAGGTCTCCAATTTCTCCACAGCAAAGGAATTTCCATAGTAATATCACCTTTTACTGTGCACTAAATATAGGCCAGGTGTTATACATCCATTATGTCTAATCCTTATATGACCCTACATCGGAGACATTGATATCCTAATTTTTCAGCTAGAGAAATTTGAAGTCTAGAGGGGTTAGATCATTTATTCACCTCACAGTTAGTAAGAACTAGAATAGAGATTTGGACCCACATCTCTGACACCAAATCTGTCCCTGTCCTCCATTGCATGCTGGTGATTGAATGCTGGTTTAGGAAAGACATTGAGATCCTGTAAAAAAAAAGATTTGATGGGTTTGTTCTCCTGATGGGCAGTGAGACTTAGGAGGGTGTGAAGTTTCCCTGCCCCTGCTTGATGACCATTCTACATGCAACTCATTACCACTGCTGGGAGCTTAGAGCAGCGAGCACCCTGCCCCTTCTTTCCTCACTGGGTCACATTGAGTGCCACCTTCCTCCCCATGTGCCACTCTGGAGTGGGGAAAGGCACCATAAAAGCATTCAGTATATTCTCATATTTTTTCTTGATGTAAAAAGATGAAGTCATGGCATATGGTCAGATTGCCAGCACTGTTAATAATAAACCTCACATAATTAAGCACTGATTTATTCCTTTATATAAGTGAAACAAATTGCTTTAACTGCCTTTGCTTGTGACTATCCAGTCAGATGGATTATGTATAGGAAGTTGAAACTAAAAATTATGGGTGCTCATATTTCAGTGTGGTGGAGGTTTATTGGAGGTACAATTAGAACGCTAACTAAATGTGTCCTGTGTTCCCTTTGATGGAGAGATCAGACATTAATCTGGAGATATGACTAATTCTCAACACAGCTGCTCTCCTTGCTCTAATATTCCTGTGTTAGCTTCAAAACCTAGAAACATGTTTAAAAAATTGATCAGAGCTTATAATAGCAATAATCACCTTGAAATTGGTTGTTACTCTAGTTAATGAACTGAGTAGTAGAGCATAAGCCTCCCTCTGTGTCCCTCAGGCCTTTAACTAACAAGCTAGTTAACCACTGGGTTTATTAAAAAGGAAAAATCTCTTTAGGGGATTGAACTGGGAAAAAGTAGCGGGCTGAGTGTTTTCACTCTGAGGATCCTTTGACAGCACTGGCCATCTCTAGAAGCCACAACCCTTTCCCACCAGAGCAAGGGCTGCAGTGACCAATGGGAGGTGGCATTCCCTCTTCCAAGAGCCAGGGTCTGGCTGCCTATGGAGTGGCCCAGAAGCATTATTCTAGGCACTTTTAGGGGGCGGAAGGGTGGGAGGGAAGGCAAAAACAAGGAGTTATTAGAAATGCACAATCTCAAGCCCCAGCCCAGCCCTATGGAAGCAGGTTCTGCATTTTAATAAGATTTCCCCCTTGGAGGATCCTGGAGCGGGGTGACTCCCAGCCCCAGCTTGGAAAGCTGGGACCTCAGAGGCTTCTCTGCAGACTCTCATTAGGTGTCAGCAGACCTGATGCTTTTGACCTCAACTGGACCCCTTTGGAATAGGGCCATGTATGCTAAAGCGTGGAGTATGACATCTGGTGAGAAATAGACCCTTTATACATACCTGTGTTCAAAGTTTTTCTCCAAAGTGTACTTTCTTTCAAGGAAGGATTTCTGAGAGAAAGGGCAAGACCAGCTAGGTAAGAGTGCTGGGATTGTCAAGCAGCCTCAGGTGGATAAGGCAGTTGGTGGGGTTGGAATATTGTCAGGTAAGTCAGGGGTCCCCAACCCCTGGGTCACGGACCAGTACCTGTCTGTGGCCTGCTAAGAACCAGGCTGCACAGTAGCAGGTGAGCCATCGAAGCTTCATCTGTATTTGCTGCAGCCGTTCCCCAGTGCTACCATCACGACCTCAGCTCCAGCTCAGATTATCAGGCATTAGATTTTCAGGAGCACTGGTTCCTGGTGCCAAAAAGGTTGGGGCCTGTTGAGGTAAGGTGCTCAGAGCCTTAGAATAATTTCATTCTGTGCTAATTTCATAGCCTAGCGCTTGGATTAGACCACTTGCCCTTCATCTAAACACCACTGACAAAGTTTCCTGCTCTAAGTGTGAAGAGAAGTGCTCCTTTTCATAGACTCTGCGGACTGCCTCAGCAACCCTTTCCAAGTGAGTGGGATTCAGCTCTGAGTTCTGCTTCAGGTCTAATGAGCTGCTGTTTTATTTCTTTGCTCTGTTTCCTTTTCTAACTGTCCAAGGCAAAAAATTTCCTCAAAAGCTTAATGAAACCCGAATCACAGACTGCTGGGTTTTATTGATGTGCCTCTGTTCTGGAACCATAGGGCTACTAAGTTAGGGAAGCAGTTTTAAGGAGCCCTGGAGGGCTGTGGGAACGACGTCACGGGTTAGAGAGGCTTGAGCTGCTGGAGGAGAGATTTTCCTAGTCTGAGTCTGCAGATAAACTTGGGAATTAAAGGTGACATAGTCTAGATTAGGCAGAGCATTGGAGATTAGGGAAATATGATGAGCCAGCTGGGGCCAGCCCATGTCCTTGCTTAGGCCCCCGAGTTGTTTGGCCTGTGAATCAGTCTTTCTGGGAAGACCCTGGGCCAAGCTGTGCACAGCCGTCCTACCAGGACCTCATTTCCCCGTCGCTCTTGATGGAAAACCCCTTCTGTGTTCACTTCCTTTGTGGTTTGGTAGGTGTTGGGTTCACTCAGTGGACATACCGCCCTCCTTCCAGATTTACTGGAATTTAATTTTCACTCTAGGGAAGGCAGCCCCTGAATAACGCTTTATTTCTCTCCCTAAAAAGAGGGATACATTTTGCAATTTGTTGGTTGTGAACTGGCTAATAATGTGATTCTATGTTACTTTTCACCCATAATGGTTCCTTAAAAATTTTAAGTTACAAATGAGAAGTCTCATTGTGTACTTCTGCAGTGTAATTATTTAGGAATGCAAGCAAAACAGCCTGTCTTTTAACCTATGTTGTATTCTCTATGAAATCGCATTTTCTTTCCATGTATATTTTTCCCTTTTTTTTTTTTTTCCAGACTTGGAGATTTGCAGACAATTACATGGTGTTGGAGTTGGAAAGACCATGTGTATGAGCTAGTCCAGCTCTCTCAGGTAACAAGCAAAGTTCTAATCTCAGAGGCCTTGAGATTTACCCAAGGTCACAGAACTAGTTAGTGGCAGAATTAGAATCCTGTTTCTACTTTCTTAAACCAGATTTTCAAAATTGTACTTTCAAGGAAATTTGCCCTTTGTCTTAAATGTTACATTCCCTTTTTCCCTGGGTTGCTATTTGTTCATAGATTTTTTTTCATTTATAAATTTAAAAATATAAATAAAATTGAATTTATTATGCTTTTCTTTATGGCATTTATACATTTTTTTGTCATATCTACGAATGTCTATTGTACTCTTAGGTTAATGAAAAATGTTTCTTCTAGTGAATTTATTAGCCATAGTAAGGGCTTATAAACGAAATAGCAAATGCCTATAATTCTATATTTCCTCTGCTTTTCCTTGTTTTCATAGCACATGTTATTTCAAAACCATTGAAATTTGTGTCCTAAGAAAGGGATTTTGGTTTGTCCTCTGCAGTACTTTGTCCATAGTGGGTATATAAGAAGTTTTTGATGTTGAAATAATTTATGGTTTTGTTTTCACACTTAAATACATTTGGAATTTATTTTGCTATAAGGGGCACTCTACTTTCTCTCTCCCCGTTCAAGTAGCTGCCTTTTCATCTTCAGCCAAATTATTGATCAGTAAGTTTATTCTTTCCCTATGGATTTGAAATATCATTTTTTATCCCATAATCCATAGTTGAATTTATTTTGGAACCCTTTGTCATAAATATTCTGGTTTTCTTTCATGTCTTTTTCTGTAGATGAGGTTTTTTTTTTTTTTCTTTTTTTTTAACTCTCCACTTCACCACTCCTGTGGTTGTTTGGCATTGGACCCCAGTCTTTCTGTCTCGCAGTTCAGTATGCTGAGACCAAATAAAATTATTATCATCAGTAAGATTGGAAGTCTTAATCCAGACATAATAACCAACTGAGCTGCATTTATTGAAAACATAATATCATATTACAGGGAATGAAAGATACCATTAATTATGACATCACTTTATGTATCATTAGAAATTTTAAAAACTGCCAAATTAATTATGTCACCACATCAATTGTAAGTTGCATCCAATTTCAGAAAAGTTAAAGTGTTAAAAAAGTGTGTTGGAATGAATGAAATACCACATTATATAATATATAATAGGAAATGTGCTTGTGTAGTAATTTTCCTACTCTTTGAAATGTTTTTTAAAGTCTCATCTTGTTTGTTCCCTATTACTTCCTGTGCTGTAAAAAGGACCAATGTTTTAATTCTTATTTTATCCATAACAATAATAGCAACATGTATATAACAGTAACTCTGAGCCAGGTGCTATTCTAGGTCCCAAGTCACTGAGTGACACAGTCAAGATTTGAGCCTGAAGATTTTGGTTTCAGGGGTCATGCTCTTAATCAAACACAAACCTGCATATGAGGAGGAACCTGAGACCCAGAGACCTCAAACGATTTGCCATGATCCCTCAGTGGATTCTGACTCCTACACTAGCACATTCTAAGCCCCACTATTTGAAAACCATAATGGTGAGTGAGTACCTTAGGGCTTTATGTTTCTAAATCTTTAGTTTTAGCTCAGAGGAGCCTACTTTTCTTGGTCTGTGGTGTTACCAGAAAGGATGGTGAGGAGGAAAGGAGGATGTGCAAGCTCTTTAGATCAGAGACTTAGAAGATACAACCTCTAAGTCTCTTCTAAGTTCTTTCCCATCTTAGCAGTACAGAGCAAGGAGTTTGGAAATTCTGCATACAAAAGAAAGGCTTGAAATGTGTCTCCTTTACTTTTTGTTGTTTTTGTTTTTTTCAGCCTTCACTGGAATAAAATATCGCTGTCAAGCATGAGTCACCATAGAGATTTTGGGTTTCTGTCCTGAGGTCGCACTTTGCTTGACCCAGGCAGAACTGCTTACAGTGGTGGCTCTCTAAACAGACCCTCCCACAGAATTATGCAGAACTGACTTCCGTTGACCCCAAGAGGACAGTTCTTCCAGGTGAGGAATGCAGCTTCTTACCCTGGAGTTAATCACAGCGATTATCTGCATGTCTGTGTCTGAACTTTCTGTGTGGAATAGAGCATTTGTGTTCATCTGGAACTAATGGCTTCCTGCAGTATCAACTGATCTAATCTTTTGAAGTCATTTCCCTCCATGAAGGATTCAAGGGCATGTACATGAGTGATTTGTGAGTTTTCACTGTGCTTTTTGGGGGTAAAGAATGTTCCAGATGGAGTGAGGCAGCAGCACTTTACCTGGACTTATGGTACTAATCTCTGCTTGATGGGGCTCCAGCAGCTTTCCTCCTTGTTGAGGCCACAGGAGCACATTCCCTTTGTTCTGAAACAAGTGTGGATGAACAGCCTTTTTAAATGTTTATCAGGGGTAGGTGGCAGGGAGGCCAGGCTTCTCTACACTCATCAGTAGGAGCTCAAAATAAAAGTAGTGAGAAAGGCTAGTTCAGATTTGACCAGCCACTCCCCATTTCCATGCATCAAACTCCCTTACGATGGCTTTTTTTTCTCCCTATTTTGTCTCAGAGCCTCAATGGCTGAGAATTTGGAAACAAACTTTTCTGAAGTGTGAGTTTCAGGCTGCATGTTGGAAACTTGCTGTAATGGCTTCTGATTCGCCATCAAAGAGAAGGGAAATCTGCTGACTCTTACAAATGAGAATTTACTGCAGTCTTATGTGTTAAACCTTAACTAATGATCCCTAAGATGAACTGCTCCCCAACCTCATTAACTAATTAAACAATTCCAGATAGAGAGTTAGTTATCCATGCTGCAAAATATTGCTAAAGTAACTGGTGCTCTTCCCCAGCTCTGTAATGATTTCTTAACAAAACCTGAGGACGCCTGGATGTTTCTTCTGCTGCTCTGCCTGGGAGCCATGTCACTGGTGTGGTGACTGATTCCACGCCAGTGGTTTGATGTGCCCCCGGAGGCTGCCCTCTGGAAGCTGAGAGGGCTTTCCTGGCATTCTCTTTCTCAGCAGGGCTGTGAAAAAGGAAACTGTGTTGGCCTTTCTTAGCGAGAGAGAGTTTTGCTCTCAGCTGTGATTAAAGAAGCTGTGCTTCTTGAGATGGCGAATTTTTCCATTGTTTCTCTCTTGTTGAGGACCCCCTGCCCTGAAGTATTTTGAATTAAATAGTTGGGTCCTGAAAATGTTAATTGCTGTAATTTATTGGAGAACTCAATATCAAGATTCAGTTTCCTTTGAAATACAACTGCTAAATACACATTGTCTCCATGTGTATTAAGCAATGGTGATTCTAATAGTCAGTTGAGATTGTGGCTGTGGGGTTGGTTAAAGTCCTGGAGAACTCTCAAGAACATGTAGTTTTTTTTTTTACTCTAATTTTAGGTTCTGTGGCTTGGCTTTTGTTGTACATTTATAGCAGAGGCAAACTGCGAGTTTGCCGTGTAGTTCAACAACAGATGAGGGAAGCAACGGTAACTAGTGATTAGGGGTTGGGCTTTGGGCATAGACCCTGTAGGTAAATCTCTGCTTCCCATTTATTGTCTCTATGATTTAAGGCAAGTATCTTAACTGCTCCAAGTTTTGTTTTTTTCATTTATAACATAGGAAATAAAAATACAGGTCTATAATTGCTTATCTCAAACCCTTAGGGCTAGATATATTTTAGAATTCAGATGCTTTCATATCTTAGAAAATGAAACCAGTACATATGCCATATTTTACATTAAACTCCCAGCAAGGGCAAGGTCTGGGTGGTATCCTGTAACCTATTAATAATCCATTATGAGCAAAGTAGATGACCATCCACACTAAGTAAAGATTAGGAATAGGCTTATAGCAATTAAAATTCAGGTCAGATTTTATTGCCAAGTAAGTTGATGGCAAACTTATGACAATATTGGGTAGTTTTCAGGGCTTTCTGGATTTGGAATTGTAAATAAGGGATAATGAATTTGTACTTAACCATAAAGTTATTTTTCTTAAATAAGGTATATATAAAGTACTTATTGCTGTGGCTTCTATATGCTAACTGCCTGATAAATGTTAGAGAGCATTGAAGTTCTCAACTTCTTGCTAGAGCTCGCATCCTTAGTGTTAGTTTATTTCTGATTAACTAGTTTATCATTCTGGCTGGTCATTTTGTCCCTGAGTCAGCCTGTAAAAATGTGTCATCTTCCACTAGTTCTAGAGCTTAGCACTATCCAATTGAATCCTCTCAAGTGATGGACATGTCCTGTGTCTGCACTATCCAATATAGAAGCATTAGCCATGTATGACTACTGAGCACTTAAAATGTGGCCAGTGTGATTAAAAAACTGAATTTAAAATAGCCACATGGGGTTAGTGGCCATCATACATTGGGCTGTGCATGTCTAAAGAGATCTGGGCATGGGGTTCAATGTGGAAGTGACCTTGTCCCTTCCAGATACAGAATTCTTTATCTTCAAGCTGCTGAGTCTGGTGAGAAACTACTCATTCATTTGTTTATTTCCCAAGTATCTTATGAGTGTCTGCTGTGGATCAAACACTGTGTTAGATACTGGGGATACAGAACAAGCTTTTTGCTTTTAAGGAGGTCACACACATTTAAAGCTACATTTGTGAGCATATGGAAGCATATATTTAAAAACATAAATTCACTATGAGATATTGGATTGCTGCAGGAGCACTGAAGAGGGACATAAAACCAATCTGGCGAGGGGTCAGAGAGAACATTCTTGAGAAGGAAGTACCTAACTACTTATACAAATAGTAGAAGTTACACAAGGGCAGTGGGCTAAGGTGAAGATGGAATTATAGGTGAATATGAGAAAAGATGTTGAAATGAAAAACAACATGGTGTTCTGGCAAACCATCAGCTATTAATATGACTGCAGTGGCTAAGATTAGGGTGGAGGGGTGGACAGTGGTCAGAATATGGAGGGTCTTGTATGTTGCTGAGCTCCCGGAGGCAATACTCGGAATCTAAACAAACTCAAGAAGTGAGGATTCGCTCATTTGCAGTTTCAGTCAGTATTTCATCAGGAAAGTGGAATCCATCATAAGTTTTTCAAGATGGAGGAGGCTTTGTGTGGCCTATATAAAGATAGAGTCTGCGTAACAAAGAAATTTTTAAGAAATTCAGAAAGTTTAGGGATTGCCAGTAGCTGCCACTTCGCCTGTCACCTTGGCTGCCTGTAGCCCTGAAAACCATAGGCAAAAGTACACAGCTGCATCTGCTATCTTCCAATGCTTAAGTGTCTGCTGCAGCTGGGGAATAGAGCTTTTCTTTTTCTTCTGCCTTCTGAGTCTTATGTCAAGTTCTTTCAGAGGTGAGATTTAGCAATGAAATCTGTGAATTGTAGTTCCCAGATTTTCAGCTCTTGAAGTACAGGGAAGAGCCTGGAAGAGCAGGACAGCCCTGAGTAATAACAAATAGTATAAGATACCATTTTCGTAAGTGCCTCAAACTAGTAATGTTGCCTATTGGTTAAGTGACCACAGAGTGTGTATCATCCAAACCAGGTCACTTTTGAAAGTAAAAGGGGCTCTAAAATTTATTAACACATATTAGTTGATACACAGAACTATATATATTGTGGCTGCCCCAGGCAAATGGAAATGTATGGTAATCCTAGATTAGAGCATCATTAAGAAATGAATATTAATTACTTAATTATTATTATTTTTAGTAAGGGAAAATAAAAGAGACAACAAAGAAAAAATGTGGATTACTGTTGAATCTGGGTGATAAGTACATGGAGTTTTGTTATTTAATTCTGTCTACTTTTGTGTGTGTGAAAATTTCATAAAAGTTAAATCTGAAGTTGAGATTTTAATTGATATGTGTGTATGTACATATAATATACATTTATATTTGTTAATTTAGTTGTTAATATAACCCATTCAGATGATTAAGATTTTTTTTAAAAAAATGTATCACATGGTCTTTAAGGACCCTTGAAAATAAAATATTGTAAGCAGAAAGGGGAAGGGGCTTCAGTTTGGGACTTGGGGCTGTTGAAGACTACACCTGAATTTTAAAGTTGGTCAGTGGGTGGCCTTGATAATTAGTCCAGAAACTGAAATAGTTTCTAGCTAATAGAATTAGTCCCTGAGATGATTCAGCATAGTCCCTGGCATATAGAAAGTGATCAGTCAAATCTTGTTCAGTCAATGAAATAAGAATACTGCTGTGTTCTCCTTTTACAAGAAGTGAGTTTAAACTTAGATGACAGCTGGCGAGTCTTGGGAAAGTCTGGAAAGATAGCTATCTAGATGTCAGGGACCGTGGCTGTTTTTTAGAACATGAAGGGGCTGATTGCATCATGCTGACTTGATTTTGTAGTTTATCCAGTTAAGCTCTTACTCTGCTTTTGAAAAAATAAATTTATTATGCGTCCAGCAGAGCCCTGGCTATCATCTCTCCAGCCTGGAAGCAGATGTGTGTTTGGAGCATGCTGGTCTAGGGGACCCGCCGACCATCCGAAGGAATTGAACGTGAGGCGAGCTGGGAATGTTGGCTCCCCTTCTCAATGATGCTTTGTGATCTAAGAAGTGTTTTCCCTTTCAACAATGTGCTGCAGAATGGTCTGTAACAGTCTGTTGCAATTTTCTCCCCAAATCTCCCACGTTTCTGCCAATAGTGAATTAGACTGTCATTAGTTTCACAGATGTGCTTTGATCCCTACACGGTTTGTCTCCCGGAGGGGAGACATCTGAACCATTGATGGGGATTTGCTAAACCTGGAGAATAAAGCACAACACAGTGCAAAGAATGTGGGTGAGGAGCCTGGAGCCCTGGGTTCTAGGTGCATCTCAGTTGCTAATTGATTGTGTCATCTTGGGTGAGACATTGAACTTCCCATTGTCCCTGCTCTCTGATCTGTGAAATGAGAGAGCTGGATTGATTCCTAAGTCTCTTTCAGATCTTCTGAGAGTGAATGAGAAAAATCTTCAGGGTTAGAGATAGATGTTATCTGCCTGTTGAGATTTGGTTTTCTGAATTTACAATTATTGGTGCTTTCCCTGGATAATTAGTGTTTCTGTTTGGTTAGTAGCTCACTACTCCTCAGTATGCTGGTTGTTAAAGGGTGCAAGAGCTGTATGGGTTTGATGATGTACCTTTTCTGGGCATGTCCTTCAGAGACCAAGTTGTTTAAAGGAGGAAACATAGGTTAAGAATTGTACACTTCAAAGTTAATTGTCTAGGGACTTCTAGTCTATACTCCTTGATTTATATATTAGGAACCCAAGATCCAGAGAGGGTGAATCATTTGCCCAAGGCTACATTGCCAGAGTTAGACTCAGTTGCAGTTTGGGCCATAATCCCAACACTCAGGCTTATCCAGACCCTGGTCAATGAAAGGATTCTTGGTGATTTTAACTTTGCTGTAGACCAGTACAAGATTTTGACAGCAATCTTGTGACACATGGAGTTGGAGTGCAGGTGCTTCTTCAGGCTCAGGAAAGGATGTGGCAGTGAGTCTGAAAGTTCTAGGGGAGAGTTGTGACTTCACTGTGTGCCAAGCCAAGCAACCACTTACTTGGATGAACCTCGGTCTCCTTGTCTGTAAAGTGCCGATGGTAATAATACCTTCACTGCCTCCCTCTTAGGCCTTCATGCAGAGTTTGTGCATATGATAGATAACTCTGATAAATCATTAGATTTAAATAAAAGATAAAAAATAACAAACATATGTTGAGTACTGCCTCAGGCAATGTTGATACACTTCAGCTATATTTTCTCATTCAATCCTGAAACAATTCCATTAGGCAAGTTTTACAAATGTGGAAACTGGACAAAGACAACTGAGATGGTTCAGCTGATGAAGAGAAATGCTGGGACTCACACAGGGTACAGAGCATGCACTCTGAACCACCCTACTGAAGTGACTTATCTTGAGCTTTTAGTGGTCCCGCAGAACCAGGAACCATCTCCCTGACACCTACATGCACTGTTCTGAACAATGTTGAAAGAAACCTTCATATGACTGGTGCCAATCCAGGTAACCCCATTCCATGGTGGGTGATGGGCATGACGTTTTGCTTGCCGTGCCTTTTCTGCCCCAGAACCAGGACTGTGGGTGACTGGTTTGGGAAATAATTATTGAAACCAGCTCCTAACCATTCACCCCCTTCCTCTGTCTCCCCCACCCCTCCACCTCTGGGATGCTGCTCACCACCTCGGTAAAATGATCAGTATCTCTTACAAACAACCAGAGACAAACTAGGAAGGAGAGGCCAAATCAAGCCTTCTCTGTTCCTCAGAGAAGTAGGGATCAGTTCTCAGGCACAGAGCGGTTATCGCTGTCCATCTTTGTCTATCATCTATCTATCTATCTATCTATCTATCTATCTATCTATCTATCTATCATCTATCATCTATCTATTCTTTCTCTCTCTCTCTCATCTATCTATTTACCTTGTTCTAACAGCCTTTGAATTGGACTCTTAAGGAGCTCATTTCAAAGGTTTTGATTTCCAGTTGTTCCTTCCTGACCCACCGATTTAAACAGTAAAGTGCATCAAGGAGACTTTGAAGTGCTGTCTTAGTGAGGTGAGAGGGGAAAGGGAGAGAATTCACAATTGGCCACTGCCTGTGCAGCTGTGAGTTTAGCCAGAGGGAGGGACAGGGCTTCTCCCCTAGGAAGGGTACCTGCTTCCGATGCTCTTCTCCTTTGCATACATCTTGAGATGTCAGGAGAAAGTGTGCAAAGAAAATGGAGTTCTTTGGACAAATATTTTCAAGCTTTAAATTTGTTTTAAAGAACATTCGACCATATGAGGGATAAAACATCTAAAGTGCTTGTGTGTGACAGATAAACCTATGTGTATGTATATGTGCATGTACATGTATGCACACATATATACATATAGGTACATGTATACGTATAATATATACCTATATATACCAGGCATGAATGGTCATGTTATATCTTTATTTATTTAAAATACTTGAAAATATTAACATGTATTGATTATTTTCTAATTACAAAAATAACATATGCTTAGAAAATATAATCACAATAAAAAAATAATCTCTTCACCTCAAAGTAGCCACTGTAAAGATTTTGAGATGTGCTTCTGTCTCTCTTGCTCTCTTGTTTTTCAATCAAAACAAAGCATGCACATAATTTTAAAAGTCAAATAGTCATGCAAGACTTATGATGAAAAGCAGCAGATCTCTCCTCCAGACCTATCATCAAGTCAAGTTTCCCCGAGGAAACTGCTTTCAATTGTTTTAGCTGTCACTGCTGGTATTTATTACCATATTTATAAATGATATTTTGTGTGCTATTTTTTGATTTACCAAATGTAGATGTTACCTATTGGCTTCCTACTAATGTAAAGATTTCGTCTCTTACAGCCTCTCTGCCCTTCCACACATACTCACACATACACACGTTTCTTCGCCCACTACTACTTTTTATTGTAAATCAAAATTTACATATAGTACTAAAATTCTGACTTCGACTCCAGTGTATATGTGGCGAGAGATGGGGGAGCGATGGGAGGTGGTTTCCCACACCACCATGTGGTTCCCAATACCAGACCAAAAAGATGATGAAAAGATTTTTACCTTTTCTTTTTTTTCCGGTGGCAAGGCTCTTCCTTTCCTTTCTTAGCTCTTCCAAGTAAATTTACTTACATCTGAGAAATCCAAGGAGGAAAATGGGGCAGATGTGGCCTAACTAAGATGATGGAATTATATACAAGGCATCCGTGATGGACAGTCACATGTATTCCACAGCTAGAGCTCAGATTTTCTGAAGAACCCCCACCAACTGTAATTATTTTAAATACCCTAATCGCCCTAGGATATAAAATCTAAATTATTAAGTTTAGTAATTTAGCAGGGCTAGTCCAGCTTTACCTCTTTGTTAGCTACCAGCTGCCAGTTTATTCCCCAATATGTGATAACAAGGTTCATTGTTGCTAGGTGCTCTGTAGTATGTTTTCCTCTTCTCTCTCCTACATATAAAGTGTATCACTTCACTCAGTGTCTCTGAGTCGTTATTGACACTTTTCTTGCACACTCCTCCATGGGTACTTGCCACTCTGATTTCTCAGCTAATTTCTCCATGCTCTTAACATTTTCCAAAATTTCTTGGTATCTCTATTCCACTGCTATCTTCTCCCTTTTTCTTTTTCCTTGTGAGATTATTCTTTTACTATATTTTTAGCTTGATTTGGGGAAGGTGCAGAAATAAATGCATGTGTTCTGTTTTAAACGGTTATCTTTTAGCAGTTATCCTGTGTATTTTTAAAAGGTAAATATCAGCTGTATTTCCTGCTGAAATTAATAGTCCTGTGAAGATAAAGCTAATCAAAAACGCAATCTGTGAATTTACTAATTGTTTTTTCTTCAAGTGAATTTTAGCTAATATCTCTGCCTCAGAGTTGGAGTCACACAGTTAAAGTCACACAGTGTTGAACATAGATGCTGTAACACTGTTAATTGGTTCATGCAAACAATGACATTACTACAGAGACAAGATTTGATTCTGGGAGCAGGGACTTTCTTAATGGATTGAGAATGCAGTTATTTTATATTAGAATCACTTGGGTGGGGAGCCTTTGCAAAATGCAAAAGCCCAATACTAGATGAATAAAATCAAAATCTATAAGGATGGAATGTAGGCAAAAAACAATATCCCCTCCACCAAAAAAAATTCATTATTTCAAAAAAAACAGGAAGTTGCATCTGGTCTATTGGAAGAGCAGGTTGTGGCTTATGGGGTATGATTTTAGACATTGGTTCTAAAATTTTAGTTGATATAAATATTTCTTAGAGAATTCTATCTCCCTGAGATTGGAATTTAGTAACTATAGGATAGGCCTAGCATTATAACAAGCTTTCCAGGTGATTCTGATGAAGGTGGTTCAGAGGGTCTTTTTAAAGAAACATTGATTTAAGATTTTCCAGGAAGACCATTTCCATCTTTATAGATACCAGTTTATCTTGATTTTCAGGTTCCTGAAATTATATAATTAGAATTACATAATTATTCTAAGAATTTAATTCTGTTGGAATATAAATTTCTCCAAGAGTAGGTTCTTACTCTGTCCATACTTACCCATCATACGTAAAGAGAAGCTGATCTCTGAGATTAGATTATGTAGCCTCCTATGTGTTCTCTTCTAGATTTTTTTTTTCCCCTAAAAAAGAAGCATTTTTACCTTTCGACTCTTTCAGAGCACGAAATACAGTGTTATACTTACTCATCATTATAAGCCAGCACCCAGAATGTTACCTGGTATGTCACAGGTACTTAATAAATATTTATTTGTATCTGTCACACACTTTTCAGTAGGAATATGGATTTGTCAACTCCTTCCTTAAAATAGGATTTGCTAAAAGGAAACTTGGAGAAGAAATGGCAATGCTATGTGCCTTAAGGCGGGGCCACTGAAAGGACACAGAAAAGGAATACTGGAGTGGATAAGGCGACTTTGTCTACTTTCTAATTTTGCCTCTAATCTGACCATGTCAGACAGTCAAGGTTGTCTTACTTGGAGGAGGGGAAGAAGCATGTCAGGAGACAGATAAAGTGTAATTAGTCTCAAAGCTTACCATCTCATGGTAACTCACTTGGGTCACTTCCAGGTGATGCCTCCCTGTGCCACTGCAGCCCAGCGCCCACCTTCAGCAGGGAAGGCAAGGCATTAGCTCCACTTTACTGGCAAAGGCAATTGATGCCCAGTGGGGCTGAGTCACCCACCTGGTTTGGTGTGTGATGGTGGTTATAGGGGACAAGACGCTATGGCTCCTTTTTCCCAGAGCAGTCCTTTGTTAAGAATGTCTTATTTCATGAGCATTTCCATCAACGTTGACTAATCATGACATTTTACATAAACTTTTAATCAACAAGTCATGAGGATAGACTTTGCTTCATGTAAATCTAATTCATTTGCGCTTATTCTCTCCTTAGTTCTTTACCTCAGAGAAGTCTTTTCCAAAGAGCAGAAGCTTGGGCAATGCAAGGGAGGAGTGCATTAGAAGATTAAAGCTAACACCATTTTGTCTTCACAAATCCTTAGGTTTGAATCAGTACATAATAGGGGTGTTCTTTCAATTTACTTCTTTTTGTTTAACTCCTACATCCTCAGTGCCAGGAATATAATAGCCTCTCAAATAATATTTAGTGAGTTAATGTGTACTTTTTATATGTCAAATATGCTTTGAGGTATAAAAAATATGTCAAACTTTATAAATGAAATATTATTTAATAAAGAATCCATATTACAAATTTAAGTTTGGTTTCTCTTCATCTCTGACTTTTTTCATGACAGAAATACTTTGTGCTTCTCAAACATTCCCTGTGTGCCCCTGTACTTCTCAGCTTTCTTTGCTTTAATGTGCGACCATATGAGTAATTCTATTCAGTGGGATACAAGCACAAGTGATGGATGTCACTTCTCGTCTGAGACAATTTTGAGCTGATGTAAATTCTTTTTTTAATTAATTTTTTTTCAATTGCAGTTGACATACAATATTATATTAGTTTCAGGTGTATGACATAGTGATTAGACATTCATATAACTTCCAAAGTGATCACCATGATAAGTCTAGTTACCATCTGACACCATACATGTTATTGTAATATCATTGACTATATTTCCTATGCTGTACTTAAAACCCCCATCACTGCTTTTATAATTGGCGAAGGTGCGAATTCTTCATGTTCTCTCTCTCCTGATCTGAAGGAGGGGTGAGACACTGCAGAGAAGATGCTGAGAGGGCAGAGAGGTCCAAAAAAACCATCTTGGTACCCTGAGTCACTGTTAGAGAAGAAGTAACAAGAACTGCCTCATTTGCCTCTACTACGAATGACACGAATGAGAAATACATCATTGTTTTGTTAACAATGGAGATTTCAGGATTTATTCATTATTATAGTAAAGTCTAGTCTATCCTGACAATAAATATTTCCCTTGGTTGGTTTCTCCTTATGAACACCTCTAAAGGAGAATATGGCCAATATTTGTGTTTCTCAAACTTGAGAATATGCAAAACCCTTCTCCAAGGGGGAAAAACTTCTCTTAGATCTTTTTATTTAATAATTGTTTTAGGTAAGTACATATATGAAATTAAGGAAAAATTCTATTCATTTATAATTCTTATGTAACTCTAATCTCTCTCCCCCCCCAAAAATTTGAATC
Organism: Eidolon dupreanum; assembly: GCA_028627145.1. NCBI lineage: Eukaryota > Metazoa > Chordata > Mammalia > Chiroptera > Pteropodidae > Eidolon > Eidolon dupreanum. Next base: position 64,722,902 of record CM053515.1, read on the forward strand.
ATATAGAAAGTACAATTTGTGACTGATAATATTTTGTTAAAATAAAATTGTGTGCATTATGTTTAGTAGTTAAAAAACACAATGTCAGGTTCAATTCTACATTTTATTCATTTCTCTATTTTGACTTTAGTGACTCTTAATGCAGAGAAAGCCTAGCTTCACGAAATTACTTTAAAAACTTCAGGCTCTTGTTTCCTGGATCAAGATAATTGGACCTTTCTTCTAGCTCAAACTCTGCATGGAGCAATACTCAAATGCTCATTTTAATGAGGTATCTCCTGCTCACTCCATTAGCTGTCTTATTCATTGGAGGGGAAGGGTTAGTACTGCATTGTTAGTTAAGCTTGCATTAAGTGGATATCTAATCCAATTATTGCTTGAATTAGGACAGAGAAAGTATATGTTGCGCATTTGTTACTATGTTTATTGCCAATCAGCATTTCTAAATGGTTCATAAGAAGTCAGGATCCACCCCATGAATCTTCTTGCTGTGGGTTTGTCCTGCTTTGTTTTGTCCTGATCATGTGCTACAATCTATCATCTTCTTAGTCAAAGAGAAAAAAAATCTCAAAATTATCATGGGTAATTATTTCGGACTCTTGAGAATATGTCCAAAGAACCAAAAGTATATGGGTTTCTAGTTGGTACAATAGTTGAGTTTGGGCTTTTGGAATCAAACAAACCTGGATTCTAATCTTGAGTTAATCATATGACCTTGGGCGAATTATTTATCCTGTCCAAGTCCCTGTTTATTTGTTATAATGTAGACATAATAAGGCTTACTATGCAATATTGTGATGATTAAATGAGATAGACATGTTCAGCACTTGACATATGGTGTTATTCAATAAATGGAAGCTACAATTACTACTCCCCTAGTTAATTAGTTTAGTTAATTTTCTCCTGAGTAAATGGGTCAATCTGCTCTCCTTCATTTTGTTTTCACACTCTAACATCCTAAAGTGTTTCTGAGGCTTGGAGGAAAAAAAATATATCCATCTGCATATTATTAACCTTAAAAATGATCCTGCTTATATATCAGTGGTATAATTTCCTGGCCAGCTGCTTTTAGTCTTTGGTAGATTGGTTGAACTGGAAATTACATGGAAGTGTTAAACTGAAAAATAGAGACAGTCTGTTTAGAAAAAAAAATTACTTAACACTTGAAGGTATTATTTAGAGAATGTTTCAAATGTCTATTTTCTTCTTACAAGAGTATAGAAATGTGTATATTATATATTTTTTTCTCTCCATTTTTAGTGTGTGCGGGAGCATTTAGCTATCACTGTTTGATGTTTTCCTGTTTTGTCGTTAGCATATCTTTGTCCCAGGGAGTGCTGGAGTGCTGAAGAACAGTCTCTGGTTTATAAACTCTGAACTTAGAGTTCTTTGTGGGTTCTATCCTCTACCAATGCCATGGTGCTACTCTCATGGGAGTTGTAATTTAGAGTTTTTAACAAATATAAATCTGGAAATGGGGGGAGAAAGGGAGAAACCATGAGAAGCCCAATGTATCTTGCGATCAGTTTCTAGTTTAGATTCCCAGAAAGGTTACCCTACATAAGGGTAGCTACTGTACCTAAGAGTATATTACTTGAATTTTTTCATTTTATTTCAGGGAATTTCAGTTAGTTTGAACAAACAGAGATTCATGAGAGCTAACTAATTTCATCTAAAATATGCCACAACTTTTGAACACGTTGGAGGCTAATAAACATCCATGCCTCACTGTGAATTAATTTTTTTAGATCCCTTTCCTCTGAACACCCAGCTTGTCTCCCTTGTCTCTGAAGAACTTACTATTTTGATTGATGGGAAAAGCAGCAAAAGAACTGTGGATCATGGAGCACTGTGAGTTGAGCAGATTTGGGCAATACCTGCATTGGGAGAGGCTGTGGGAACCTTGAGGCCAGAGACTCCAGAGGAAAGGGACACTAGTATGGGTATAAAGGGAAGAGAAGTGGAAGATGTCAGGACACAAACAAACTCTTTTAACATTTGCCTAAAGTTATCCCTAATCCTTAATACCAAGAAATGGGGAGTGAGAAAAGTTAGGAAAGAGAAAATTCTTTTAGCTTATCTTCGGAAACTTCTTACATCCTGTTTTAATACTCTCTGAGAAATGGCCTAATGGAAATCAACATCTTGTTTTTGTAGTCTCTCATCTGTAAAATGGGTTGAAAGTTCCTACTGTACGTATTACAGGAAAGCTATAAAGATGAAATGTGAAACTGCTTTGGAAAGACAAGATGCTCTACAAATGAGAGGAATTAGTTATCCCCATTGACTCTAGGTAGATAATGGAGTACATAGAAAACTATCTCTCTCGCCACTTGCAAGGAATTCTGGGAAGTGCATATTTAATTGGCATTACTGGAGGAGAAACTGCTTTTTCTCTATTCAATCCAGTTGTCACCCGTGAGACAAAAACCTTTTATGGACAGCCATTTTTATGATTTCCCTTCAAGGGGTGAAGAAATAGAGCTCTTTGCTAACAGTTTTTCCTTTGATTTTTCTTTCCTTGAAAAAGAGGTAAATTCCGAGTCCCTTTCATGTTTCTCCTAGCTTCTGCTGAGCACCTGGGTGTAGTTCCTAAGCGAATCAGGACTGATATGTTGAGACTTGAAAACATCCTTAGGCTGAGCTGAGGATTACCTGGGGCATAGCAGCATGTCTCACTTGCAAGTGTTGATGGACATAGGATTGTGCATTGCTTTAGACTAGAGTTTGAGTCTTGAGGGGGTCTGAGTTCTATCCCTGCCTCTACTATTGCTTTTGTGTGCTCTTAAGCAGGCATTTTATATGCACTGGCCTCAATTTTTTTAACCTGAAAAATGGGAATAACATCTGTGCCTTCATCAGACAGTTGTGGGGATCAAATGAGATGACTGATGTAAGGATGTAACCAAGTGACTCAGACAGAGTAAGCACTCAGTGATGTTAGCTATTATGTGTGTCTAAGGAGCCTTAACTTCTTGGTTGGGAGAGGCTGTGGCCGAGGAAACTGAACTAAATATTTAGGACCTTATGCAATATAAAAATCAATCTGAAACTAGATAAAGTATTACTGATATTAAATACTTTAAGATAATGTGAAAACAGACTTGCCAAGCAAAACTGATTTTTATGCTAACTTCAGAAACTCATCCACTACTACAGACCCCCATTAAGATGCCACGCCTTTGTGTTGGCAGCTCTGTACCTGCTTGACTTCCTGGAGGAATTTGGGATGGATTTTCTGCCACTGTGTTGAAATATAAAGGATGAGGGAGAGAGAAAAATCCAATTAAATGTAGATATTTCCCATTTTATGGCTTAAAACAAAAGAATGAGTAGGATGTCAACATTACAGATATCAACAAAGAGTAGATCAAAACTGTAAAGGATTTAGGACTTTCGAATAAACTTTATGCCCAGTAATACCTGAAGTGTTTGTAACACAACCACATGCTACCTCTGTAGAAAGATTTAACTTTTAAATGATGACTCTGAAAAATTAGATGTCAAAATTCAAGTGACTTAAGCAAATATTTTTCTGTACTTGACATTCATTGGGCTAATTTTCATGAATCTGTATAGTATAATAAAGTCAGTCATAATCTATACTACATAAACTCAGAAGAGCACATTTTATCTACTTATCCAAGAGCCTGTTATTTGATTTTAGTGTGAAAATAAGGCATTTATCTATTTTTTGGGGATGTCATCTTTATCATAATCACTTTCCTTAAATGTGTCTAGATTTAGTTTTTTATTTTACTTCCCAAATGTGGTTACCACTCTGTTAATGATGAGAAAGGAGTCCAGTGATCTTCTCTTTGCCAAATGCTTCCTTACTAGTGATGGTCTGGCAGAAGGAAGGAGGCATGGGCATCCATTTTGGCATGTGGCTTCTCTCAGGGCCCCCTGATTCTTTCTCATCTAGGTAAGGTGAATTATTATGGCTCCAGAACTTTCTGGATTATACAAAGATTAGTTCCTTCTCTCTTGGGATAATTCTACAGCCTAGTGTCATACCAATACTAGGATAGCCTTTTTGCTTATAACCAAGCTTTATACAACCCCAGAAATTCTGGGGCATGGTTTTCCTTAAATCATATTGAAGTAGGGCTTTTCCTTTTCTCCTCACATTTCCCCAAAGGAGACTTTTCCATTCCCTATAAGCAGGGACTGTGGGAAGTGAACACTTTGAATTTCTCCTACTCTGCTCTCTCTGTTCCAAGGGTTGGGGTGGCTAATTGGGTTGCTGGGAGGCTGACATCCACAGGGCTGTATTAAAGGTCACTGCTCAGTGTGGCACAGTGCCTTTGTCTGTGTTCAGGGAAGGTGAGCATGTGTACTTCCTGTCTCCATGTGGTCATCAGACTCAACAAATCCTCCTCTCTTTCCCTGCCCTGGCATCTCTGCCTGCTTTTGGGCCATGGATGAGGATGGGGTTTCTAGACTCCATTCTCCTTACAGACATGCCCTAAGGACTAGATCTGCAGATGGAGAAGAAAACCTCCACTTTGCATCCCAAGTCCAAGCTGTGCTTCTCCCTCTAGCTTATCAGAGAGTGAGGTCTTTGGGGTGTTTGAGTTTGGACATTAATAATAAGGAATTAATAAAACCAATGCCTGACATACCTTTCACTCGTGACCCTTGGGTAGATTGGCTCAACTGATCAGAACCCAGGAAGGAAGAGGATTGAGACTTAGGCCCCACCCCCGCTCTCCCTATGAGATCTGAACCTGAGGTAGCGTCATTTCCATCTCCTCAGCTGCACCAGGCTCCACCCAAGTGTGGGCCTTGTCCTCCTTCTCTCTGCCCAGGCAGACTTGTGTAAAGGAGGCTTTTTTGTGGTTGATGTTCCAAGAGGATGGCCTTGGCAATTCCTGTACCACCCTCCTAAACTTGAAGTGAATTTGTGGCTTAGATTCTGGGAAACATGGTTGACTGGACAGGAGGAAAGAATCCGGTTTCTAGAGAAATGATTTCCACAGAGGTCTGTTGGAGAAGAGGAAAGATACTTGCACTCACTCTGGGAAGTGGGGGTTTTCATCTGAAAATCCTGGGCCTGCCATGAGTAGCATGGGGCTGACCCTATGGTCTCCTAGTAATGTAAATTTCAGTAAGAAAAAAGGAAGGGAAAAGGTGATGGCACGGTTGAAGGAGAAGGGTGTGAGTCTTCCTGGTGGATTTTTCTTAGGGTCCCAGCTTGAGGTTCTCTAGGTTCTGAAGGGAAATGGCAGTGGAAATTCCTGAGAACAGCAAAGTCACATTGGCAACAGGTGCCCAGGTACATTGGGACCATTTGGGGACCACCTCCCGTTGGTTGACTACAGAAGAAAATGGTAGCATGAGAGATACTCCAGTGAACACAGCATTTCCAAGAGGGAGACAACTGAGCACTGGGGGCCACAGAGACAGAAAGCAACTGGTGGGACTGAGCTCTGGGGTAAGAGCTTACTGTCACCTCACATGACATCTCTCTAGTTAGATGAGTGTGGTCCAAGGTTAATCCTGTGACAGCTGCTTTCATTGGGCAGAAGCTGGTGGGAACGCAGTAGGATTGGAAGTCGTGTGGTCAGGTGAGAGTAAGAGCAAAGCTTCCTGTGAGCAAATCTCTGAATGCTAAGGAGGAGGGAGGCCCAGGGGAGAGACATATGTATTTAAATTCTGTAAGGTTACAAGATCTGAAGTGAATGTCCTGGGAGAACAGTGTGAAATGGCTGTTGAGTCCAAACCAGGGCTATTTTTTATTAAATATTAATGCCACACATTTCTGCAGGGTTCATAGAACAGATGTTAGGCCTGACATTGTGGCGATTTAATTGACTAAGATTATTTCCTGTCATTTTTATCAATGTCTGGCTTTCTAATGTCTGTTAAATCTGAAAATATAAAACACAGGAAGGGATAATTAATACTCAGTTTCCATCCATGGTTACCTGCTGATATTGCCCCCTAGAGAAGTTGTAGCTTTCTCTTGAGTATTTTTCTTGGAGGCAGAGACAGGCTCAGCTGACCTCGTCTCCCTGTAAATTGTTCCACTGGGCCTGTAGCTGGAGAACAGCCCACTGCGTGAGTGCAATTCTTTCTTTCCTGTTGGTTTTAAGAAAATAAGCAAATTCTAAATAAGCTTTGCTTTAGTGGCAGAAACTCCTAGAGATTCTGACTTTTCCTTTCCTTTCTAAATCCTACCCTACCTCCCTAAGTCATCTCCCTTCACATCCTAGATCAACAACAACAGGGACAACAACAACAACAACAAACAACAATGAGAACAAACAACATCTTCAGCAGCCAAATCTTTGCTGAAGGACCTTTCCAAGTAGAGTCAAAGGAAGTGGATAGAACTTATTTTGAACAAATTCACAGTGACTTTAAATGTGGCTTATGGTGATGTAGCGTCAGGAAACATTTGCCAAATAGAAAGCTCAGGAAAGAACAATTCTAAAATGATTCTTGGTCAGATGCAGCTTATAATAGGCCTATTCATTTATTTTATATATATACATATATAAAATAAATGCTCAAGGTTCCTTCCTCACAAAAATTACATTATTTACATGGAAAAAATGTCATCACATATTTGCCCTGCAAGACCATGTTGCTTTACATTTATTAAATGATTCTGGCCTGCCATGCTAAAGTCTCCATTACAGCCCCAAGGGAGGGCAGATCGTGGTAAGAAAGGGAGACAGGAGGAGATGTGTTGTTCTCAGCCCTGAACATTAAATCATCGCAGTAATGATTTTAGAGGAAATGAGACAAAATTGAGCTAAATGAAAACCTGCTGGCGAGGCTTGGGAATCACCTCTACTGGCTTGGGAAAGGACTAAATGCTATATAGAACATGCCCAGGGGGTTGAATTTTTACCCTCTGCCCAGAGGATTAGTTCTCTGTCTCAAAGGAGTGGGCTGGGCCCACCTGTCTGCTTCCAAAAAGCCCTTGTCCTCTCATCATCCAAGCAAATTAGCACATGTCATGGGCTGAGGGAGTTAAGTCTCAGGCTGTAGAAGTGTAAGGCACTTTTTGAAGGCAATTTTTAGGATGCAGAGAGAAATGACAGTGGTGTGGCAGGAGGAGCAAGATGATGTGAGAGGAGAGGACGTGGGGGTCTTTGGTTGAGACTCACTGCAGCATCTTCTAGGATATGTTTTAAAGAAGCAGGATGAGGCCCCTCTACATGGTATAATTTAAGGTGCACATAAACCCTGACCCATGCCTCTGACAATATACCACTCTACCTGAAAGTCACATCAGCAGAGCCAGTCTTTGAAGGTAAGGCCTCACCTCCGAAGGACCCTTGGTAAAATGCAAATGTGCTTCCTTGGATGTGACACCAATGAGTTGAGGAACATACAGGGTGGATTAGTTGGCAACTGTCAGCTTGGGATGCCAAGAGCAGGCTCGACAGTGATAGGATGTCAAATTGTAAGTTTTGATTATAAGGAGGATGGAAAAAGCCTAGGCATAGATCTTTTTTTCTAGGGAGTGTCACAGAATCAAATCCAGATTGAAAAGGCAGCAGGAGGGGATTGGCTACTTAGAGTCCTCATGAAGAAAGCTACCCGAAGGAGGATGTGAAAGAGCACAGTTTGCTCTCTTTCCCAGGGCCTGCCCTGGATGGGGTTATGTTGTGTTCCACTCAATCCAGTACTGCTGCATATGGTCCTTTCTTAAGGAACCAACTATCTTTCTTAAACCTGTTCTATAGTTAACAGAAATGGGGTCCCTAAACTGAGGCCCTAAAGTTATTCTAACAGATGTTTATGACATAGGAAGACTAAGCCCCTCCCCAACTTTCCTGCCCTGCTCTGAGCATCGGGCCCTGCCTTCACTGCTGAATGTCCGGCCCCATACTGAGGAGGCAGAGACACAAGCCAGGGTGAGAATTTAAGGGATGTTTACAGCCCTGGAACCGAAATATAGGAGGAGGCAGGTGGGTGAAATCCACTTAAGTTGCCTTCACGTGCATAAATCACAACTTTTAGTTCATTTAGAGAGAAAATCGAGTGTTCCTGAAACAGATCCATTTCCCCCCAGCTTTTTTAATGTGCCTTTTCATGGATTTTGCTTTCAAATCTGCATGAATTATTTTTCTTCTATTAAATATTAATGTGCCTTTCTAAGTAGAAGAAGGGGGCAAATTAGGTCTCGTACACATCTTCCCTGCCACTATTTACTGCTGCCGCGGGATTGCAGCAAATGCCAGCTCCCAACACATTATTAAATCGGGCCTGCACCGAGTCCAGATGTTACACTGGAGCCTGCACAGTGGATACAGGTTAAAACCAAACAGTGGGGCTCAGGTTCTCTCCGGTGGGGGCCTGTCCTTCCACATCCTTGCCCCTCCCTCCCTTTCCTGCACATCCACTGTGCCCTTTGGCAATATGCCATCAGCTGGGCACAGCTCACTCTTCCTGGAGCAGTAAACATGTGAAAGGGATTTATTTTTTTAAGTCCGTTATTTTTTCCCCAATGACTCTTTCTACTTGATTAGTTCAGGATCAATATGTCTGGTAGGCAGAATGTAATGGGGAGAGTGATTTATCAGTGTCAGGGGTAGCTCTGGGCTTTGATCATGTGACTCTCCTCTTCATGACGGCTTCTTCCTTCTCCTGCCAACACACACACACACACACACACACACACACACACACACACACACACACACACAAATACACATGCTTTGCTCTTTTCCTTGTCTAAATTCTACTCTAAGACCAAGAGGAATTCAGTCTCCTTGCTGAAGCCTGTCCTGTAATCCCTCAATTGTGACCTCCAATGAAATTACAATGTTTCGGACAAAAATTATTACATGGTGTGGGTTCTGGTTCTCTGATAGGCTGTAAGCCCTCTAAGAGAAGAAATTATATCTCAAAAACATGCAGTGGTGGAAAGAGCACAGGATTTGTCATCAGAATCCCACAGTCCGGACTGTGTAGACTTGAGCAAATTATTTAACTTCTAGGAGGTTGTTTTATAATCAGCATCATCACCACCTTTATCATTGTGATCATTTTTGCCATTCAGACCAGTGCTTCTCAAACTTTCACATACATATGGATTACCTAGGATTCTGGAGTGGGCCCGAGAGTCTGTATTTCCAACAGGGTCCAAGTAATGTTGATGATGCTTGTCTGCTTATCACACTTTGAGAAGCAAGGTCTCTGTGAATCTTATATGAGATAAAAGATGTGAAAATGTCTTGTAAACTAAAAGGCCCTATATTGTTGCTAAACCTTGGGTCATCCTTGTCTCTTATTTTATCTCCATTTCAAATCCATCAGCAAATCCCATTGATGCTATTACCTTGAGAAGTTTCCTGAATCCAGCCATTTATGACCCCTCTATCACTTCCAGCCTCGGCTAAGCCACCATCACATCTCTTGCCTAGAGATTAGTACAGTAGCTTCCTAATTGGTTTTCCTGCTTCTATTCCTGTCCCCTTCCCCAGGCCCTCCCGACTTCCTATAGCCCTTTCTCCACCTAGCAGCTGGGTGATCCTTTTACAGTGTAAATCAGGTCATAAACCTCTCCTTTTCTGAACTCTTCAGCAGCTGATAAGGGACTAATTCATATGGCCCGACTGTCGTTTGCTAACAATCTTCTTCTCATCCTCTTGTCTCTTGTACTTATTCCCTCTGCAAGAACATGGCTTACTCTATAATTTTATGCAGCCCACTTCTCAACTTCCTTGTCTACATTAGCAACCCCATCACTCTAACCTGCTCACCTGGCTTCATTATGTTTTTCATGGCACCCACTCCTACTTAATGTTCCGTTAAGTACTTATGTATTAATCTGTGGTCTGTCTCACTAACACAAAAAAAGCTCAGAGGGTGATCTGGCTTGTTCTGCTCAGTATCTCCAGCATCTGGAATAGTGATTGGCACACAGTAGGTTTTTAGATATTTGCTGAATGAAAGAAGGAATGAATTATTCTCAATTAAATTGCCTTACATGCCATACCTGACAGAGTATTTTGTAAGCATTGGCTGAGGCGACCTCTGACTGGGTTTTTAATGCACTGTCCCTGGATACCTGTTATGGGGTGGTTATTAATTCTTGCTGTGGGCCAACTACACTTGTATAGGATTGATCTTTATGGTTGAAAAATGTAGACCTTTGAGTAAGAAGTAGAGGCAAATGTCTGAGTTCTGAGAAACAATGACTGTGGATATTGAGATGAGTTGTAAGTATGTTGGTCCCTCAGGACTGCTCATCTTTACTTAATTGCCTCTTAGACAAAATGATGTTAAACACATGTGTGCACATGCATGCGCACACCCACCCACACCCACACACACACCCACACCCACACACACACAGACACCCCAAAACCAACTGACCAAATCAACAAAACCAAATAACAATGACAAAACTAAGCCCTAAAGGAAAAGGACAAATTGAGACTGGGTTTTCGGTAGAGTGAAAACATTGTACATATAAATGGGTGCACACAGGAGAGGTTTTCTCAAGTTGGATAATGGAATCTCTTTTTACTTCAGCTCATCTAAAATAGCACATTAATAAACTGCACCAAATGTGGTGCTACAGCTGGTTTTATTGGTCATTAACATTTACAGAACCACGTGAAGTCATGTTTTCCAATTTTCAGATTAAAAGACTTAGCTAGTCTAATTACCAGCCTCTGAATGGGGACTGCATCGGACTGCAGCCAGCAGAACTGAGTCGTCTCTGCCTTCTCTAATTCCTTTGCCTTCATGGTGCAGGTGAATTAAAAACAAATGTATTTATTGACCCTCAGCTGGATTTGACCCTAAAGCAGCACAGATACTGGCAGCTGCCTTAAAGTTTACTCTGTGCTGGTCCTGCCAGTGCCTTGTCTATATTTTAAGGCTGTATTTTAGGTTTAGGAGACTTAATTGTACATGTCAGCAGATAGCATCTATTCTTGAAATCTGACTTCCTACTCAGGTTCTGATTGCTATTCTTTTCTCTGTTCAGTGAGATCAAGCCATTAATTGTGTTATTAAATGTGACCAAAATCTCTACCTGAATGAGCACTACTTCTTGGTTCCCAGCCTCTGAATGGGGACTGCATTCTGATTTTCTGGTTTTCGGTTCAAGAAACATGGCAGACCTGGGGCAAAAGCAAAGGAAGAAAGTAAGTGTGAGAGAGGAGGAGAAAGGACCAGGAAGAGAAAACCAACCAGCATTTTATTAAGAACCCCCCCCTCTCAGGCATGTGTGCAACACCGAGATAAGTGTTTTCATGGTTGAAAAATGTAGACCGTTGAGCAAGAAGTAGAGGCAAATGTCTGAGTTCTTAGAAGCAAGGACTATGGATGTTGAGGTTGGATGTTGTAAGTACGTCGGTTGTCTGGGGAGGCCATGGCAGAAACATGTATGCAGCCAGCCTTGGGCTTGGTTCTTGGTGCAGGATGTGCATTGTTTGGCCTCATCCCAAGGACGATGACTCTCTTGGTGAAGATTTGCACTTAGGACCCAACAAGGATTTACTGTTGATGCGGTGCATGGTTTATTGAGCTATGGCTGACTCCATCAGTGGATGTGGTTGTTCCAGAGAAAAATGTAACTAACAAAGAACAGTTCTTTCTGAGGCCAGGAAGATAGTTTCTGGCCACTTCAGTTTTATTTGCTCTGTGCTGCTTAGGCCCGTCTAGAGAATACTTCTGGATTAAAGAAGAGGATTTAGTCTGCCCTGTGATTACTTAATTTTGCTGAATTTTGACCAATCTGAGCTATTTTTTTTTTTTAAATTAGGACTCAGGAAGCAGGGCAGACCAGGGGAAGAGTTAACCAATCAAATAGCCTTACATTCTGTACTTTAACAGAGATGGCAGGTAAGCCATGGGTGATTCTGTGTGTAGTAAGAAACCTGGCAGCGTGGTTGAAGGTAGACGGAAGCAGCGAGAGACTGAAGACAGAACCATGGTTTCAATCACTGTTATTTCTGACTTTTCTACCAGAACCCCTGGACTCCAGACCAATGCCCCCCTGACCACTGATCCTTGTTTTTAATTGTATTGATTATGGCTTCAATTGTGTCCCATCTATGCCTCCCCCACCCCACCCCCCCGAAAAAGATATAGTTCTAAGTCCAGTACCTTAGAATGTGGCCTTATTTAGAGGTAGGGCTTTTACTGACATAATAAAATTAGAATAAGGTCATTAGGATGAGCCCAATTCATTATAACTGATATCTTTTTATTTTTTATTTTATTTTTTAGGCGAGCCAACCCTTGGTTGACCTCAGATTGCAAGGACCTTGTCAGTTTACAATCCCTTATTTTTTCAGTTTTTACACCTACAGCACTTGGTCTTCCTAGGTGGGCTCCCAACCAAGTACTAACTAGGCCTGACCCTACTTAGCTTCCGAGATCAGATGGGATCGAGCTTGTTCAGGGTGGAATGGCTGTAGACTGACTGATATCTTTTTAAAAGGGAGAAATTTGGACACAGGGACAGACATGCACATAAAGAGAATGAACACTACACGAAGATGAAGGCAGAGATCAGGATGATGCATCTATAAGCCAAGGCATGCCAAAGATCACTAGCAAACCACCAGAAGCTAGAGGAGAGGCATGGAACAGATTCTCTCTCAGCCTTCAGAAGAAACCAACTTTGCTGACACCTTGGCCTTAGACTTCACCTCAATCTTCAGCCTCTAGAACTGCAAGACAATACATTTCTATTGTTTAAGCCACTTATTTTGTGGTGCTTTATTACAGCAGCCCTAGCAAACTGTTGCAGTGTGGCTTGTCTTGCTGTAACCATCAGCAGTCATTAATTTTCTAATCCTACCTTGACCTCTTCTCAGTCTTCCCTAAAGTATTAGTCCTTGTGTTGTAAAACTTAGATTTTGCTTCCTATATGGCTCTTTCTATGATCTATCTTTACGTTTTGCATGTAGCTCTCCACTTAGTCTCTTCTATGTGTGATGTGGGGAGGTAAAGCTGGTCCTATAAACGGGAAGCTTTACCTGCTTCTGCGACTTCCTTTTATGCGTACTCTACACTGCCACCTATGGTCCTCTTGGGATCTAAACCCCTCACTAGGTTTTTAACTTCTCCCTAACATTTGCTGAATCAGCAGGAAAATCTGGTGGCTTGAAGTTCCTTTGGTTATTTTTCGGATTTTGTTTGTGTATAATTCCAACATTCTTGGTCCTGTTCCAAAACCAACTCAAATGCATTGACTCCATGTCTGACTCTAAAGTTGGGGAACAAGTTATAATCCAGTGAAACATAACTGAAATAATGTGACAACTCTGAACAATATTAAAGTCTCGAATGTCTAAAGTGCACACAAAAATATAAGAGCCCAAAGGGACTATATGATCTATTCAAAAGGTAGTTTCTTTATAGTCAAATTCCCTTGTGCTATTCCAATATGCACTTTCTCATTAAACTTCTTATTTAATGTGAGCACTGGAATGTTATTGTGAGTATAAACTATATTGCTTTGATCATTTCTGGCCAACCTTGTTTTACTAAATAAATTCAAAAGAGGCACACTTTTCCATCAGTTGAGACATGCATCGACTCTATGCTGGGTTCCACAAGCTCTCTGCTGGAAGTGTAAACGTGGTCTCTGTCCTGAGTGAGCCTGCTATGTAGCTGGGAGCTAAGGTACCCGGATGCCAAGCACATAGAGAACAATTAAATCCTAAATGGCTTTGAGCTGGCCTTGGTGCACTAAGAGTCTGACTTCATGGAGTGGTTGGGAAAGCTTTCCTGGGTAACAAGAAACTTGAGTTTGTTGCTGACAAGGTTAAGATATCCCCCTCCCTTGGTCCCTTCAAGTTTTCCCTTATCTCTGCCTGTATTATTGGTTGTTTCATTATAAATCCTACTCTAAACAGGAAGCACAAAATGGCCCAAGGCAGGAGCATGAGGGAGAGGCTTTGATGCTGTGAAGGAAACCTTATTCATCTGAAATTTAGATAGATTACACTTAGAAATCATAAAAATAACAGCCTCCTATTAGTCCTGGCTTTTCAGATTAATTTTCTACATTTTACTAAAAGATTTACAATTTCTAAGATATCCATGAAATTTAAATGAGGCCACTAGGCGTTCCCTTTCCATTTCCTGGTGGAGGAGATGGGAGACATGGTCCCAGCTCAGAATTTGCTCAGATGTGTTTCCAACAAGGCACAGCTGACCCTCGTGTCTCTGTTGTTCCCTTGCCGGTTGCCGCGAGGCAGTGCAGTGAAGTGCAAGCTCACACGCAGGGTAATATAATAAAGCCATCCCTTCCTTCCCCTCGCCTCACATGGGAAAGGCCTTCGTTTCGTTTTCTTCACAAAGGTGCAGATTTAGTTTGAAGTTGGGAAAATAGAGTAAGGAAAAACAACTTTCCAAAACATGAGACAACAGTTCTCTTTAATGGGAACCACATTTTCCCTCTAAATTATGGTACCTGAGGGTCCCTGTGTGAGGGTCAGGAGGTGACGAAGGTAAGCTCTGGGAGGGGGTGGGGAGCCGTGGTTGATATTGTGGCCCATCTGGGCTCACATCTCTTGGGTTTCTTGGGATTCGTAGAATATATCTGACCACAGTGAAATGTGAGAAGCCTTTTAGAAAAGCAACCGTGGAAATAAATAGCAATGAATATTTATGTGTCTAGACAAGAGGTCGGAACACTTTTTAGTTCTGAGGGCCATTAGTGGGGTTCAATAAGGTCTATGGGGACTGAAGGCTCTAATGACGGGGCTAAAGTACAGGTCATGGGGAAAGGAATGAAGTAGATGTGTTGAAGGGAAAGGAAGAGGTAGAGACTTAAGAAAGAAAAGGAGATACACAGAAAAAGTGTCCAGAAGTGATTAAACTAGTAGTTGTAACCAGCAATAACTTCTCGCTCTACTTTAGGTTAAATCATTATCTTTGTTTTAAAGCAGGATTCCCATAATTTTCTTTATAATGTTGAAAGGTGCTTGAATTTTCTTACAGTTTTATTTTTGTTGGGGTAACGAGTGAATGATATAAGTTCTTGGGGGATCAGGGTTGCTAGAGCCTGGGGAACTCTTCTTCCAGGTGGGAACTCTTTAAGTCATGAGCCCAGGGCTGGCACAGTGGGAACTGTCATAGAGACTAACCAATTAAACCTCTAAGATTACCCCTTCTCTACTCCACTTTTTTTTGCTGCCACCTCTTCTTATTATGAGGTCACATTTTCTGGGTACTGTTGGTCTTCCTGACACTGGAAGGGAAAATGATTTCTGCCTTTCCAGCAACAACTGATCACCCAAAATCTTGTTTGAAAATATTTGGAATATGCTGGACAATTAATCAAAGTAATTTTTCTCCAAAAAGAAAGCAGAGAGATTTGAAGTGAGATTACTCAAATAGTATTGAAAAAAAAAAAAAAAAACCTGAAAATGTCCTTCAATATAGATTTTAGTCTTTATATAGTACAAGGATTTCCCTCTGCAAGTAAAGATTGGGACATAGGTGTTTTTTTTTGTTTTCTGTTTTTTGTTTGTTTGTTTGTTTTGTTCTTGTTTTTGTGTGTTTGTTTCAGGTTTTTTTTTTTTTTAAACTCCAGGACCATTTCCTTCAACCGACTATCCACCTATCTATCCGACCATTCTTCCGTCTACCAGCAAGCACTTGTAAGAAGTCTTCTTTCTGCTGAGACTAGAGGTACACACTGTGTACAGAGAGGTGAGTGAAAAATGATTCCTGCCCTCAGGGAGCTCACAGTCCAATGTGGGGGCAGGGAGATGTGTAAACATTTATTACAATGGTGTGATGAATGCTTTAATAAATTTCAGAGCAGGGTGCCCAGGTGCCCCACAGAGCCATAAGGCAGCAATCATCTACTTTACCTTAGCATTCTAAAGGTCTTTGATTCCTCTAAGAATAAACTACAAGCTCCAAGTCTCAGGTGTGCTGGACTTGGTGTAGCTTTAAAATAAGTCATGCAGGTTGCAGCTACTACTGATTCAAAGGCAGTGAAGAGAGAGATAATTGTGAGATTTATTCCCAGGGTTCATGGATTTCTGAACTTATGCTCTCTTGGCTTTCTTCCCTTCCTAGAACGTAAGTATGCTCTATAATATGACAATGCTCTGTTCTTGCTCCAGCCTGTCTCCAACCCATCGTTTAACTTGATTCTTTGGGAGGCCCATTTCTTAACCAAAGAGCTTTGCTAAAGACTGAAATTGGGTAGGGATTGATTGAGTCCCATACCCCTCACTCCACCTAACACTAATCAAACAAGAGCTACAGAGGACTCACACCATGTTGTGAAGATACTCTGCAACTTTTCTGTCTCTCTCTCTCTCTCTCTCTCTCTTTTTTTTTTTTTTTTTTTGCCATTCTTAATCCAGAGACTATGGGCTCTCCCAAGCTAGGCTGTAGTGATGAGAAAGGATAGTGACAATGGAATACATGAGTCCCCAGGGAAATGTTTTCAGGGAGAAAACAAAAGTAGTCAAATACTCTGCAAAGAATCCAATGATTTTTTGTTTGTTTGTCTGTTCATTTAGTTTTATTATCAGGAATAAGACTGGAAAAGAGAAATATGAATTTGGGAAAACTTTTGTTGTTACTAAGGTTTGAATATTTCCAGTATCAAGAGATTGTGTGTCATTGTGGAAAAGATGCTTGCATTGATTCCAATGAGAAGCATTTTTCATGGTGTTAGCTACTGAGGAAGAGATCACCAAGCAAAGGAGAGAGAACATTTTAGATTCAAACATCACCTTGAATGCATGGCTTTAAGAAACAACTGAACATCTTGGTATAGAGAGAAATTTTCTCTAGTAGTTTATTGCTCTACTGAACATAAATTTGAGTTTGTTTGGGTTGCTGAAAATCTGAGCTGCTTGGCAGACAGTTCTGTGAATTATGTGGTTGAAGCCTGTTACTGAGACTTTCAGTGACCCTGCAAATGTGATTTTTAACAGTTAAGGCAGGAAAAAATTATCAGGACCAGCTAAAAGAAAAGAAGATGGACCTGACATTTTTGAAAGCATAGAACCCTAATTTAAAGACAAAGCAGATAGAATTTTTTTTTTAAAGCATGGTGATTGCTTTATAAACTGTCATATTTTGGGCATTAAGGGCCTGGTTTTCAGAAAAACAGTTTCAAGTTTTGGCACCATAGGGAGCAGATGCATGTACAAGTGTAAATCACACTCAGCCACCCAGGTGACCGGGGTAGGTAGGACCCAGTGACACAAATCAATTCTGTCCCTCACTACATCATGTAAGTCCTGAACCAGAGCTCACGGCAGGTTGGGCTAGGCCTTTGGAGGCCTGATTCGGGGCAGGAACCTAGGAATTGGCAAATTACACAATCAACAGTGCCTGCCTAAAGTTCCGAGATCACCTGAAGGAAGGCACCACAGCAGTATAAAACCTCTTATCCCACACTTGGCTGGCCTCTTTCCCAAGGTGAGGACACACTGGTCATTAATGACTCTGCCAACGTCCCTCCCTGCCTTCCCTCCCCTCAGTCCCGGGCCATGATTGCCTGAGCCTTATGCCTCATGTGAATTCTCCTGAGATTTTTTTTTTTTTTGATTAATTAAATCTGAGAACCATATGAATCACTGAAGGAAATCTATGAGAACCCTACCCAACCAAAGCCAGAGAAAGATGGTGCAGGGATAGATCTCCAAGAGCTTAATTCTGGGAGCTCACTTTTTAATAAAAGTATTTCCCTTTGATAACACGTACCAGTAGTCTTGTTGCAAGAATTTGAGGAACATGTGCTGACTTCATGTAAAAATGTTCAGCTCCCATCTGACCCACTCCATCCTGAATCTTCATCAGACATTACTTTCTGCATAAGCCACACCTGTGGCTCCATGCCTTTGCTCGTGCTGTTCCTTCTACCTGGAATGCCTTTCTTTCTTCCGCTTCTCTATCTAGCAGGGGTTGCATCGAGTCCATCTCTTTTGGAATGTTTGATATATCACAGATGTCCAAGTGAGAGACCAATGCAGAGAATATTTGATAGACGAAAGTGTTTGCGACATTTGCCATAGGAAATTATGAACCATGAAAACACTAAATAATACTCAGTATAAGTCAAATAATCAATTTTTAGACGTTGGAGGGAGGAAATTCCAGGTGGGGAAACCATAGGATCAAAGGCAGAGAGGTGGAGACAAGCACAGGTTTTAGGTAAAGGAGAGATGTGACTAGATTGGAAGGTGTGTATTAAAAGAAATGGTAGGAAATAATGTTTGGTGGGCCAGTATTACTCAGTCCCTTGAGAAGTTTGAAAGAGATGAAAGAAAACATGAGTAGTTATTGAAGGTTCCTAAGCAAGAAATAATCTGACATAAGTGATGAGTCAGGGAGATATAGCGTATGGTAGAGAGGGGAATCAGCGGCAGCTATGCTGGTGGAGGCAATCGCTTCGTGTAAAGGGCCATTGTGAGTAAGTGGGAATGGGGCAGCGGCAGAGGTGAGGTTTCACTGTGGAGGAATTTGAAAGGAACAAATGCCAGACTCGGTTATAGATGACTTTGTGGGAGCTAAGATTCCTTTCATCGGCTGACTTGACATTAAGAGTGCCTAAAACTTAGAGGAAGTGTGTTTTTAAACAAATATACTTTAACCTCAAAGATTCTCTTTTATGGTTAACCACCAAGCCTTAATTTTGAGGGGATGATAGATGATAGATGATTCCGGAGCCCTGGCCAGGCTACCTTAGCAGTTCAGGCACAAACCTTTTCTTTATCTAGTACAGAAAATGTTAGGAGCTTTCCTGCTGATTCTAGATAAAAAATGATGCAAAACTTCTTGACCTAATTACATATCTATAAACAGTGTGTGCTTTCTCACACCTTCTCTAACACTGCATGTTATGAAAATTTTTAATCTTTTTGTCAATGATGAGTAAAAATGGTATCTCATTTTAATCTCATTTGCCTTTCATTATGAGTAATATCAAACATCATTTATACATAAATTAACCATTCAGATTTCTTTATGTATATATACCTGTTATTGCTATCTGCCCATTTTAATAAAGGAATTCTTTGTCCTTTTTTTTTCACTTATAAAAACTCTGTTTAATAAAAAAATTAGGTTTTGTTCATCGAAGCTGATTAAAAAGCCTAAGTTTTCACAGATTTCAAAGTTTATGTGGGTTGTCAGACTGTCCATTCTGCTAGTATTCTGGGTGTTTAGAAACCTTCAGAATCTACCCTTCTTATTATTGAACAATTTAAAAAATATTAAGCTTAGATTGCTCAATTTGGAAAAGTAAAAGTGCCAAAACCACATCCTGACTCCACATCACTAACCTGCACAGAAATATAAGGTAAGGAGGTATTTGAATGCAGTCTCAGTCTAAGATATGTCCAGAGTGGGGTGGAGGAAGGAGTATTCAAAGATCAAATCTCTGGCAGGTGTTGCTATCTTGATCCTCATACTCTGATCCCCTTAAGGGAACCTGAAAACCCAAAGTGACCATTAAGCCTATTATGACATGAATTTTGTCCCCCAATTTTGTATGTTGAAGCCCTAACTTCCAGTACTTCAAGATGTGACTGCATTTGGAGAAAGAATTTTTAAAGAGGTAATTAAGGTAAAATAAAGTCATATGGTGGACCCTAATCCGAAGTGACTGGTGTCTTTACAAGAAGAGGGGATTAGAACACAGACAGATATGCAAGGCAGACCATTTGAGGACACAGAGGCAGCCAAATGCCAGCCAAGGAGAGAGGCCTCAGAATGAAACCAACTCAGCCAACACCTTGATCTCAGACTTCCAGCCTCCAGAACTGAGAGAAAATAAATTTCAGTTGTTTAAGCCACCCAGCCTGTGGTATTTGGTTATGGCAGCCCTAGCAAACTAATACAAATTACCAAAACCTTCACTAACTGGCTTGGAAATCAAGTTCTAACATAGGAAACCATGAATTAAAAAACGCTTGCCCTGAGCTCTGAGGAGGCCCACCCTTCTCATCTCATTTCCAGCAACTTATAAAGAAAGTGCCCAGTTCCAAGGAAAACATTTTGGGTTTATAATTTCTTCAATTTTGAGGAATGTAAAACCCTTAGCAATCATAGTCATAGGTAGGCATTCCTCAGCACGTGCCCATCTAATGGGTTTCCCCCATGGAGACCCCAAGGATTTAGGTCTTATGTCTGAAAAGTACCCTTGGATGAGAGATGTGAGTGCCATGTCTACAGGCAAAAGAGTCAGGCTGGTGGAAAGAGCCCTAGAATGGGATTCAGAGGCCTCTCTATCAGGCTAGGAACACCCTAGAGGGCTCCATGGAGGAGTTTTAGTAGTTCTGCAAACTTTCACTTGAATTTCCCTTGCGGAATTTATTTTAACTATTTTAAAATGCTGCCATAAAAATAACACACATACAAAACATGTCTAAGAACATAAGCATCAGCATATTAAAATGTGCTGTTAGGTTAACTTACTTGGAACGAACATCAGAATAGAATTCTGCCATCTGGGTGCACATATTTGATGAAGAATATTGATATTCTGCACTGGTCTATCTGTTTGTCTCTCTCAAATTCTAACATGACTATTGCATATCTCCACTGATATAAAATTGCACCAGCGTGTTTGTGACCACAGTACATTTGCGCCTGCTCAGTTAAGTGCCAGACCAAGCTTATTCGCATTTGTTCCCCTCATGGCATAAGACTTATTTGTGCACCCGCAACTGACTCTCTCACATCTTGAAAAAATCACATTAGAGCTAGAATGAATGCTTCCTTTCTGACTTTACGATTAGAAATGCAAGAATTTATTAGGTGTTACTAACAATTCAACTTTGAAGCAGATATTTCACATTACTTTTCTTGCAAGCTTCTGGATGAATTTAGTAGAGTAGAAACCCAAGCTGTACAGCAAGTTGTTTTAAAATAAAACAATACAAAAACTCATCTAGATGATCAATATTTTCTAAATATTGTGAAACTAAATGAAAATAAATAAATTGGACGCTGAAGATG
This sequence comes from Eidolon dupreanum, assembly GCA_028627145.1. Taxonomy (NCBI): domain Eukaryota; kingdom Metazoa; phylum Chordata; class Mammalia; order Chiroptera; family Pteropodidae; genus Eidolon; species Eidolon dupreanum. The sequence goes on from CM053515.1 coordinate 64,743,830, forward strand.
ATGTGATTGTGATTATTCCAAATTTTTATTTACCAAATCAGTCTCAGAGTTGTCAGTGATATACTTTATATCTTATATATTTGAACTCATGAAACAAATACATCCTAGTGAATTTGTGCTTTTATTTGTCTTAAACCTTAGGATTTCGCATAAGATTTTATTTTTATAAAAGCTATCTTTGCTGCAAGAAAAACCACCAGGTCAGAAAACCACAAAGTTTTCCTGCAGCTCTAACACCCTGTAGTCTTCTAAGGTTGTTGTGAGTAGGGTGCAGGGAGGGGTGAGTCAAGGTAGTGAAAAGTGGCTGGCTGATCATTTCTCTGTGTTCAGCTTGGGGGCTTCCTTCCACCTTTTTAACAGAGATGTCTGAGTGTCTAGGTAAATACCTACACACATCCTGGGGCATTACATCTGGCTGACATTTCAAATGTACAAATGGATGGTCCCGGGGAAACCACATGGCATATAGGAAGTTATCAAAGAAGGCTACAAAGATTTTTTTTTAAATATTATTTTTATAAAGTATAGTATAATTATTTTGAAACTTGTTAAAATTCCATCAAAATGTATTGCTTTTCCCTGGTCACCTCCTCTCTGAAACAAATCTCTTCTGGGGGCATTATCTGATAGGATGAGTGGGAAGGGTGGGGCCTGGGGCTGGGGCGGGGAGGGGCATGGTTATGCTAGGGATGGGGGTGGAATGACCCTCTTGCAATTGGAATAGGGGCTGTGCATAGTTAGAAACAGGGGCCCTGGTTGTTTCATCTCCACTAGAAGTCTCCTCCACTAGATCTTAGCATATTCTGAGGCCCTCCCTGAGTGTGGGCCACTGTGGCCTGGCCATGCGTGGACATGGACAGTTCCAGCGAGGCCTGCAGAGCATGTTGAGATAGATCAGAGAGGAGCTGAGGTTGCACATTTGTCTGTACTTTCCTTATTCCAATGGTTCCTCCTCCCAAGATGAGAAATAGGGTTGAATTTTGAATGCTAGAGGGTGGTGGTTCTCAGAGGTTGCCCTGGGACTATATTCATCTTCCCAAATGACTGATTTTGACACCAAGTGTTTTGACTGAAGGACTAGTTGGGTTGAGGTGATGTTCTCTTGTTCTGACCTTGGTTATTGTATTAGGATAACTGTTCACCTACATAAATAGAGACCCCAAACAAAAATGGCTTAAATAAGACAAACTTTATTTTTCTTTCATGTGATAGTCTGAAAGCAGGAGGTCCAGGGCTGCTGTGGAGCTCTTTACTACAAGGTTGTCCAAAGACCTAGCTCCTTCTATTTTTTTTCTTCATCTTTAGGGTGTTACCCTTACATATGAATGATATGATATAAAATGGCTTCCCTACATCCTGATCCAGGTGAGCAAATGGAGGAAAGAGGGATGGAAAGGGGGAATTTATTATTTAAGAACACAGCTTGAAGTTGAATACATCACTTTCACTCACATGCTCTTGTCCAAAACTTGGTTATATGGCCAAATAATCAGGGGAGGCTGGAAATGAAGTCTTTATTGTATATCATGTGCCAAGATAAAAATAGTGGGTTGTATTATTTTGAAAAATAATGGAAGAATGAACATTAGCAAACAACTAGTTGATTCTAGTGGGCATTTAATGAAGTATGAAGCACTATGCTACCTGTCAGAGCTCTGCATACATGTCTCCACCACAGTGATAAATGGCCAAGGTTGGAAGGCATAGTGTCCAGAGGAGGAAGACTGTCAGCCCCTGGTCTAATGGTTGGCACTTTGATACTGCCTTTATGAGTATTTGTTTTTCTCAGAGATGGGTAATTCTAATTTCCACTGACTTCTGAAACTCCTTGAGAATATCAAGTTGAAAAGTGCTGATCTAGATTCTCAGTGCACTGCAGTGAATGATGTGTAGACCAGAGGATTTCAAATCATATCCTGAATGCCCCAGGAGTCCCTAGAATTTTGGGGGCAGGTGGATGGAATGGAAAACAAGGACTCTTTGCCCTAAACACCATGCCCCACTGGATAGTTCAACCATAGTCTCTCACTGTTACACATTTTTATCTCTTTGTTTATCTGTGTAAGATTTGGGGCTAAATATATATTATTTTTATACTTCTGCTAGGACATTAGAATTGAAATGCTCATAATTCAGAAAGCAGAGATTAAATAATATATTAAATACTATGACTATAATGGGTGATTTGCCTATGTGACAGGTGATTAGCCTTGACCATGCTTTTGCAAGAAAACAATTTAATTTGAAAATAAGAGAAAAATGCTAGAGTTGAAAAATTTATGCTATTCATGGGATCATATAGTTCTGAAGAAGCAATTACATAATGCTTTAAAATTCTCCAAATGTTGCTGCATCTATTGCCTCCCTCAATCCTTCTCCATTTACAGATAAAGAAACAGAAGCCCAGGGAAATAAAGTGACTTACCCAAAGTGGCACAGTTAAGAAGTGTTAAAACAGAATCCAACTCGGGACTTTGTAGTATTCACTATGCATATCCATTTACATATATTTCCTTATACCTATTCCTAGGGTATTAGAGGCTCATTCCTAGGGTACTGAAACCTGAGCTATTTCATGTCATGAGCCTAGTTTCTACTGGAGCAGCAAGCAAATAATCTCACCAAATAGGCCTCTGTGCTTAAGTCCTTTCTTTTCATCCCATCAAAAGTCCATCATATATTGGACACTATCTTAGATACTAGAGATATAATGGTAAACAAGACCTACAAGGTTTCATGGAACTTATTAATAAATTCTGGTGGGAGCTATGAAAAGTGAAAACATAACTAAACATATCCAGTATTTTCACATAGTGATAACTGCTGTGAAGAAAACTTAACAGTATTAACTGCTTTGAAGAAAATAAAAGGCGAAAGACAGGGTAGGAACAGAGAATCTATGTTTATAGGAGGGTCAGGGAAAGATTAGTGACATATGAGCAGAGAACTAAATGAAGAAAAGGTTTGGGTCATGCAGATATCTTGAGAAAGATCACCCCAGGATGGAAGAGCAAACACATAATGAATATGCTCAGCAGACTGGTTTTGGCTATGAGAAGAAACAGATAATCTCTGGTATGAGAAGTAAGGTAGAGAAGAAGAGGACAGATACATAAGTGCTTGTAGATTTGGTGGGGAAATCAATTCTTTTCTGATTGGTTTTATTTGGTCAGCGAAATATCAGGTGAAGTCAATGAGATGAGAATCAGGAGGGGATGGGACTAATGGTCATCTAGAGTGGTGAGAAAGTGAATTTACTTGCAAGTATAGAAAGGCTGCTTGGGCCCACTTGAAGTTTGCAGTCTTAGTCTTAGGTGAGACCAATCAATATGGCTTTGTAATTTCCAGCTATGCCTGGATGCCAGGTAGATGTAAGCAGAAAGGTGAATTTAACTGTGATCTGGGAATTCTCCATTTGCCTGCTTGGGTCCATTCTCCATCCTTCACCTAGCGTAGTGCTCTGGGTGGTTGCCATTTATGAATGACTCAATGGATTCCTTGGCTTCTGAATTGGGAGTGGCCAATGACAGGCACAGGTAGGATATTGGAAGACAGAAGGGAGTGAGGTGGTTGTAGTACTGTCCCACTTCCTCCCCCATGGTCCCTGGTAGGCACGGCTACATCTCTCTTTGAAGGCCTTAGCTCCTATCAGGCAGCCCTCTCATAGCTGTGGCTCTTTATAGGTCCTGGAAACCACTCCTTCTTCTTATTCTTTCATGCCTAGGGCTGGTAACTGCTTCCCACTGCTGTTAGCCTTGGGGTGTTCCCTGGCCCTTATCATTTTTCCCTGTATACTTTTAGAAGCAGTCTCTTTATTAAGCTATTTTCATTTGTCCTCTATTTGTTTCATCACTTTCTTGGTAAGTCTTTGAATGATGCAAACCTTGTTTGGGGTGTGATCAGGTAAGCCTAATAGAAGAAAGGAAAGTGGCTTTGTGCAAGGGGGAGATGATGATGGAAAAAGGACTCTAAGCTTAATAAAGAGAGAAATGAGAGCATAAGCAGGGTGGATAGACTGGAGATGTGGTGGAGTCTGTTGCTGAGAAGTCTCAACGGGGTAAAGAAATTTTTGGAGATGGGGTACAAGAATGAGTGAGCTGAAAACTGTGGACTATTCTCAGAGAGTAGAATGCTTAGAATAGAAAATTTGTGATTGATGTAGTTATTGACAACAATGATATCCAGGTCATTGGTTCTCAGTCCTGACTATTTATCAGCCCTGGAAATTGTAATTTTAAAAAACTGTCTCAAATAATTCAGAAGTGTGGATAGTGTTGAGAACCACCAGTCTAGGTATGAGTATTGGAGTGGTTGGCTGAGGTAAATCAAGAAAAATGATCCATAGTGGTGAGAGGTCAAGGAAATGAGAGGCCAGAGGCTTGGAAGAATCACCTACGTTGAAGTCACTAGGAATGGTAGCAGGGTTTGCGGCGGAAAGAATTCACTGAGTCAGAGGCTAAAACTGGGAGGTTGGTAGTGCTTGGAAGAGCTTCAGTGGTTTGGTTACTCTGGGCCAAATCTCTGGCCTTACCTTCTCCTCTTGACACAGGATCAATGTTCAGGGGTGAGGTAGCCTCTAGGTAAACTTCTCTATGGTCTGACCCCCTCTACCAACTCATTTCCATCTTTGGCTTTTATTATTTGCTTTTAGGGTTACTTTTCCTCATTGCTGGTGTTTGGGAAACCACATATGACTCAGGGCCTCTGCAATGTCTTACCCAGATTTGATTTCCTTGAGAGCTGACTCCATTCCTTAATCTTTTCAAAACACTAACCTTCTTCCTCTCCTCATCAAAAGAATTCTTTTCCCCTGCCCCACTCCCTCGGGGCTCCCACTTAGGGGATTGATAAATCCCAAAGGCTCATTCCTACCTCATACCACCGGACAATCCTGTATTATTATAACACATAAGGCAGGACAGTCAGGTACACAAAATCATTCAAATCTTCTCCATATTCAAGTCTGTGCATGTAATACTGCCCAGTTTGTAGAGAGAACAGGCATTTTAGCTGAAAGTTTCACCCTCTCTTTTATTTTCTATGCGCGTGCCATTGTGGGGCTATTTAAATCAAATTCTTCTCCATAGCTGAGCACAAAACCCGCACATTTCTGGTTTTGCTCTTTCCGAAGATAATTTCTGCAGTTTAATGAGATCTGAGAGTGAAGTCAGGCATGAGCAGGAGAAAGGTCACAGTGTGTGCTCAAAGGTATATTAACTACTGTTGGAGCTGACATCGGTCTCTTTCCAAGAGGACAAAATTAAGCAGCAAATAGTAAATACATTCAATGGCAGTTTATTGCAAGTAGGACCATTTACAATGAAATAAGAATATGAGAATGGTTTCGAAGAGAAAATGGGAGTGCTTGCAAATAGAACACATCTTACCGGTTAGAGTGAGAATGTGATTCCAGTCAAGGTTAATGGGGAAACGGTTAATGAAGGGTACAGATTCCAAACCTGCATGATGCCAAACTGTATCTCACAGAGGTAATTAATACTAGAGACTTTGGCTAAATGGACACATTTTCCACAGCAGACAACTTGAAATTCTGCACACTGTATAAAGAGGCAACTCTGGATGCTTTACGACTCACCCTAATTCTGACACTGCGACGTTAGAGGCCGTGTTTTCCATTCCTTTTCCTCATGGAGTTGGTGTGGTTCTTCATGAAAGAATACCACACAGGGAGGAAAGAGAGGGAGTTTCAGCCCAGACTCAGTCCCTGAGAGGTGTTGTGTGACCTTGCACAAAGGTACTTCCTGCTTTTCTTTGGCTCAATTTCCTCTTGGGTAAGATGAAAAGATACGGTGGGACCATCTATAAAAAGTCTTTTCTAGTTTGAATTCTGAGGGTCTCTGAATCACCATTATTACTTACCTACTTCACACTGTGTAAATATGAATATATCTGGGTAGAAGAGTACATGTATAAATAGAGATGTGGATGGATATTTACCTATATTTACTTGTTTACGGCACACGTGTGTCTTTGAAATAACACAACCTTAGAGATTTATGTCAAAAAAGTTTCTAATTATACCATCAGTGTTCACATTTTTAAATCCTTTTCCCACTTTTTTCCCTAGAAGTTCAACTAGCAGGAGTGAGGTTACCTATAGAATTAAAGTGCCTGAGATTAAGGTAAACTTGGGTAAAAGAGCTTCTTAGCCTGTCAGCAGGATCATCTGTCCCTAAGAAGCACCTTCTTTTGTCTCGTTCTCTTGCTCTGAACACCCCAGGCGGGAATAAGCCTCTTGTAGGGACAGGTGAGGCAAGGAATTGGGATCACATTACAGACTTTACGTTTAGCCGTCTCCTTTGGCTGTCTGGAATCTTCCCTGTTCACCTATTTGAATCGAAGGGCTTAAAAGTAGGACATTTGCACACAC
>CM053515.1:64750320-64907952 GCA_028627145.1 Eidolon dupreanum
CAAAAAGAAAGAAAAGAGAAAGAAAGAAAGAAAGAAAGAAAGAAAGAAAGAAAGAAAGAAAGAAAGAAAGAAAGAAAGAAAGAAAGAAAGAAAGAAAGAAAGAAAGAAAGAAAGAAAGAAAGAAAGAAAGAAAGAAAGAAAGAAAAAGCCACCTCTTCTGGGATGTATGGCTAGAAGTTACGCTCCTTATAGAAAATTTAGAAGTACCTTTTGTTTTGAATAAAGTAGCTTCAAAAGGACTGCCAAACTCCTAATCTGGGGGGACAGGGGACCCAAGGAATGACAGCTTTATACACAACATTTCCACCTCCTTCCACAGACAATGAGAAGGAAAATCTTGGAGGGATGGCAGCCAAGTTACCACACAACACTGATGGCTGCAGAATTGTACCTATTGATTGTGGTGTAGGACTGAATGTCTAATCAACCTTTAATTGAGATGATTTCCAAATGGAACAGAGCCAGCTTTTGCTGTGACAGAGCTCTAGTTGACACTTCTTTGACAGAGCCTCCTTCGGAGAGTTTTTCACACGCACATGCTGTGGGTTCAAGTAGCACATTGCTACTCAGCTGAGCGTGTTATTGGAATTACCTGGGGGCATGGTTAAAAATATAGAAAGTGGTGCCCCATTCTAGCCAACTCTGATTCAATGTTTGGGCAAGAGGCTGGATAGTTGTATTATTAATAAGCTCCTTTTTTTAAGACAATTTTAATGAGCACAAACGAATACTCAGAACCTTCTGGAGGATTCCCCTGCAAACTAAGAGACAAAGTTACCAAGTTAAGAAGACAAAAAAATACTGGAATTCGGAAATAATCATATCACATCTTTTTTCGTGGGAGAGGACGTAGTCACTTGGACATAGTGAGGAATACATTTGCGCCTTCCGTATAATTTTCATTACCGCACTGTCTGCTTCGTTTCAAAGAAAAATTGGGCTTTCTTGGAGGCGCCTGTCATTTAGATACAGCTTCACTTCAGACCCCATCAGAAGGGACACTCCCCAGCCATCACTGTGGAATCCAGCGTTCACTGAAAAAATAAATTGGATTTCATTACATGATATTGTATAATGTGGGGTGACTTCCTCCCATTGTTATGTTGGGTGGATGCTCAGATATTTCTGATTTTGATTTACTGGTAATTGCTTCCTCATGGAGTCGGCCTTTCCCCCCACCCCACAGGGGGAAGGGTCCCAAACAGATGCCGCCACCAACCCCTGTTGCCATTCTCAGCCTCCTACCAAGCCCGACCTGTTCCTTAATGAAGCCACCACACACTGAGCTGTAGCCAAGGAAAATCAAGAAGCCGTTCCATCAAAATATCTGTGATGGAAAAGCCTGTTCTCATTTGAACTTGTGTTTCGCTTCTGTCCCACCTGACCTGCAGGGTATGCGCAGGGGGGTGATGGGAGAACACGTGAACACTGGCTACTGTCAAAACATCCTAAATCCAGTGACTCGACTCTGTTTATATTTTTGCTCTGCTTTGCCTTTGAAACTGCCCCTTATTGGTGGGTTGGCTGGCTCTATGGCTCCCATACATTTTAAAGCTGTGCTCCCCAGAGTTTGCTCCAGTGATGGAGACCTGCACTTTGTCTTTTAAGCAGATAAAAAGAGAGGTCAGTCAGAAGTAATTCCCCTACTCCTCGTATAAACAATTTAACTGCTGCAGCAACATACTTGCTTGGAATTACTCCCTCAGATTCAATTCCCTTTTCCTGCTCCACTTGTAAAAATGGTTAGTGTCCTCTATAAACTGCAGCTCACCAAGGTGCAGGGCTTGCTGTGCGGTTGTAGAATAAATGTTAATCTAATACAGGTTACTAGGTCAAATGCAATCACAGGCTTGTGGGAAAAGCTTAATACTGTTCTGCTTCTTCTAACACAGTAAACCTGGATATTATATGATAGGTTAAACACCAGTGAACCATGGCAAGAATTTTCTTGAAAGTAGGATTTAGTACAAAGGAAACTACACTGAAATGGTGACCTAGGATTGACTTTGCTCTTCAAGAGAGCATTCTAAGACACTGAAGTGCACTGTGAAAATGGACTCCTTAAAAATGTGACGCTCTCGAATTCCTTGCTCAGGGGACGAATGCCAGTTGGAACAGCTGCGACACATCTAAAGGTTTCATATGTTGTCAACTATGGCTTCCATTCCCCCTTACTCCCCCAAAATTCATGAGTGCAGATACATACACACACACAAGCTTTGCTTATGAAAAGTTAGTGTGGCATTGGATGGCCTGTTAGAATTTGGATCCCAACTTGAACAGCAAGTAAACACAGAGTCAGGCGTGCATCTGTGGGCCAACTGCTTGAGAAGACTCTATGCAGATCTTCTTGGTGGTGGACTCCTCACTGTTTTATGTGGATGTTAGTGCATTAAGTGTTCTCAGCCCATATTTGTGATCAAATGCCAAAGCTGAGATGTACATATGCTAGCAGATGTACAATAAATGCTTCAGTAAATGAACATCAGATTTCAGGAGAGCTGTAAAGTCTGGTTTGCGGGACCACTTCGGTTGTGTCCTGCATGGAGACAGGGGACCAAGCCAGGACTAATTTTTCAAAGTCTTGTGGGGTGTCTTGAGTGGGTGCTCTCAAATTCTCATAATTGACATTGTAATGGCAGTGTACCATCTTCCTCCTAGCTTTCTATTGAGACTGCATTCAACAAACAATCATGGCAGGGAAAGGAGCCATGATACACAAGCTAGAACCCACATCTTTTCCTGAAAGCAGTTGAGAACGCAGCTTTGTTAACTTTTGGCTCTAAAAGAAGTTCTTACTGGGCTCCAGGGATTTGTTTGACTTGTGAAAAATACATTTGTGCGTTTACAGATATAGCATAGCTCTCAAGTGATTAAGCTAGATCACTTAGCATATTAGCTGACTTAGAGTGTATAGACATTTGATAAAGGGCCTCTCTCTGCTTGGGTTTGCAATTAAATGACCGAATTAATCAGATGATGCATTCCTGGATGGTTATGGAACTCTAATGAAAGTAGCCCCAGGTTTGTGAGTGAACCTTAGGAAAACTACATAAAAGAATAGGAACAGGCTGGATATAGCTTTTGCTGAAATGTATTTTTTAAATTCTATAAAAAAATCATATTTTAAGGAAACAAACCCAATGAACTGGATTTCATTCTTAAACTCAATTGTTGGCAGGAATAGAAGAGACCTTATATGGTTAATTTTTGTGCTGTGGCACTGCATAGCCGTCATCTCTGGCCAGCCCATCCTAATCACCACCCTTGCTGTGCTCTGCCTTCTGTACTGTGAGCAGAGGGCTGGCCACCAGGACTCTGGAAAGCTGGCTGGAAGGAGGCTGCTGAAATGGACTCTCATTCAGATAGTTTCCCTCTAGCCAGTATTAGAGGTAGTTTCTCCAACAGAAACTGGGACCCTGAGGGCTTCCATTGATTGGGAAATGTCAAACACATAATACGGAGATGACTTAAAATGCCCGAGGCCCCTTTTCTCTCTTTACTGCAGACTGAATGGTCAGGTTTCTCTCTCTCTTTAGGACTCTATTTCCTCCCAAGTTTTTCTTTGAAAAGGTGTAATGAGAAAATGTACCTTTTTCCATAGCTTCTGTGTATTCATTGAGCACAACTGTTGTTGGCAAGGGCTGTGCTATTGCATGCTTTCTTTATGATTTTGATCCACAAGTACCACATTGGGAATATGTACAAGTTAGTAGAGACCAACTTGGCAAGTTTTCAGACAATGGCTTGCTTGGGATAAAAATACCCAAGAATGTGATATCTTTTTAGGAGGCCATTGACAAGGCTCAGAATGGAGATGTGGCCTCTATAGAGATGTCTGTTCTGTGAGTGGATTGGCATTAGGGATCTAATTTAGTTTTGCTGCATCTTGACTGTATGACCTGAGTCTATCTAAGCACTTTGTGCCTCAGTTTCTTCATCTGCAAAATGGAGATGATACTATCTAGCTTCCCCTTTATACCTTTATGACAACTAGTTCCTGGGGTATGTGGGCCTGTTTGCAGTGTCAGCTCATGACTTTTTTCATTTCCCCCAGGCTCTTATTTCACTCCATTTTTTATCTGTCTTGAGGCCCTTGACGCTGTCTCTTGCTTTGAGCCTTGCTACCCCTTTGGATTTAGTTTTCTCATTAGGTTTTCCCAAATTTTCCTAGTGACACCTATGCCTCCACTCCCAGCCAAGCTTGCCATAGGCTGGCTGGTGTGAATGGCTATTTCAGGTATTACCCCGTAGGGATGGTAGGAATTTAATGGTGGATTGTGTGTGAAGCACCTAATACAGAGTAATAAGTAATTCTTGGGTCTCATTCCCTTCCCTTTCACAAGAAACATCATCAATGACCAGATGAGGCAATTTGGATCGATCACTTAGAATCCCTCCATCTATGGAAAATAATAATAATAATAATAATAATAATAATACTTAATCCATCAGGTTAGTGGTCGAGTCAACCATATAAGTTAGGAAGTTCAAGTCCTGTCAACTCATACTGAAAACAACAACAACAACAACAACAACAACAACAACAAAACAAAAATGAAGCCCCATTTAGCCAACTCCAGTGATGGAATTTGGGATTGGAGCCATCCAAGTGGTGAAAAGGGTTTGCTGTCCTAGGCAACTTACCTCGTAGACAAAGCAGGTACAGGGCTTATGGCTCACAATGCTTTTAAGGACCCACAAAAATCTCTTAATTTCTTTCATTAAGTCAGAAAAATAAAGGTAAACTTTTAGATTAAAAGAAATGTTTTAATGCATAATAGCAAGATTACATTTTTATAACAATGATGTTGCAAAATATAATTTTAAATATTTTTTGTTTATGAAGAAAAGGGCCACAAAGGCCAAAGTGCCTATGCGACCTGTGAAGGTCATGACTTTGTGACTGCTTTGACAATCTTAATGGCTAATGCACATATCACCATATTTTTTAGTGATATTATTTGCTTTTTATAAAATTTAAGTATGGCTGGTATACAATATTAGTTATACTCATTTCAAGTGTACAATATGAGGTGTGACATTTTTATACCTTACAATGTGATCACTTCACTAATTCTAGTAGTAATCATCTGTCACCGTGCAAATTTATCACAATATTATTGCCTATATTTCTCTTTACTTTTATCACTCATCCTCCCACCCCCTCCCTCCTTGTAATAGTTCCTTTGGTCTCTGTTTCTATGAGTCTGCTTTTGTTTTGTTTTGTGACAACGTGGATGGACCTAGAGAGTATTATGCTAAGTGAAATAGGTCAGAGGAGGACAAATACTTTATGGTTTCACCTATATGTAGAATCTAAAAAAATAGAACAAATAAAACAAAAAATATCACCATTTTTAACAGAAGTCCCTCTCTTCTTTCATAGGAAGGAAATTCCTAACAGATAAACAGAGCCACTTAACGCTGGTGACTTCCAAACCAGGGTAATTGATTACAGTCACCAAAATAAAATGTGCTTCTTTTCCTTACCAGGGAGACAGTTGTGGGTAGAGACCCAGCCTCTGAATTCAGAAAAGTTCCTTAGCGCTTCCATTTGTACTTGATTTCCTGTGACCAGAGAACTGGTATGGGATTTATTTACCATCTGGCCAAAAAGAGCTAGGATTGGGTAAAGTAGGAGAGATTTTGTCAAATGTAAAGTTACATTGATAATCCAGGACTCATGATGCCTCGACTCCATAGCACGGCAGTTTCTAGGATGCAGGGGATACGAATGTATTTAGCTCCCGTTGAATAAGGGGAAGAAAATTGTTCTCTCACTGAGTGTGGGAATCAAAAAAGGGCCCATGATTAGAAAGTCCGAATATTCTTGTCAAACCTTCGAATTACTGCAAATGAGGTTCAAGCCTCTGTTTTTACTTTATGTCATTCCACCTTGTTTTAAAACCTCTAGAGAGGCAATTCCCCTGCCGATCCCCACCCCAAACAATTGCAGCCCATCTCTAAGAGAAGGATAGCTACTGTGTGTAAAGTTATCCCAGCTAAGCAATCTGGGCTCTAATTTCATCGCAACATTATGAAACTGATCAGTTTCTTTGTATAAAATCTTAAAAGGGCTCCATGGACTCTTTAAGCCAAAAAAGAGCTTTTGAAAGCAGTTCAGGAAATTACCATCATGGAAGCGATTTCCACATGTGTCTCTCAATATTGCAGTCTCTTTCTTTAGGTGCTGATCTCTCCTAGACTGTAATAAGAAATGAAAGAACAGCTTATTTTCCTTTTAAAAGGAGACACAATTAAAAAAAAAAAAAAAGTCCCCAAGAAGTCTGTATGTGGGAATGACACGCAGACCATAGCTTTCTTTCCTTGGCTTTTGGGCCAATCTGTATTCTCAATTTGCTATGAGTATTCCATTTCATCTAGGTCAGGAAGAATTACATGTGTGTAACTGAAGTGGAGTGTGGATTTTACACAGAGCATGTGATCCTAAGAATGCAGAAAAATGGTATAAATTTGCATCTTCTTAGGAGGAGCCCGCTCTAAAAACAGTGAAACCATTTTAATCTGATAAAATAAAAAGGGAAGCGGTAGAAATTTCATTCGGAGACTTTACACAACTCTTTCTTTTCATTTGAGAACAAAATTATAAAATCATCTGTCTATCTCTCAATAGTCTTCGGGGCAGACTTCTTGAATTGCAGTGCACACTAAAATGAAGGTTAATGCCACGGTATAGAGACAAGGGGAAGAGCTTTTTTTCTTGGGGAACGATTCATGCCCTTCTTCCTGGAGACCCATCAGGAGTGAAAATTGAGGCTGCCTGTGGGGCAGAAAGGCCAGTGTTTCCAGAAGTCCCTTATCATTAATGAGGACACAGAACACATATTCTTCAGGGCATCCAAGCGCCCCTGATGCCCTGCCATAGAGCAGAAATGGCTCCTCCCAGAAGAGTCACTAATTATTTACTGGAAACCCACATGTGGCTCATTTTGTGGTATTTCTTAAGCTTCTACTTTTGAATTTATATGAGCCGTAGGCTTGGTCTTTTCCTTCCTCTTCTCGCTTTGCCACTGGGCTGTGCAACCCACAGTGGAGTCAAATTTCTTGGAATGGGTTTCTTGTTGATTCATGCTCATGCTTTGTCCTAAACTCCCTGTTCGTGTGTCAGAGCTATAGGATGACATGTATAGATAGACAAACTGTCCTTAGTACTCTTCTGGCAAGGTATCTGAGAAATTCAGGGTAATTGTTTAAAGAGAACATTTACTGTTGAAGTTGGTCCTAAAGACTCAAGTTAGTTTAATTTTACAAATATTTGTGAGTATCCACTGAGTGTGGCTCTGTGATAAGTGATGTGAGGAACAGAAGGATGGAGAAGGTTTGGTTCTGTCCCTTAAGGACTTTACAATCGGGTAGAGAATACAAAAGGGTTTGTGAGAAAGTGAATACCATGGGATGGATGCTCAGTGTACTGTCATACAAATAATGGAACCTGCAGGAGGAGTGTGAGTTTGAATGAAGAATGGAATTGGGCTCGAAAGCTAATAAGAGTTTCATCATGTAGATAGGGTAGGAGGTGAGAGCATTTGGGGCAAAAGGGACAGGAGTAAAAAAGCATGCAAGAATGAACCAGTACTGTGTGTGTGTGTGTGTGTGTGTGTGTGTGTGTGAGTGTGTGTGCATGTGTGCATGCGTGTGTGTGTGTGTGTGTGTGGTGGGAAGTACAGAGTAGTATAGGCCTTGTGTGATAAATGCTGCTGGAGATACAAAGACAAATCAGGCGCCAGGACCTCCCAGTCCAAAAGATCTAGTGTGGGAGAGAGGCATGTGCATAAATAACTTTAATATGAAACAGACTGCAAGAGATGCTAGGGGAGAGCCGTATGACGTACTCTGAGTGCATCTCAGTGAGAGCTAGGAAGGAAGAGTTTAAAAGACTTAGCATGATTAGATCCAGGGAATAAGACAGAAAAGCCAAAGATGACTTCTGTATTTCAAAGGGAGTATGGTTTTTGAATAATGAAATAAAAGATAAAACACATTTTGCTCCTTGTTCAGGTAAAATTTGTAATTTTTTTCTCTAATTTAAAACAACCACTGATTTATCTGATGCATATAAACTCTAAAATCTACTAAAAAACTCTAAAGTCTACTAAAAAACAGTAACAATCCATTTTTGTACTGGCCTCAAACCCTATCTGCAAATAGGTGCCTTCTAAAATAAGAGTGCTGTGCATCACATATGAAGGGTAAATGTATTTGCAAATGAGTGAAAGGGGTGGAGTAGAAGTGATGAATTTAAAAACCAGAAGGATTTTACATCTGAAGCCTCAACATCTGAGAAAGTCCTATAAAACATTTTTTCTTCCATTTGCTGTTGGAAGGACTGAAGAGAGATGCCTTGGTGGGCTGTGGATGTGGAAGGGACTGATCTCTGTGTTAGGTTGGAATAAGTCACAGCTCTAGTGGATGGGAGACTAAAAAATATGTACAATAAGCATGATGTCTTGAGAATAGGAGGGTTGAATGAGAGGGATGGCTGAGGGCTGTTGTTTACTGAGCATTTACTCGTTGTCAGCATGGTTCTAAGCATATTATAGCTACTGACTCATTTGAAGTTCATGATAGCCATATGAAGTAGATCTTATTATTATATTCATTTTACAGATGAATAAATTAAAGCATTAAGCTTAAATAACTTGCCAAGACACACAGTTGTAATTAAGTTGTACCCAGAGCCTTTACATGTTATTCTTTTACTAAAATAAGTCTCTGTGAGAGATGGCAAAAGAAGAGAGGTATTTGACCTTAGGGTGTTCCTGTTTAGATTTGAGGAAAAGAAATTCGTAAACCTTGAGGGAAATTCCCTGAGGCAAAAAGACTGGATCATGGGATCTCATACTTTTAGAATTTTTAAAGCACTACGATCTATTTCTCATTCAAGATAATTTCTCATTTTTCAGATGAGGAAGCTGAGACTGAGAATCCATTAAAATCATCACATAGTTGCTGCAGGTTAACAAAATATACAGCACTGTGCTACCTAGAGAGGCAGAATGACACTTGCCAGCTTGTTGACATAACCAGACTGTTTGCACAAAGATCATGAAGCAAAGGTCAGGCATCTTCATGCAAAGTTCTAACTCCAGAAGGGAACCTTGTAGCAGAAGGGAGAAGGTCTACTGGACTTTCTGGGGAAGCAAAGTGGCAGTCAGTTGGGCTTTGGACGAACTTTCAAGTGAAGTGTTCACACTTCTCTTAAGGTCCCCTGATTGGCTCTTCAGTCTTGGCTACCAGCAGACCAAAAATAACATCTCTTTTTTTTCTTCATAAATGTACTTCTAATAAATTCTCAATGTACAATATAGAATCTATGTTGGAAGGCAACTTGCTTTTCTGATCAAATCCGATACACGTTTGCATTCATTTAATGGTTAGTTGGAGTCCTTATACAGTCAGTTTGAAAGTGTGTGAAGCAGGTTTGCACAGTGGTGAGGGGGTTTGGCAGATAACCTTGAGCTGGCTTCAAGTTCAAACTCCACAATGACTTGCAGGTTGTGTAACCTTGGGCAAAATTCTTTACTTCCATAAGTCTCAATTTTCTCATGTGCAAAATGAGTGAGATAATAATCCCTGCATTATAAGATTTTTAGGAGGATTAAATGAGCCAATGCAGATAAACAGCTTAGCACTTATCTGGCTCATAATGAGAACTCGATGTATCCTAGGTAATTACAACAAACAAAATTAATTCATTATAAAACCTGTATTATATAAGTTCATTATTATTGAAAATATAAATTACAGTAAGGTATATGATGAGTCAAGAGTTACCAAATTTTTATTGCAAATAGCAAACTTCCTTTTCCAAATTGGGTTTCCAAATTCAGATTTCCTTTCAGTAGGTCATATGATCAATAAGAGCGATCATTTTTAGAAAACCTTTTATGGGTACTTTCTGCGTTGTTCCTATTCAGTCATATGACGACTCCTGTGAAAAATTTCTTCCAGAATTTAGAGTTAGGAAATGACTTTCTCCCTCTGAGGCTTTCTTAAAGTAGACAAGGAAAGCCACTTCATTCACAACCTTGCCCATTTTGATTTGATTGTCAATAAATTTGGTGCTTAAGTTTTGTGTTCAGTTGCAGAAATTTTTGTTAGCATTGATTCACTTTTTTTACTCGTTTTAATAATTTTTCAGTTTTATGCTAATCGGGCCTTATATTTTAAGCTCTCTGAAAACTGTTTTTGTAAGTTGGAGGAGAGAAATGTAAGTAAATACCATAAAATAATATCACGTGGGTGGTTTTTCTTATATAAACACACTCTGCTCTCAGTTTTACATACCTGGTTTGAAACATTTTTTTATTTGACCAAAATCCAATCAAGATGGCAAAGTCAATTTTTATGTAAACATTTATGTTTTGATAGAATGGGATATGAAATTCCCGCCCCCACGGGCCATTTAATTGCAATGTGGAATGGGTCTTACAAAGGACTATAGGTTAAGACTATTATGTGGGCTGACCAACCAGGTGGGGACATAACTTGCTAATAAGTCAAAGCAGTTAATAATTATAAAATAAAACCAAACAACCAAGCAAAAACACCAGCTAACATTTATAGAATATTTTATAAGGTATCCTCATATATCTTGGCTCACCTACTTTTCATATCAGCCCTGCAATATAGAAAGCATTATTTCAGCTCCATTCTATATGAGAAAAATGAGGCTCAGATATGATAGGAGTCTCACAGGAAGTAAGTTCCCTAACCAGGAAAAATCTGACTTAATGTCAGATTTTAATTTAAAATCCCAGGTTCTGTCCACGTTGCAGTCTTCTTTCCCAAAGCCTAATTTCAGATTTGAAACAAGCAATGTCCTCCTTTAATCTCTGGCCCTGCACCCAAAGGTTTGTTTGCTAGAGGAGGATAGGAAATAGCAAAGGGTTTCTTAGTAAAAAGAATTATCTTCCAGGTATATTCCGCCTGAAGATTTTTCTTTTTCTTGCCTAAAACTAGGATGACCTTAAAATTAATCTCCTCATAGGTGTTCGGCAAAAGAAAATTTTGCAGCAACAGGTAGCCGAGTCCACTGTTTTGGAAGAGAATCACATTTGCTGAAATTGCTACACTATGTGGGCCTTTGCACTGAGGAGATCAATATCTAGAGCCAAAAAACATAACAGTGAATTCACTATAAGGCAAGTAGTGAATTTTGATGAACTTTCAATGTCTAAACTGAGAATCTTTGCTACTGGGTTAAAAAGAGTGTGAACAATTTGAGGGAGACTGGGTGTGGGATGAAGAATCACCCAACAAAGGAGATGGGGCCTCAAGAGGACCTAGGGGACACTCCAGGCAGAGTTTCATTAAACATATGATGAGGACAGATGGGTAGCTAGACCTGACTTGGTCTCTGGTTCTACCCACACGTACATTGTAGTTCATGTGTCAATGAACTGCTTAGTAGTGGTCTGGGGTGCATTCTATCATCTGGGTTCAATTCTTCCCAGGTCTTCCTTTTATTATTGTAAAATAGTGACTTACAAGAACCCCTCAGGTGTTACTATGGAGAAGTCACTGACCTGAGTGGATCTGAGCACCCTGGCTCCTGGAGTGGGCAGACTTGGATCAACAGAACCCCTGACAGCTCTGTGCCTGCTTCTACTGGGATGTGCCACTCCTTACCAACAAGCAAGCAGTGTTTTCCTAGAGACTTCATTGGAAGATCGTACAATACCTTTTCTTCTAGAGAATGTATTTCCTTTTAGTATCCTTTCCAGACATGTGTAAACCAATATACCTACGTTTTCCTCCTTAACCACCTCTAAATTTTCCGAGTTTAAACTTCTAAGCTCTCATTTGAAAGTCAGTCTCATTTTCCAAATAGTCAGGCAGGAATTTCAATGGGCAATGTGAGTTTGAATAATATTGCCCTTCTAGAAAACGTAACATTTTATTTTGTTTGCTCCAGGCACACCCATCACAAAACCACATGCCTTTCTTTTTAGCTTATAAGAGAACAAAAGTCATATCAGGAGTAAGAAAATCACCTGAACCATTCTTTTTATATTTCCAGAAATAGTTTATGGGGCCACTGAAAGATGTTGATGCTATCTTTTTAATATTCTGAGAAATAATCCTATTAAACAAAAAACAAGGGAAACTGTTATGCCCACAAGGCGGAATTACCCAAAGCCAACTGGTAGGGTCGGGTTACCTTACAAAACCCTAGCTGTGCACAGCTCCTATCGCTCCATCAAGGGCTTGGTGAATGAGCAATAATTGTGGATTCTGCTCATCTCTCTTTGCAAACTTTGTTCTGTGGAATTAGATACAACTTTGACAAATTAGAAAAGGCTCCCCCGTGCCCGCTGTCCCCAGAGTAGCACAGTCCGCTGATTGTGCGCTGGCCTTCTGAAGTCCGGCTGTGTCAGGCCATCAGCGGCAGCCTGGCCACCAGAGTACGCTTTTTAATAAGCAGGTCTGTCAGCACCAGGTTCTTCGGATCTTCCGACCTCTCCTTAATCCTCAGAACGCACTGACTTTCTTCTGTTTCGTTTATGGCAAAAGGCCCCGTGCAGGTAAAGAAATATCTTCTTTGTTTACAGGATACAGGCAACAAAATTAACCTTTGAGATTAACTGTAAATGAATGAGGATCATGTTTTATCTTTGCCTAGGACAGGGGTAGAGATTAACACATGCTTGAGGGAGTGGGCATGTGCACATGTGAGCATGCATGTGCATACCCCATCCCCACTCCCATCATAGCCCCACATATCTTTCTGCTCTTGTTCTCTCTTCTTTATTCATGTAAGGGTTTATTCTGGGATGCATAGAGCTAATGAATTATTCCATTTTTTCCTAATCTTCAATTCTGTTTTAACTCTTAGAGAAGGGAAAAGGATATAAAATATCAACATACTGTAAGTGATGCTTAATAAGCCAAAGGATACTAACTTATCTTTGGCTAAAGACATAGGATCAGCTTTTCCCAATGGAATTCTTTGGCCCAATAGAAGTGAACAGTGTCTTGGTGTAGAGCAAGAACTATGAACCATATTACAAAGGCCAAAAGGTAGTGTCTTTTCATTGGTTTACATGGCAATGTATTCATGTTTAATAGTGTCAGCTGGAAGAGTTGGTTCTCTAAGATACAGAAAATATTATGCTGGTAAATAACCCTCTCCTGTATTTATTTTGCAAATGAAAATTGATAAGACAAATAAATAAGAGATCTTCTTTATATTCATTTCTAACTGGTTATGTTCAAAGGACAGTTTTGAATCAATTACACATGCTTTAAAGTTAACACAAACAATAACCAAAACAACAGTTATGAAACAAAATTTGTACTGGAGAGAGAGTGGAAGCCAACTGCCTCATAGAGATGTTATTCTTGGCCTCTGGAAACTCCTGGAGGGTGGGACAAGATGAGATGAAGACTGGATTATTTTTGATCTATGGAGAGCTCAGAAATGAACTTTAGACATCCACTGTTTGCTGCTGAGAGCATAGACACCACCTATTCAGCTGCACACTCTCCATTTTTGCTGGGGTCTTCATCCTCTAAATCCAGTTCAATATTGACAAGGAATTACCATGGTGACCAAATCCAGGCACTCTATTTAAGTGCTCCTGTCTTTCTTTCTTGAAGTTGCTGAAATGTGTCTGGTACTCAGTGGGTCAGTGATTCATCATGGCCACAGCCACTTCTTGAAAGCATATTCTGATCTCAGTTTCTTCATATTCATTTAGATTCTATGGAATTTGACTACTTTTATAATTTTGTTGCCTTTCATCAAACGGGCTTATTTTCTGCTGGTTTCAGTCTCTCTCTCTCTCTCTCTCTCTCTCTCTCTCTCTCTCTCTCTCTCTCTCTCTCTCTCTCTCAATAGAACAAAATAAAGTGACATGTCAGCACAGAGAAATTTTATTTTTCACTCAACAGTGGCAATGACCATAACAATTATGTAAAAGGGAAAAGGGACTTTGTTGGAGGTGCAAGTTTGGGGTAATGTAAAGTGGAGAAATAGCCAGGTCAGTGCCCAGGAGCCCCTGATAAAATGATCAGAGTTTCAGGGGAATGAAAAGAGCATGTGTATTGGGATCCCCAGTTTTCCCATTATCGTCATCTTGGGCCAGGTACTTAACATGTGCTACATTGGTTTTGGCTGAGGAAAATGCTTGCAGGAAGCAGTTTTTTAAGTTCACTTGATATCTCTGGGAGGTAATAAAGATCTTTATTTACAAATAATGCACTTTCTGTGAAGTGCCTTTGTGTGGGCATTGCACATCCTAGCAAAACGATAGGTTCTTTGTTTTGCCTTGGCAGGTAGAGCCAAGATTCATCTGTAGAATGCTTGGTTTGCAGCCAGACATTTTACTCTCTGGGTGTGTGAAACTGCTCAAGTCCTTTAACATCTCTGTTCCTTAGTATTCTCATTTCCCGATTGGAGTTAATAGTGCTGTAAGAATTACTGAAAAAACAAGGGATGTAAGGGCTCCATTTTACTACCTGGCTTCCTTGGAGCTATCCTGCAAAATGCTGTCAAGTGTCACCTCCTCAGCGAAGTCTTCCTGGACTACTGGGAGGCCGAGTAGCCTTGTGTCCACCTCGGTGAGAGGAATTATCACACTACATGGGACCCTGGGTTCATGAGGCTATTCTACCATGCACCCATAAGCTCCTTGAGAATAAGAACAATAATTGTCTTCTTGTATCTAATGAAACTTAGAACCCAGCCCAGTAGTGGCTCACAGAAGGCCCTCAGTAAAGACAAATGATGGACAAATTGAACTGTTATTAAAAGGGGTGCTCCAAAGAATACTAGATTTGCTAATGTCTGTACACCAGCTCCACCAGCAATGTATGAAGCAAATTAAAAAAAATTTTAATCGACTTACATTTTCTTAAAATAAACTTTCTTAAGAGTTCATGAATTCTAAGAAAATTAGAATAAAAGAACTTTATTGGGAAAAAATTTGGAGTGCAATTTCTCTCCCCTACTTTCTTATGTGAAACAAGTGAGAGGGTGTAAAAGTAATGATTGAATACTGGGGTGAAGGTGAAAGTTTGTTAAAACCCTGGATTTTATAGTCACATTGGTTGTGCCCAGTGTTCCTCTGTGACTTGTGGAACAATGCATCTTTTTATTTGTATGAGGTGAAGTAAAAAAATATATGAGGTAGGTCTTGTTGGTGTGTCAGCCTGGCAGGCAAAGAACAATAGAAGATATATTTTGGGTTTCTCAGAAGTGAGGACATATCTATAAAACTAAATTGATTTCTCTCAACACACATGACCACTTTGATAACACTCATCCAAGGAAAACATGTCATGGTTTTTCTCTCTCATCTGTTCTATCTTCCTTCCTCTTACATCCGGTATTTTGTAATAAAATTTCCAACAGATACAGGTTGTTCACAGTCACTAGCAATACATTGATTAATTACGTGTGCCAGATTTTCAGTATATAATTAAGCTAAACAAAACTGCATTAAAGTAATATGAATGATTTGACTTCAAGCCACAAAAACAAGAAAACTGAGTGAAAGCAGAATCTCTGACCTCACTCACGTTAGCATATTGTAGGAGACAAAACTGTAATCAGAGGTATAAATCAGACAGCTGCCACAATATGATGATGCAGAAGGAAGTTGTTCTGACCTTTGCTTTGGAGGATTTTCAAAGGTAGAAATTAAAGAGAACACTTTGTTCTTGTAGAAACAAAATTCTTCAATGAGGAAATACATTGAACAAAAATACACTTTCCTTACTTAAGTGAGTAAAGCTATTTTTTGTTGTTATTTTTAAAAGTTATTTTATTGTATTTTCTTCAATGTGATTAAGATATGGCACATTTACTTTGCTCAAAACTATTTCATGTCAACATGCTTTTACTGTCTCTAAAACCAAAATTTAAAGAATTAAATACATTCCACATCTACAAAAATGGAGAGTTCTTAATAAACTCCCAACTATGAAAGTGGTATTTGTTCATTGTGGACAAATTTGAAAAAAACAGAAAAAGCGTATAAAAAATAAAATCTATTTATAATGCACTATCTTGAGAATCTGGAGGTAACCACAGTTAATATTTCTTTCCTTCCAGTTTGCAGTGTGTGAGTGTGTGTGTTTATGATCATCATCTATCTACACTTTTGATATCTGCTTCTTTTACTTTACAGTATTTCACAAACATGTTTCCATTTCCTGAAATAGTCTTCATAAACAAATATTTAATTGCTTAATAGAATTCTGTCACATGGATAAATCATACTTTATTTAACAAGGTTAATTGTTTTCATTTAATTGTTTCCAATTTTTAATCATTATTTTTTAAAAGCAAAGCACTTGAGTGAAGAACACTATGCATAAGTATGCATGGCATCGATTTTTCCTTCATGTTATTCCAAGAGGAGGTCTTTCAGTAAAGAGAATGAGCAGTTTTAAGCCTCCTGTTATATCATATCAAAGATCCATCCAAAGTCCAGAAAGCCTGAGCAGCTTGCACCCTCAGCAGCAGTGAATGGCCACAGGACCAGCCCTGAAGGGGGACGTCCTCAAAGGAGAATTTTCATAGAAACCTGGGGAGGATGCACGAGGGGGAGCTGAGGAATTATGAAATGCGAGAATCAGAAAATCTTTCCTTGTTTTCCTTTATGCACAAATAGCAACAGAAGAAAAGAAGAAAGAGACTTGTGAAAAATGTAAAAAAGGCATCTGAATGTAATGTACTTTTTTTTAAAACCTGTCTGTGAAGTATGAAACCCTATTAAGAGTGAGTACGGTCATTCTAGGTAGGAGTTGATGGGCAGAGATATGACCAACTAACTTAAAAATGAAATGAGACAGAACACAGGGGACTATGTATCCAGACTTCCCAGTAAATGGGTACTTTCAAAATGCTGCTCACCACTTTTCAGACAGCTGCTCTTCTACCAAAAGCTAGCGCTTTGGCACCTGGCATCTATGTTTGTACCCTTACCATGGCTGATTAGACTGGCTGGGTCAAGCTAGGTTGGCTAGAGATTCTCCTGAAGATAATAAGTTGGTCTCTCACTTAAGCTGGTATTCTTTTGGTGGCAAAGAATAGGAAACTAGACTCTTATTGTCTTAAGCATAAGGAGATTTTGTTGACTCATGTACCCAAACTGTTCTAGGAGAGATTTAGGCTACAGGAGGGATTTGATTGAGAACTCAAATGACATCGCCAGGATCCAAGTTCCTTCTTGTGAGTTGGCTTAACCCTCAAGCTGAGTCCCTTCATGGTGGGCTCCCATCAGCAGTCCCAGGCCCACACGCTTATTCGGATAGGCCCAGGGGGAAGGGTGAGTTTGTGCCCAGCGTTCTAGACAAATCTTCCTTGTACTCAGTCTGATTGGCCTTGTGCCTTTTCCTGAACCAGTCACTGGCCAGTGGTAATGGAATCCACTGCTTAACTGAAGCAGATTTGAGTTTCCCTCTGGAGCCAGAGACAGGGTCCATCCCTGGTGAGGTCAATCCCTTGAGCACCGCATTGCTGAGAATTCAGAATACTGTTAAGAAAGGGAAAAAAACATCACACAGAAGCAATCAACAACTGCACGCTAACATCTCCCGTGTGGTTGGGAGTCTAACTTGCGAAGTTAGTTTATAGGGCAAATTCTGCCAAGTGAACAGAGCAGCAGTAGAGAGGCCAGGAGAAGCAGGTGAGACAGAGAGGCAGAGACAGAGGTTAGGAGAGAATGCCGATGGGCTTCTAAGTATTGCTTCTAGTGACTTTCTAATGTCTAGTTCTATTTCTACCCTCTGTTTTTCGAGAAACCTCTATGTTCTTATAATACACCTCTTTGCCTCAGTTGTTACCTGCGACCACATCTGCATCAATAATGGCTTCTAGAACATTCCCAACCTGCCACAGAAGCCTGCCTGTCTTTACCGCCTCCTTCAGCTTAGACCTGGCCCTTCCATTTAATAGGTCTGTTTCCTCTTTTAAAGGTGATCTTATAAGATGTCTTGTATTAAATGTGGCAAGCAGGAACAGGGAGCAATAAGAGTTGACCATGAACCTGAGACAAGCTGGCAGTAGTTTATCGCACCCATTCGATATGGGTATAGGGCGGACATTTGACTCCATTTACTTAGCAGATATTTATCAGTGCCCTCAACAGGAATGCTGCAAAATTCTTCAAAGAAGCCTTTCTTTCCCTCCCCCTACATCTTGGATGTGATGTTCAGTGAAACATGTTGATTTTTTTTTTTCTTTACAAAACCCATAAAAATGTCCTGGTTGACATGCAATGTTGTGACAAGCCCTAGTAGATTGTGTCAATCACATTGCTTTATGTTACATTAAGTGACATATTGTAATGTGATTGATACAACATGGTATGACACACCATAATGCAAAATATCATCTGGAAAATGTAGAAAAACAACAGAAGACTGAAAGCCGCTTTAACTTTTTAATTCTTTGAATGAGATGAAGGAAAACACCTCCTTCATCAGAATAGTTCCCTGGGAATGGGTTTAGGCCTTATTGGGGGCTTCCGCATGCTGTGCTGCTCTTTCCTTTGTAATTAATGAATGGTGTAGAAAATATTTATATTCTTTGGGGACTGATAAACTCTGAGTTTGAATTGAATGTCTTTAAGCTGTTTTTGCAGTTCTTTAGTAACAATATTTTTTTCTGGACATTAAAATTGCCTTAATAACTTTTATATGAAAAGAATTCCACCTTCCCAACCCAGTTAATATTCTCCTCTTTAAAATCTCTGATTTTTTTTCTCTCTCTCTTGTCGCCATAGAAAAAAATGCCTTTCCAGATTTCACTATAAGGCAATATAGTGATATATGTAATATTTCCAGAGTCTTACACAGTGCTTGGTGCATAGTAACACCTAAAAAATGCTGTTGAATGACTTCCTAAAGAATTTTCATCTTTTATTATATTCTATTTACATTTATTGGGTGACATTTTATTGAATATAGTAAAACTCGGTGGCTTAATACAACAGAGATTGGTTCTCTCATTGTTCTAGAGGACAGAAATCTGAAATAAAGGTGTCATCAAGGCCATGCTCCCTTTGAGGACTTTAGGGAAAGTTATATTTCTTTGATTGCTTAAGCTTCTGGTGACTCCATGGTTCGTTAGCTTGTAGCTACATACCTCCAAACACTGCTTCCATCTTTACATGGCCTTCTTCTGCCTCTGTGTCTTTTCCTCTTTGTGTAAGGATACTTATCATTAGATTTATAGCCCTTTGGATAATCTTGAGGATGAACGATCTCATCTTAAGATCCTTTACTTAATTACATCTGCAAAGACTCCATTTTCCAAATAAAGTCATACTTACAGATTTCTGGTGCACATATATTTTTTTTGGAGGGGGGCACCATTCAACCCAGTATACCTCAATTAATATTATTTTTGGAGGGGGGCACCATTCAACCCAGTATACCTCAATTAATAAAAACTAGATGGGGTATCTTGG
This sequence comes from Eidolon dupreanum, assembly GCA_028627145.1. Taxonomy (NCBI): domain Eukaryota; kingdom Metazoa; phylum Chordata; class Mammalia; order Chiroptera; family Pteropodidae; genus Eidolon; species Eidolon dupreanum. The sequence continues at coordinate 64,769,769 of CM053515.1, forward strand.
GGGGTTAACATTTTTAGTTGATGTTATATAAAATTTCTTTGTTTTAATCTATGTTTAAAATCTTTTCTGTTTATTTCCATGTCTTAATAATTATGGCATATGAAGGTAATTATATGTTTTTTTAATAATACATATCTTTATAATATCACAGGCAGGGTTTCTAATCTGAATATTAATTGGCACTATTAATTTAAGATGTAGAGAATTGAAAAGCTGAGATGAGTTTATTAATGTCAATACAGACTCTCAAAGTCCTTTAAAAACATGCCAACTGACGCCATGTCCTCCCTGAATGTGCTGTGAGATACATGTGATTTGTCTTCCGTTTAAGCAGAATGTAGGGAGGGATTCTGGCTAATTGAGAATTCTGGGTAAGTAGGGCCCATCAAAGTTTCCTTAACTGTGAATTTCATCCCCTTCTGCCTATATTCACGTACAGACATAGGAGTTCAGAGAGGGGAGAAACAAATGTCTGTGGTGACCAGGGAGGATCTTGTGGGAGAAGTGATGTGATAAAGGGACAGGATGGGAAAAAGTGGGGCTTCACAGTTCTGCTTCAGGGCCACCAAATGCTCATTCAAAAGAGTACTAGTCCTTGAAGGAATGTGGGGCTGGGCCCTTAGACCCACGTGCCTCTTAGTCATTCTGGCCAATATGCCTTGTGTCCATCTTTCTAGCAGCAAGACAACGTGACCCTGGATGTCTATTAACTTTTTCTCTCTTTGTTGAATATCTTGTGGCTGCGTAGAGTAATTTAATAAATTAAAATAATTTCTTTCAATTTTCATTGTGTCTATGTTGGTGTTCTTTTGAATGGAATTCAATTATTGAGATGGTATATATTACTTTAAATGATTTTATAGTGCAATCAATATGCACATTTTCATAATAAGTATTAATGCTTCTCGCATTCTATACCAGTGTCCCACACACTTAGCATGACTGTTAGGATTCAGGCAGCTCTGGATAATTAACATTTTATTTTATTCTTCCACTACACTCTGTCACTCACATCTGCATGTGGCCCTTCCAGAAGAAAAGAGAAATTCTGAAACAAACAAAACCATCTAGAAATCTATTACACTAAAAACATTTCATGCAAAAGTTTGGGAACTAAAATTTGCTGTGGATCTCTGTTTATATAGAATGAACAGACTCAGCTAATTAGAAAAAGCAAGTAGCTTAATTGCCTTTAGTCTTTGAAAAGGGCCAACCAAGAAGAAATGAATGTTTTCCTAGTAGATTTGGAAAAGAGAAAATCTTAACTAATTCTCAAACATATGTCAAAGGCCTCCAGCTAGGAAAACAAAGAAGGTACCTGGGGCATATCTCTTTAAGTTGTGATGAAGCCTGAGTATTTGTCATACCAAGAATCATGATCCCTATATTTACTAAATAAGATTCTTCTACAATACTGTTTGATTATATTCTTACAGTCAGGTATAGTCAGTGATTTATTTTAAGATTCAGTACATAGTAAATTATTGTCTAATAAATGGCAACCTGTTTAAATTTCTAAAATATTTGGGTTTCCTACAGCTGGTGGGACTACAAATTGGTGCAGCCACTATGGAAAACAGTATGGAGGTTCCTTAAAAAACTAAGAATTGAACTACCATATGATCCAGGAATCCCTCTACTGGGCATTTATCCCAAAGACTTGAAAACACATATCTGAAAAGATATTTGCACACCAATGTTCATAGCAGCACTATTCACAGTGGCCAGGACATGGAAGCAAACTGAAGTGTCCTACGATAGATGATTGGATAAAGAAGCTGTGGTACATATACACAATGCAATATTACTCAGCCATAAGGAGAGATGAAATACTGCCATTTGCGACAACATGGATGGACCTGAGATAATCATGCTAAGCAAAATAAGCCAGACTGAAAAAGTTGAAAATCACTTGATATCACTTAAATGTGAGATATAAACCTAAAAGCAACAAATGAACAGGACAAACAGAGACTCAGGGACACGGACAATGGACTAGTGGTTACCAGAGGGTAGGGGGTAGAGGAGGAGGGAAGAGGTAGACAGGGTAAAGGGAGTCAAATACAGGGGGGTTGGGGGAGGATGAAATGGGTCAAGGGGATCAAATATATGGTAGCTGAAAGAAACTGGACTTTGGGTGGTAATCACACAATAGAATATATAGATGTCAAATTATAATGTACACCCGAAAATTAAATAATTGTATTAACTAATGTTACCCTAATAAACTTAAAACATAAAAATAAAATATTTGGGTTTCCAGTGAGAACTCGACCCCAGTCCACAGTGTCTATAGAGAAGGCACAGGGTCTCACCTATATCTTCGCAAACAAAGAATAACTAGATTGCCCTTCCAAAGGGGCCATGAAACCTCCGGCATTTGTATTTTAATCATAACATGTAGACTCTATCTATCTGCTTAAAAGCAAATATCTAAATACTCATTGTTGTTGTTAACTCTTTGGTAGGGGAGAGAAAAATAGAATAGTTTTGAATTAGGGCCCTAAGCTAAATCGTAGGACAAAAAGAATTTTTGTTTGTTTAGTTCACAAGTATGGAAGGCTGAGAAACAGGCATGCCCTTTCATTGTCCTTTTGGGGACAGTTCTTGGTGGGGTGTTTAAAAAAATGCTTGCAAAATATCTTCTCTAGTGAGTTTGTATCAGGCATTGTCTCATTTTTTCTTTAAATAATTTGAGCTAAATTTTGGTGCTGATTCATTTCCTGTAGGAGAACCTCCTTGCCAAAGGCTATAAAAAGAAAAAGTAAGTCCTTCCTACACTTAACAGTATCAGAATCGTGTTGCTTCTAAACTTCAAATTGTCTGAGTGTAGAGCCTGATCTCACCTACCTCTATGCTATTTATTTCAAACCTTTCCCAGACCCAGATTTTTAAAAAATATTTCATTTTGTAATTCTTCTACATATTTTTATGTCATTTGGTCCCAAGACTATAATTAAGCAATACTGCTTAGAGTCAGAAATTTTTAAGTAACTAAATGAGAGCTTGAGTATAAATTTAAGGCATCCTATATTGCTTTACTTCTAGTAATTTGATAACATAGAGCACTGAATGAAGAAAGTGAAGAATGATAAACATATGAGGGAGTGTGCACTGCACATTCAGACCTTATCAGCTCCAGGATCAGTTATCTGTTTGAAGAAAATTACATTGCATCTGTCAATAGACTTAATAACTCAGTGCCTGCTATTTGATAATGGATAATCACACAAATTCAGGAAGCTAGACCATATGCCATTCCAGTTTTCTATTCTCTTATTCACCTTAATTTTCTAGATGAGTGAAATTATCTAGTTCTGGACTCAAGATGGCATACATGGAAACAGAGGAATCCAACCGTCCCTGATGTTAGCCCCATGCAGGTCAGGGCTGCCGGGTTATGTCTATGATCCTGGCATATAATTGAAATGGGCAGAATTTGGAAAATTGTAAACCTGGACAATGCAAGTGATTAATGGATGGAAAATAATAAAGGGCGCATGTAGAACAGTTGAGGTAATTGGCTAGTGGGAAACGGTGAGACTGCAGAAGCCAAGGACTCAGAATCTAAGGCATAATTCTGCATCTCTACATACAAATGGTAGAGATGATTTAGGGCGGTGGTCCCCAACCTTTTTGGCACCAGAGACTGGTGCTCCTATGGGATTCTAATGCCTAATAATCTGAGGTGGTTGATGCCAGCACTGGGCAGTGGCTGCAAATACAGATGAAGTTTTGCTCGCTTGCTTGCCGCTTACCTTCTGCTGTGCGACCTGGTTCCTAACAGGCCACAGACCAGTACTGGTCTGACTGAGGACACTTGATTTAGGGACACTTTTTCCTGGAAGAAAGGTTCCCTCAAAGGCCCTTTACTCTTACTGATTCAGGCTGCTATCTCTATTTATAGGACCATTTCTCTACTCTGAAATAATATAGTTATTGTATCACTTAGTAATGATTTGTCTACGAGTGTTCCATGACATAACATCAGTGACCAAAACAAATAGGTGTTTCTTATTCTCAGATATCAAGAAGACAGATGTAGGCAGTTTCTGGTGTAGATTTGGCTGCTCAGGGATGTCATCAGGGACTCAAACTCTTTCCAACTTTCTGCTATGCCCTCCATACCAGGCCTCTTGTCTTCATGCTTGTTTCTAGTGGTTACCAGGTGGCCACTGCATCTGTCTCCTCCTATATAAGACAGGAAGGGTGGGACGGAGCCATCAGCACCTGCCCCTTCACATCAAGAGAAGCAAACCTGCTCCAGAAACTCCCAGTAGATTTTGGCTTTCATCCCATTAGCCTGAACCACATCACATCTCCATCTTGAACTTCTAAGGAAGCTGGACAAACTAGTGTCTCACTTGGGACTGGGAATCTTGCCATTTGAAAACACTCAGAATTTTGTGAATCAGAAAGGAGGTAAGACTCCATTTTTCAGTTAGATGATGAGGAGGGAATGCCACAACCATCTATTTAAGATTTGTTGTGGAAGGAGAATAAGTGTTAAACAATGGTACTATTTCACATAATCACAGGGAAGTGGTAGTCCAGGTGATCCCAATAGTGGGGGTCATCTGGATACCACTGCAGCCTGTCTTTATGTGCTCTGTTTAATATGAATCAAATGGATGCTTTGGGAATTTGTATCAAATCAAGCAAAACCACAAGGATACACAATGGAGAGCTGACTCAGCAGGAATAAGAAATTGAATACATATTTTCAACCTGGATCTTGGCTGAAATTATCCCTTAGATTTCTATAAGGCCATAGTCTAAACTGAGCTTCTCTCTCTCTCTCTCTCTCTCTCTCTCTCTCTCTCTCTCTTGACTTTTTGGACCTCTGGTTTCTGTTGGCTGGGAATAATAATTAAGTCATGGTCTTAAAGACAGAGGTCACCTTGCTGAAATGAGTCTGTCATCTTTTAGTTTAATCACATAGAAAAGAACTTGAAAACAAGGTGGCTCACTTATTAGGTGTATTTTGTATCTATATTACTTTTTTTCCCTCCCAGAGAAGCTCATAGGGTTTGATCTGCATCTAACACATCCCCAGAAATGAATCTATCACCCTATTTTGCAGACGAGGATCCAAAGACTAAAAGGATTTTTCCTGGGTCACACAATAATAGTCATCACTGCAAATATTGCTGCAAAGCTCCTTCCACTCAGCCACATTGCCTTGCTACAAATGAATGTCCCTTGAAAAGCTAAATCATGACCTCAAAGGAGGACAAAGCCATTTGCATGTATTCCTTTTTGAAGTGATGATTTTCTTGACTGGTCAAGTAGAGAGTACAAAAGGCCTCAGCCTAAAGATTTGCAGAAAGCTGGGTTTTTTAAAATAAATTTATGAGAGCTTGATGATGTATCCATTTTTGTTCCTGCATCTTTTAAGCAAGAAAGAACTTATTTCCAATTTAGAATTTGTACTCCTCATTCTTGTATCTAAGCATGGAATAGCTATGAATCGGTATTTAACGTTGTAATGTGTGGTGATCTTTTTTCTTTCACTTATTCTCTCTTTCAACTATTTATGGAGTATCCACTAAGTCCCTGGTGTTGTTCTGGGTGGGGAGAATATGAGACAGACAGACAAGGGTGCTACTCCCCTGGGACTTCCATTCTAGTGAAGGGGAGACACAAACAACAAATATCATTATTAGTGCTTTTAATGATCTGAACTTAAAAGGTGGTAAGAAGAAAGTGACTTCAGGGTTTTCCCACCATTATTCTTTGGAACCTGATTCTTAGAACCTGACTCATGTCCCATGGATGGAAACTTGGGCTGGTCCTATAATTTCTCTAGTCATTTTAGTTACTTATGAGAAGAATCTCCAAAATATTTGAAGGATAGAGCAAAGTAGGTTTGCTGAAGGAAATGAAAACCCAAAGGGCCGTTGTGACCTTGCTCTGTGGGAAAAGGGGAGAGAGCATGGGAGGAAATGAGGTAGAAAGGCAAGTGGAGGCTGCCCAAGTCATGGTCCAGGAGTGTGGGTTTTATTTCCCAGTGTGAGCAGTGGCATTGGAAGGTTTTGAGCAAAAGAATGATACCATCTGATGTGTAGTCTAAAGATCACTCTGACTTTAGTAGGGGAATGGACGGCAGGGAAACAAGAGCAGAAATAGAGAAAGTGGTTGGGGAAGGCTCTTGCCCTCGTCTAGTGGAGAGATGAAGGTGATGTGGAGGAGGGTAGCGATGAATTAGGGAGATGCAGTCTCTTAGGTGTACCCTTCTCTTTTACAGCCCATAAAACCTACTAGAGAGGCAGCCATGTGCTAGTACTTAGCAAGTCCTTGCTCATTTTCACATGGATACTTTTGTGAGTTAAAGAAGTGCCTTTTAAATGACTTAGAGAAAATGTGTCTTTTTGGCTTCCCTAACTTCTTTTCTAATACCTCAAATCCCCACTCTAAATACAGGTCTTAGAATTATAAGGCATAATATTAGGCTAAGGTAAACTTTCCCTGACTCAGAATTTTTCTAATTGTCACACCTTGGCATAATTCAGCCTTCAATCCTTAGAGAAAAAGGATTTATTAAATCATGTGAGAATTTGGTTTTCTGACTTCTTAAAAAGATATTCTCATTGTCTCTCCACTTCTTCCCTCCCTCCCTCTCCCCTTCCTTTTCTTTGTTTCTTTGTTTCTTTGTTTGTTTCTTTGTTTGTTTCTTTGTTTGTTTCTTTCTTTCTTTGTTTCTTTCTTTGTTTCTTTCTTTGTTTCTTTCTTTGTTTCTTTCTTTCTTTCTTTCTTTCTTTCTTTCTTTCTTTCTTTCTTTCTTTCTTTCTTTCTTTCTTTCTTTCTTTCTTTCCTTCCTTCCTTCCTTCCTTCCTTCCTTCCTTCCTTCCTTCCTTCCTTCCTTCCTTCCTTCCTTCCTTCCTTTCTCTCTCTCTCTCTCTCTCTCTCTCTCTCTCTCTCTCTCTCTCTCTCTCATAAGGAAAAACAGAATGGAAAAGCAGTGGATTGATTTAATTTACTTTGGAAGAGAATTCAAGAGGTGGTGTCATCATTAGCCACATTTACATTTATATATATATTTGTCCGTAGTTGTTTTGAGGAGGGAAAAAAGGAAATTCACTGATAATTTCAAAAAATAAAGAAACAATCTCTGATAAAACCATAAACTACCCTAACAGCTGTCATAAAACTTCACCACAGTGTATGGTTTCAAAGCAGGATTTGTGAAGCAAAATCCATGATTAAAGTAAGAATAAAATGAGCTTTATGCAGTCCTTTTGGCCCCTGGTGTGTAACTTAAGACTCCCTACTCTGTGTCCTCTGCAGTTCTGGTTCTGTGAGGTAAAAATGCCTCTGGGAGGAGGGCTCTGCACATCCAGGTTGGGGAAATTGGTCTTGTTAACCAGAGGCCTCTATAATTCTTGCGATAAAAAAAATTAAGGTTGGAGTTCAAGGCAATAACTTTGCTGACATAAGCACAAAACACACCTTGTTGGGCTTCTCCACAGAGTATACAGGTTTGACTTCGATCCTTCGGACTGATTCTTCTTGAAAATTTAAGCTTGGCTAAGTTTTCCCCTTGACTTCCCCTTTTTTGTTAGATCTCACTCCCTTCCCCCCTCTCCCAATCTTCCGCCTCCCCTCTCCTCCCCTCTAGTCCAGGCTTTTGGGGCTTTCCTTGCCTCATCCTCATCTCTTGCTCCTTCTCACCCTCACCCCATTTCCTTTCATGCCACATTCTCCTCCTTTCTTCGTTGGCTCTTCTTGACCACCCAGCACCTTATGACACCTTCCCCCTTTTCTCTGTCTCTCCTCTATCTCCCTGTGGCCTCATGACAGGTATTACTAGATCACAGTGACTACAGATGTTTGTTTCCTGTATATTCAGACTCCATTTTTGGGGTGAAATGGAGGTGGAAGTTACTCTAAGTGTACAGATGGATTTAATTCAATGGGGCCTTTCATGGTTCTATGAACATCGAAGGGACACGCTGACTGTGTCCCGTGGGAGTGGAAGGAGCAGAGGTTGGGCACTGAGTGCATGTAAGGGCCTCTCACAGCCTCTGTGGCCTCAGGGTGCCTATTTGCAAGTAAAGGGGTCAGACCAAATAAAGTCTGAGATTCTTAAACTCCATTTAATCATCTGCATTTCTAAAAGTGAGGATACTCCTTATTAGCAAGGCTGCTGGGAAAAGCAAGATGTCTTGTAAACTAGACAATTTTCCAACATGCCTTTGAATATTGGGGCAAAATATGGGGCTCATAGGGTCATAATGGGAATGGAAGAGCCCCAAGGAGTATATGTGCGTAAGTGTGCTTTAGCCTCTCGGGAGAGGACATGTCAGATCTCTCCTGCCACCTGGAAGAAGGACTCTGAGGTGACCTGAGTTTGCCACTGGCCAGGAAAGACCTTGCTGTCCCTCCTTAGACCCCTGCTCCCTGAGCTTCCAGGCCAGCCCCAGCGTTGGTCACTGCAAGTAGGCTCAGTTTCCTCTGTGACAACAGCTGCCTGTTCCAATATCCAGTTCATGGGGCTGATGGCTGCCCCAGGAGGTGACAAGTTGGCCAGCTCTTCCCTCTGCTGGTGAGCTGACCTCCTTCAGACCAGTTCCAAAACAACCCCAGGAAAGTTATTCAAAGTGGGGGAAAAAAATACAAACCTAATGACCCCGGAGATCTTCTTTTCCTTTAAGACTTTTGCTTCTCCACAAATCGTCAAATTGCTCCTGCATCCTCTGCGGTCTTGTAGAACATTATCCCCACTGGCCTTCTCTGCTTCTTGCAAGCAGCAGGCTAGGCTGGCCAGAGCCTCCTTCTCTGATATACCCTGCCAGGACCATGGCCTCTAATTTCTCCAATGATGTTTCTGCTTTTTTCAAGGCAAATGAAACTTCATGGACCATTTCTTCCTTCTTTCCTAGAAGCAAAGGGCGGCTCAAGGGAGGGAGTGGGAAGCAGAGAAAGGCACTTCTCAGCACCCGCAGAGGAAAGTGCTGACACAGCGTGGGGCACTGGGACTCAGAGCCCAACGAGGAGCAGATGGCCGCTGCACGTGCACATTAATCAAACAGCTTCCTGTGCGTCAGGTGGAGGGAGCATGGTTTCTAGTGATAAGTGCTCAGTATTCAGAATGAGAAATAGAACAGTTTTACTTCCTCTCTCCTCTCTCTCGTCTCCCTCTCTCTTTGTTAAAGTAGGAGCAGACATTTTCCATTTCTAGCCCAGATGCTACTATTTCTCTGTTATTTGCACTTACTGAATTGAAATGCAACAGATGTTTCAAACGGGTTTAAAACTAAATTCCTCGTCAGAGACCATGACAAATAAATCGCACACCTAACTTTAGAGATTTTCTTTGCTCAGACTCTTGGCAAATTAATTTTTCCAGGGTGGAGAGGTGGAAGAATAATGAAGAAGAATTCTGTAATAAAATGATGGTGAAAAGAATATAATAATAATTATGATTATTTATTGACGGGGTTAGGAAGTTTAGCTACTCCAAGTGGATTTCCATCTGTTATTTTATTTGGCACTCACAGCTGCCCCCAGGAGGCAGGTATGATTGCCCCCTTTTTCCTTATGAAGAAATTGAAGAACAAACAGGATATGGGAACTGACTGAAAATGAAGCTGATCCACATTTAACGGTAAGAGCTTGATAAGATCATGGAATCCTAGGGTCTTTGAGCACACAAAACACTTGAAATGAGCTCCTTCAATAAACCAATTTTCCCAGCTTTTACCAACAAAAGTGGCACCCACATTTCACTGGACTTTAGTCCTCCCTATATAATTTCCAAGAGTCCCCATGGGTGCTTAAGATGTATTCACCAATGGCCTTGTTTTCTTTGCTCTCCTTTAAATGACAAAAGCCATGTGCCTCACTGTTGCCACACAGCTGGAGCTTCTTGTGGGAACATCTTTTCTTGTTGAGACCTCCTAGAAGTTTCAATCCCAGGCCCCTGTCATCCTGTATCCTTTAGCATGCCATGTGCTGGAACCAGGCTGTGATCCATGCAGAATGGGTGGCCCTTCTCCACAGCAGCCCTTCTGTCTTCCAGGTACCCCTCAGTCCCTAATTCTATCAGCTATTTCTTAGAACTTTATTCTTCCCCGGACCTGAGCTGGGTACAGCTCTCACGTGCTCTCATTGTCCTCTCCTTGTCTCTGGTCATCAGTTAAAGTCTGATTTGCTCACTGAGAGCACACCACTCTATCAGCGCTTCTGCTTCACATCTTCACATTAAAACGAAAACAAAAACAAAACAAAAACAAAAACAAAACAAAAACAAAAGCGAAACAACTTGAAAAGGAGTAGTGCATAGCTGCCAGAAGCTTTTCTGCTGCTCAAGTCTTTGCTTGCTCCTGTTAGGTCTTAGCTGGCAATTCTCCTGACAGAACCAAATGCCAGCTCAGTGAGTGGCCTTGCAATAGAGACGGAGACAGATCGCAGCTCTAACTCAGCCATCTAGTTCCTGAGGGTGATAGGAAAAAATGGTGGGAACTGTGGACTCCTTGTCATTCCTGCTCTCTCCATCGCCATTTCCTCTGCCAGATGGCTCTTCATTTCTACCATGTGGCCCAGTGTCTCACCTCCTTCAGGTCTTTGCACCAAAGTCAGTTTATTGATGAGACCTTTTTAACCATCCTATTTAACCATCCTACTTAAAATTGCAACTTCCCCATACTAGGCCTAACTAACCCACTTGTCTATGTATTTTTACTCCACAGCCCTTAAAAAAATACATAGAACATAAAATACACATAACAAAATTTACCATCTTAACCATTCCTAAGTGTATATAGTTCGGTGGTGTTAAATATGTTCACATTGTTTTATAATGAATCTCCACAACTCTTTTATCTTGCAAAAGAAAAACTGTATCCATTAAGTGATAATTCCCCTTTCTGCCTCCTCATAGCCCCTAACCCACTGCAATCACTATTCTACTTTCTGTCTCTATAAATTAGACTATTCTAGATACCTTATATGTATAAAATTGTACAGTACTTGTCTTTTTATGACTGGTTTATTTCACTTAGCATAATAGCCTCAAGGTTCATCCGTGTTGAAGCATGTGTCAGAATTTCTTTTCTTTGTAAGGCTGAATAATATTTCTTTGTATGCATGCACTACATTTTGTTTATCCATTCATATGTCAATGGACACTGGTGTCGCTTCCACCTTTTGGCTATTGTGAATAATGCTGCTATGAAAATGTCTCCATAACATTTTCTACTCTCTCATATTTTAAATTACTTACTTTTTTTTTTGGTCAGGCATATCCCATTAGAATACGAGGTCAAAAATTTCTGTTTTGATCCTTGCTATGTTTCCAGCTTCTAGAAGAGTATCTGGAATGAAGAAAGTACTCAAAAATATTTGCTGAGTGGATTAGAAGGCAGGAGAAGGTAATAAACTAAAAAAAAAAAAAAAGGTTTTAAAGAAATCAGAGTAACCAGTACAGTATTAAATGGTCTCTAAATATGAGTTACATTATCTCTTTTATCTTTACATTATCTGCAGACCAAGCTCCCTTTCTTTCTTCAGGTTACTGACGACATCAAAAGCTGAAAGCACAAGGTAGACCTCGGCTGCTGTCCTCACCAGTAGGACTGTCTCAGTTCATTTCTCACAGGGACTGATAAAGAAGGGTCTTTAGCCACATTTCTCATGACAGCAGTCCAATTTTTCATTGCTGCTTCCATTCTGATCCAGCTATATCCCTCAAGTCAAAATTTATGCATGAGTGAAGCTTACAGGAAAGAAGAAAAAAAGGGGAAAAAGAAAAACATGTTTCCATATTTGAGCTCTGTCCTTGTCTCATCTCCATCAAATATAGACCTTTAATGATCCAGAACTCAAAAAACAAAAAGCTTAGATAATAAGAGTGTTTTTTTAGAATAATTATTGATGAAACCAAAACCCAGTAGGGACTAGAAGTAACTTCCAAAACCCAAATATAAAATTGTCCTTTGAAGAATCTAAGTGTAGATGGCTGCAGTAAAATTCATTGAAATTGGTCACTTGGGGCCTTTTCTTCCAAAGAGTGGTCTGAGTATAAGCAACGACAGCAGAAGCATCTGAGAGCTTGCTAGAAATGCAGAATCTCAGGCCTATCCCTGATCTACTGAGTCAGAATCTGAATTTTAACAAGATCTCCAAGAGATTCAAATGCACCCCATCTTAGTTTAGGCTGTCGTAACAGAATACCATTACATTGGGTGGCTCATAAAAAACAGAAATTTGTTCCTTAGTTCTGGAGGCTAGAAGTCCAAAATCAGGGTACCAGTGTGATTGGGTTTGGTGAGGTCCTTTTTCAGGTTGTAGGCTGCTGACTTCTCACAATATCCTCATGTCATGGAAAGAGAGCCAGAAAGTAGTCTGGCACCTTCCTGTAAGGGCACTAATTTCATCCAGGAAGTCTCTATCCTCATGACCTAAGTACCTTCCAAAAGCCCAAACTCCAAATAACCTCACATTGGGATTAGGGTTTCCATATGTGAATTTGGGTGAGGGATACAAATATTCAGCCGCTGCATACCCTACAATTTGAAAAGCACTGGCTTAGGGTATTCACTCATCTAAATACTGCATCTTTCCCCATCTTATAGGCACACTTACCCTTATTGTAATTTCAGAGACTAAACTCTATTCTATATAAGTCATTTCTAAATCTGACTACAATAGTTATTTTGTATTTCTGTTGGAGCCAGTTTATTGTAGTAGGTCTTGCTGATTTTCTGATTGCAGAAGCAACCTTTTGAAATCACAGCATCAGAACCAGAGGTCGATGCAATTTACGATTCAGGGGTAACTTGCAGAAAAAAACTTAAAACAGAGCAAAAGCAAAAACTAGTGTGTTGGATCTTAATTATCCTTGCTCTTTTTTTTTTTTTTTTTCAGAATACTTAGGTCCCTGTCAGGCACTGTATATCTAGAGAAACTAAAGAGCTTTAAGTGAATTAATGTCATCTGACATACCTATTTCTGTTCCCCCCGACTAAATTCTAGAGATCCCTATATCCAAATTCTCTCATTGTATTTACCCCCCATCCCTGTTATCACTGCTTCCTATAAGTATAACTTGGAATTTAGTTGTCTCTTAGTGATATCATTTCAGATTATTCATACTTTCCCTCTTCTATCTGAATTATTAAATGAGCTTGGGGAATAGAAACATACACACAAATGACATCAACAAAAGTTTCTCTCCATGGAGCTCTGATGCCAATCAGTCTAATCAGTTGAGTCACCATCTTTAGTGATTTCATCCTTCATTTCTGGATGTATCCATACAACCCAGTTAAGGTACAAATGGCGTGGGGCTAGTAGTTTAAAAAATGTTTCACATTAGTCCACTTGTCCTGATGAAAATATGGTTGCCTCTGACTTCAAGAAAGAAGTTCATCTTGAGGTAGTCTTTGTTTTACAGACAATATTGTGGGGGTAGGAGTCCCAGTGAATCAGAACTTTAAGTTTAATGGTCATGGTAGTTTAACCCTCATTGAACAAATGGGGAAATTGAGTATTAGAAGATTTAATTAATCCACCCACAGTTGTATCGCTTGTGGGAGTCAGCTGAAGGGAGAACTCAGTGATACTTCCTCCTTGTATTAAATAAAACAAGGGGAAGTGTGCGGCCTGCCAGCCCTGCAACTGGACGCACTTTATTTAAAAACACAAGCAGGTGTGCTACAGGGGCCTCCCACTTAACCTAGTCACCAACTCCTGCTGTGGGAAGCATCCACACACAAACCATGAGGACATTTTGAATAAGAAAGTGGCATTGGAGGTTTCTATCCCTGGGAGTGTTAACGATAGATTGAAATTGGTCCTGAAATAGCTCACGATGTATTAGTGACCTCTTTCTGGAAGTGCCTCTGTAGCATTTTGCTTTCTTGTGAGCCACTCTTTCCATTTCCCATTGCCTTGAAGTCAAGGCATAGAAAAACCAGGCAGGATGTCTCAATTTGGGCCAAATGACCTGTGTAATAGCAGTAGTTACAATTGATTCCAGAGGACACACACTCTTTGCTTCTTTTATTTCTATGTTATGAGGCAAATAGAATGAAAAATGAATATTTGAGGCAAGCAGTGAAAAAAATCACCAATGGTTTCTCTGAGACCAGCATAGACGTATGAGCCCTCATCCCAGGGAGATTAAAACGCTTTTGACATGTAACACAACTAAGATCAGATATCGTGATTCTAAGAGCATCATTAGAAGATGTACCATTAGGGGTTCTTAGTGTTAATCACAGGTGATTACGAGGGCCTTGCCGTCTCACGAGTATCTCTCACGCATACGGAATCACAAACCTTCCCCAGCAAAATGATGGAAGGAGCTGAATCATAAAATAACAATAGTCAACTGCTGTTACAGGAGAGCTGTTGTTCCCTATTGTTGGAGAAGTTGAGCTTAAAGACAGGAAAGAACGAGAGTGAGTGATGTGGTTTGGTTTGGTTTCGATTTATATGATATGCCATATTTTAGCCTTGATTTTAATTCAGGTTGTATTTGAAAGAAGAGGAGATGTTTTGATCCCAAATATGATTAAGTTAAGTGGCTGGTCAAGTACCAAGTTCAGAATTTTCGATAGCACAGACTGCGGCCGGAGATGAATACCAATGTCCACACATGGCCAATGAGTGGTCTCTGGACCTTCATGCATCATGTTCTGTTGCTTCAGCTGCCCCGGGCTGAGGGTGGAAGGATGGAAGTCCTCTGGGAACAAAAATGTGATGTGAGGTCAGGGTTGGCAATCAGAGCCCCTTCACACTGTCAGAGGAGGAGCCAGGAGTTCAGGGAAGATGCTGAACACTCCTCAGATCAGTTCCTTGAAAATCAATAAAGCACAAGTCCCACATTATGTTACAAGAGACCTGGATCAGGAATCTTTTGTTAAAGTTAGTTGTGGGTCATTTGAAGAGGATTGAATTTTGTCTTCATTTATCACTTATCAGATATCCCCTTGCCTTGTTTGGATTATAGGCTAGTCTTTCACTGCAGGGGCTTGGTGACTACCTTGTGTTATCTATATTTTTAAGCTCTGATGAAAAAAAAATGGCCCCATTTCACATAATTATCCAATTATATGAAAGCATCTAAAAGTATTATTTGTGTTTTTAAAAGTATGAAAAGCCAGATGAGCCATTTATAGACTTTTACAGATGTGTATTTCCCCTTAGATATGAGTAGTTATTTGCTAAAGGTATATGAGGAGAAACTTCGAAGACTTCAGTTTGCCTCATGACTTTAAAAACCAGAATTTCAAAAGTGTCCCCAGATGCCTCTCCCACCACTCTATTTCACTGCATGCTTCAGTTACCAGTGGATGTAAGGCTGTGCCCCAAACCTTGCCATTCACCACATATAACATTAACTCCCTGCCTGAACACATCTAGTGGTTTCTCTGATGATAGATTTTTTTTTTTTTCACCCAGGCAAGAGCCAGAATGGTATTCTTCTTATTTCTAGATTAAAAAAAAAACAACTCTCTGGCCAGTCATGGAAGGTGACTTTGGTCATCAAGCCAGCAAATTGTGGCATTTCATAAAGTCTTTTTTTTTTTTTTTTTTTTTCTGTTGAGATCCTGAGCCTCAGGTCAGCTCAATAGTACTTGGTTAAAACCTTCAAGTGGCAAGTAGAAACTCCCCATTTCACACCACCGATGACCAGCTTTGGTTTCCATATTTGGCAAACAACCTCTTTTTAATGGCTCTGGATGATTCAGTGTCTCTAATTTTCAGTAGGTCTGTGGTCACCTGCACTGTAGCATGTTTCAAATGATGCCAGGCCAGAGAACAGTAGCCTTGTGGAGGAAGTAAAGGCACCCCTAAATTAGGGTAGAGTTATCATATTTAGCAAATAAGAACACAGAACACCCAATTAAATTTGGGTTTCAGATAACTAATAAATTTTAGGGTAAGTATATTCTATGCAATATTTGGTTCATATTATACTAAAATATTATTTGTTAAATATCTGAAATTTGTATTTAGCTGGACATCTTGTATTTTGTCTGGCAACCCTATATTAGGACAAAGGAGCGAGATCATTTTGTGTGGCCACTGGAGTGAGAGTATGGTCCAGCACAAAGACTCTGTGCCAGGAGGTCACGTCAAGAGAATAATCAGGTCAGGTTACCTTGAATTGTGGAGGAGAAATCCAATCCACTGCTTCTAGATTAGGGTCTAAGAGATCAGGATCTGCAATAAACAGAAAGTGAGATTAGGAAGCCAGATCTAAATCAGGTGACCAAACTTGACAGTTTTCTGTGCGAAGATGTTCTTTATTACCCATGCGTGTCTTTCTTCTTTTATTCTCCCTAAACTGCCCATAAAGATGGATGTGGTTTACTATCTAGTGATGCCATAGGAAGTTGAGCATTAATGAGGAAAAGATGGCTCTCTGTCCTGGCTCAGGACCCTCTGGGCGCTTAATGCTCACCAGCTTCTCCCCTGGTTAGTATTAAGATGCTGTCACAGGCTCTCTCATGCAGCTGATATGTAATGCATATAACAGGCTGAATAAACCGGTTAAGTAAATAGGCATGGTCCCAAAAATCTGCCACCATGGGGTGCTGACTCCTTGCTTCATATAACCATGCTGCTGGGGAGGGTGGACACTGCTGTGAAGGGTGGAACATTGGGCTAGAAATCAAAAGACCAGGGGCGCATGAGCACTAGGCTTTCCAGTCTATTTCTGTTTGCTTGCCCTCCAGTGAGAGATAATAATCCATGTCCTTTTTTATACAGGAGTGGCTACAATGAACACACAGGCTATGCATGTGTGAGTCTCCTGAAATGAGTAGAATACAAGATAAACCCAAGAGAATGCCGTTTTCCTGTGCTCGTTTCTGCTGGCCTTCCTTTTATTGTTGGGATGGCCACACATCCCAGTTTACCTAGGACCAGGTGATGCCCGTTGTCCCTGTATAATTCTCAATAGCACCTCTTTCATTCTCATACGTAGAAGATGCATTATAATGTCACTTGAGTTATGGTAAACGTGTTTGTGACTACAACCTAGGATATATTTAACAATAGAATACTTGAAATTAAGACCTGGTAATTTTGATTTGTTAGAGGTCACACAATTTCAAAGTGACCAAGGTGAACACCCAGTCTTCCAATCCCAAGGTCAGGACCCTATTGTTATATATAGTCCCACTTTAACCCAGAAAGCTGATAATGAGTTTCTAGGTAGAGAATGAGGTAAGAAGATCCTTTTTTTCCTTGCCATAATCCCATAGGATAGGATTTTTCAACCTTAGCAGTACTGACATTGGGAAGGATATTTCTTTATTTGAGGGCCAGCATGTGCAGTGGACAATGTTTAACAGCATCCCTGGCTTCTATTCACTAGATGCCAGAAGCACTCCTGTCACCCCCCCATTTGTGACAACCAAAAATGTCTCCAGACATTGCTAAACATCCCTGGGGGCAAAATCATGTCCCTCTGAAAATCAATATTCTTGGAGAAAGGGATTAAGATTTCTAAGGAGAAAAGTTTTGCTTTGTCTACTTTGCCGTGGTCACAATTGGACTTGGGGAAGTTGCCAATTATATAGTTATAGCTCCAAACCATAGACTTAAAAACAACAGTGACAATCACTACTAATACTTTTAAAGTTCTTTATAATTACCAAGAGCAATCTGTGCTTTAAGCCAAGGTTGCCTGGTAAGCTTTGGGAGGAGGGAGAAGATCTGTTATTGCCACGTGTGAGTTACGCCCACATGTGCAAGATAGCAGCACCCCCATGATTTGGAGAGTACAATAGATGTTCACAAGTGGGACAGCTTATTGTTGTCTGATTGTTGAACAGGTCCCCAGGCAGTGATATCTTATGCCACATGCCAGAGGGATCTCTGCTGGGTCTTTATGAAGGAAAAAAGGGTACACTGGTAATGAGTGAATGAGCACACATTGTATAATGAGAACACTGCATAGTTTGAGACCCATCCTTATATAGAAAAGTAAGAAACCGCTGCTGCTCCTTAATAAACAGTTCACACACTATCTAGAACCCGCTCCGTGCCCCACACCTGAAGAAAGATGTCTGCCTCTTGCTCCGATCAATATTGTTAAATATTGAGTCTGAATGTTTCCCATTCTCTTGCAGAAAGTATAGGCTTTAAGTCAGATTTTTATCTGATATCAGTTATAGCCTGCAAGTGTTGTGCTGGATACTGTAATGGGAGCTTTCTGAGTGTACTGTGTCCTCATCCTCCCTGTAAGATGAATGACCTCTATTTAAAAATATTTGTTGAAGAAAAAAGTAACTTGACTTCTCTCTTGGAGGGTGATG
Organism: Eidolon dupreanum; assembly: GCA_028627145.1. NCBI lineage: Eukaryota > Metazoa > Chordata > Mammalia > Chiroptera > Pteropodidae > Eidolon > Eidolon dupreanum. The sequence continues at coordinate 64,788,044 of CM053515.1, forward strand.
TGATTGCCTTCTGTAGAGAAGCATGGACATCATGATTCTGCCTATGTAACTATTAAAGCATACTCCTGAGACTCAGGAGCAGAGGGGGAGGGTACCCCGCTTATCTCTTTGTCTAATAATGTGAGTCAGGGCAAACATTGAGCTTTGGTGTAGTCTGTCTATTCTTGCTGGTCTCTATCAATTCTAGGTGAGAATGGAGGAATAGAAGCAGGGAGAAGCAAGTTCTCTAGGGGCATGATTGTTGACAGGGAATTATGAGTAATTAACATAGACATTAATCAATAATAATAAGAACAATAATGAGTCATAGTGTTTCAAAGAGAAATTAGTTTGGGATAAGACAAGGACCATGGGACACAGTGAGAAGTAGTGTCTATAGCACTTCATGGAGTTTTCAGACTTAAAGGAGAGCACGACATGATGGTGTTATAGAACCTGAGAATGGAAAACCCATCATCTTGTTCAGCTGAGAGGGACACTTGGTTATCAGTTCTGAAGAATCTCTAAGTTAGGGAATTCTAATGGCTTTGTTTTTATTTTAGCTATAATTAGCATCCTAAAATACTAAAATAATTGGTACTCAGTGATAAAAGCTGTGAGTGCCTGTGGGAGAGAGAACTAGATTTTGCTGGAGTGACAAATGGTCCCAGGGAGCAAGTAAGGAGGATTTGAACATTTACTCCATGATCCTACACAGTCCAAACTGTAGTGTTGCTGTAGAGGGAACACTGGAATGTAAAACAAGTACCATGAGGCCCTCAAGCCAAACTCTTCCAACTGAATAAATGAGCTAATTCTACAGTATTGGCCAGGAGATGTCTCTCGCTGTTATATCCCTTCTGATCATTACCTTGGCCATCAGACGGTTCTGCTACATTACTCGACTGTACTGCTGAGAGAGAATCAACAATGTTAAAATGACTCCATTTCTTTTATGAACTGGCTGTGGGAGACTAGAGTCCATTTCCATTACTGAGATGGGTTGTGTGCCTAACCAAATGCTTTTGAAAGCAGATAATTAGGTATTGCAGGCTGACATTATTTAAAGAAGATATTCAATGAAGATTCAGTTTTCAAATGTGGTGCTGTGAAATGTCTTCTTGCATGAAGATTATGCTTACTTTTAGAGTACCCCTGGGATTATTTTAGTTGGGAGTTTGGTAGGGGGCAGGACTGTCTTTCTGGAGCACACACTACAGTGGAGGCAGTGGCAATATTTTAAAGCCGCCCAATCCTTGAGAGCCAACCGTGAACAGTTCTGAGTAATTCCAGCCATACACACCCTTTGCCCCGGAAAAAAAATCACACCTTCATCATGCCCAAGAAATCAGGGTGTTGCTTTTGAAACTTTAACCTTCTTGTTCTTAAAATGTCAGTGCCAACATACATAGTTTGTATGCGCTGATACAAAGCATATTTGAAATCTGAAAGCATTTAAGAGTTAAATAATACAAGACCAGTATCTGGAATTAATTACTGAAAATGCTGGTGTAAAAGGAAGACATTTACTACACCTTTTAAAGCCCCAAGGAGAGTCTTAAAGAAAAAAGATTCTTTTCAGATGAAATATATAGACAACCTGGAGATGATAAAGGGGAAAATAAAGAAGACCTTTTCCAGATCTTCCCAGGTGATCAGAAGTAAAGGTAGGATGATTATTGACTCAGGTGACACCACACCTGAGTGAGAGCATGGGCAATGTCCACTGAGACCCCATCAATACTTCCAGAAGTTTCTAACTCTGGGGGTAACCTTATGAAGAAGTGACTATCTGTAACAGTGGTCCCCAACCTTTTTGACACAAAGGACCAGTACTCCTATAAGAATCTAATGCCTGATGACCTGAGTGAGGTCCACGGATTGCGATAGGAAGGCTGTTTCCAGCAGACAGTTTTCAGGAGCTGATTTCTAGATCTCGGTCAGCCAACATTAGAACCTTGATATTCAAAGTGTGGACTGCGGACCGGCAGCATCAGCAATACCTGGCACTTGTTAGAAATGCAGACTCTCAGACTGCAACCCAGAGCTACTGAGTCAGAGTAGCTGACAAGATTCTCAGGCAATTTGTTTGCACATTAAAGTTTGCAACCTGTTGGGCTTTACCACAAATACTTCAAAGACAGAGTCATGTCATTTAGTAATTCTTTTGTTTATTTATGTATTTAAAGAGTATTTATTGAATGTCTACTTTGTGCTAGACATGAGGCAAAGCCCTTGAGAGACAGTGCTAAATAAAGACAGGATTCCTGCCATCATCATATTTTGTTTTTATGTTTAACAAATAAACATATTATGCTCCTTACTTACCATCTCCATTTGATGTGCTTCATGTGTTTTGATTCATTTAATCCTCTAACAAGTCTGTGAAGAAGGTACCATCATTTTTTTACGTTTTAGAGATAAGTAACTTTTCCAAGGCCACACAGCTTGTAAGTGGCAAAGCCAGAATTTGAATCCAGATTCAGATTCAAAGCTCTGAACTATTATGTTATTCTACCAATGCATAAATCAACTATTTACAATCTATAATTTTGCTTTTAAAGAAATATGCAGAATGCTGAGGTAGTTAAAAATAGGGAGTAACCTCAGCTAGACTGGTCAAGGAAGTCGTTTGTGAAGAGTTGATATTTAAATTGAGACCTGTAGGAGGGGAAGAGCCCAGTTATGGGATAGGGGAGCAAATTCCAAGCAGAAGGAATAGAAAGTACAAAGTACTAGAAATAGAAACAATGTGATCCATTCTGAGAACCACCTAAAACTTTCATAACAGGAACATGTAGGTGATGGGGAAAGAGGTTAGAGGTCAGGCAGGGGAGGTCAGAAGGGCAGATCCCACAAGGAGGTAAGCAGAGTAGAGGACACAGCCTTGGAAGATAGGGACAGAGTTGGTTGGGAGATTATTCCAGGTATCCTGACCATCTGAGTGCTGAGTGGTGCATGCACTGGAGGGAGCAAGAGTGAAAACAGCAAGAGCCCTCTAGAGTCTATGTGAGTGGTCCAGCTGAAAGATGGCAGTGGCAATGGGCATAGTGAGAACACAGATTGGAAGGGTAGCAGAATATGTCACCCCTAATACGCCTCTCTGGCATACAGATTATCCTGAACTGATTATTTTTGGGAAATAGCAGACACAGGAGAAGCTCTGAAAACAGAGAAGTTACTCTTCTATAAGGGAAATTGCATTTATAAAAAAAAAAATTCTCCAGTTATAAGGGTGTCTCCCTTTCTGTACCAGGAAGAGAAGGATGACTCTAAATCACTAGAAACTCTTGTTAATCTGCATGACAGCCATACCTTTGTTTACTGCATTTCCTGGTAACCTCTCGGGTAACTGACCTCTCCTCTGCCCCCAATGTTTTTCTTTGGTCTCTAGCTGAAGATGGTCTTTAAGGTGGTGGACTGGACCATCTGTGGAGTTACTCATTTTTCCTGGGTAGCTCCCATGTGTTCATGAGGTATACACATTAATGAACTCTGTCTGTTGTTAATCTTTTACTACAGAGTCTCAGCCAAGAACTCAGAAGAGTAGAAGAAAAATTATTTTTTCTCCTCTACAGATTTAAGATCTGATTTGCAGGTAGGACCAACAGGAATAATTCCTTGGATATGCATGCACATGTACTGTTGAAAGAGAAACTGAGATATATTAAAAATGTTGAGTTTGTCTTGAGCAAAAATTGATTGGAGTCAGCCAACACCAAATTGGAAGTGCTGAAGGAGCTCCAACTGACAGGAGCTGGAGGAGAGACTTTTATAAAGAAAAAGCAAAGTAAGGAAATTATTGATTTTCTATAGCTTAAAGTGTAGTTGTCTGAGTGGACGGATGTCCTTAGGTTCCAATTTTGTGATCCTGAGGCAGTTACAGGCTTAGCTTTTGGTTTTCTCATATGAGACAGCCCAGCATTACAGCCATAACAGTTAAATTAATTGAATAGTACACACATGGATATGTGTGATTTTGCATTAGTGTGTGCTGCTGAGGGTGTTAGTAATTGGATTATGCCAGAGTTTCTAATTTTAGCACATTGGGCACATGGTTCTATTTATTGTGATAGAAAAAACTGGAGATGAATAGGTTTGGGTGGGTGGGAATCATGAATCTTTCGTAAGGTATGTTTAATTTTAGATGCTTATGGGACTTCCAGGTGGAGATGTCAGAGAGGCATCTATGTCTTTCCAGTATTTAATTCTGCATCTGGAATAGAGCCAGTACTTAATCAATATTTGTTCAATGAATTTCAGGAAAGAAGACCTCCCGGTATTAAAAGATATATAGGTCCCTAGGTGTTTACTATTGCCTGAAAGTTGCTCTAGCAGAGATCAAAGCCTTGCTCTAATAGTTGGGTGTAACATAAAAATGTAAACCATCACCATGACAACAAAGAATCAAACCAAGGATTATGGAGAGGCAACACATTAATTTAATTTACGCTAAGATATAAATGACAAACACCAGAACCTTCTTAAAAGCAGATTTCTGTAGATAGACTTCTGGTATTGGAAGGGAAGATGGTGTTAAGGTGTAAATGCCTTGCAAATGTATTTTATTTAGTAGAATATGTACAGTAGCTAGCACAAGGGCTCAATGAATGCTATTTTGAACAAGATGTCTAAGATGAATTTTGCTCAAGGCCAGTATCGTACCATTAAAGTAAAATTTATGACTACAAATTCTCTAGAGAATTTGAACATTGTCTGAAAGTCATTCACTTCATACAGCCACGTCATATACATGTCACATGTTGTTGTCTTCTTAGCTTTATCTATTCAAAGACTTCATACATATCAAGGTCACGGAATTACTCATACTACACTGTGATGGGCAGAAAAAGTAGTTTCTATATCTGCAGGCTGCTTCGAAACTTCATAACTTTGGTAAGAAGGGGTCTCGCCATGATTCTCCTTGGTCACTTGCTGGCTGCTGCCCTCTAAGACCTAGTTTTAGCTGGCTGCTTCTCGGGGCATTCTGTAGCTGATGAATTTGTGGTATGTTTCATAGCTCAGTTGTGGTCCAGGGGCCTCTCCCAGCCTTCTCAAGATGCTGCCTACTTCTGTAGATCACTCTGCACCTCTGTCAAGTCCTTCAAAGAGTTCCTGGACCAGGCTATCCACCGCACAGCCTGTAGGCTCACCTAGCCTCCTGCAAGGGCTCTATGATCTTATTCAGAGTCTGTTACAAATGCCCATAGGACTGATTACCTCCCTATCTCCATGCCTTCTTCAGAACTCCAGGAGAAAAAAGAGAGTTTTTCTTTGTCATCTTTCCCTTTTCCTCAAAGTAAACCCTGTCTTCTTTACTTTAATGAAGCTAAAATGGAGCAGGGGCATGACACATAAGTGATCAGACATTGTAAATTATTTCAAAAATATAATAGTTATACATATTTGGAGTTTGTGAGAGCCAACGAGAGGCCTGGGATAATGTAACATAAGGCCATGCAAAATCTCAAGATATTCCTGATGACAAAGGGCCTCCATTCAGAAATAAGAAAATTGGCTCTTGAAGGACTAATATCACATTTATTTGTTCTTTGGTTGCCATAGTGTCTTCATCAGCAAATAAAAGTCTTATTTCTCCAGTAACATAGAGCGGAGGGTCTAAGAAAATAATATTGATTTAATCCAGTGAGTACTTCTGGAGGCTACTGTGTGTTCTGCACTCTGCCCAGTGCTGTGGAGGAGAAAAATGATAAAAGACATATTTGCTATCCACAAAGAGGCTACAAACTTCTTGGGGAGACATGAAACACACTTATAATTAATGAGACCAAGTGGGATAGCATTATTAGGGTCACTGTGTTGCATAGACCTGGAATGTTAGAAGAAATGAGAAATGGACACTACCCTGGGCTTGGGGATCTCTAGACACAGTAGTTCATACACTAGACATTGAGGATGGCTGTATTGTAGACAGGCAGAGAGGTGAGGAAGGGAGGGGTGTGGAAGGAAGGAAGTTAGGAGGAGCAATGAGAACCAAGACTTTAAAGTATGACTGAATAGAACTGAAGTCCAATATGGCAGCCACTGGTCATGTGTGGTCACAGAGCATTTAAAATATGACTAGTTCAAATAGAGATATACTGTAACTCTAAAATACACACTGGATTTTGAAGTCTTAATATGAAAAAAATGTAAAATATCTCATTAATAATTTTTAAAGTCTAGATCATATGATGAAATAATGATATTTTTAATATATTCAATTATATTATTAAAATTCATTTTCCTGTTTCTTTTTCCTTTTTTTTAACAATGGCTACTAAAAAGTTTAAAATTGCATTTGTGGCTTGCATTAAATTTCTATTGGACAGTGCTGGGAGGGAGAAAGATGTCAGGGGAGAGATTGCCTAACTGAAGAAGTTTCCTACTAGGTCCCGGCTTCTCAAGAAGAACCTTGTTTTATGTCAAAAACGAAAACAGACAAACAAAAAACCCAAAACAGACAAAGAAACAACATTTCCACAGGAAAGTAATTGCTCATTCAGTATAAAAAGTAACCAAAAATTCAGTAATATTTCTAAACAAACCCACATTGTATGGCTTTCATACAAACTCTAGCAGTTTCATACATATAAAAAATGAGACAAAGGTGGGTAAGACGGCCTTAGTGTATACGAATCTATGGCCCTTGCACTAACTCTGAGGTCCCCTCGAGTTCAGTAACTATAACTTTGGAGCCACAGCTGGGAGGCAATGGTGCAGTTGGAAAGAGCAAGCTGGCTATCTTGGCTAGAGCCTTAAGTGTCAGGTGTGGGAATTGGGACTTTATTTCCTAGGCAGTAAGGAATCTTAAATATCCCACTCTCTTCTACCCTTTCCTTTGCTTGTCTAATCAGCGTAGCTTTCTGAGGAGCCCTTGTTTGCTGCCAACTTTCACTGTTCCTGCAGCTTGGATATTGCTGTAAGTGCCCTTGATCTGTGAAGGAGGAAATTGAAGGGAATTCTAAAAGACAGGGTCAAATCTTTCTGGGTGTCCTCAACCTCTTTTAGAATCACTGTGCAGTATCTGGTCAAGTATGCCAATTGAGGACCTTTCACAGGCATGGTGTGACAGCTGTGGAACAGTTATTATCTTGTAGCCAGAGACCCTGCTGCCCTCTTGTCTTCTAAGTCTTTAAGTATCTTGAAATCCTTTTCCCAAGTTGTGTTAAATGCTGCCTGACTTCCATTTTTAATGCCCAACTCCTTCTTGAAAGATTCAAAACATCCAACTTACCTGTCAGATAAAAGATAACCATGACCTCTTGTCCAAAACCTGCTGCTCTTGAGGCTGTTATCTGGGAAGCAGGTCTGTGTGGGGCAGTCCTCATTGTAACAAAAGACGTGCCACTTCAGGGTGTCATCTGAGGTCAGTGATAATTATAGTCAATAAGGTCCATATGAGAGAGGTGAAAAGGAGACGTTATAAACCTGGGTGACCTTGCTACTGCTTGGGACGCAGAGATTTATTTTCTAGATTCCTCAAGTCTTTCTGGGGAGATTTTGTCCTGTAAGTCTTGCTGACAGATTTATCCTGGGCTCCTGTCATCAATGGCTGTTTACCCACTAAGCAGGCAGAAGGCAAAAGCTGGGTAAGGTAACTGGCAGCTGAGAGGTCGTTTTTGAATCGGCGCCATGGAGTGGACATAAATTATATGTATTCTGCATGACCTTAGCTATTGCTTCTGAATTGTCCTAGATTTTTCCTTCGTGATGGCATTTGCATTGGTGTTAGCATTATTGTCTGTAGCGGTAGAGATTTAGGCCTTGCCTATACAGCATGCATAGGCTATTACAGTTTCTCTCACAGGAAGGATGGTGAGGATGGAGGCTTTGGTACCAGGCTTCCAGACAGCATTTCCAGGAACACTTCAAAACTGACAGACATGCCCTCTGCTCCTCACCCCCCGCCACACCCTCCATTTTCACCGCTCCATGCCCAAGAGGTTTTGTAAGAAGGAAGCGAAGGCATAAAGGAAATAAGGAAAGAAATATTAGAAAAATCATGTCCTAGAGAGACTTTTAAAGATACCAGGTCCAAAGTCTGTTTCAGCCTTTCTTCCACCGTGGAATCTGATGTTCAAATAAAATTGTTATAGTTAACTTTGTTTAGCTCATACTGTAAACCAGAAATGAAATAAAGATTTTATACATATCACCTCATTTAGTGCTCACAGAAAGCTTACAGGTACGTAGTGTTAATGTCTTCATTTTCCAAACAAGGGAACCAAGGCACAGACGTTAAAGAACATGTGTGATGTCACACAGCTAAGCAGAGATGGAACTGGCATGGATGCCCTGGAAACTAGTGTCAGACCCAGTAGGCCACAAACTAGACACAGTGGGGATGACCTCCAGGTATATGGTTTTCACCCCTGTGCCTTTCTGAGGAGATAAAAATAAACAGGAAATCAGGGAGCTGCTCTGGTTGAAGCTGGGGTGGGGAGCTGTCCAGATCTGACCCATTCACCTCTGACCCTCTCATACCAGGGTTCTTAAAGAGAATCAATCACTTCTAGTCTAGTTGAGTTCCCTCATGTTCTTGGTTGATGAAGCTGAGAAGCTGTGTTTGAAAGGTGCTGAGTAACACAGCTCATTAGTAGCAGGGCTTGGCCATCCTGATTCTCAGGCCACTGCCAACCGAACACCCCCAAATGGCACCATTGAGACATGAGGCTGTACCTGAAAACTTGCAGAAATTTCTCAGGGCTAAGAAGCAGTTGAATAGACCAAGCCCAAAGAATAACTAGAATGTTCTACAGAAACACAAAATTGTGGTACAACTAAGAAATGGCACCAATCGTCCAAGTCCCTGCCCACAGCTGATGCAGCAGCTGTTCAGGCCAAAGCCTCATCTTTCAAAATGATGCCACAAAGTGCCCGAGGCTCTAAGGATTTCTCATACAGTTTGGCTGGTGACTGAGGTAGTGCCCTTCATTGTCTAACCTAACATGTTCTCCCTGCCCTGCTGACACTCTGAAGTCTGGTATTTTTGCCTTGGTATGTGAAGGGTCCTTCTAAAAGAGCTACATCATACTTTTTTAGAAGGAAATTTGCTTTTGCCTATCTTCCTCCTCTTGCTTGGCTTCCTTTCTCTCAAAGAAAGGGACCTGATAGTTTTTACTTCAAACTTCCCTTATGGGCTTAAATCTGCCATGAGGTTAAAAAGGTGTAGGCAGCCATATTCTAATTCAGCCTTAGTTACTTGATCAGCTGCTCACTATGCATGCCTGAAGGGTTCAGGCCTGAGCACATCTTCCCTGGTCTGGGGAGGGAGATTAAAAGGCCCATCAGAATACATGGGGTGGAGGCAACAAATAGAAAGTTGCTTGAGATGACAATTCTCTTTTGTAGCCCCTTGACCTGCTCTCTAGGGCCGAGTCTGAGGATTCAGAAGTAAAGACTAAAGAGTTTCATGTCTTTGAAAGAAAGAATTAATTTTTCAAAACTTTCAAAATTTCTCTCTTCCTTCCAGGGCCAGTTTCATGGGCAGGTGACCTGTGCAGTTGTACAGGTGCCAGTGCAGAAGGGCTCCTCACCTGATTCAATGCTCCGCTGTTGCCATCTTGATATTTTTAATAAGTTTTGAATGTGAAGACTGGCATTTTTATTTTGCGTCAGTCTAGCTTGCAACCCAGTTTGGGATACGTGTGTTTGTGGTGAAGGTGTTGGGAAAGTTATCTTCGTAAGGGAGTTATGAACCACTCTGGTTTTCAGCACCCCCTTTTTTAAATTGAGGTGACATTGGTTAATCACATTATACAACTTTCAGGTGTATGACTTCATATTCAATATCTGTATATTTTACTGCATGCTCACTACTAAAAGTCTAGTTTTCTTCCATTACCATATATTTGACTCCTTTTACTCAATTTGCCTTTCCCCTATCCCCTTTCCCTTCTGATAACCACTATTCTATTGTCTGTATCTATAAGTGTTTTTTTTTAGTTTGTTATTTTTTTCTTTTATATTCTACATACGAGTAAAATCTTACATTTTTTGTCATTTTTCTTTTGATTTATTTCACTTAGTATACTACCTTAAAGATCTGTCTTTGTTGATGCAAATGGCAATATTTCATAAATACCTGTTCTGACATAAGAATATATGTTTGATTCAGAGTAAAAAAAAATACATGGATTATATGAGAAGCATGTGGTTACACTGAATTTGATATCTTGCCTTTATGAGTTAAAAGACTAGTCATTTTTTAGTGCCATGTGCTATTTTTGGCTTATAGATTCTGAGACTCAGATGTATGACCTTTTCTAACCAGTAACCAGTTTTTGCCTTGCTAGCAGTTAGGTTACCACGGGTCAGGGCCCAGATGCTTCATCTGTTGCTTTTCCCATGGGTACAGATGAGACCTCGTAATGAAGTATGGAGTTTCAGTATTGTTTATCATCCTTTTAGTTTATATTATTTAAAATAAATCAAATTACTTCTAGAAATTTCAGTTCATTACATTCAAAAGACGCAGTGTTATTTTTCAAAGTAAATGTTGAAAAATGCCAACATCATAACAAATTAGTTTATTCATATCTTTACGAAAGTCATAATAAAATATATATTGAGTATTTGAAAGAAGACATTAGAAAGTAAATGTTTCATAATATAATTATAATTATTAGTAAGATTATTAACATCAGGTTTAAGATATTATAATGAAGAAAAATAACAATGAAATAAGAGAAGAGCATAAATAGCTGAGTTTAAAAAAGGATAATGTAATTCTTAATTTCATTCGTCAAGGAATGTCAAAAACCAGAAGTCTACTTTAATCTATAATTTAAAGTGAGGCAGGGGCCCATTAGGCCCTGTCATTTGGTTCTGTAGCTATTGTTGTTTGCAAATAGGTATATATGGAACACCCTGCATGGCTGGGTAGTTTGGACCTGTCATCCATTCTCAGCTTTTCAGAGAAGCAGATCAGAATAGTGGCCCTCATTTCAAAAGACTGCAATGTTTGGAGTCTTTATGATTTTTTCAGCACAGACATCAAAAACCTAAGTACCTACAGGGGCCAAGAAAGCAATCAAAATGGGTATTTGCCTGGGTGGAGACTGGGATGAACTGAAGAGCCATGTCCAGTCTTAGGTGGGCAGCACTACTCAGCAACGGATGGTGGTTGACTGGAGGAAGTTCTGTTGTCAGAAGTGCTGAGTTTTTGAAAGGAGGTCATTTTCCTGGGAGATTTGGAATATTGGCTAGTGAATTAAAATTTAAAAAATTTTACTGTCCAAAAAGCAAACAGGCTCCTACAGCTAGATGTTGCCATGGATTGCCTATCTTTAGCCAGAACTCTCCATTCTTGCGTGAACTAAGGTATGGAAAGAGTAGAGGGGAGGGAAAACATCTTAGGGATGTTTTTTAGGCTCAATTTATTTTCATAAATGAGAGTAAACAAATTCCTTTTTCATTAGGTTATGGGGCGACCCTTTTTCTCGCTCTAATTCTGTTGACACTGGTCTTCCCTGGTTTCTTCTTCATGGACTCTATCTACCTTATTTTGTAAATAAGAGAAACTTTTTGATCTTTACTTCATATTCACTTTACTTCACTTAACTTGAAGATTAGAAAATAAAGGAGTAGGTATAGACATTTGTGGCTAAGAAGTGTGGAGAAGAGGGAAAAACAACTTTTTGGTTATTATTTGACTTGGTCAACATGAGAGATACACATAACATTATGGACTAGGTATATTTTAATAGAGAAAAAACTGAAGTAACTACATCATTTCTCACTCTCAATTCTGAAGTTTTGTGAAATCAAATGATTGATTTCATAGGATTTATGGGTTATTTTCCTTATTGGTGAGCTGAATAGACTAGGAATTTTTTTTATCAAGTTAATAAATAAAACATTTTCAAAGTCATCACTGTTTATCTGTATATGACATTATAATCACTCCTGTGTAAAACTTATAATTTTAGGTATTAAATTTTATAATGTCAAAATAACTATAATTTTAGAATTACCTGTGTCTCTCACTAGCACATTTCATAGATTACCCATTTTTATTTCTAAAAGGGAACCTAAGTTGATTTATTTTTTATAGAAATGTGTGTGGTGCGGTGTGTGTGTGCATTATGTGGTGTACATATATATTATGTGGGTTGTGTGTGTTTATGGTGTGCTCTGTATGTGTGTATGGTGGGTGATATGTGTGTGTGTCCCTTCCAAAGAGCTGCTTTTGGTGTTAACAGGCTCAATGCCATGGCCAAAGTTTCACTACAAGACACCTGCCTTCAGAGATGCTAACCTTTTGAGATTATCCCTAAATTTTTCTCTTCTTCTTTTCTTGTTGTTTTGGTTTCAAGCTATAGTTTCTCTTCTCACCAGCTTAATTATTTGTTTCCTAGGACTCTCTTCAGAGCCAAGTTTAAATTTGCTAATAATTTGCTTCCTTCTCTCTAGTTTTACTCTTTCAAACTTCCATTCTGAGTCATCATAGGCATTCTTCCCATTATCCTTCTCTTTTTTTTTTCTTTCTCTTTAATACTTCTTACTTAACCCTCTACCTCAGATATTTTCTTTATTTCTTATGGTTTAGTTTACTCTTCCATCTTTCAACCCCATTTTACACGATTTCTTGAATTCTTAGATCTTTGTCTTGTTTCCAACCCATTTTACCTCCCCATTTAGATGAATGAACTTCCTTTTTTTCTTTGTCCCATAGTCTTCCCTGAGAAATGAACTCAACCTCTCCCTCGTTTCTCTTCTCCCACTCATTGCCTCTCTCCTCTCTCCCCCTCTTCTTCCTTCTAGCCTTCTTACTTTCTTAGTTGTTTTCAAAGCATTTAAGGCAGCTTACAAAGATGTTTACAATATGATGAAATTAAAGAAATGAGAAGTCAGTCACGAGGAGAATCAGAATAGAAAATGTGACGTGAATGAGAAGTGAGGTTAGTCAACAAGTCAAGCCTGAGTCACCTTCCCCAGAGACTCCTTGCTTTTTCCTCTTGCTCGTCTTTCCTAAGCTTTCTCCTCTGGAAATATGTCAGAGAAGGCTTCCCAGAGCTTGAGGGTCAACAGGCAATGTGAGCATTTAGCCAACAGTTTGCTGGTGCCATAGATAAAGGCTGGGGTGAGAACAAATGGCCTTTGAGAGTGTCCAAATACCAGCCATTTTATTACGGACATGCAGCCCTTCCTGACAACTGCTTTTCAAAGGGAAAAATCCCAGTCATGGCAAAGAGGTTGGGTGTTTCCCCTCATCTGTATTTAGGCCTCATCACAGGGGGAACCGAAGAGTGGGTCATGCATCATCCCCAATATCATGTCACCTTCACAGAGCTGCACCTGCCTTTCCCTTTCTAGTTACAAAAGCCTCAGTAGAAGGTTCCTGAGACTCCCTCCACCAATTTCTCTTCAGGCTCTGGGCTGGATGCCATTTCTGCCTCTGGAGTTTTCTGTGGCCTGGGAACATTGTAATTTCTTGATGGCTGGTTCTACTATTGATCTTGATTTCCTTAAATATTTCTCTTTCCTCCTTCTGGAAATTTATGCCTGTTTCTGGTATCTGCCTTGTCCTCTGTGAACACTTAGAGAATTCATTTAATTTTTTTTTTTTTTTGCCTCTTCTGGCAGTAAATTTCTCTTGCCATTGCTCTGACCTCTTGTTCCTTATGTACTTAAAAATGTCTTCTTTGTTTCAACCTCTTATGTAACTTATCTTGCATTCATTTGGCACCTTCGTTTGTCTTATTTTTTACACTATCTTGGTTTTCCTCTGTAATTGCTGAGGATCTTCTCTACCTGATATTTTATACCTTGCCTAAATGCCCCTTCTTTGCCTTTGAATGATCTTTCTAACACCGAATGCTCTCCCCTTATGTCCCTACTCTCCCTTGCCTTGCTATTGATTACTACACATTTTCTATTAGCTGGTAATCACCTATCCAACTTTTCCACTTTTTCTTCTCCCTTTCATCCTATTGCTTTATTCCACTGTCACTCTTGCTGTAATTTTTTAGCCACCTAAGGCTGTTCTGACTTGAGATGATTTGCTGCTGCTTCTAGCACAGGCCCAGTTATGACACAGAAATGCAGCCCACCCATCTCTTTCTTCATTCTCCTTGCAATAAACAGCCAAGTTAATTCAAGTTCCTATTCACTGTATAAGAAATCACTCTCCAACCATATGGGATAACTTATGGCTGCAAATAAAATTCTCCAATGTTTTACTCCTCACAAGTTTTCACTTCCCCAGCATAGCTTGGATAGTCCAAGACGTTAAAATCTCTAGGGAATGCATGTTTTAATGAAAATCCACTTTCTACTTCTAGAATGTTTCTTCTACTCTCAGAGACTTGACTTTTCAATAACATTGTAGAGCATCACAGCTTTTCTCTTCTACTCTTCCCACTTCTGCGTATGCTTTTTTTAAGGAAGGAATTTCAGTTGTCAACTAAGTTTGCTTTCCTCAACTTGTGAACTAGAAGAATTAGCCTATATAAATATGGGTTTAAGCTTTTTCTCACTCTTACTTATGAATAAAAGCTCACATTAAGATAAAAAGACCCATTTTATCTAAGCTGATTCTGTGTGTGTGTGTGTGTGTGTGTGTGTAGGGCTACTTTCTACACTGTTTATGATGGCAATGCTGGCATTGCTCAAACCCAGCCACTCAAGTACAAAGCCAGGGCCTTGTCAGAAATTGTGGGTGCCACATGAGGTCATAGAAAACCCAATCGTTCTCCAGAATTGTTATAGAATTGCTTTGGAATAAAAAATAGGTACTGAATATATTATCTCTGTGATTGATTAAATGATTGACTTATTCATTCATTCATTCATTCATTCATTTTTCACTACAAAGCCTTTCCAAGGATATAAACAAAGCTGGCCACATAATCACTTTGACCTAGTCCATGTCCACACAGTTAGATAGAATTAATTTTTGCAAGGACATGATCTATACCTATTTATTAAGTCTTGATTTTATTACTCTCTGTCTCCCAGTGATGCTATGAGAGTGAGATGACATGGCCCTAGGAAGCAATAGAAAGGAAGAGCCAGAAACTAATACTATTAGTTAAGTATATTTGCATTTATGTTATTAGATTTTAAAGCCTTGCCTGGTAGATTTTTGATCACCAGTGCTTTGAAAGCTCTGTTCTCTGAATTTTTTGGGATTCCAGTATATAATGCCTAAAATGATAGCTTTTACCTGTCCTAATATCTTACAGAGTATTCTAGAAGCCAGGAACTTTTACATTGTTTTGATGACCATTGCTTCCATTTTTTTCTATGTCTCAGTTACCTTTAAAAGTATCACCATTGAAATATATGTAAATCATTTATTACCCTTTTAAGTATACCTTGAGCATACATAATGCTATGTTATTACTCTCAATATTTGGATCATCTTTTCAAAGTTGCCTATGAGTAGCACACTATCAGAAATTTGGGAATAATTTCTCCTTCCTCTCCCAAGAAAATCACTAGGCAATTTTCCCATGCTTGTTGTAGTTTCTGATTTTTTTTTAACAGGAAAAACATTTTATTAAATATAGGCTTAGTATGAAAATAGCTCTAACAGGATTAAAATAGATTTAAATTTAGACCAAGGTTTAAATGACTGATACTGGATTCTTGCCTGGATGTATGGTGGAGAGATACTCTGCTTTCTTCAAAGGTAGGAGAGAGATCTAGAGAATGAATCGCAGGTAAACATAGACAGGGAGCTTCAGAAGCTGAAGAAAACAGATTCTGTCACCCGCATAATTTTGCTTCAGAAGTTCTAGGTAGGGCAGCTGCATTTGCAATGGCAAGATTTTCCTTTTAACCTTTAAAGGTGACATATATCTTTTTTAACCAATCTGTTGTTGCCACAATAATGGTCCATAAAAAAAAAAAAAAAAAAAACAAAGCTAGTGGCATACAAAAGTAAATATTTCTTGCTCACATGTGTGTTGGTTGTCTGGTCCAGGCTTGGTGGGGCCTGGCTTACTCTGTGACTGATTTCAGGTCTGCTTCAGTGTTTCTTGTCATTCTGAAACCTGAAGCTCCAGGAAGCTACTCTTATGGACACCCATAAGAGCGCAAGCCCAATATGCCCATTTCCAGTTGTTTCAGCAAACGTCAATAAGCCAAAGCAAATCACATGACTAAACCCAAACTCAAGGAATGGGGAAGAGTGTTTTGTGTACCAGGAAACTATGTTGAAGGTGAGACTACTTCATACTGCTGTAGGAGATTGGGACTAGTAATTAAATATACCATAGACTCTGACCCAGTGACATCAAAACTTTGGACATCCTCAAAGACTGACATTTAAAAGGTGGTTGGGCTTTTAAAAGGCTAATATTAATAACAATAATATACATTTATTTTTATAGTAAATCATAAAATAATAGAACATTTTATATTATTCCAAGTTCTTTCATATTCAGTCTGATTTGGGGTTTCAGGTCAAATATAAAATATACGTGTGTGTGTGTCTATGTGTGCGTAGACACGTAACGATAAGTTAGAGACATTATGCTAAGTATTTTATGTTTATTATCTAATTTAACCTGCTCCCTGTTCCCATGAAGAAGTCTTCTCCTTTTGAGAAGTCTGAGCCTGAGAGAACTTATGTAACTTAACCAAAGTCACATAGCCAATAAAAGTAGATCAAACTTCATCTGGTGATGTCAAACATTTTCTTAAACCTACTGTGCTGTGTACTGCCTTCCCATTATATGAAATCAACAGCCCTATGAAGTAGATATTATTATTTTCATTTTACAGATCTGCAAAAAGAGAAACAGACAAGTAAACGAATCATGCATTTGATTTGGTGCACAAAGGGTGGGGCCAGCCCCAGAATTTGCGTCCTGCAGTGGCGTCAATGCTGGATTCAGACTGACCCAGATTTGTTTTTTTTTAAACTATTTTTATTTATTGGTGCCTTGTCTCTTTCTGCTGCCACATTTCTCTTGATTCTCCAGTCCTCACCTCGAGCTGTCTCTTTATAAATTTCTTGGGAGGATCACGCTGTGATGAAATCGCATTGCCACGCTCTCTACCTCCCTGCCAATTTGGGTTTATTTCTGTTCGGACATAGATTTGGCCTGCAGTGCTGTTGACAGTTATATGTTGAATTCATTTCAGGTTGCTCCCCAAGCCCAGCCCACAAAAGGAAATCAGGCAAAAGATACTCTTGCTGTTTTTAGGAGGCACATTCTAGAGAGCCTGAGAACAGAGAAAGCTGCCAGGACCTCCAAGAGTGGGGATGGGGCTAGGACGGCAGCATAAGGCTGACATGTGTTTACATGCATTTATATTATTATATGAAATGATTCCCTAAAGCTGTTTTAGAGGGGAAAAGAAGTCACAAAAAAATAACCCCAGGGAATAATAAAGTGAGGGAGCAACAGCTTGACCGACTTACTGTGATTATTGTTTTTTTTTTTTTTTTGTCTAATTGTATATTGACATGGTAAATAAACCTAGTTCAGTTATACTTCCTTCTCCATCTCTATTCACAGGTTGTGGGATCCAAGGGCCCACCTTAACTCAGTAAACATGAGAGTAACTTAGATGACAGGGCTCTCTCCAAATACTTTATTAGTATCTCCCAGGAGCCAGGCAGGACCTCCTTTATCTTTGCCAAGATGTTGTTCTGCACACCAAGCCCCACTTGGTGTGAGATACCCTTCTCTGTTGTTCAAAACTAGAGCAAAAGAGGCAGCCCCGAGACCAGGATTTGGAAGGAAGAATGTGAGGGGCCATCTCTCCCTGGAGAGATTGATGGCACCAAGGTACCATGGCCACTGAGCTACTGAATTCCCATGTTACCAGGTCAAAAAAAGTTAAAAGAAATAGTGACATGAGACTGCCATAGTCTTGGATGGGGCAGTGAAAAATGAACAACTTATTGCAAAGTTTAGTGTAAGAAGGAATAAAGTATTAAGTGGGGAAGGGGTTGCAAATGTGGCTTCTGATACCGATGTTCTGATTATGCTTTATAACTTATAAATAGAATGTACAGTGGGAAAAGCAGTAAACTGATGATGGGAGTCTGGGTTACTCTCCCTTTTCCACCATTGATAGCTGTGAAACTTTGGGCAAGTCATTTAACCTGCCCATGCTTTCTGTGAAAAGAATTATAGCAGAACCTAAACTGCTTACCATAGAAACTTGATTTGAGGATCAAATGAAATAAAATACATGAAAGAATTTTGGAAACTGGAAAGTACTATCCAAATATCAGGGTTTATTATTCTTTCTTAATCCTGCTATTCCACTGCCCTCTTCTCTCAAAGAACAGAAAAATTTTGGCACAGGATAATTTTCACAGTCTGGAACGAGGAATAAGATGTTGCCTTTGCACCCTTCACTGCTAACATCTGTCACCCCTCGCTCTGACAGCTGCTTCAAAGTTTCCACTATGAAAGTAACAAAACAGGGCTGGGTCAGCTCCCAATCTCTACTCTACCACACCCAAATCTTATTCAAAAATTAACATCTCTTCTGTTTCCATATGCTTGGAAAGAGGCCATGAAGGAAGGCTCTTGACAATCTTTGTATCCTATTTTTCATCTGGTTTGTGTTTCTTTTTCTCCCCTACCCTGATACTAGCAAATTATAAAATATAATCAGAACGTTAATATAAAAAGCAGCTTTACAACCCCTTCTCTACTTAATACTTATTCCTCCTTACACTAAATTTTGTGAAGAATTCCTTCGTTTCTCAGTACCCCACCCAAGAAAATTTCCCATTCAGTAATATTAATAATAATATATTTTTAAACCTTGACTTTAAATTATAGTGAGTGCCAAGAGGCTCTAGTTGCTATTTTGTTGAAATAATATCAGGTTTCCTGTGATGCTTTACATAGCTGTCATCTCTGTGATATGATACATCCATGATTTATTGACCTACTAAAAGTGCTGTCATTGACTTGTCATAATAAACTTTTCTTAAAATATTAAGGTGTAGAACACTGAGCGATAGCTCACACCAGTACAGAGCCTTGATTTGGTTGTGGATATTGATTTGGTGGCCTAATGTTCATCTCTTAGGCCTTGACCCCTTCTCACTTTTTACTCCCCCTTCCCCAGGGATAGTTGTCAATAAACAGAAGGCAGAGAGGAAGGGACAGCATGTAAGAAACTCTGAACTTGAAGGACTGATGAACAGCGGTCAGTGCTGTGTCTGGAAAGACTTCCTGGCTTCAGCAGAGACAAATTCAAACACCATGATATTTACCCAACTAACTTGTCTTTGTCAACAGGCCCTGTATCCACTGGGGTGGGGTGGAGGTGGGGTTAATGATTTTCAGAAAGGGAAAAATGTCTAACCCTGGAATTAGAGTTTACTGTCCATGGATATGAGAACAGGAAGGAATTTTGAATCTGGGAATACTCAGACACGACTGAGACACATGGAAGGCTTACTGCCTCCCTTTCAGGGACCTGTACCTCTCTGACCCTTCCTGGCTGGTTGTCTTGACTCTGGTACTGAAAGAGGTTGATCCTGGTGACCTGAATACTATTGTTTACTGAAATTTTCATAGGTTGTGGTTAGGGGAAAAAGGAGATAAGGGAAAAAGCTAAAGAGAAATGAAAAAGTATAAGTGAAAGTCAAGTGATAAACCCCAGTCTCAAATAAGGAAATACACGAAGCATTTATGGGTTTACATATGCAACCAAAACCCTAATAGATTGTCACCAAATTGCCTTTGAAACTCTAAACTAAATGTAGCTTTTTGACCAGAACAAATTTTAAATGAACTATTAAAAGTTTTTTTCCTTATTCACAGAAATTGCACTTGTACCCAATAAAGGATTAGGTGAGAGATAGTTAAAAACCTTGAAAAGTTTTAGATCCTTTGTAGAAATAACTTTTTAACTGAGGGAAAACAAAATTTGAGGATAAATAAAATTACATCTGTAGCAATATGTAATACATATTTTTGTAGTTTCATTATACTTTAGTCATTTTGTCAGGTTAGAAACATATAGTTTCCCCTTAATCCAGAATTTCACTTTGTGAGGTTTCAGTTACCTGTGGTCAATTATGCTCTGAAAATATTAAATGAAAAATTACAGAAATAAACAATTCATAAGTTTTAAATTGTGCAACATTTTGAGTTAGCGTGATGAAATTTTGTGCCCTCCTGCTCCATCTCGCTCCATCCTGCCTGGGATGTGAATTCATTCCTTTGTCCAGCGTTTCCATGCTGTATACACTCCCTACTAAGTATATACACTTAGTAGCTCACTCAGTTATCAGATGGACTATTGTCAAATCTCAGCGCTGGTGTTGGAATAATCCTTATTTTACTTAATACTGCCACATTCACATATTTATTACAGCATATTATTATTATTCTACTTTATTATTAGTTATTATTGTTAATCTCTTACAGTACCTAGTTAATAAATAAAACTTCATCATAGGTATGTATGCTTAGTAAAAAACAGTATGTAAGGTTCGGTGTTATCTGTAGTTTTAGGCATCCATTGGGGGTCTTGGAATATCTCCTTCAGATAAAAGGGGACTACTGTATAAATATGTTTAAATATACGAAGAATTTTGAATACTCAGAACACGACCATGCTTAGTTCCTCTGGAGATGTGAAGGCTTGAATAAGCCTCCAACAACAACAAAAAAAACAAGTATGCCTTGAACAAAGTAAGGTCAACCAGAACTTGCTTACTGATATATAAAAGGCCAATGTTTAGAGTAGAAGGCATAAAATTTATGTAGAGAAAATGCTTGTGTGTTCATTACAGGAAACCAAAATCATATTTAAGGAAGAATTTTGGTATTTTTTCATTATAATTTCACATTTTTAGAGTAAACAAGAGTAAACAAAAGAAGGTACAGAAATTAACTTTGCTTATTCAATTAGCCCTTTCATGACTAATACTTGATGTTGCCGATGCCAATGGATCAAAAATAATGAAGGTAGTTCAATTTTATTCTCCCAGAGTAGAATGCCAAGACATCAGTCACTAAATCTACATCATAGAATTGCTCAGATAATGAGACAATAAAGCATTTTGGGGAAAAAGAGGGCTTTAAATAACTATAAATATAAATATAAAATATAACATTTTCAGTTACCTGTTACCAGAAATGTACTATACATGGTTATGTTATGGCTACTCTAGATCTTAAACCCTTTGAGAATAAGCATGAGTTAATCAGGCAGTCTGTATGACTACTGGATCTATGCGATGCACTAGGCACTGGGAGTAGACTTTCATTTTTCTTTCCCATGCAACAAATATTTATTGAGCCTATATTATCTTCTAGGTCCTCTGGTAAGCACAACCAACACAGCAGGAAACAAGTGTGAAGAGTCTTCACAATGTTTATATTCAAGCAGAAAGGATTGATAAAATACGGAAGGCTTTAAAAAAAAAAGCTCAAACTGCTTACAAGCTAGATTCGAATGAAAGGAACATATTTGAAAGAGCAAGTACAAGAAAACGTATAATAAAAAAGTGTATATGTTTAGATACTCAGAATTTCTAAAGAATGGAAAGTCATGAGGTATGGAAAGCGTTGAAAGGTGATTCAGTGTTTTGTGCCTTGAAAGATGAATGAGATTGGGAAGGAAAGAGGCAAGGCTTTCTTGACAGAAGGAACATCAGTGGACAGAGACAAGAATAAAGGGATCTGCATCCTCTTTATACTCAGCAGGTCTGGTTCAGTGCCAAGGACTTGATGGGCATCCTACAGGGGTGTCAACCCTCCCCGCTCCTCCTTGAGCTTCTGCACACCTTTTATTGTTGACAGAATGAAAGAAAGGCTGGCTTATAGCACATGTTAATGTTGGCAATATTTGTGCAGGGTGACACACCAAGAGGATGCCTTTACCCATACTTGAAATCAATGCCTTGTTGACAGAACTCTTTCTTAGAGTTGGAATGCAGGAGGTCCCATGGGTCTCATGTTACTTTCCCTTAAAAAAAAAAAAAAACTGTTGAGAAACTAGCACTGAACTTGTGACTCATAGGAGCCTGGCACAAGACATGAAGAATTTGGTTTGGCTCATTCAGAAAGCCAATTGATTGAGCCTCAGATAAACCAAATGTAAAATGCAAATCCCTTTGTTCTTCTGAAGTTGTCTATCTCAGGACCAAATTTAAATGTTTAAAACAGTTTTTCCCCCTGCGTGGGGAAGGCTTAGGCAGTGAAGAAGCTAGGGAAAAAGATGTCCACTCGCTATTTTTTTCCGAAGATTTTAACATGGTAAAAGGATTTGCAGGTCCAAATAGAAACAAAAACATGATTAGTTTATAGAAAGTCAGTCAAATCTTTTGTTTGCTGTTATGGAAACCAAACAACTGCTGGATTGAATGATACTAATATTACATTTTTATTTTTCAACCGTTCTTAGAAACTTGTGGAGACACAGCCTAAACTTACAGTCTTAGGTTAATTCCACAGCCTGCATAATCTGTAAGAAAAAATTAACTACATCAGAGAAAGTACTAATACCCTAAGAGGAAATGAATGAAATCTATACAGAAAAACAAGCTTTACATACAAAAAATCAAGGAAAAAATTTGAATGGTAAAATTTCAAATTCAATAAATTGCATAGTGGCTTCATGAAGGACAGCATGTGTCTTGAAAGGAGTTCTGGTGAACGTACAATACAGCATGAGCTATCATGCTTGCTATATTTTGACATAAAATCCAATATCTATAGAGAGAGGCAGTTAGGAGGAAATATTTGTGAAAAATAGGTGAGAAAAATGATTACATAAATAAAAAAATGAGAGAGAATGGGCACATCTTCTTTAAAGAAGAAATCCAAATAATTTAAGTAGATACTCAGAGCTTAAACCCCTCCTTCTCTCTTGAGTTGGGCATAATGACTTGCTGCCAAAGAATAGAGTATGGGAAGGTACAAATAGTAAGTACAGTGGAGACACCTGGCAGACATCACCTTAAGCAAGGATTCAAGGTGAACGTCACCAGTAATAAATCGTTGTTGATATCCTTATACTCTTCTTCTTCTTTTTTTTTTTAAATTAGGTTTATTGGGGTGACATTGGTTCATACGATTATATAATTTTCAGGTGTACATTATAATTTCACATCTCTATATTCTATTGTGTGTTTACCACCCAAAGTCCAGTTTCCTTCAGCTACCATATATTCGATTCCCTTTACCCACTTCTCCCTCTCCCTACCCCTCTATATTTGACCCCCTTTACCCCATCTGCCTTCCCCCTCCTCCCCACCCCCTACTTTCTGGTAATCACTAGTCTATAGTCCTTGTCCATGAGTCTCTGTTTGTTTGTCCTGCTCATTTGTTGCTTTTAGGTTTATATCCCACATATAAACGATATCATGTGTTTTTCAACTTTTTCTGTCTGGCTTATTTCACTTAGCATGATTATCTTGAGGTCCATCCACGTTGTCACAAATGGCAGTATTTCATCTCTTCTTATGGCTGAGTAATATTCCATTGTATATATGTGCCACAGCTTCTTTAGCCAATCATCTATCGTAGGACGCTTTGGTAGCTTCAATGTCCTGGCCACTGTGAATAATGCTGCTGTGAACATTGGTGTGCAAATATCTTTTAGGATATGAGTTTTAAGGTCTTTGGGGTAAATACCCAGTAGAGGGATTGCTGAATCATATGCTTATACCCTCTTCTATGATGCAGTGAGAAGGGTACTTCACCTCTGTGGTATTCTCTCCAAAAATCTATGACTCCAGTCTAGCCAGGAGAAAACATCAGACAAACTGAAGAATGTTCTACAAAATACCTGACCAGTATTCCTCAAAACTGTCAAGGTCATGGGTAACGAAGAAAGATCGAACAGGTGTCACAGATCAGAAGAAACTAAGGAGGCACGACTAAATGCAAGATGATATTCTGGATTGATCTTGGAACAGGAGAAGGACATTAATGAAAAAACTGGTGAAATGAAAATGAAATGTGGAGTTTAGTTAATAGTAATGTACCGTTGTTTGTATCTTAGTTTTGGCAAATGCATCTTGGTCATGCAAGATATTAACATTAGGGGGAACTGGGTGAAGAGTATAAAGGAACTCTATTATCTTTGCAGCTTTTCATCAAATAGTGAATTTAAAATTATTCCAAATGATTACTGACTTTTTTTTTTATCTCCTATCTCTTCTCCATCCTAGATTCCATAACTAATTAACTAGTATTAAATAAGTATTTAACTAATTTCCCTATTTCATGACAAGAGAAACTGTTCTTTGCTAAGTAAAAGCAGACAATGGAAATTCTCCCTCGCCTAAAAGCTCTTGGCTTTTTATTTTCTGGCTTTTTTCTTTGGTCCCATGAGGTTTCAGTATCTTTATAAAACTTTGAGTTATCTTTATTCATGAAGTTATGAGAAAGCAAATTTGAAAAATTTATAAAAAAGTGATAATATCCCTCCAAAGATTAGATTCAAAGTACTACCTATAAATAGAAATAGCTAGATTATCAAGTAAATATGTATTTAAAGTAAAACATAAACTGTATTTTAAAATGGTACCAATCCTTAAAATTCTGTTACAGAACCCTGCATCCTGAGCAGAATATTTCAGAAAACTTGAGCAGAGGAAAAGAATCAAAGATACCTTCCAATCAAATACTTTCTTTTTATTTAAGGGTCTTCTTTCATTTTCTTTCAGAGCCTTGGGGTAGCCTCTCAGCTTAATCCCAGTGTTCACCAATCACTTGCTAATAACTGGAGCTGAAAGAGGGCTCTGCCCTAATGCCATTACGTTCAAGAGCCATGATTGATTGTGTTATAGTATGTTTTTGAAACCTAATTACTGTCTGTGTGAGTATCTGAACTCATTAATCCTTAGTCCTGTAAATAAGTAAAATTGACTAAATAACTGGATTTCTCTAATGATAGCTTAGGTTATCTTTGGACCTACTGCCTTGCCCTACCCTCTTTGGGGCAGCAAATTATTTTGCTTAATGGTAATTGCTCTCTAGTTTTGAAATCAATTTGTAAAAGTCGGCTTATAAAACAATTTTCCATGTTGCTCTGTGATTGCTTGGTCCCTATTCTATCTTTATGGTATTAATGAGCACATCCTGCGAAGTGTTCACAAACTATTGTGTTTGCTGATGACCCTCCTTTGTGAGGAGGGTCATATCACTAAATGAGATAAGAAGCTATGTGTGTGTGTGTGTGTGTGTGTGTGCGCGTGTGTGTGTGCAAGAGGGGGGGGAAGGGGTAGGTTGGAAGAGTGCCTTTATTTTTAACATACTAGCTCTATCTTAGCTTCTTTATTCCCACCAAAATAGAAAACAATTTTATGTAACATGGCTTAAATATACTCTAAATAATGTATTAATTACTAAAGGTGATTTTCTTCTCCTTTCTCTAATGTTCAAATCCAGCATAAATAGGGTGTGGGGCTTCACTGTACATTCCTCCTTGTTTTTTTAAAATGTTTTCCTTTTTGTTATCATTTTATTATCCATTAGAACTGTTCCCCAGATAGTAGTTTGTGAGGAAGAGAATTAGGTGATGTTCATATGCACCATGGGATTTGCTTCCAACCAAGATGGAATAACATGTACCAGATATGCTCTTTCTCGAAACAGTGAAAAAATCCAAAAGTAGATATAAAATAACAGTTTTCAAGACATTGGCTATCAGGCATTAAAGGACAGAGATCCTGAGAGATGAGAACAAATTAATTGAGCCCTGCAATTGCCAGAGTTTATAGCCTTGAGAAAGTTTATAGGCTGTGGTGCAAGGAGAAAAGACTTCCTGAATGAAGAGATAAAGCTTAGAATGTGTGGAGACCAAGGCAGCTAGAGGTCATAGGACAGAGTACCAGAGAGGAAAATACTACATAAAAGGAGAACGCTGGAGATCTATAGAGGGTGTTCTTTCAGTATTCAGCTGAGTACTGATCAACACATGTGTGTAAAGATACTACCCAGAAGAAAGAAAGAATCACTCAAAAGGATTAGAGAGAATAGGACCTGACATTCATAAAAGACAAGGAATAGTGCCTGTTTCCACCAGTCAGGTTGGAAAAACTTCACAATCCATTAAGCATTAGGTAGAATTTTTAGAAGGATTTGGCTTCAGTAATGGGCAACAAATAGCCCTAGACCAAAAGCTACCTAGTAAGTCTAAACAGCAAGTGAGGCATGCATTACATTTTCCAAATAACTTAATATCTCAGAAAAGTTTGAAAATATTTATAGCAATTCAAAAATATCTAGCACCTAACAAAATAAAATTCACAATGTTTAGCATCTAATGAAAAATTACCAGACATGCAAAGAAATAGGAATATATGACCCATCTGAGTTGAAAATTAATTAATCAAAATCGTTCTAGAACTAACAATAATGTTAGAATTGGCAGCAGACAAGGACATTAAAAATCATTAAATAATTGCATATCATATGATAAAGAAGCTAAAAGAAGAATTGAACAAGTTAAGTAGACATATGGACGGTGTAAAAAAGACCCAAATCAAACTTTTAAAGATGAAAACTATAATGTCTGAGATGAAAAGCACATTTGATGGGATTAACAGCAGGTTAGACATTGCAGAAGAAAAGATTAGTAAACTTGAACACATAGCAATAGAAATTCCAAGGAAACACACAGAGAAATAAAGCTCAAGAAAAAATGAAGAGAGCATCAGTGAACTGTGGAACAATTTTGGTCTACCTAATATACATGATATTGAAGTTCTCGATAGGGAACTTGGATGGTACATAAAAACATTGGAAGAAATAATACCTAAAAATTTCCAAATTTAATGAAAATTGTAAACCCACAGATTCAAAAAGCTTGATGAACTCTAACCACAAGAAACATAAAGAAAACCACACCAACCACATTGTAATCAAATTGCTCAAAACTAGTAATTCAGAAACCTTAAAAACAGCTATAGGAAAAAAATGCATTACACACAAAAGGAGAAAGATAAATGTGATGGCATATTTCTCATTAGAAACAATGTAATCAAGAAGACAGTGAAGCAATGTCTTTAAAATTCTGAAATAATGAAGCCTAAAATATCTTTCAAAATGAAGACAAAATAAAGATTTTTCAGACATCCAAAAGATGAAAAAAGTATTATCAGGAGAATTATACTACAAGAGATGTTAACAAGAATCCTTTAGGCAGAAAAAAACATGATACCAGATTGGGATATAGATCTACACAACATAATGAAGATCATCAGAAACATTAATTACATGGGAATATATATAAGTTTTTTTTCTTATTTGCTAAATCTCTTTAAAAGATAATGGAATGTTCAAAAATATTAATAATACAGTGTGGGCTTTGTAACATATGTGGTAGTAAAACATATGACAACAATAGCCCAAAAGCCAGGAGGGGGGAAATGGAAGTACATATATTGTGAATCCACCCATAAATTAACATTTACTGTTTAGTAAGTGTTGCAAATACTGTTTATTAATAATCTGGTACACATTAGAAACTGTTCTAGTGGTTATAGATACCATGGAGAGCAGAACAGATATGATTCCTGATTTCATGGACTATACATTTTACTGACTCAGCAGTTAACAGACAAGCACACAAATAAGCAGGATAATTATAGACCATTGTAAGTGTCATAGAAGAAACAAACAGGATTCTATAATAGAGACTAATAAGGTTGTATAGGAATAACTCAGAGTGATCAAGAAAGTTGTCTGTGATAAGGGGATGTTTGAACTGGTACTTGAGTGATGAGAAGAAGTCAGCTCAGTTGAGAATCAAGGGAGAGGATAGCAGGTTAAGGTAACTTCTCAGCAAAGACTCTGAGGTGGGTAAGAATCTGGCCATATCTAGAAACTGTCCAAGGGCCAGTGTGGCTGGAATTTAGTGAGAGAGGGGTAGGGAAATATGAGGGGTAGAGTGATGCTGGGGAAGAAGTCAGATCATGCGCGGTCTTGAAGTCATGGCCAGGGCAATATTCTAAGTATGCTGGGAGAACATTGAAGAGTTTCAATAAGGGAGTGAGATAGTCTGGTTTAACTTAAACAGAAAAAATAATTTTGTTGTAGTAGGGAGAATGGGAAGTAAGGAAATAAAATGAGAACAAAGAGGCTAGTCATGAGGCTATTTCAGAGGTTGAAATGAGGAGTGACGATGGTGAGAATAGACGCAGTGACAGTAAGAAGAAGAGAAGCAACTAGATTAAGTATATATTTTGGAAGCAGAACTGACAAATTGATGACAGGTTGGATGTGGGGACCTTAGAAAGGAAAGTTCTAGTAAGTGGTGGAGCTGTGATTTGACCCAGGTCTGTCTGAGTCTCAAACTGTCTTTGTTTTCAGTGCTACTATTAATAGTTTGAATGCTCTTTATGAATGGCATATCTTGCCAGTCATGGAAATGTCAAAAAGCATAAAACCAGAGACTTTGCCACCAATGAAAAGGATAGCTGACGATAAAAGAAACATATGTGAAGTACTAAATGATACCAGCAAGTGTTACAGAAGTTTAGAGGAAGAGGAGGAAGATGGGCCAAGGAAGTAGACTCAGAAGAGTATGCTTTGATGGGAAAAGAGAGCGTTGTGTGGAGGGTGAATGGTATGAACAAAGATCTGGAGGTGTAGAGTATTCGGGGAACAAAAACTAAACTACAAGGGCTTATTAGTAAATAAACCCTGAAGAGAGCTGGTTTTGAATAGGTGCCTGGGGGTAGAGCTGCACAGCTTAGAATGATTGAATGGTAGTGCAAAACCTTTAATGGCAACCTTCAGATAGATCAATTTATCATCATTGTGGAGCTATTGATTAAAATTGGAGAACTGATATCATACATTACATGCACCATAGCAATAATTTTAAATAAAAAGTTTTCGTTGCCAAGCATGTAGACACAGTCTGAGGCAAATGGTGAAAATAGAATTTAAAAAATTTCTCATTGTTTGAGGTCACTTCATATAAACAAAAAGTATCTTTGCTCACCCTTTGCCTTCTCCTCCTTTACCTTTTTTTTTTTTTCAATGTACTACTAGTTTTTCCGACTGTGGTGGTCTCTGTGCTCTGTGATAGCTCGAACTTTTTCGAGTGTTACAAGAATGTACAGATGTTGTAAATAGCAGTAGCCCTACCTATTGAGAGTTTCCTGAAATCTGTACCAGATTCCAAAGGCACCAAAGGTTAACCTGATCAGATGGCTCATAAGGTTAATCCTATGGAAAACTGCCTCAGATTCACAAGACTTGGGAATTCAGGGAGCAAATCCACAGTGAAATGACCAACTGGAATCCTTTGGTTTGGTTCTGCAACCAAAAGGTGCCATTGCCGAGCTTAGGCTCTGACTGCGGAACTGGAGGTCTGAAATTCACAATTTATGAGCTCAAGCATATTACTTCCAACTGAACTTTCCTCAGTGAAATCCTCACTTCTTTCCATGTGTTTCCAGCTATGCAGTAAGAAGAAATGAATCATTTCTGAAAAAGTTACAATTGGATCAAGTCCTATTTCTTTCTTTTTTCCAGATTGAACTTCAAACTGTGTTCAGATGAGGGATAGTTGGCGTCAGTAAATTTCCTCTTCATCTCTGCTCCTATCCCGCTTCCGGTAGTTTGAGCTTATCCAGGTTCTAAATACTTTTTTACCTACAAATCATTGGGCAAATGTGTTATTCATCACACTGTGGCTGTAAATACACACACACACACACCACAATTTCTGGGCAACATACTCAATATAATCAAATGATTCCTATTCTGTCAAATTATTTATTTGGAATCATTTATAATTTGAAAATTAAATGTATGTTTTTTTTTCAACTTTATGACTGATCTGATGATAGCACATAGAGATAACAAGATAATATTTTAACTTTTAAAATTAAGCAATGATACTAGCTCTATAGAACCAAAACATTACAGCAAATGAGGAAAAGAATGTATCTCCACAGACTGTATTGTGTACAAACCTCCCACTTCCCCACAAGGGATGCATGCTTTAAATTTCTATCTTGTCAGAGACAATAACACAAATTTCTGACATTTGATTTATATCACCTTTCAGGGTAGTTTCAAAGGAGGTCAGTGTTCATCAAATCCATTATGTAATACAAGCTGCTTATCTTTGGGAGAAGGTTGGTTCACTGGTAATTGTTAAGCCCCTTTCTAAAATCTGGGTGTGTTAAAAAATGAGGAAGAAGTCACTGTGTGGACTGGTGGGACTCAGTCTTCTATACCTATCCTCTGCTTGGGTGATATTTGCTGCTCCTGGCCCTCAGTGATGCCTTGACTCTTCTCACCTCTGCATATTTGCTGAGCCAAGTCCACATTTAGGACCTTCTGTTCCTCTCCTTTTACTCCCATAGCTTCCACTCTGCCTTCCAAGCCCAGTGAAAACCTCACTGCATTTGCAAGGCCCTGATGGCTTCTTCTTTTGAGATCTCTGCTTTGGCCCTTTGCTGCTTTAGATTGTTTATTATCTTGTCATGTCCATATGTCCAACCTCCCAAGTAGATGTAGATAGATGAATATCAAAAGATATTAAAGCAAACGATCCATTTACTCCAAACTTCTGTCTTTGAACTCCCGATCCAGTGCTCTTTTGACTATGTCATGCTATCGCTTATTAATTTTACTAGAGGCATTAACTTTTGAGGGCAGTGACTTATTAATTTATTGAGTCATTTTTTACTCATCATGAAGTAAGTGTTCATTGAGTGTGTACTAGATGCCAGGCTCCATTCCAGGTACTGGAGATATAGTAGTGACCTTGAGAGAGGGACCTTGTTCACTCTCTTAAGGAGTATGAATTTTAGTGGAGGACACAGAAAATAAACAAGTTAACTAAATGAACAAAATTATTTTAGGGAAAGATCAGTATTGCATATAAAACTGAAGAAGATGAGTTGGGTGATGGACTAGAGAGAGATAGTGGTGAAAGGAAGATGCTGCTTCAGCTGGAAGAAGTGGTCAGAAGAGGCCTCACTGAGGACATGGCATTTGAGCTGAGATCTGAGTGATGAGTTGGGGGTGGTGTTGGGGTAATCTGGGAGAAGAACGTTCCATACAGAGTGAAGAGCAAGTGCCAAGGATCAAGATCACAATGAGCTTGGTGTTTTAAGGGAGAAAAATATCAGTAGGGCAAGAAGTCAGCAAGAGGAAGTGGGCAAGAAGTGATGAGAGATGTTCAGGTAGGCTGGGCCAGAACATGCAACACCTTTGCAGTAGAACACTCAAAGTTTGTAGATCATCTTCAGAGCAAATGGAAAACACAGGAGCGCTTAATGTGGGGAAATGACATTATGCGAGACACATTTGAAGCTGATGAATGACTAGCTTTCAGGGAGAGGTTTTTTTGTATTCTTTCTTTTTTCTTTTTCTTTTCTTTTTTTTTGCTTTTGCTTTTACTTTTTTTTTTTTTAAGGGGGGGCGGGAGTACTATACATAAACTGTGCACATCCCAACTGTCCAGTTCCATGAAATGTTACATAAGTATATACCCATGTAACTATACCCCTAGCACAATACAGCATAATCCTGCACACCTCTGGGTGTTCTCTCATGCCCTGCCCACTCATTACCACCACTACTAATTTGATGTCTTCTATCACCACATATTAGTTTTGCCTATTTTTGAATAAAATGTAAGTGAGATTATATAGTACGCACTCTTTTATGTCTGGGAAGTATTGCTATATAATATTCTATGGAATGAATATCTCATAATTAATGCTACTATTGATGGACCTTTGGGATGTTTCCAAGTTGGGGCTATTATGAATAAAGCTGCTATGAACATCCTTGTACATGCCGTTTGGTGGACATACATGCTCATTTAAGTTAGATATATACTCAAGAGTAGAACTGCTAACTCTTAGGATTTATATATTCAATAGATACAACCAGTTTTCCAAAGTGGTTGTACCAATATACATTTCCATTAAAAATTCATCAGAATTCTAATTTCTTCCCATGCTTACAAACACTCGTTATTATGTGTTCTTTTAATTTTAGCCATTCCAGTGGGAATGTAGTGGGTGGAGGTCTCATTGTAGTTTTTTGGAGGAAAGAAATAGTTTTTTGGGGAGTAAGGAAGGAGTTGCTTCTCATAGGTGCTTATGATTATGTTGTTGATTATATGATTCGGTTTTAAAAATTTGGTGTTCGGGCTCCCTGGCTTTCATTTCCTATTTCCAACACCACATTATTTTTTTTTTTCCTCTTGCAATACCCAAAGAGCAGTATAAAAGCCAAGCATGCTGATATGACATCATCAGTTCATTGTCTTTCAGGAATGTGATATTTCATCTTTTATAGAGTGACCCTATTCCAAGATAGAAGAGAAAATAGAAAACAGGGCTTAGAACTTGAAAGAGAAAATTTGGGTCAGGCTCAAGCTTAATGCAGTTTCCATTCTTAGAGCCAAAGGCCGTCTAGTCAATGCACAAAGGGAGTTGCTAGAGGAGTGGGGACTGCTGCTTTCATTACATACTCATTATTGGACTGCATCAGGGTGTCTAGGCTTTTGTCCTAACAATGAAATTAAGGGTGTTATGCTTTATTTCCTGTTTTGGAAAACAGAGTCTTCGGCTTAAAAAAAGGCTAATTGTATATTGTTTTTAAAAATTGGGTTGATAATTTATCATATCATAATTAAACTAATTAAAATACTATTGTTTTCCAATAGCTTTAATGAGGTCTTCAGCTTGGCAGGGAGCCTATGAGAGCAAAAAATATTGCCATTTGTTAAAAGATGGAGAAACTCTGATGACAAACGACTCCATTCAGCTGCATTTTGGTTAATAAGATTTATGCATTAATCTAGTTATGCTTTGTTCCCTCGAGTTTGGCAAACTTGTGAAGTTTTCCAATTTTCTACTGTGTCTCTCCTGCTCCCCACCCCCAACTCCTCCTTAGAGAATTTCTGGCGTCTGAGTTAAAATAGGTGGAAACATTCTCTGTTTCCAACCGAGGCTCCCCAGCTTGGTTGGAATGCTCGTCTGGTTGTAATAGAGCCTGCTTTTCGGCCAGCAACTCTTAAAATAGCTCCTTGGCTTATAAAGCAGAAAATAGAAGTTTGGGCTGCCCAGAATCGGCTTACAGGATGCTTCTGGCTGCTTGCTTTGGGGGGCACTGTTGCTCCAGCTTGAGGACTCCAGCGGGGCTCTGGTGAGTGATGGCTCTCCGTTGCGCAATTTTGTATCTGCACTCCTTGTCAAGTAATCATTACAAATGTTTCGTGGAGAAAGAGTTGGCTCCGAGCAAAGGTCTGCCTCTCTGAAGAAATGAGGGCCTGAGGGGTGGGCGTTGGTCTGTTGGTGGTAAAATTTTCCCCTTTGACAGTGTAATTAAGTGCTAATTAACTAAATGAGTGTAAATGTTGAAGGCTGAGATAAATATCTACATTTCCTTAATCTATTTTTCCCCTCTAAAATTTGATAAAGGAAATTTGGATTTAATGGGGGATATATGTCACTTTTTTTTTTTCCAAGGTTGCAAATCTGCTTAGAAGGAACTCAGATCCACTGGTTTGGCTTTCTCCAGGAAAAGTTAGCAGCATATAAATATAAAAGAGGTACAATAAAATGCGGATGCGATATTGCAATAATTATGTTAAGCAGGCTTAGTGGAGCTACCTTTTTGAAACATCTGGTTTGTTTCTGTTCTTTCCACATCCTGCAGATGTTGCTGAATCCATGAAATATCTTGACAGGAGAATACATTAGCTCAAGAAGTCATTACAATGAATAAAGTAAAGAGTAGCCTCTTAACTTTCTAAAAAATCTAGTTAGAAAAGAATTCTGCTTTCAGAGCAGGCAGAGATTAGGCCAATAATTGAGAGGGGCCCAGGGCCCTCTAAAAGTGTCAATAGTGATCTGTTCTTGCCAAAGGGGAAAAGAGACACTTTGTAGATGGGCAGCTGTAGTAATAAATGGGAATCTTTGTAATTCAAGTACTTTCTCATTACCTTCCAGGGCTAGTGATTAAAAATAGTGCTGAAGAAGGGGCAAGGGAGGCCCAGTCCTTCCGTGATGGCTAGTAGAGCTAAGGCTCCTGAGCGCATCCTGAGTTCAGCTACTCCGCCTCTCCACCTGGCTCTGGAGCCCAAAGTGAGACCCAGAGGCTGAGGAACAGCCTTGGGAAGGGGATGCGTAATCGAGGTACCATCTGTGGCGTGGGGCTGATGACAGCTGCCTGATGCTCTGACACTCCTGTGTCAACACCCTCCCCAGCCAGGAAAAGACAGGGCAGGCACATGTATGAAGAGCCTTCGGGGGAGCAGATTTAGGCAACCCTGAAGGGGAGGGCTTGGGGAGTTTGAGTTTATTACATAGAAATCGGTTGCCTGTGATATTAACATCCCAAAATAAATTCAAAGTTAAAAAATATTTTGGCCTCTAGCCCACTTGGCAGGAGAATTAGGAACCTGGAATGGTCAGAAGGACAAAGCCTTAAAGGGCCAACGTCACATTTAGTTTCTGGCCGGCTGTGATCTCTAAATTTCCCCATTATTTATATCACTCCTTTGGGTTACAGGATCGTGTGTTCTGAAGACCCTTATTAAAATGTGTAGCAGATATTTTTCTGGCCACCAACCTGACAGACAAGAAGGACACACACATATAAACCCGTCTATGAGAAACTAGTATTTCTCTGGTTCAGCTCTCAATTGTTGAACTTCAGTTACTTTCTTCTGGGGCAAATGGATAAATCTCTGAAGTGTCTCAGCAAAGATTGTTTCTTGCATGTTCTCATAGGGTTTATGGCTTGCTTCAGGTCACTATTGAAGTCAAAGCTTTCCATTTCAGCAACAATTTCATGTATGGTTCCACCAGGCACCTAGCCCCTCCTGTACCATTTACCCCTGTCCTTGCATCAGAGGGATCTCTTGTTGAGATTATGTAAGAGCTCTGTCTCCTCAGAGAATGATTTTAGGTGCCCCCCCGATCCCCCTCCCCCACCAACTTTTATCCCCACTGTGGTTACATATCTTTTCTTTTCTTTTGCAAATAGCCAATTTCTGATTCTTCAGCAATATTTCTGTATGCTCCATTGACGGATTAAACCCAATATGACTGGTTTTTAATCCTCTTTGAGAACTTTTGACACTAATGTAAATGTGTTACTTAAGGAAAGAGGTTTAACATCATTGTCATTATCATCATAGTAATTTTTAACATTTATACCACCTTTTAGAATGAATGGCATGTTTTCCCGTCTGTATTTTGCCCATCCTTAAAGCAATAGTGATATAGGCAGGACAGAAATTATAATATTGAGGTTATAGGTGAAGAAATCAATGCTCACAGAAAGTAAAGCTATTTGTTCAAGGTCATGCAGCCAGGAAAACTGGGATTCCACTCATTTTCTATTCCCAAGTGAGTGCTTTTCCTGGACCCTTATTAGCACCTTAACATGGTAAGACATTAAAAAGATAGGCCATAGAATGGGAATATTTTTATAGGGCAGTGTAAGTATGCCAAGAATGTGAGAAAAAAAGGGGGTTTAGACAGAAATAGAGATATAGAGTCCAGAACTACTTTGCCCTAAAATGTGTACTTTGAGATTTCAATGGGTGCGTTGTTAGGAGGAGAGCTCCATAGCCAAATAGGCTTGGTAAATATTAAATTAAACAAAGTCATGAGCATTTCTTGATTACAGCACTCTCAGAGTTTTCGACACACATTATGAATTCCCAAGGCAGGTATCAGATGTGCTGTGAACATTTTGCAAACATGTTTGACTCAGGGTCCTTCTTCATGGAAGCATCTCATGTGAACACATTTTGGGAAAAGTTGGCTAGAAACACTGTCATTTACTGCCTGAGAAGGTAGGTGAGTTGGTCAAAGAGAGGAAAGGAGAGAACTGTTTAGATGTCAGGAAAAGATCCAGAAGTCATGTTTATTCTGCTATCTAGTTACTGAATCAAATAATTATATCACCCAATTTAATAGGTTTTATGTTAAGGTCCTACAAGGGGAAATACTGGTATGTCAGTATTTCAAATGCAAGATTTTATCAGAAGGGAAACTGGCAAGACTGAGTGAGGTGCCAGTATAGTGAGAAGAACATGCAGGAAGAGGATGGGAGATCAGGTTCTAGATTTGAATGTCACTAACTAGTCTTAGCTGTGTGACCTTGGTCAAGTCGCTATACCATCTGGATTCTGGTTTCCTAAACTATAAAATGAGCAGAATGCTCTAAATGGTTACTTTCAGTTCAAGGTTTAGTAATTCCATAAATAAAAGTTATATGTTTTAAAGGGTGATAATGGATGTTTAAGGCAGAGGTTGGCTGAGGAGGTGTTTTCTCATAAAATGCTATGAGAAGTTAGTTTAGCATTGCCAGAGAGAAAAGGTGAGAGTTCAAGTGGAATCAGAAACAATTTACCTCCAGATACCAGCAGACAAGGGGCATGCCATGTTACCCCAATATTAAAGTCAAATCTCAAAGTTGAATGACTCCAGGATCCCAATCTGAAAGCCAGAGAAGAATGGCTAGATGGCCACTTCTGACCTTGAAGAAAAAACAGTACCTTATCAGTGAGACAACAGGCTTTGGAGCAAAAAGGTTGAGCTTTCCTTAAGGAGGAATCAGAGAAAATGCTAAGAGGGAAGACAAAATCATCGAAGAGATGAAGAGCCTCAGTAGCAGGGTTGGGTAGAAAAGTCAGGGAAATGGAGCACAATCATTAAATCAAGTGTGAGGGGAGCTCTTAGAAATAGGGAGGAAAAAAGACTCAATGCAGGATGAGACTGAATGAATGCTGCTTACTGTGGACAGATCTTGACACAAAAGACACAAGGAAGGGCTGATATGATATGCTTTCCTACTCAAGACCCAAAAGGTATAAAATCTAATTGCACATGGTTTCTTTCAAAGTAGTGTTGGCCAGATGCATGAGATATACTGGAATAATAGTTCATGGTCTGAGCATAAAAGTGGTTCTGGCCTGATGGTCTTTGAGTCTTGGAGTACAACAATGGTATGAGTTTGACGTCTATCTACCATTGACTCCTTGGGTGATCTGAAAGTCATTTCTCCTTTGGAGAGTTTCATGCTCATTGGGAAGCAGAGAGAGGAGGAACAGAAAGATCTGATGTGAAGGCTAATACTTTCAGGATGACAAGGTTAAAGCTCACACACTTAATATCTGTTCTGAGCCTCCTAGAAATTGCAGCTGTCTTAGCTTCTTTGTTCTACAGATCACCATCATCCCCTTGCAGATAGGATATAGAAAGTCAGGCAACACAAGGTTGCCTTAGTAAGTGTTTGAGGTTACTGGACGTAGATGAAAAGGCAGTAAGACTTCAAAAAGACTTTTCTATAAGGGAACCTTCTCAGTTATGGCAACCTTACAGTGTTCGACCAGACTTTGCCTGTGTAGAGGGAATGGGGCCTCAGCCACTACCCAGCATGTCAGTCTAATTCAGAGTTGTTCTTTATTCTGATCTTATCCAATCTCACTACACTCTGCAACATCTAAATGAAACAATATTAGGTTGACACATATTAGAAGGCTCCTGCAGCTCATTCCTTGGTTTTAGGAGCTCTAGAATTCTTCCATAAATTCAATGCTTGGGAATTATCTGCAGCAGCAGTGTCTACACTGGGCAGTAGAAAACGCAACCACACTATTCAGGAAAAGAGTCCTAATAGAGGGTACACAAACCAAGATAAAGCCCATGTGTTCTCTTCCATAGTCACTCATTGCAAACAGAAAGGTCATTCCATGACCCTGGCACTGGGCTGGACCAGGGTGAGAAAAAATGGCACAGACATGCTCATGTCTATCGTTAAAGGGTTCACAAGGGGCATACTCTTATTTCAATAGGGAGCAATAATTTCTTAGGAAGTCCCTTGGCAAATACTACAGTTGATTTGATGTGTAGAAGCAACCTCATCTCAGGTTGTTTCTAAGCTGAAAAGTGAAAAAGTTGGCTAGTCAACCAGACATTTCTAAATATCCGGATCCTTAGCAACATGCACAACAAACATCTGTTCAGCTGATTCACACTTTTTTCTTGGAGGTAATAATGGTTTCTTGCCACCATGGATGTCTGAGTTTTTGCCAGTAAATGAGTGAGAGCAACCTGTCCAAACTCATCTCACATGAGCTGGCTGGAAGGTCAGGTCTGTTTCCTTGGAATTGCGAATCTATCCTTGGGCAAAGACTGGCTTTTTCTTTCTGCCTCTAATGTGTTCAGTGGCTCCAGAAATATACATTGATGCAAAAATGGGCCATGCAGGGCAATTTGGATCTCCTTTTCCTGGTCAAGGAGCAGCACTACATTGACTTCTTTCTCAATGGAACCTCACTCCTCGCCAGCTGTGAATTATTTTTTTCCTTCTCCCACAGTGGTCTCTTCTTGCTCCCTGTCAGACTAGATTCTCAAGTACAGAATTCTTTTTTTATTGCCTGTTCCCCAGTGCCTGCCTTAGTACTGTGCACATGAAAGGTATTTTATAGATATTGACTGAGCGAAGTTCTTTTGAGAAACCACACAGACCTTCCTATGCTAAGCCATACCAACCTGCTCCGGGTCCCCTTCTTTCCTTCTTTCGATCAGTTTAGTTTCCTCTTTTTACTTGTTGCCAACTTTTGTGGCCCTGGAGGTTCTTTTATGCAAGTTGGACTAAGAGCCACAGTGTACCAGCTCCTCTCTTTCCTTTTGCCCTTGCTATAGACTCCCCAAAATTCAAATATTGAAACGTAATCCCTAATGAGATAGTATTGGTGGTGGGGAATTTGGGAGGTGATTAGGTCATGAAGGCGAAGCCCTCCATGAATGAGATTAACGCCTTTATAAAAGAGGCCCTAGAGAGCTTCCTCGCCCCTTTTGCCATGTGAGGATATAGGGAAAAGATGTCTACAAGCCAGGAATGGGTCCTCACCATCAACAGATCTGCTGGTGCCTTGACCTTGGACTTACCAGCTTCCAGAACTTCAAGAAATAAATGAATGTTTGTATAAATAAATGTTTATAAGCCACCCAGTCTATGGTATTCTGTTATTGCAGCCTAAACAGACTAAGCCCCTGAAGATGAGTTCTCTTACCATGAAGTCTCCTCTTCTGATTGCTACAAGAAATCACATACAAAAATAACAAACAAAATTTTACAGTGTTCTCATAGCTATATTTCTGTTCTGTAGCTATAATTTTCTTTGAAGTGGCCAGTGAAAGAACTTGCTATGTGTATTGCTGTAACCTGAATATAATTAATGTCCCACATGGTCCTATCTAACATAGACTCAAAGAAAGGGCAGTATGTCAGGGGAAAATAATAAAAAGATGTTCAAAGTTTACTACTTTCATGGAACAGTGGTTAGCAAACTATGTCTCACAGGCCAAATTTTTTTTAAATAAGGTTTTATTGAAACAGCCATATTTGTTCCCATATTATCTATGGCTGCTTTTAAGAGACAATGGCATAGTTGATTAATGGTGACAGACACTATATGACCCTAAAAGCTGAAAATATTTACTACCTGGAAAAGTTTGCTGACCACCACCTTAGAAGAGCATTTTTTTATGTACTGGAAAACAATCTTTTCCCAATTTCTGCCAAACTCAGTGATCTCCACAGGGATGGTATCTAGTCTATCACAAAAGAAAATGATCTTTTTTGTTCTTTCAAATTCCTATAAAAAAATATTCCTCCTTGAAATCCAGCCTAGATAACTCCTAACTCCTCCATCCTCACTTATTCTCTTTTAAATCAAATTCTCGACTGTTAAATTGTACAGCTGAAACTTATTGGATTTCGTTAACCAATGTCACCATAAAAAAAAAAAAAAAACATAAAAAAATAAATCAAATTCTTTCCAGCTAATAATTTTCACTTTTTCCCTAAATACCAAAAACTCTACTCTGACTCTGCTTATTTCAATTTTCATCTCTTTCTACTATTTATTACAACCCAAGAGAAAGTTCAAGATTCATACCAAAGGGTCTTCCTTAGGAAGGCTGTGTAAAGAGGAGGCTGAGAGGCTGGTGGAAATCATACAATTTGCTCCTGTTACATAGTGAATCATTTTGATGTTCGTTACACTCCCGAGGCGAGTCTCACCAACGACTCACCTTCATGCAATCCTGGCCCCTTCATCTGAATCTGAATCTCTCCATGGCATCCCTTCTGCCTGCAGTGATGACTGCTCACTTTCCTCACATGGATCTCAGGTGGAAAATCTCTCTCGGGCTTCCTGCGAGGGAATATCCATATCCCAGTCCCTTAGGACATTTCCTCATTTCTGTCACAGTATTCATCTTTGCCACATGGTTTGATACTTGCATATATGTGGATTTTTAATAATTTTTTCCCTAGTCTTGAAAATGGATTTTGTTCATTGCAAGGAAAGTGAAAATAGAAATTTGTATAAATAAGAAAATTATCACCTATAGTCCTATATGCAGAGATAACCAGTATTAACACTTGTATATGTAACTTTATAATTATTATTTTGTTAGCATGTATATGAATCTTACATATGCATACATACACAAATACAAACATATATGTACATACACACATGTAATTATTAAATTAAATTTAGATTTAGAGAGTAGACTTAGTTTTGTATTTCTTTTCATTTAGTGCTACTTCCTATGTCCTTGCTTTTGGATTTGTACTATCGTACAGTGCTTTGCACTTGAATGATGTTTTCATGAGGGATAACCAGGTTTTTCTAATCAACTTATAAATTCCTTGAGTGTGGGGATAGTTTCTCCTTTTGTATCCCCTTCTTTCCTCATCTCTATTCCCAACCTCACCAGCAACCAGTGATATTTAGTAGTATAGAATGAGTTGTTTGATAAATATTTTCCAAGTAGAATTAGATAGAATAATGTGCAACACACCCATAGCAGGAAACCTGAGTGCCTGATCTTCCTCTCTTGTTCTTGCCACACAGAGAAAGTCACAGCTTGAAATGAGCCGTGAATGGTTCTTTGGCTGGCGCACAGCAACACACCTGCTGAGTTATGAGCCTGATGAATCATTTGCCTGGTTATCCTGCTAGTCATGCTGAACCAAATGCCACTTTTCAAACTAAACAGTTCCAAACCAGGGCTATTTCCTCGCTTTGGTCTTGGGTTAGTGTTACCTCTGCAAATAGTCTTCCTATCTTTTTAAAAATCATTTATGAAAATGGACTTACAAAAATAGGATGTTTCAAAGAATATTTCTCTATCATTCTTGTCTTTTCTAATAGGAGTTATATTACGTATTGCTAAGTAAATTAGATTTGGCCCCTTCTTTAACTTATACATAAAACCAAGCAAAGAGGTAAACCATGGGATAAATTAATCCTAAGATATAACCCTGCCAGGTATTTCCTTTGGGAGATAAAGCAAACAACAAAACCACCCCCAAAGTTTATGCTTTTATATTCTATTACATGCTTCGGCAAGTCTTAATGTATTGCTGTTTTAACTGACCTAATGATTTTGTTTATGTTTTTTTTTTTAATTTACTTCTTTGCAAAAGTTAATGTCTCTTTACTTTAAGCTTTCAAAATCCAAACTTTCTCTTTCTTCTCAGTCTTTTTCACAGAGTCCCCCTCTTCCCTATTACTTAGATGAAGAATACAAGGTCACTGAAATTAATAGAAAACACAATCATAACAACATGAAACTGAGGCCCAATTTGACTCTATGGGGCTCAGTTTGGGTGTATCACATTGCAT
Organism: Eidolon dupreanum; assembly: GCA_028627145.1. Lineage (NCBI taxonomy): Eukaryota > Metazoa > Chordata > Mammalia > Chiroptera > Pteropodidae > Eidolon > Eidolon dupreanum. The sequence goes on from CM053515.1 coordinate 64,829,621, forward strand.
TATATGATGTAAGGGCTTCACGTGGGTTAATCAAAATGTAATCTCAACCCTCACTCACATCACCTGTTGGACTGCTGTTTGCCCGAGGTTAAGCCTTCCTGATGCTGCTGGGTCTGTAACGCATTTAGCTAATAATAATCCTTTCCATTTGGGAGAGTGCCTTCTACTTTTCAAAGCTCTTTTACCTCTTTATCTCATTAGATCCTTACTGGGCCCTGGGAAACATTTCCCATTTTGTGGATGAGGAAACTCGGAAGAAACTGACTTCCTCATGGTCACACAACCATTTGTGTGTGTGCTTTTTCTCTCTTTCTAACTCTCTCTCTCTCTCTCTCTCTCTCTCTCTCTCTCTCTCTCTCTCTCTCCCTCCCTCCCACCTTCTCTTTCTTTCTCTCAACTATTTTAAATAACTTACTAAAGTTTAAGCATTTTATTCATGTTTCTACTTAACACCACTCAGTATATTTTCCTGTAGTTAAAAAAAATACAGTCATATTAAAATGTTGCTTATGATTTCATATTAGAACTTGAGTTCTCATTTCCAAGTGCCATATTCCACAATCTATGGTTTAAAGACACCCAAAGCTGGAAAGAAAACTAAATGTCACCTAGTCCATACTGTGGCCTCTTGGTCCCTGCTTTCAAACTCTTATAAACTGGGATAGTCTGTGACTGACCTCAATTCTGTTGGAACAGTTTCCTCATATCCAGACATTTTATAGACTTTCTCTGGTCCACCTATCCTTTTAATAAGAAGTATCTGTTTTAACTAACCCAAATCCCAAATTTGAGCTTTTTACATTGGATCAGTATGATTTATGACCCAAAGAAAGTAGATATTTTGGAACTTATTTTTCTGATAAAGGTATAGAATCTTTAACAAAAGTCCTGAAAGACTTGGCAGCAGATCGCAGCCAGAGTAAAAGCAAACTGGTCCCTCCGGGGCCATGTTTCTTGAGTCTTGATTTCAGAGAATTCAGACACTGGTGTGCACTCCCAGGAGTAGGAACGAGAGATGGCCTTAGCCACATACAGGCTTCCCTGTGGTTAAACTAGGCTATGGAGCTGTACACAACATACAACTTGTACGATCTCATTTTCTAGTCTCTTTTTATGTTTATTTCCCTTTTGTCATCTTCTAGCCTCTAATAAACTGTTTAAATGCTTTGGCTTCATCTCAGCTCTGCTCCTGGGAATTCAGGAAAAGTTTAGGTGTCCATGTTTGGGACAGAGTGAAAGAGGGAGAAGCACCTCTATTCCCTCAAGGTTAATGTAGTTGAGCCAGAGAGTCCAGGGAGAGCTGAAATTCAGATACGAGACATAAAACTGAGTGGTCTAATCACCTATTGGAGAGCATCCCTCCATTACCCATCTTAAAGGATCTTCATTTTATTTTACTGAGCAGGATAGTGGCTTTTTTAAAATAAAGAATCTTGTTGCTAATTCATTTAGCAAATTTATTGAGCACTCAGTTGATGCGATATACATGAAAATTCAAAGATTCATGTGATACTTTTTCTGCCCTCAAGAAGCTAATAATCAACAGGTAAATAAAACCTAAACATCATTAACATCAATAACTGACTGCAGCAGGGAGGTCCAAGGTGCTTTGAGCACTCACATGATAAAAGAATCACTTTCAGGTCCTGGTAGAGGGAATCAGAGCAAGGCTTGTGGTACTGGAAGCACTTGAACTAAGTCTGGGAGATCCGGGAGTTCTGACTAAGGAAGAAGACAGGCAGGACATCTTCAGGATTTAAAGAGTTTGTATAAGGAAACAGTGGGAGAAGAAGCTGGACAACAAGATTAAAGCTAGATCACACAGATGTCATGGAAGGCTTTGAATTCCAGTGTCAGTAACTCCCACAGCACTCATTCACTTGCTGGTATAAATGGTGAATTCTAAACATAATGGTAGGTTCGAGGGTGTTATGCTATAGGTGGTAGAGTAGAAAAAGGATGGAATCTACAGCCAGGCAGACTGAGTGGAGATCCTGTACCTGCTGCTTACTTTGGGCAAATTATACAACCCTTCTGAGCCTCAGTGTACTTTTCTGTAAAATGGGGGGAATAAAAAATGCCCTTATATGGCCATTGTGAGGATTAAATCAGGCAATATGTGAAAAGCGTAAGATAGAGCAGACATGTTAAAAACATTGAATTCATTTTTATCTCTTCCTGGGAATCAACAGAGCATTACCTAGAAAGTCTCTGGAAGCTTTCCCATAGGTACCTGTAGGAGGAGCATAGGCCGTGGGGAAGAGCAATTCAATCTTTATCCGTCAACTCACTGGCAGCATAGCATGGCTTCTACCTAATAGCCCAGAGCTGTATTGTTGTATGTTCTAAAGCAGGGATGGGTACATTACAGCCCACAGTCCAGCCTGCTGCTTGTTTGTGTATAGCCTGGGAACTCGGAATTGTTTATAATGGTTGAAGGAAAAAAATCAAAAGAAGAATAACATTTTGTGGCATGGGAAAAATACATGAAATTCAAATTTCAGTGCCCATAAGTAACGTTTTATTGAAGCACAGTCACACTCATTTGTTCACATATTGTCTGTGGCTGCTTGCTGCCTATAATGGCAGAGTTGAGTAATTGCAACAGAGATCAAAGGGCCCGCAAAGGCTAAAATATTGATTATCTCACCCTTTACAGAAACATGCGCCAAACCGTGGCCTAGATCACACTCTTCCTAATTTCTGTTCCAAGGAGTTGTGATGAATTCATAGTGTGAACACTGGCTAAGTAATAGTAGAAAATTCTTAATGTTTCCACTTTAAATTTTGTAAGTTTGCTTGAAGAAATTTTGCACTGAGTAACGTTTGCTTACCTTCCAGAATGCATTTCCAGCACCTCCGAGCTCAAGTTGCTTATTGCTCTCTCTTCACCGAAGCATCGCAGATACAAGTTAAAGGAGTGCTTGATTTGTTATGTCATCTTAATCAGCAAAGCTGGACCTGAAGTTTCACCATTGGAGACAAAATTGTTGTGAAGTTTAAATAAGCAGTTTATTTAAAACTTTTAAAACAGCAAAAGTTAAAAACAAAACAAAACAAAGCAAAACACAAAACAAAACAAACAAAAAAACCCAGCTACGGAAGAAGGCAAATAAAAAGCCCTGTACTTTCTAAGCTGAATTCAAGTTCTGAGGCCTAGGGATAGTATCAATGATTATTTTTGTAAAAATGAAACTTCTGAAAAATAAAAGGACAAATGTCTTCAAGTCGCCTGTGGATGTTTCTGATGTAGAACCTGGCTTCATGAAAGCCTATCTACCTTTTCCTATCCTTGGATACACTTCGGTACAGGAACAAGTCAAGAATGAAACTGCTACCCAGTGTCTGAGGAGTCAAATGTGTCCTCCGTCAGCACTAGAGCTATTTGGTTCCTAAGGAACCTGTGCTCAATGTCCCTTGGCTTAGGCAAACTGGAGTTTTCATGGGGCTGTGCTACTTAAAAGATGTCTGAGCAGGCAGGGCTTAGCATGTAATCTGCAGTAATCAGGCAAGGGAAGCAAAGCAGAATAGAGCTGGTAGAAACTGAGCTTTCTCCTTTTGATCACTGAAAACTTCCCCTTGCACTTATCTACTCACTGCATTCTTTTTTGCAGGTCTACATGTCTGTTTCCGCCACTGGCTTGCGAACTCTGGAGAGGAGAAATTATGCCCAAGTGTGCTTAAGGATTTCATAGCCAGACACACAGAAGACACTCCATAAAGTTGCATAACAAGTCAATTATTGAATTAATGTTTCTATCTCAGCCTTTTCTTTCAGTAAGTGGTCCTTGTTAAAGCAACACTAGGTATCATTCTAGTTAGAGCAGTGCCTGTAATTAATTCGGAGCAATAGGCGATGCCCTGCCCTCTGAGTCTCCTGCTCTGTAGAAATTTACCACGCGGGTCAATAAAATGAAACATATTAGATTTCTTTTGTTTGTCTCTCCCAAACTATCTAGAAATATCTTTCTTTCAGAGATCTGCTTATTTTATGCAAACTAAGCTAGGAAGATATTATAATAAAATGAAAGACTAATATCTAGGGCTAGGCTCACTTTTATTAAAGTGATAATTTGGATAACCCTTTATTCCCTGAAGGTCTTAAATGAATTAATAAATAAATTTTAATGTTTCATAAGAAAAAATTTCCAGTGTTCACTATTATTCATAAATGAGTGACCTATCTAGAAAAGAGCAGTTCCTCTGGCTCCAGAACTGTTGAGACAGATCAGATGGGCATTTTCGGGAATGGTACACAAGACATTTCTGCTCTGGGAAAGAAGGTTGGATGAAGTGAGCTTTTTGATTGCTTCCCACTTGAAGATTCTGGAACTCTATTTATTGAAAGTGTATTGGTTGATCTTTTTATTTCCATTGGTTTTGAATGTTGGCAATATAACAGAAAACTTTTCAAAAAAGATATGTTTGGCAAATGCTATGGATGGAGAGAAGCAAGCAGGGATTGGACGTAATATATCTCTCCAAATTTAAAGCTGGCAGATCTTCATAGAAAAGATGCATTCATCTTTTTTGGTACCTTTAGCCACTGTGAGTTCATACCTTGGTCCTTTGTGAAATGCATAAAAAATCACCTTTTTTTTTTTTTTAATTTCTAGTAATCCTTACACAGAATTCCAATTTTCATGGAAGTAGGAAAAGTAGACAATGAAAAAAAAAAAAAAGGAGCATCTCAGTAGTCTAGCCTTACAAATTCTCTAGTATGGACTATTTGTTTGGTTCTGGGGTGGATATAATTCACCTTGGGTTTGTTGTTTTAACCCTCACCTCATAGGCTACTTCAAAAATTATAATTAGAGTGCATCTGAAATGAAAAAGGGATTTGGGCTGGGAGACAAGAAACTTGGGGTCTAGTGCTAATCTATCATGACCAGCTATGTCTCTTCCAATAACTCCCTTAATGACCATAGGCCTTGCTCTCCTTACCTATGTAATGAGAGGTAGACAAGACAATGTGAGAGGTCTCTCCATGTGTCTATAAGTCAAAAATCAATTCTTTTGGGAAAAAGTTTTGACAAGCATGAAATGTCTTTATGTGGGCTAACCCAGGGATGCGGGGCCTCTAGGATGAACACCCACGGTTTTGTATTAACTTTGTCAGACACTCAGTGCATCATCTTTTGATTTGCTTTCAGAATTTATCCAGTGAGAGACACATAAGACACATAGCTCTCCTGGGAAGTGCAATGACTTAATATATTATTATTATTTTGATGGGATAGGATGGTGAGACCAAGGCCTGGATTTGAAAGTCATGGAAACATTGCCTTTTTGTTGAATTCCTGTGTAGGAAGGATAAACATTTCTTTCCTTCAAGTGATGTTTATGTTATTCACCAGAAACATGATTGATAACACACAAGTGGGAGGCGATAGTGTATTTATGTGAGACAAACGCAAAGTAATCCCACATGGAGAAATATCCTATAACACAGCCATTAAGGATAGCTTGGCCAAAGTGTTCCTTTTCCTCCAAGGAAAAATATATCTTTTAATAACTGAATAATTTATCTATTTTGATTCTTTAGACTAGATTATGACCTGAAGTTACTGCAGTACTACAGGAAATCAAGTTTGATTTTGTAATATAGTCAAATGAGTACTTTAGAGTGCCATGTCTGAGATCAATAAGGAAGCAGTAACTACATTTACTGTCATATGATGATATTGATGTAAAAACATAATGGTCAAAATTATAAAATCAATTCCATAATTTAATCAGAAATGTTTATTGATACTGTTAAAGTTGAATTCAATAGCTTCTGGTATGTAGTTAATTTCCTACCTGTCAGAAAAATGTATTGAAATGTTCTTTCTTGAAAATGATAGGAGTTAATTCAGTAGAGAAAACAGCAAAGTTTCATGCTAATAGAGATTTCTTCTTCCTCCAACTCTTGGTTGTGAATGCTAGAAGCTTTTTGTTTGGTTCTTTTAAATCTGACAGTATATACATATATGTGTCCATCAGCCACCCAAGTGACTAGGATGGTTACCCCCTAAACTGTAATTAACTGCCTTGGGATGAAGACAGAGTTTTAACTTTATTGTAAGTACAGAAATGAATAGGCTATACATATATACAAGTGTAAGAGGTATGGTATATTCAGTAACCCTTTATGAAATGATATCAGGTTAAAAAATGAGAAGAAAGAGAAAATTCTAGAGATTGGAATTTTTTGATGCTTATGCTTTGCCACTAGCTACTTGTTTTGATCTTTATTCACATTAACTTGAAAGTATCTTAACTGAAGCAAAAGTCACTTAAAGGAATATCTATGTGACTTGTATACTTGATATAAAACCCTTGTGGCTTATGAGAACCTGTCCAACCTATCCAATTTAAATGAGATGAAGATCAAATTCTGAATGTTTAACAATTCATTCAGATGTATGAAACATGTATATGTCGTGACAAATAACACAATTTTGAAATCCTGCATGACTCGTAGAAATTATCTTTTTTTTTTTGGACAAAACCTAATAATTGTTCTCCATTGTGTGGTGAATAAAGTCAAGTTTCTTTATATTAGAATTCAAGTGTTCTCATTATATGGCCAAAGCATTTTTGGGCTCAACTTTTTGCTTTTCTATCACGCTCTTCACTTTGGTCAAACTTGTCTTTGAATTCTCCGTTAAGGGGCTCATGCTCTTTTCCTTTGTCAGTGATCGTTCTCTATCACGTTGTCTACTTAGCACTTTTGATATTGATCTATGTCTTAGTCTGCCTTGTACTTGCATCTCTTTTTTGGTGTATGTGTCTTGCCTTGCTAATTAGACTATCATGTCCCTCTGGAGATTGGTACTGGGTCCTATGTCCTCCAGAACATTAAGCAATTGCACACATAGTAGTTGCTCAGAGAGTGTTTGGTCAACTGAATGTTCTGCAAAATTGTTAAAATTAGAGTTTCCAGAGGCAGTATTTTGGAATGTAGCCAAATTCATTCTTTGGGTGTGCTTCAATTCATTGCAATGAATCAGAATGGAATATTATTCTTAATTAGAATGATAAAATTTTTGCACAGGATGGAACTATGGGTCTCATTGTACAAATGAGAAAATAAAAGCCTTGAAAGTTCAAAAAGGAATTTAGAATCAGAGTCACCATAAGACCCCAGGTCTCCTGACACCTGTCAACCCCTCTGTACACCATGATGACTCCTGAAGAACTAATTGTAACTATTCACTGATGGTAGGAAAGGGGAGACAACTTGCTTTAAAAATGAACAAAATTCTTTGAGTACAAGGTGATGCTCCAGAAGTTTTAAGAATTGCTGGCAGAAGATACTAAGAAGCTTTATTTCTAGCTACAAATTTTTGAACTTTAGATGTACAATATTATTAGAACAAATAAAGCCAGCAGTTTAGCAAAGAACAAAGATAAACTACCTGAAAAGATGTACTGACTGTATTTGCTAGATATGTGTTCTAATCCTAGGCTTGCATGAGATCTGCCTGTGGGATCTTCCACCCCCCATCTTTTCTCTCTCATTGGGCTGCTCCCAACCTCCCATGGCCACTTCTTTCCTGGAAATTGGCTTTTTTACTTGTTTTGATTGTTCTTCTCATGTCAAATACCCATGTTAAAGAATCAAGTCCAAGATTTGTTAAGTGCCAACTAAGAATATGTGTACACAAAAAGATAAGGATGTATTTAGGCATGAAAAAATTAATATATAAGGAAATATGAGAGTATACTTAAAACTAGTGAGTCTACCTGCAGAACTTATATGTTCCAGGAAAACTACGGCAGGTTCTGTTTTTCCCATTAACTCTTATGCACATTTCTATGGGTGAAAACACCCAATCATTTTGGTTAAGATGACCAACGCAGGATATTTTGTGTCATTAATGTACACATGTAATGTTATATAAGATATAAAGATAATTAGCACTTTTTGGACATAATATTACATTCATTGAATGGTTATTATGTTGGCCCCGTAAGTGCTTTATACATACTCATTTACTCATCATAGTAATCTTACAATATGTATATTATGATCCACACTGAAAAGCATGGTCTTTGAAGTCAGAGATTCCTGGGTTCAACTCTCACTTCTTTTGTTAACTAGCAGTGAGAACTTAAGCAGATTACTCAACTCTTCTTAATCTCAGTTCTTTCAGCTGTAAAAATGAGAAGAATAACGTGCACCTCATGGGATTAAAAGTATTAAAATAGAGAATACATGTAGAGTGTTTAGCAAAGCCCCAAGCACATTATAGGTGCTTAATAACTGTTAGCAATTTTTGTTTACTATCTTAGAGATGGGAAAACTGAGTCTTAAGGAAGTTAAATAACTTGTCCAAGGCCACACAGAAAGTAAGTACTGGAATTTAAATTTGAACTCAGGTCTCTCCAAGTTTCAGTGTCTGTGAGAATATGGCAGGGTCACATGAAATAAGTGGAGAGTGGGCCAGGGTAGGGTATATGAGGATGGAAGAGAAAGAATAAATGCGTATGACATAGTATGAAGAAAAAGATGATTGACAAGCTGTAATATAGAGAGAGACTGGTCATGAACGACCTCAAGGTTTTAAATCTGGACCAACAGGAAATAGCAGGGACTATTGGTCCTCGTGGACTGGAGCCCAGGAGCCTAGATCTGCTGCTGCTGCAGCTGCCAATGAGAAGTTGCCTCGGCTGTAACAAGAGCCATGAGTGAGGAGCCGCCCATTCTGGGGCTCCAGCAGCTCCAATTCCTCTGCCTGTGCTGCCACCATACCACCAGAAGCTCTTAGCAACTGCTGTGCTGCTGAAATCAGAAGCAGAGAAAAAAACACTGCTTTTGCCTTTCCTCCCATTTTCTACTTTTCTGACATTTCCTCCACCTAGCAGAATATAACAAGAAACCAGTAGCAAGGGTGTCTGGGAAACGTAGTTCATAGGCTTCCAGCCCCAGCAATACAGAGCAGAGTATAGACGGGCAGGATGTGGGGCTGAGAAACAAAAGACAAATAACCAGCATAGGAAGAAACATTACAAGAATTAGGAGCTTCAGGAGGAAGAAATGGTTTTAGAGAAAATAAGTTGTTTTCGTTATGGATAACATATCACCAGAGAGAGGAAAATGCTTCTGCTCTCAGAAATGCGTTAAAAATAGGATACATTATTTGTTGGCAAAGACCTGTAAAATTTAATTAAATTCTGTTACCTATGATCATGTTTTAACATTAAGAGAAAACTAATTGGAGTAAAATATAATAAATATAACAACTGGGTAATATGTATATATCAGCCTCTCCATATTTCTCCTGTTATCAGGCGCTACATAACAGAATTACATATTCATTTACCTACAAACCTCTAATAATTGAGAAGAAGTGACTCGAATGAGGAAAATCTGTAGGTGCATGAATTACAATTTTATTCTATTTCCTTTTTATAAGATGCGTGTATTATACCTGGATAATGGAACACGATAATTTGTCAAGCTACCAGACTTTATTAAAACTTGGTTGTAAAGCTCTTGACTTCTTTCTTTGTACCCTAGAAAAAAATATAGAACTATGTATCATCTTCCTCCAGGTCCAGTCCTTCTCACACTACTAACTTTCCTCCCCTTTCTCAGTTCAGTTAAAACAAAGCACCTGTATCATGAGACTCTTAGTTCTGCAAGACTAGGGATGCTCTTTGGCAATTTTCTACACTGCAGCTCTCCTTTTATCTGCAAACTTGAAGTCTGTGCAATCAAGTTCAGAACTTATGGCCGAAGGGGTTATCTTTTAAAAAATAATTTGCCTATTAACATTTTAAATTATTTTCGATAGAAGAAGATAGTCTTTTCTGTTTTCAGGAATATATTTTCACCTCCCTTATTTAATTTTTATTATCTTCCTTGGATATTATGGGGCAAATATAGCTAACAGCATATGCGCTTCCTATTCTTGTATCTATTGTCTTGTTCTTTGCCTATGTAAAAACATACATCAAGTTCTTTACTTTGAAGCCTTTCCTGACTATATCAAATTTAGTGATCTCGGCAGCCTTTGAAAAAGTGGCTTTATAAAGACATCCAGACTTTAGTTATAATTAGCTGGGATTGAACTAAGGAGGGGTTCCCACTCTCATTTATCTAAGGAAGCAGAGGGGTGATGATGAGAGGGCTGATGAAAAAGGCTTTATTCATTCCTTTTCAGCTCCCCATCTACAAAGAAGTTTCCTCCCAATCACCACTATAGCCCTTGGTTCTTGGTTCATAGTCTAGTTTTGAGTGTTAAAGATTCTTCATGCACAGTTCCTCAAATCTACTGCCAATAGCTAGATGAGCAGCTGCTAGGGCAGCTCATAGCAGTGCTCACCGATGTCTGTGCTTTCCCTCCTCTTCCTGAGCACATTGTCAATCTCCTTTGAATCTAAGTGTAGCTGTGGGACTGGTTCTGGTCAATGGGGTGTGAATAGATTCCTGGCCTCTAAAATCTTTGCTCTCTTGCTTTCCTCTTTTCAGGGACAGATGCAGAAGATTTAATAGGGCTCCAATCAAAACCACTTACTAGGCACAACCTGAATCCTTGAGTCTTGTCTGGAACAGAGCTGGCTAACTTATACCAGTAGGAAATTAACTGTTGTTTGGTTAAATAGCTGATAGGTATTATTGTCATCATCATCAGTCATCATCATCAATCATCATCGTCATCATCATCGTCATCATCATCAGTCATCATCATCATCATCATCACAGTAAGTCTTACATACATGACTAATAAATGCATATACCTTGAAGAATACCCACTTGATAAATTAAGAAACATAACCTTAAAAAAATTAAGTAATTTGCTGAAAAGCCCACAGCTAGTAAGTGATCTTCAGTATCCGACTGAAGTTCATTTAACAAGCAATCTGATTGCCACCATTAACCTGCACTTTGCTAACCATTATCCATGAACCTGCAATCTGATTGCCACACTGACTCCGGCAGGATACCAGGAGATGTTTTATGTCAGTTAGGAAGACCTACTAAGTGTGCTCTGCAGAAGATGGAGGAGCATTATGAGATGATATGTACTTGACAGATATCAGGCAAAAGAGGAGGAAGCTTTGTAAGAAAGCTCTGACTGTTTTTTCAGCCTGCATGCATCACCTTTCAACTCTAATAACCCCTAATGAGGGGAGGCAACCACATCTTTACCACTTCTGTCTGCACTCAGCCTAATAAAACCATGCTCTTGCTCTTATCAGCCACAAAACCCAAAATGGGGACCCAAGGATATAGTCAAAGAAGGCCAGAGCCAGTTCCTGAACTTGATGCACTGGATGGGGTCTAACAGAAAGGTCAAGAGAGCCAGCCTCCTGCTTAAAGAACACTCAAATTGGGTCTGAATTTTCCAGTCGATAAATTTAGGAAGTCCTATCATTTTTTTTTCTATGAGACTAAAGAAACATAAAGAAGAGGCAATGCACAGTTTTTCCTTTGTTATTTAAACATTATGGCTTCTCTAAGCATCTGTTTTAAAGTGGTATATGAAGACAAGCAACCCAAAATGTCCATGTTTTAGATTTTACCCCACTAGTATTAGAGTATTACTTTTGATCCACCGGGGTTTCAGCTTCTAGCTCTGGATTTCTACTTTCCATCCCTGCTTCTGGCCCCTTTGGCTTCAGCCACTGTTTTGAGGACAGCTTTGAGTTCTTTAGATTTTAGCTTTACACCTAGCTCTCAACTTTGCTCAACCTCTGCTTTGTGGAAGGGAATTCATTCCTCCAGACTGGAGCAGTTATATTTCCCACCATCCTCACTTCATCTCCCCCACTTCCCCGCCCTGAGACCGCAGTCTTCTTGTCAGGGAGTGAGAATTAAGACAATAAAGCAATACTCAACATGAGACACTGTGGCCTTAAAACAGGTTTAGATTTAAGTTCTTCCCTCTCTGCCAGAACCTATACCATTTGTCACAGACTTAGAGCAAGTGACTACCCTTCAGATTCCATCAGCAGTATGGAACGGGGGCTCAGCCAGAGGCTAGTGCCTTTATCCTCACACTCCAAGTTGAGCGTACTTTTTACTGATGGTGATATTTGGAATTTGATGGGACACCAGATGTCCCAGCAGTCTTTCCTTAATGTGAAGCTTCTATGATCAGAAAGCTGAGTGGCTATATTTGCATATGAAACTGTTTTCTATGGCAGTGCTGGGAATATTAAGTGGTGATGTTGTATGGAGCTCTGGAAGCTTGTGTCCTTAGCGATGATTTAGGAAGACCTGTTGCAAACGACTACAGTTAAATTGGCAAGCTGTGCAGCTGATGGCCTTGATGTGGTCCTTACGAGTGTCTCTCAAGCCAGCTAGAACTTATGGTCCTGAATTATTCTCAGTGCCTCAGGGTGGATTAAAAGAAGATTAAAAACTTTACCCTAAAGGAACTTCCAGTCTAGTTGTGTAGGTAAGACACACACAGGAACATTACAAGGTGACATATAAACAAGATGAGAGTGTGGAATGGACTGTTTATGTAAGCACTGAAGGGATTCGAAGGTGAACCCAAAGTCATTTTGCTTGTGTTCCCTTTTATATACTGAAAAATTTCCCAATAAATTAAAAAAACAAACAAACAAAAGGCATCAGTATCTGACTACTCTTTGTTGTTTATTGCCATTTTCCAGATGAGTTAGTCATGATTTTCAAAGCTGCCAATAAACCAAATATTGTTGCTCTGACTCTGCAGGGATGAAAAATGAACTACGCCTTCCCTAACAGGGAATTTGAATGGTACTTCTAAAATGTACACTCGTTAGAATGTCCTGTGTCTATGCCACCTTAGGGTTTTGGACAGTCCCTAAATCTTTAGTGCTTGAAGGTATCAAAAGATACCATTCATTTTATCTTCGTACCTTTATTCACCTGCACATATGTTAGCATTTACATTCTCCTTAGAGGTATTTGTTTTTGCGGAAGAATCCAAAGTAGTTAAAAGGTTAATTTGGACTAAATTTAAATGGTCAATTTGTTTAGATTGACAAAGCATCAGGCAACCTGAAAATACTAGCTCTAATGAATCTTTTGGCTGTATGTAATTCTGCTATAATCTTGGAATTTGTTTCTTTCAGGCCCTAGATATGAATGCAATAGAAAAACAAGAGGAACACATGGATCATAAGCCAAATACAGACACAGAAATGAGGTACAGTGTAAAAACACTGCTCAGGTTCTAAAACAATGAGGGATTCTCTTGAGGGATTTCAGACAATGTGGAGAAATAGTTACTGAAGCCGCAGGAATGCCCGGCCTAAAGCCCAGGCTACAGAATCTGAGTTTAAAGAGATGATGATGGATTACCCAGTTCTTTCCTAAGACCCTTCTCAGAATCCCATGGTGAAAGAAGCCCTGGTCAACACGTTTTTCACAAGGTTGCAGTAGTAACTGAGAATGAGCAAAGAGAGGAAATAAAGTTGAAACTAGAACTAAAGAGAATGAGCTATGAAGATGGGCTCAGTTCCTTAATCTTTTAAAGATATTTTCCAGGTGGATCGACTGAGCTGTGTAACATTCCCAAACATGTAGATAAATCTCCTCATCTATCATGATGTCACCAGTGACCCTAAAAATCTGCAGTCCATGGTTCATCATGAAAACATTTCATAGATGCTTTATTATTTTTCTTGAAGGAGGGTAAACTCAGGTTTTTGGAATTTGGGGGCTTGCTCATTTGGGGCTCAGGCTGAAGTGCAAGTGTGTTTGAATTTAACCTTCAGCATAAGGATGTTTGAGTATAAAACTACAAGGCCCTTTATTAAATTTAAAATCATGGATTACGTGTTGAATAGCCTGCATTCATCCCATTGTTTAAATTCATCAAATAGTCACTCTGGAATTATTTCTAACAATTGGGATGACTTCATTTGTGTTTGTTTTCTCTTTCTATTAACCCATGACAAACTGTGAAATTCGCCATTTTTACCATAACCAGGCCATGAAATTTGTCATCTCTCTCTGTAATTTACATGGAGCCTTGGCTATGGATACATTTCAGGCAGGATGATTGCTTTCCATCTGACGCAGAGGACAGAACAAAGGCAGGATACACACAGAATAGAACACAAACAAATTCAGAACAGACATGAGGAATGGCTTTTTTCTCTTTTTTTCTTTAATGTTGTAAAATAAAGTCTGCTAAAATGTGCCGACTGCCTCCTAGGGAAAAACGTTGATGGGACAAACTAAAAGACTATTGTCGAATCTAAAAAACAATGAAATGGCACCCCAGGGAAAGGGGAGAACTTAAAAGAAGAGATGTCTTGACAACCTAGAATGAGTTGGAGGGATGTGGTGGGAAACCATACGAGTAATGTGGTCGGGAGGCATTTGGAAATGGAGTTTCAGAGGAAAGCCACCATAACAGAACAAGAGTTTTAAAGCTTGCTCACAAGCTATTGTTCAAGGGATGGTGAATTTCCCCTTCTCTTTGCATTCCCTCTTCCCCGGAATTGAACATAAATTAGATTTTTTCCATGTCACATGGATGAAAAGTCCTCTGAACAATTTACATTGAAAATTACTGGACATTTTGCAGTGAAGTTCCTGTATCTGATTGTCTTCTTTGTTGGGGAAAGGAAGGAAAGAAACCAGATTTCACTGTCCATTTGTCTGATTTGCAAAATACAACACCTTCCTTGAACTTTTGATTCTGGTGAGCTACATTGTTAATACTGTGGCAATAGCTTACTGACCACTGCGAAGGAAGGTCCCTAAACCAAGTAGATGTGCTATTTCTCCACTCTAGAGATTACTTTGGTGTTGTGAACTTCCTCTGAAGGAGGAGAAACGTGACTTTGTTGGAGGATGAATTTGAGGCTAGAAGTGAAGGGGTTTAGGAGGGAGGAGACATCTCAGCAAAAGCTCCTTCCCCAGTGTTTCTGTTTCTCTGAGCAGAAGGGAAGTGGAAAAGCAGGTGGATATCACATAATTGCATGAGCCCCGGGAGACTGAAAGGGAATGGTGCCTTGGGGTCTGTCATAGTGTATTTTGGCATTTTTCTCTAGCGAGAATGCACTTTTGTTTTCTAGGAGGCAGAATGATTTATCAAAAGTGGATTGTCACGTCTTTTTGATTTAAATGTAAAGTGAGAGGTGGTTTATAGAGAATGAAGTTGAGCCAATTGCTTTAGCTGGCTCAACTTGTGGTTCTCTTTGTTCATGGTGAATAAAGATTACATGGAGTAGGAAATCTCGAAGGTATATTTAATTATCTATTTTATTTCCTCCTTCACTTTTACTCCTACATCACTGAAGAAGTATGAGGTTCTAATTCTCTCAGTTCTGTCATTATCACACAAATCTCCTGCTATTGCTATTCTTACCTCTCTCCCACCTGTGGAAGAGCTGCCATTTTAACATAAATAAATGCCTGATTTTAATGCTCATTTTGGAAAATATAGAGAAGAAAAAAGAAGAATGCAAAGAATGCGATCATGAAAAATCTTCCCATACCCCAAGAATAATAACTGTTAAAATGTTGACACGCTGCCTTCCAATTATTTTTTGTGTCCATATTTTTTACACAGTTGAGTTCAAATTACATATAGAAATACAAATGATGTTTATTAACATTTTATCGTAACCGTTTTTCTTTAACATTACAATCTCTTCAAAAGTGCAATTCTTGTTACCATTCTTATCCCATTAAGTAAATGCATCAATATTTTATTTAGATTTCCTTGAGATTAAACTTTTCTTTTTGCTTGTGCCTATTTTTTATGACTATAAATACTCCAATAATCGTCTTTGTTCATACATTTTTATATGCATTTATGACTAGGAAGATTTCTAAATAAGGAATGACTAAGTAAAAGCACATGATTACTTTAAAAGACACAGTTTTACCAATTGCATTCCAGTATGATTGTATTAATTAACATTAATAACAACTTTTAGATAACATTAATAATTACTCGCCCTCACTAGCATTGACTATCCTCATTTTAAAAAGAACTCTTACTTTGATAATTTAAAAACAAAACAAAGAAAATGGTATGCTGCCTTGCATTGCACTTTTGTGATTGCAGTGAAGCTGAATTTTTTATATTTCCTTTATTCGATTATCTGTTATGATATTGTGGCAGCTACTAAAAGGTGCTTCCCAGGCCTCATACTACAGGAGCATTACTGACCGAGGGCCCGAAATCCAGCACTTTGAGATCCATTGCTCTATTTATGCTGAGGCCACGCCACCTATGGGCTGCTTCCCACCAATGACAGTTTGGTGGAGTCTCAAAGGCAGACCCATTCTTGGGAGACACAGAACTCTTTGTCGGCTATTTTTGTCTCATGGACTCTCCTATGCATTTCTGACCCTCCTTTAGACTATCAGATGGTCTGCAACCTCTCTCCCCATCTCTGATGGACCTCCCGGCCTGCCCAGCTTGCTCCTCATTTCCTTTCCCACAGGCAGTTCTCCTAATGTTATAGGTTGAATTGTGTCCACCAAAATTCATAGGTTGAAGTCTTGCACCCCAGTACCTTGGAATATAATTTTACTCAGAAATAAGGTTGTTCAGATATAACTAGTTAAGATGAGGTCATGCTGGAATTGGATGGATCCCTAGTCCAATACGACTGGTGTCCTTATGTAAAAAACACCATGTGAAGAGGCAGATGCTTTCAGAGGGGAGACAAGTAAAGACATAGTGAAAATGCTATCTACAAGCCAAGGAACCCCTGAGACCACCAGAAGTGAAGGGAAAGTATGAAACAGATCCTCCCTCACAGCCCTCAGAAAGCTGACCCTGCTAAAACCTGGATTTCTGACTACTAAGACTCCAGATCTGTGAGATCATAATTTCTGTTGTTTCAGCCACCTAGTTTGTGGTACTTTATTAATGTAGCCCAGGAAACTAACATACCACATAAAATTATCCCACTTTTAATTCTGTTCAATTGTCTGATTCTTAAACACCAAAACTAAGATAATCTTTACATGGGCATTTTATAATATTGAATATTAAGCCTCTGTCATATTCTTGCAAATATTCTTTTATTATATGTGAATTTTAACCTAGTTTTTGTTATGTTAATTGACAAATAATGTAAACTTTTACTTGTTTAAATGATTGATGTTCCTAGGGATTCTTTCTCTCTCTGTCACTCTCCCTTTCCCTTCTTTTCTGCTGTCGTCTTGCTTTCTTGCTTTCAAGTCTTTCCCTACTAGACAATAGATATTTACCTATTTTTTTGTGTTTTACCCCCTACTTTTTAAGGTTTGAACTTTACATTTAGCTTCTGGGTATATTGAGAACTTAGTCTGTGAATGTAGTGCAATATGAAGTCTATGGTATTGTACCCAGTTTCTTCTCATTTCTTTTCTCTTTCAAAATGTATTTAGCTGTTCTTAGATAAATACATTCTTCCATATGAACTTTTGAAACTTTTTTCAAGCATGCTAAAAGGAAAAATAATGCTACTGGGACTTTTATTGAATATGTATTAAACAAACAACTCAATTTTTCAATAATAAGACTAAAATATTTTGTTTTGCCATCTGAGAAAGTTGTCTCTAATTATTCAATAATTAGTTTATAATTTTCAGAAACCATTTGACATTTTCTTTACATAGGTCTTTTGCATGTCTCATTAATATTACTTTTAAGCATTTTGTGGATTTTTGTTTTCATAAATGTTATATTTTTTATGTTATTTTCTAACTAGTATGAAGAAATGTTATTTCCACATGGTCATATGAAATTCAACAACTTTTAGTAGAATTTCTTATTAATTTCAAATTTGAAGACTTAGCACATTTTCTAGAATATTCTTGGCCGCGGTAAATCTCATAGAAACATTGGCTGTGAGAGTTGGAAGGATGTAAAGGTCACCCTACCCTCTCATTTTATAGATGATCCATCAGGGAGCCTCAGAATCAAGCTCTAAATATTATGAAAGGAAAGTCCAAGAAAGGCCCCACCCCATCTTCCTGGAAATTCTGAAATCAAAGATCAGACATCTCAACATTTGTGAATAACTACAGTGATAAAATAACAGTAATGATTTATCCAGGTTTCGGCACTTGCTAGGTGCTTTACATGGGCTACTTAATTTTATTCTTATAATAATCATTTGAGATACAATTGTTCAGACACTCTGGCAAACGTGTCTAACTGGAATGCCCTCTATCTGGCTGTCTCTCTATCCAGGCCTTTTTGGGAGCAGAAGGATACTACAAAGCAACTTCTTAGGGTTCTATGTGGCCCTTGGTTGCTATAAGTTCTTAGTCTACTATTAATAATCTATGCAGAGAACAGATTTCTCAGCACAACTCCTGCATAAAGAACAAAATAATAAAAAATTAACAACTATTTAAAAGGTTTCATTGGCTAGATGTAAAAGCCAAGTCAAAAATATTTCAATTTTAAAATATATTTTGAGCCCCTGTAATATATCCTATTGTCACCTTTTAAAAAAGACCATGATGATTTCTAACCAGAAAGAGTTTACATGTAGAGTCACAAAACCTCATAATGGAAAGGACTTAGATATCTATTCAACCTACTATCTGATGTCCCCCTGATGAATGCTTATCCAGTCTCTTCTGGAACAGCTCTCTAATTGATAGAAAGCTCCTCTTTTCTGAAGTCTGTTTCCTCGTGTCTTACCTACCTCTACTTATGTGTCTTTGTAGCCACACAGATAAATTAGATTTGCTTAAATATCTGAGGATGACCACTACGTGCTGCACTCATCTTTTTCAGCAAAATTTCTTCTTTTCTTTGGTCTCCAGTTTTCTCTAACATTTGTCATGTGAACCCCTTCTCCTTCCCAGACTCTATCCTCTGAATGTGGGCTTTTATCAATATCCCTCTTAAAATGTCTAATAGTAAACAGAGTAATCATGAAGTGGTACAAACAGCACACAGTAGAGAAGATGTATTGTGTCATTTGATCTGGACACTGCAATTTTATCAATAAAGCCAAGGTCTCATTGGTTATTTTAGCAATTGCATTACATAACTAATAATCTCACTTCCCATGTAACTTTTCATTCTCTGCCCTGCTCCCAATTCTGCTCCTGCACCAATCTTTCTCATTTTAGTAAACAGCCCCACAATTCACTCAAGTGTTCCGGCAAACAGCTGGTTATTATCCTTGACCCCTTCCTCCCAAGCAACTCATTGGTACATCCATTTGCAATTCCTTTAGGTGGTATTATCGCCTCTATCACTACCACCCCAATCACCTTTATCTTTCTTCTGGGCTACTGGAATAGTCTCTTAATTTGTCTTAGATTTCTTCTCTGGGATCCTATTTAATATTTTCTCCAAGCAGCAGACAGAATACTCTTCTCAAACGGTAAATCAATATGATACTTTCCTACTCAAAACTCTTCAGGATCCTCCAGTTCACACTCAGAACCAAGTCTTCATTATGGTGGCCCCCAAGATCCTTCATGATCTGTCTATCTATCTGACTTCACCCATCAACTTCTTCTGTTCTAGCCACTTGGATCTTCTTTTTGTCTCTTGAACTCACCAAGCTTCCTCCCTACTTAAGACTCTTATATGTGCTAGCTCCTGTGTCTGGAATGTTCTCCCTAGATCTTTTCTTGGATCATTTCCTTCATTCATTTTTGATCAAATGCCACCTACTCAGAAAGTCCATACTTGACTACTCTATCTAAAATAGAACTCTTACATCCAGTCACATTCTCTTTCATTACTCTGCTTTATTTTTCTTCCTGGCACTTATCACCAGCTGCCATTATATGTTTATTTGCTCACTTGTTTAATTTCTGTCTCTACCACTCGAATTTCAGCTCCACCAGAGCAGAAATATTATGTCTTAGTTTTTGAGTAAAGGTGTCTAAAATAATTCCAGACACGCCCCTAAGACTAGTAGTCTCCTCACATAACTTTGTTAATGAATGAATTATTGAACAAATGGACTGTATTGAGTTTGTAGTCAGATAAACTCTTTAGTTATCTTTTTTCTAAGATCTCTATACATCATGGTTTTCTAAAGAGTTCAGTAATTTTATCTTGCATGCATAATTTGTTCTGAGCTACAGGATTTAAAATCATTTCTCTCAGCCCTCTAATCTTACATTTGGCTCTGGACTTAGTAGGCTCTACTTTCTCTCACTTAATTTTGTCTATACACTTCTTTCTAGTCTGAACATCTTTCTCTTGACAGATAAGTAAAATTGGAATATTCTACTTCATTCTGATATATGTTAATGTATTATTACCTAATCAACTCAGCAGGTTCTGTCTTCCTTCCTACTCTTGTTTTAAAATAGCAAATAAAAAAATCTTTCCTTCTAAGAATTTTTCTTAAATTTTGCCTTTTTTCTAGGTCTCCTTTATTTGGAAAGCAGGACTAATGTAATTGAAACAATGAGAGAATTACACGTTACATGATTAGGTGATAGCATGCATAGACTCTAAGGTTTGCAGAAAATGGAATGACCATAGAGAGTGTGCAGAATTAGAAAAGGTTTTGTGTAGGATGCTTCTCAAATTTTAAACATGTTGGTATATGTTAAAGAGTAAAACCATGGATTTTTAGAAACCAAGAGTTACAGATAGTTTTTTAAAAATTAGCAGGGCTTGGTGCTGGTAATTCTGTCAGACCACATGTCTTAGCTGTGCATGACTTTTATCATCAGCCAAAAAGACGTCAAGGGCCATGCAAGGTCAAGGGCAGAATGGCAGGGTGTTCAAACAAAGTTTTCAGGTCATCAGACAGCCTTGGAAGTACTCTTGGAGGATGAGGTCACAAACATCACAGCGGCAAGCATAAGCTAACCATCTTGAGAGTAATGATTCACTGATCTCCTAGCCCAGAGACTCAGCAACAATTTTCTCAAAATAACTTCCACACAAAGGATGGAAGCACTAAGTATATGTGTTTGTGCTTGTGCATGTGTATGTGAGCTTTTGAAAGTGTGCATACTATGTATGACCACACATATATGTATATACCATCAAGGAGGGGGCTTACTCTTTTAGTATCACTAAATCCATGTTTTTTTCTTTCTTGATTTATATATCAGTGAGGCTCTCCAGTCTTCAGAGTTCTGCAAAGTGCATTGTAATGACCCTAAACAGGAGGAAAAAAATATGGTTTTGCCGTTGAAGCATTTGAATGGAATGACCCTTTAGATCTAGTGTTATGTTGATTCAGAGTGCAAGAAGGAATTTAGGAAGGCTTGGTGGTGAAGCGGTCTGATGGACATCCCTGAGGGTTTTGTTTCTTTTTCATGATGGTAACCTAACCTATTGGTAAAACTGACTGATGGGTGGTAAATACTATAGAGCATAAAAATTATACCACATGACTAAGTTTTGCTTTTCAACAACTGTACAGTTAGGCTGACCTAACTCTCATTTCCTGTTTCCATTATGGTTGTTAGTCTCAATTCTTCCCACATCTGCACCCAGACATATCTTATTCTACAGCCTGTCTGCCCATCTGGGCTCTGGGGTGACTTCATTCTCGAGTAGAGGCCGGCAATCTGTGCTCAAGATGGACGGCTCCTGACAAATAGGTGTGTGTGCCCTAAGCGCACAGCTGCGGGAATGTTCTGGAGACCTTGGCTCATTGTGCTGCGGTGGGCTTTGCAAAATGTTTTCAGCATATGTTTATCTGGATGTTTTCAAGACTCATGCACAGCTCTGTTTGAAATATGTAACCTTTTATGAGGACGTCTGAGGCTTCCTGAAGTTATTCCTGTGATTTATAAAAGATGAAATCTGATTGTACAAATCTGAATAGAACGACCAAAAGATGAAATGGCAATCCACTCATCTGTTGTCTTTTTTGTTTCTTTGTTTGTTTGTTTTGGGAATTTATATGTAGCTCTCAGATTTTGCTTTCCTTGCCAATCAATATCAATATGTATTATTGAGTATTGGAAGTACTAAAAACGAAGATAAAGACAGAAAAGCAGAAGTCTTAAAAACCCACCCTTTAGTTGTATGGTCTAGTTGAGAGACACTATTGACTAGTGTGAGTGGCATTATATAACACTAACAGCAAAAAGTTTTTTTTGAGTGCATATTATGTACTAAAACTTATTATTATCTTCAAATGTATTGTCTCATTTAACCTTCATAACAATCCCATTGGTGCTTCATAACAAGCACCAAGGTAGGTGCTATTTTTCTCCCCATTATTCAGATAAAAACCGGAAGTTGGTATGACTGAAGAACCTGGCAAGACCACTCTTCCAGGAGAGCCAGGATTCACATTCAATTCTTTCTGTGTTCACAGCAAGGTGGGGTCCAGAGCTCAACATCTTAACAATGGTGATGCTGGGGCACCCGTCGAATGCTAACTTCTATAGCACATAAAGTCAATGCTGTAGGAGTAAAGAGGGCAAGAGCTGTGAGGGTTAGAGCCATGAATGAAAGTGGAACTTGGAGCTTCATTCAGATCATTTGGAATGACCCCACACCAGGAGTACCTCACATTGGTCGAAGGTTAAATTCCTCAATATGTTCCTTCTAAGTCAACATAATGATATTAGCACAGATAAATATATAAGGAGATGAAGGCTTTGGTTTTTGTCCGTGTCTTATTGTTTTTAATCCTGATTTCTGCCACCAAATTTACCTTTTGTTATGTGGATAATTTATTTCCTTTGGTTGACAAGTTAAATCCACATAGTAAATCCTATAACCCTTTACATTCTTTGTTTTCTTTTGTAATATCTTTGTAATTCTTTTATTATAGTACAATGATTAAGAGCAAGGACTTTGGAATCACACTGTATTTAAATTTTAGCTCCTTCACTTATTGGAGGTGAGCATACCCTCTCTGTGCCTCAGTTTCTTGACTGTATCTACTTTATAAGATTGTTGTAAGGATTAATAAGATATATAAAATCCTAGAAAAGTGGCTGGTGCATAGGAAGTACTTAATGCATGCTGACATTACTGTTAAATAATAGCTGTCAATTATTATTGGTAGAGAGGATCGGGCATATCTATTCTCTTCCCAGTGAATATTAGTATAATAGGTTTTCTCTAAATATTTGTTAAATAAAGCAAATTAAGTTTTTGTTAACAATGTGATTTGGGCCTTTGATGCCATGGCAATGATTCAAGCATGAGCTTGAGTTCTGAAGATTCTTTGTATCATAAATTTATAAAATGCCAAGATTGTAAGAATCCATAGAGAACTCTGGGTTTAGCTCTGCTGGACTCATAGATGAGCAAACAGAAGCTAGAGATTTATATCACCCAATCCAGCCTGGGCAGGATTTTTATACCCATTTGAGAGAAGTTAATAACAGGGGTTCTCAGACTTGTAAAAATCTAAAGCACTTTCAATTAGTTAATTAAATGGCATGTAAAATTCTCAAAGCACATTCAAAGAACAATTCATCTTAATTCTCTTTAGCTTAAAAGTAAACATTGGCCATACAGCATTTCTCAGGGGATTTGATAATAATCAGTAAAACCAACCAGGGCTGCCACGCTAACTCCAGGGGCCACAATTCCCTTCTTTGTCATCTTATTGGTGCCCCTTGGAGTTGTGGCATATATAATATAGCTCTGGCCTTGATAAATCAATCATAGCTGGGGAGAGTTGAGAATTGTTGGTAAAGAGTAATTCCCAGAATGGTCAATTGGTTATAATATAGTGGCAGGTCTAGCCACCCTGTGAACTAGGTATAGTTCCTATTCATTCAACAACAACAACAACAAAAAATGGGCATTCATTCAGTAAATATTACTTAGGAACATGCTCTAGGAGTTAAACTAGGAAACTGTGGATGTTCTCATGGAGCTTACTTTATCATGGGGATGCATAAACAGTTAAGAAACAATAGACTGATTTGATGAAAACAATTAATTTGCATTATGTGATAAAAATGACTAATTGGGCTGCAAGCTTTTTTTTTTTTTAACGATGTGTGTGCCTTGTCAGGAAGTGTACAATGCCAGTAAAACTCATACCTGAGAATATACCATGACAAGAATCTATTGTTTTTTCATAGTTACTTTGCTTCATTTTTTTTTTAAGATCAAGGTGGATATTATTCTCTCTTAATGTAATGGAGTAGTCAACAGAATAATTTGAGATCTTGAATGCAGGAAGCGCTAGGTGGGTAAAATTTGAAATTGCCAAACCATGCCATAGATTTCAGCGGTGTTTATACATATGTTCAAAATTCTTAATTTTATGCAATATTTAACGAGTGATTAAGCCAGATTAAATCATATCAATGACTATAATATTTTAGAGCTCATTGGTATTCTTCACTCAAGGCCATCCTCTGCCCCTAATATGCCCACCACACCCAGCAAATTTGCAGCTTTTGTTCCACAGATGCATTTTAACAAAAATTAATATTTCATTTTTCCCTGAAGTGTATTACTAATCCCTTTATGTTTCAAAGAAGTATTTCAAGAGTGAAGTTTGTAAGTTTTGGCAACCAAGATGTGCTTCAGTAGGTGAATGGATAAGTAAACAGTGGTATACCCAGACAATGGGATATTATTCAGTGGTAGTAATAAATGAGCTATCAAGCCATTAAAAGACTTGGAAGAAACTTAAATGCACATTACTAAGTAGAAGAAGACAATCTGAAAAGGCTACCTACTGTATGCTTTCAGTTAATGACATCTTGGGCAAGTCAAAACTATGGAGACAGTAAAAGGATGAGTGCTTGCAGGGGGTTAGAGAGGGATGGGGGTTGAGCACAGAGAATTTTTACGGCAGTGAAACTACTCTCTGTGATACTATGATGGTGGATACAGGTCATCATAATGTCTAAATTCACAGAATGTTCAACATCAAGAGTGAATCTTAAATATAGTCTTTGAATGATAAGGATGCGTCAGTGTAGATTCATCAGTTGTAACAAATGTAACACTCTGGTGGATTATATTGATAATGGGAGAGGGTGTGTATGTGTGTGAGGTGAATGCAGTATATGAGAAATCTCTGTATCTTCTGCTCAATTTTGCTGTGAACCTAAAACTGCTATAAAAAAAAAGTCTACTTAAAAAAAAAGAACAGAAGAGAGGAGTTTGAACTAAACCTGTGATGTCATTTTCATAGTTTTATTGACCATAACTTTAAAAAAAGAAAGAAATATTTGAATACCTGTTAACATTTTGATTGTTAAACCTCGAATATGTCTTAGTAGGATAAGAGTTAAAAAAAAAAAAAGACACACCCAAGGTGATAACACGTAGACCAAGCTTCAGCTCAGATCAATCTGAGCTGCCGGGGACATTGAAAGTCATTGGCGGGATTCCTGTACAGAAAAACACTTGCAGCCACAGTCCTGCATTTCACAGGTCTTAGAAAAATCTCATTGATGTTGGGGTATTGCACTCAGGCTGAGAGCCTGAGGTCTTTAATTGGAAGGCAAACATATTGGTTTTATATCTTGTGCTTTTTGGAGGGTGTAGCTTTTTTTATTTTTAGAGTGACAATAGTGAGAAAATGGAATGGGGGGAATCCACTCACCTCTGACTATATTAAACCACCTACCAGCTATTTGGAACATAACACATCTTTCCATCCTGTAAAAATTCTTTACTGTATGAAAAAGAGGTCCTTGATGGGGGGTTAATAAGCTGAACTGGGTGAAATGCTATACTTGCTTTTGATAATGTGAGAGTTCTCTTTTGTAAGCTATTGATATTATTTTTCCTCTGTTTTCTTAAAGATTAGCCTTAGGGAATTTAAATAATTAGGCGTAAAATCTCTGGCATGATATTTAATCAATAACATCTTGGTTTTCAGCCAGTCAAGGCCTTCAGTCAGCTGTGGGAAAGGCAGACACAGTTAAGGGGACGAGGCCAAGCTGCCCTCCTCACCAGCTGTGTGAGTTTGTTCTCAGGATGACTGAGAGTGTCCGAGAATAAGCCGCATCCTCGAGCAGTCTGTTCATGTTGCTGGCGTTTCTGTGTTTGTTTATTGGGCAGCCTGAAGTTCTTCTTTGCAGGCAAACTGAACCCATATAGGAGTAAAAGCAAGCAAGTGAGACTTTGAAAGTCCAGCCATCTGGAAGATATTCGGGGATTATATAAGTCTCATGGTTCCAGGAAAGATGAGAAAAATGATGAAATTTGTGTAGGCTGGTACAAAAGCCTGTGGGCCAGTCTAGTTTTTGACGTTTCAATTCATGGGTGTATTAGTCAGGGTTCTCCATAGACATAGGACCAATAGGGTGTGTGTGTGTGTGTGTGTGTGTGTGTGTGTGTGTGTGACAGAGAGAGAGAGAGAGAGAGAGAGAGAGAGAGAGAGAGAGAGAGAAAATAGAGAGACAGAGAAACAGAGAGAGACAGAGAAACAGAGAGAGACAGAGACTGAGACAGAGACAGAGACAGAGACAGAGACAGAGAGAGATTAAGATTTACTTTAAAGAAATGGCTGATGTGATTATGGAGGTTAGTGAGTCAAAAATCTTCAGAGTAAGTCATCAGGCTGGGGCCCCAGGGAGGAGCTGATGTTTCAGTTCAAGTCTGAAGGCTATCTATCAGCAGAATTCCTTCCTTCTTGGGGAGGTCAGTCTTTGTTATAGTAAAGCCTTCTACTAATTGAAGCTCATCCACATTATGGAGAGAAATATGCTTTACTTAAAGTCCATTTAAATATAAGGTCTTCCAAAAAAACATACTCACACAAGCATCCAGCATAATGTTTGACCAAATATCTCAAACCATGGCCCAGTCAAGTCAACACATAAAATTAGCCATCACAGCAGCTTACTCATCAGCTAGTAAGACTAGATACTACACATTCACATCACGTCAAATTCCATAGTATTTTGAGTGGATAAGGCAAGGAAAGAATATAATGAACATACATACAAGTTACTTTCAGACAGTATATAAAAGTCTGATTTAAAAAACAGGATAATGATAGGATATATACATAATAAAAAATCATAGCTAATATTTATTTAATACTTAACTGTGTGTTGAGAATGTTTGAATCTTCATGAATCTCTATGAGGTAACAAATAACCTGGATTTGAGAAATTTTTCAAATCCCAGGTCCACCACTCACTGGCTGTGACCTTAGTTAAGTCTTTTAGCCTATCTGTACATCAGGTTCTTTAACAGGAAAAATGGGAATAATAATAGCATCCACTGTTGAAGATTATATGGAAGATTAAATGAGTGATTCCACACCAAGTATTTAGAACAGCTTTTTGCATTACAGAAACACTTATAAAGGGTAGCTATTATTATCACACAGGATGATAGAACAGAGGGATGGCAAGCCAAGATGGTAGAGGTATAGCCATGATATCTACCTGAAACCTAAAAATGGTGTATTTGCTGGGTATCCCTGTATGCTACTATCTAGCATGTTTGTAAGTTGATAAATAAACTTATCCTTTCACTGAAGTCTTATGAACCTGAAGTTCAACAGAAAATACTCCATTCCATTCTTCCTTGACAAACCCATGACCAGTTTCGCCAGAAGATAGTATGAAGGGAGACCTGACATTTTTCATGTCATGTTCTTCAATACTGTCAGTTTTGATTATCTTTATTGAGTTTTGATGAAATAAAATTATCTAATGTGCAAAGTTTCCCCTAGAGATGATAGCAGAAAAAGAGACTGGGCAACAGAAAAAAGGGACTTCACAGGCCTGAAATCCCCCAGGTTTACTTTATCTTGTCTCAGGCTACAGGAATTATCTTGCAGAAACCCTTTTTGATGTAGAGTAATACTGGGATCTCTGTACTGAAAATCAATGTGTATTTTGTTTCATTCTAGAATGTCTCAACAACAGTAGCCTGAAACACATTTTAGTATACTCATCGTGCCATTAAAAGTCAGCCACTGTCAATACACCTCAGGTTTCCTATAACTCAGTCAAAGGCATTTTGGAGCTGTGATGGCCAAAGTCACAAGGGAACCATTGGCAAGATCTTTAGGCTTAAGTGACTTCTTGATTTAACATCTCATTGCTGTTTCCCAGCTTTTCCTACCTTTATTTTTGAAACTAAATTAATTTCTGAGTGTAGTTTTCATGCCAGCCTTAACTACAGGTATACCTCATTTTATGCACTTCATTTTATAGTGCTTTGCAGATACTGCAGGTTTCGATTGTTTGTTTGTTTGTTTTTTTGTTTTTATGAATTGGAGGTTTATAGCAACCCTGTTTTGAGCAAGTCTATTGGTGCCAAAAAGATTATGATCTGCTGAAGGCTCAGATGATGGTTAGCATTTTTTGGCAATAAAGTATTTTTTAATTAAGTATGTACATTGTTTTGTTAGACATAATACTATTGCACACTTAATAGACTACAGTATAGTATAAACATAACTTTTATATGCACTACAAAACCAGAAAATTCGTGTGACTCACTTTATTGTAATATTTGCTTTATTGCAGTGGTCTGGACTGAACTTCTGGACTGAATTGTAGTATTTCTGAGATATGCCTGTACTGTGCTTTCCTTTCTTTCTCTGACTTTGCTTATTGCTGCTTTAGGGAGCAATGCCTAGCTTGTTTTATCTGGGGCTTTGGTTAAATAACAGATTTCAAAACCTCACACAATTGTTTTTTGACCAGGATAGAATTCTGACTAAGAGAACTTCTTGTAGCCTGAAAATCCACGTCAGAGGCCCCCATATGGCTATTTTCTACTTGTGGGCTCAGTCTTTCAACTCTAAGTATGGAAAACCAATAAACGGCAACAAATGATTTTACATTAACTAGATTGAAAGAAATTCTCCAGTTCACCATTAAAAATCAAAAATTGGTCAGACCATTATATAGAGGCCAACAAATTATGAGATAATCGGAGTTATTTCTGAATGTTTTGACAACTCCACTTAACATAAAGGTGAACTGGAGACAATTCTGACCATATAGGCCCCCACGCAATGTTTTATTGGCTTGGCTGAGTTATAAATCTTATAGTCATGAGATAATTGGCAACTTACTCCTTCACAGATGTGGGTTATGTAATCAGGGAAGCTGATCTGCTGGAAATCTTTACTTTCAATCTATAAAATATAATGAGGTTTAGAATAAGAAAGTGTGGCCAAATATTAGTGTTTTGTAAGCCGTATACAGAAATGTGGCCAAATATTAGTGTTTTGTAAGCAGTATACATAAATGTAAGGCAATATTGTCAGTATCAAGATATATCTATGTATCTATGTATCTATGTATCTATCATCTATCTATCTATCTATCTATCTATCTATCTATCTATCTATCTATCATCTATCTCAAGATATCTGAACTTGAGGATTCTGGCATATGTTAATCGGTGTTATGACCCTATATTTTTATTTTTTGCAAATAGTCCTTCAGATCTTCATTGGGAAATCCAACTTAAGTTTCAAAGGCTGCATTTTAGAAATTTTTTTAAATATGTAATTTCTTTCGCTTACCCATTCTTTATTTTGATACTGGATCAATTACTACTATGAATCGACTGGAAGAGTAAACAAAGTCAATACCATAGACACATCAAGGGTCAGTCTTGCAAACTGGAATGAACTGTAAAGGTATGTGTGTGTTTGTGTCTTATATTGCTCTTCATGATGATATAGCCATTGTTATTTGCAGAAAACTTTATATTTTTGTTAGGTCAAGAAGCCTGTAATTCTCCAAGTGATCCCTGAACCTTATTTAATGCAGCAAACCACGAAAGGAGCTGGGTTGAACTTTGGTATCTGCAAGTTGGAAAGTAATAACTTTCCCCATCTTTTCTGTAAGTGACTTGTGCCATGTGATGAATGCAGACCCTTCCCTCACAAGGGTTTACTGATATTATACACTTGTAACAAATAAGGTTAGAACCTTTAAAATATAGCATTTAGTAATGCGCTGGAAATAGCTCCTTCTCGATTCCTTTAAAGGTCATCGCATTTGCTTTCCAGGCGTCATTTTAGCTCAAGTCTCTACCGAGTGGAACTGAGAACATGCTTGCCTTTGTGCCTTCAATTTTTCCAAGCTTAAGAGTAAAATGGCAGGATCTTTCACACAAAGTGGAATGCGTGTGTGTGTGTGTGTGTGTGTGTGTGTGTGTGTACGTGTGCACACATTCAGTATTGTGGGTTTAGACCTATAAATGCATTGTCAAGATAATCTCAATGTTGGTAATACATATGCATACTGCTTTTTAAATTGGAGGTAACTTTAGGATTATATTATCTCAGTCCAGAAGCCAAGCTTATAAGAGTGAAACTAGGTCAATAGATCCTAAAAGAAAATAAACTCTGGAGAATGCACTCAATTATTTGTGCTTTCTTTCAGCACAAATGCTTTACCTAAGCCATGCTTCAACAAACCAAAATATATTTCCCTGAGCACAAATGTTTTACCAAAACCATGCTTCACCAAACCAAAGTATACTGACAAGACTCTAACCAGTAAAATTAGCATCAACTCACAAGCTTTGCTGCTGTCCCACTGTATAAGAAATGAATTCATTAAGCCATTTATATAAAGCAAGGGAAAAATACTCAACCACAGCACTGCTATCAAAATTAGTATTGGAATAGTAGATTGAGACGAGAAACTAATTTATACTAACTGATACACATTAAGATCAGTCTGGCAAAAAGAGAATGGCTTCTTCTGTAAAGCATTTTTCACTGTCCCTAGAATTATCACTGTCATTTGTCAGCACTGCCAGTATTTTCACCTTCCTCACATCACCGTTATTAGCACCATTGTTAACATTATCTTCATCATGGTTATAGTCAGCAGTAGTGGGCTTTTTTAAGACATACACAAAAGATTAAAAGTGGTCCATATCTGCTAATTCTCTACATTCATGCCCCAGATAATTTTTGTCCAGTCTCTGCTCATTAAAAACTCTACATACAACTCCAAGCCCGAGTTCTAAATTCTCTTTCTTCTTCCAGGACCTCCCTCCCAAATTCCTCATACTAGCCATTGTCTAGCTATTAATAATTATACACTTGTAATTTTTTTGGGTGTTAACCATTTTTTTAAATGTGCATATTTTGTTGGCTCAACTAGAATATAAGTATTTTGAAGGCAAAAATTTGTTTGATGCATTGGTGTAAATACCAAATTATTTAGATTAGTGTCCTATATAAAGTATCATGTAGCATTTAATAAACATTCAACAAATATTTATCAATAGATTGCAGTTTTACAGGAAAGTTGGAGAATTTGTTCAAAGCCAAAATGTTCCTAGAAGTGGTGTTAATTTAGCCAGATAAATTTGTATATGGAGACTGCACCATATGCACTTGTGGTGGGGATATCATGAGAGCCTGAGAGATCAAGAAAGCTGGGAGATCAAGAATACTTGATTTGTATTAAGTGGAAAAGATTTATCAGAAGAAAGAGGACTTGACGTGGATTTTAAAATGTTCTCTGCATATGACATGTAAGTTTGGCAAAGCCGGTTGAGAGGGTGGATGAAAGTGTTGTGAGGAGAATGTAAATGTGAAATAAAGAGTTAAACCAGCAACACAAAGACTGGGCAAGATTAGTGTGGGAGAGTAGCCCAGTGAACAGCGTGGAAAAGCAGGGTCAAGAGTTTGCATTTGGGCTGGGCAGATGGTAATTGTCCTTAGAAGATTTTGAATAACTGAGGTATGCCATCCATACAGCACGTGTATTGTTTCAGCAGCAGTAAGAAGCGAGCAAGGAGAAGAGATTGCAATAACTCATGGATCTCAGCAGGGACTTGAGAAAGGGAGAGAAAGAAATGAGGGGCACACAGAGGGAATGGCTGAGACCTTCAACCTGATCTGTATAAGAGCCAAAGGAATGGGAGGATGACATTGTCAAATCTACCAGAGCCTCAGAGGAAAAGAAAGGATTTACCTTTGCCCATCCTAAGTAGAAAAGATGAGAAGTGAAACTGGATAATCACAGTTAATAATGAGAGTAGGATGGTGGTTTTCTAGTTTCGGAGAGATCTCTCCATGATTTCTAAAGAGATGGTGCAGAAAGCCACTAATTAGAATTAAGGAGCGTTGGGTTCTAGATTCACCATGTCTTTTATTGCAAGTCACTAACTTCTCTGAGCTGTGAAAAACAAGAGGAACAGACCAAACAGTTTCTAAGTAAGCTTTCATATTCTGTGTTCTATACTAAATGTCAGTACCCATAGCTTGAGATTTGACAGCATGGTGTTGGTAGAAAGTATAACTTCTGTGGATTCAGCCCAGAGAGCTGCACAGAACTCCTAGAATCAGAGCCCATCTAATCCAACACTTACTTGCATTTTGTAATATAAATTAATTTGCGTCAAATTTTGTTCCAAGGATGTTTCTTTAAAGTTAGTTTGTAGTTGACTTTATTGCAGGGGAGCTATATCAAACATGATCACAATGAGAAAAATGTCCAGGGTACTAGGAGATGGCCAAGGAGGAAAAGAGAGACCTTGGAGTGAAGCCATGATATTAGCCTGCTTTGTTTATGTGAGACTTTTAGAGTGTGAGATGAAGTAGGTTAATCACTGAAACATCCAGAAATGTGTTTACAAACAAGAGTACAGTGTCTGTGCTGGCAGACCCACACTAGTATCGTGTTTTCCTTCAACCTGGATATGTTGGCTGAGTGACTTTCAAAATAACAGCCTGCCACGTGAAATCTTTTCATTTGGATAATTTGTTGTAAATGAAATGGCACCTTGCTGCAGCCAAGAATTTCGCAGACATTTTTGAATATATATCATAAGATGATATATGAATGCATTTCCTTGACTGGTGGCTCAAAATGCCATTCACTGCTGAATTTGATGAAGCTTCTAGTTTCAGCTACCAATTTATAAGAGAGAAGAGAGGAAAGTGTTAACCTTTACCAGGGGGGTGCAATCAGCTACATCCAGACTGTGGGAAAATCTTCAGAGCTTATCATCTGATTTCTTAACAAACACATTATAAGAAAAACAAAAGAGAAATGAGATGGAACCCATAGATCAAAAGATACTTCAAATACTTATACATGAGCTGTGATATGTAGGTTTATTTGCATCCTAATTCAAACATACAAATTTAAAAATTATGACATCTATGAGACAATTGTAAATGTGACCACTGGCTAGATATTTGATAATTATTTACAAAATATTGCCAATTTTAAAAGCCGTGATAATGGTTTTGTGATTTCTTAAAAATTTATTAATTTTTAGAGATATGTGAACTATATGCTGAAATATTTGTAAATGAAATGTAATCATGTATGATTTGCTTTGAAATAATATGGGAGGGGGGAGTTGCTGAAACCAAGACTGACTATGAATTGATTATTATTGAAGTTGGGTGATGGGTGCACAGTAGTTCATTGTACTGTTCTGTTTTTGAAATTCAGAGTAAAAAACCCATTTTTTTTAATGCTATCAATTTGCATTGAGCATTTCCTTTTTTGATTCTTGGGGCTTTCTTAGCATTTTCTCAAGTGACAGGTTATATTGTCTCTAAAAGAATCAGATATAGATATTGTTGCCCTTTGGGTAGAAGGTATTATTAATGCTGAAGTAGAGGAAGAATTGCTAAAGAAAGTGTAATTTTAATTGTAATAATGATTTCTCCTCAATTTCCAAACTGGGATCAATGGGATAAAAAGAACCTTAATTATTCTGGCATTGTTGTTCCTTTAGGCCTATTTGTAGAAGCAAGTTCCTGACTGACAAGGGCCCCTGCGCACTGACCAGTTCCAGCATTTAGACTCAGACTTAATTCCTGGAACTCATGGGATTTCCAAGTAATGAATATGCTTTAGAGAGACTTAGGACATTAGGACTCTAAATCAAACAGTTATAGCTGTGGTTTCTCTACCTTGGACTTTCTGGAACCAGTAGAGAGTTGGAGTGAACATGTTTCTTTGCCCTCACCTCCCTCTCAGTAATATCTGTAGTGGCATTTGTTGTCCTAAGAGTGCCCTGACTTACACTGGCAGATTCTCTTCTCTTCTCCTCCATTCTATTAGTGGACTTGATAGTTCTACTCCCTGATCTAGCGGTGGAGTGGATTGGCTTAACCAAATCAGTACATCCATTCCCTTGATTATGGTTATTGGTTCTGAGAAGGACAGATGCTCCATGGCAGTCCAATCAATGTGTATATCAGCAATGTTGTAACACTGGGCAGAAGGTATCTCTCCTACTGGATGTGAACAAGGATAATTGCACCCCTAACTTTGTCAGGTAGTTATCCTGCTGCCACATAAAGAGTGGGTATCAAGGTGGTGCTCATATTGAAGATTGCTGAGCAGAAAAATGGAAAGAAATTCGGTCTTTGGAGACATAACTGACATGCTGGCTCAATCAACCATGAAGCTGCCTTTACTTGGGACTGTGTTGGTTTTGAGGGCCAATAAAGCTTTATTGTTTAAGACAAATGAATTATGTTTTATCTCATTTGTAACTAAGAGCATCTTAGCACAAATGGAACATTTCTACCTATTGATATAGAAATGATGGATATACAATATTTTGGTGAATAATCCAGAGGTAAGAACAGATTGAACACTTTGCTTCTTGAATTGATCTATGTCCCATATCAGATATATTAAGACAAGATTGAGAACACCTAGTTGGAGACATCAAATAAATAAACATGTTAGGTGATTAGACAAATAGGTATGATTTTGCTGAATCTGATCTTATCTGAATAGTACCAAGTGAAAGGATAGAGGTAATACTTCAAGATATAACCTGTATGATGTCAGTAGATGTTGAGGGCAAGGAGCAAAAGAAAAGCTGAGTTCAAGCTCTTATTGTTTCTGTTCCTTCTTTGGAAAAACCCATGTAAGCTGTAAAAGTCAACATGCATGCCACAAGTGGCACTGAGTTGCTCTATGGAGATGGACCTCTCTTGCCTTATTCACCTTTGTATTTATTAATTATATTGACTGAATGCCAAAAGTACACTAGGCACTGTTCAAGGCACTGGGACACATTCTAGTGTGAAGAGATCAAACAGTAGGCAACTAGACAAGTAACTATATAGCTCTTGGATAGCAGTAAGTGCTAAAAAAAAAAAAAAAGAATTAAGTAGGCTAAAGAGTGCCAGGTAAAGGGATATAATATATAGTGGTCAAGAAAGTGAACAGAAATCTGAAAGACATGTAAAAGAGAACCATGTGGATATCGGAGGAAGAGAGAACAACCTATGTGAAGGACTAGTGGTGAAAACCAGCTTAGCATATTTAAGGAATGTTAAGGAAGACTCAGAGATAGTGAGAAGTCAGGATATGCAGGTCCTTGGAAGACCATCTAGGGACATTGTCTGAATTATCAATTATTTGAAATGATATCAGAACAAGTTAAATTTGGGTTCCAATAGTGTTTTACATACTTTTTAGTTTGAAAAGTAAATTCAGTGCAAATTATAATTGCTTATAGAATAAGCCAAACAAACCAGAAGTGGGCAAAGAAAAAGCCCAAATCTCTTCCCTTTCATATTTCCTTTCTACTCTCCCCATTCTATATATTTTCATATCACCCCACCTTTGGAAATAGAAATTAATAATTTGTATGATAGTCAATTATTCAACTATACTATTTTCCCCAAGCTTATACAAATTTATACCCCCCTACAATACACATAAAATATGTATATATGTTTATAATTATTTATATTTCTTATAAAAATAAGATTATGCTGTAGACTATTCTTTGCAACTTGCTTTATCTAACACAGCCTTTTCTCTCTGGACATTTTATTTTTTTTCATGTTCTTACATCTCTCATGCTGGATAATGGAAATGAATAGGACCCGTGATGGGTCTTCTTAAAATTTTCTCATATAATATTTTACATGATGGAAGTCATTGGAAATAATTAAGAAATTATTTAGCACAAATACAGCCCAATTTTCATGTTGAATAAGAATTTCATATCTATCTATCTATCTATCTATCTATCTATCATCATTGGTTTGTGTAGGCCCCAAAAGTCATTTTGCTTAGAAATTTGGGACAAAAGTCACAATAAGGTAAATTTAAGAGAGAACTATGAAATTTTAGAATTAAAAGTTACTTAAGATATCATTTAAGTGAATCTTACTTCATTAATTTGGCAAATATATACTGAGCACCTAATGCTCAGTAAGTACCATGAAAAATGTTAGAGACGAAATGTGGTCTAGGACACAGTCTCAGCAGTCATCTTAACGAAAAGGCAACCAAAGACTCAGAGTTTGGGTGGCTTTTCTAAGGCACAACAGGGAAGTAAAAGATGAGCTTTGAAAACGACCACCTGGTTCTGAGTGCAGCAGGGCTCTTTCCCTTGTATGTCATGGTCTATGGCAGTTTGTAACAGTGAATAACTTAAAGGACAGTCCTGAGTGCTGCTGTTTACAAAAAGTTTAGCCATTAGAGGTCCACGTAGTAAATGAAATACTAGTTACACAGCTTCCATTTATTGGGAGCTGGTAATTTACTCTGAATAATCTTAGTGTAAAAATCTAATTTCAACCCATTTTCTCAGAGGGTAAATTTTCTTCCATTTTCTTTTCTCAAGGTTCTATCATTAACATATTAAACTAATGAGTGAATCAATTATTTAAAACTGGCAATATTTTTATCATGTCTAATTAAGTGTTTAATCAGGACATTCTGGTCTTTAATTCTCTGAAAGTAGCATTTATAAAAGGATGAATGAAATGACTGGGTGGAACTTTACTAACTCAGAGGACTATAGAGGAAACTGGAACCCTAAAGAGGTAGGTGAACAGGAACAAGTCATGGAAGAGACAGGAAATGGCAACAAGGCTTACCAGTAGCAGCTGAAGACGATAAGTACATGTTGCTGAACAGACTTTTGACCATGAAAAAGGATGACTACCACCTAAACTTGGGGATATGGTTCCCCAAATCTCCACTGCACAATAAAACTGAGATTTAGGGCAGGTAAAGCACTCCTATTTTTCTCTGGATTCCTCTAAAGTATTTGACCATATTATTTAAATGTTAGTTAACTAATTGCTCAATACAAAATATTTCAAAGTCCATCTGAAAATTATTTAACCAATAATTATATTACATTTCAAGGCAGTTGTTTATTTCAAAAGTGCATATTAAGCATGTGTTTACTTACTTAATATTTACCAAGCTCATTGTATTTCCGTATTTCCTATTATGCCACCAAATGACCTGCAGACAGGCCAAACCGTCCTAAAACTGACAGTGACTCTTAACAAAAAGATCCAAGAAAATTTCCAGGAACTACTCAAAGGAATAGGGCAAGTGGAAGAAAGAGGTATGCATTCATTCATTCAATGAACGTTTATCCAATGCCAAATGCATTCTGATTTTCACTAGAGATATAATAATAGGACATTTGTGATGTTTACTATCTCAAAACTTATGTGTACCAAGAATATGGAAAACCTAGAAATTACAATGCCATGTGGCAAATAGTAAGAAATGAATGTGTGTTGTGGAATGCTATAGGGATATTTAGGGAAGGAAAGTCAGGGAAACGACAGCAGATCAGTAGAAGTGAGCCTCCTTTTTCAGTGGGTGAAATGAAATATTCTTACTGATCCACTCACTAAAAACAACTGAAAATGTTGAATAGGTTATTTTTAACATGTGTCTGTGAACAGGCCCAAATTAACTCCAAAAACTAGATGAAAACAGAAATTCAGAGAAGTAAGCAGAACATAAAGACAGCTTTAGCCCTTGGTGCATTTGCTGAACAGGGTGAAGCTGAGCTTCTACATTCATAGATTTAGAGTATACAGGGAGCTGAGAGCATCCTAGTGTGGATCCCCACAATGCAGAGAGTCTAATAGGTCAACAAGGAGGATTAAGTTGGAATATCAAAAGTCTATATTTACAGTATAGGGGTGAACTTGAAATAAATACGTCTCAACTCTCATCTTTTTCCTCCAGGAGACTGCACATTAAATCGTTATTTTGAAACTTAGCAGACACAAATACTCTCTGGGGAAATTTGCCTTTAACCTGCAATATGAAATACACAAAGAAACAAGGCACCATGAATGAAAGCTTATAGAAAAAAAATACAGAGCGATCAGATCCACTAAATCTTTATATATTTGAATTATTAAAAAAAAAAACTATGATTACCAGGTTAAAATAAATAAAACAAGACTAAAATTATGTTTTGGGTACAAAAACCATAAAAAGTAATCTTAAAGTTTTGAAAGAATATCAAATAAAATTTCTAGAATTTAAAAAGAGAATTATCAAAATTAAAAAATTAGTAGATGAGTTTAACCATAGATAGACTCAGCTGAATTAATAAAATTAATGAAATAGTGGATATATTTTGGTTACAATATCTCTAGTAATGAGAGTGCAGCACAGACAAAGAGACAGTGTCGTGGAAAATATGAAAGAGATTAAGAGAGGTGGAGGAAAGAGAGAAACAATCCAACATCATCTTGAAAAGAAGAAGAAAATGTATGTCAAAAACTGTTAGCCACTCAACAAAATCCAAACTTTCTATTTCCTGGACACATAGACTGTATTTCTTAGTCTCATTTGCTATATGGGTGGCCATGGTACTAGATTTCAGTCAATGGACACAAACATTATGTATGCCTCCTTTAGACTGGTTCATAAAACACCTTTCATGTGTGTTCCTCTATGTACTTTCTTCCTTCTGACTGGATTGGATGGAGATAACTTTAGAAGGCCATGTGTTGAAGAGTTTCCATCAGCTGGGTCCCTGATTGACCAAATATGGATAATTAGCCCTGCCTAATTATGCACCTGCTTATCATGCTACAAAAGGAAATAGCAAAGTTCTATTGTGTTGAGCCACTGGATGTTTGGGTCCATTTGTTACCATAATCTAACTCACTAGACATATGATAGAGGTAATATTTTAAAGATAATGGCGGATACTTTACTAGAAGGAGTGAAAGATCCAATCTCCTATCTAGAAATCCAAATACATGGCAAATGGGAAAACAACAAAAAACCATACCAAGGAGCATCACAGAGAAACTGCAGAGCATTAGCAACAAGAAGATCTTAAAAATAACTGGAAAAAATGCCATATTTCAACTGACAACTAATTTCTTAACAGTAACAATTAAATCAAAAGACAGTAAATTAATATCTTGAAGACATATTCAGAGAGACAATATTATCTTATAAGTGTATGCCTACAAAATAGCTTTCAAGAATAAAGCCCATGTAAAATGTTTTAGACAAATATTAGGAGCTTATTACTAAAAGAACCTCACAAA
This sequence comes from Eidolon dupreanum, assembly GCA_028627145.1. Classification (NCBI taxonomy): domain Eukaryota; kingdom Metazoa; phylum Chordata; class Mammalia; order Chiroptera; family Pteropodidae; genus Eidolon; species Eidolon dupreanum. Next base: position 64,868,714 of record CM053515.1, read on the forward strand.
GGAAAGACTACTTCAAGCAGTGGGAAAGTAATCCAAGTTGGAAGATTTAAAAATGAATGATGAGATTGCTTCTTGGCCTCTGGCTAAGATTAAATGCAAATGAACAATGAGAAGAAAAGTATAAATGGGTAAACTTTAGTATTGACTATTTGAAATGACAATTGTAATGTATTAGGTGGTTAAAAATAATAAAACTACAATACATTAAAACAATAGAATTAAGTCAAAAGCTGGAGATTGAAGTTGAAATGTTGAGTAAAATATTGAAAAATTTAAACTTTGATGAGATAAGTAGGCACAATAAATGTCTAGAATCTAAATAGAGTGTATTACTTTAAATTAGGAAATAGGTAAAGTAATGCTAAAAAATAGTCAAATGACGCAAAAGGCAGCAAAAAAGGAGAGAAAAAGAAATATTTTTAAATGTAGAAAAAATAAATAGTCCATAATCAAATATTTAAAAATAAATTCAAGTATATTGGTAGCTACAAAAAGTTTCAGTTTATAAAAAAAGATTGTTAGCTCAGGTAAATATTCAAAATGTAGCTTTATGTTGTTTACAAGACATACAGCAAACCTATAAGATCATGGAATGGTTGAAAATAATCAAATGGGAAAAAATATGCCAAGGTAAATTCCAATGGAAAGATTACATATATTAATATGTAGTAAATATATTATTTTATATCTAATAAAAGATTAATACATACTAAAGAACAAAATTTAAAGCGATATGCTTTAGTAGAGATTAAGATCATTATATAATATATGATATTCAGTTAATTAGGAATATATAACAATTCCACCCTTATAACAACAACAACAACAACAACAAACACAGCCTCAGAATACATAAAGTAAAAACAAATAGCATTACAAGAAAAAATTAAATAATCAACATAGTGAGAGATATTAATGTGCCTCTTTCTGAAATTGATAGAGTAAGCAGATAATAATCAACATGAATACAGAAAATTTCAACAATGTAATTAACAGCTTTATCAGCTGGACTTATATAGAACAATGCAAGCAATAAATGCAGAATAAATATTCTTTTCAAGACAAACAGAATATTTACTAAAATGGAACATATATAATAAATCATAAAGCTAATTAGTAGAAGTTTCAAATGAATAGTCCTACTGACTACATAATCTGACCACAATGAAATTCTTAGAGGTCAATACAAAAAGCTGACTGGAAAGAAAATTCATGTATTTAGAAAAATAAATTTCCACATGAATCGTGGGCAAATAAACAAATCACAGTGAAATTAGACTATATTAAATTTAACCACAGAATTGCCAAAATTCCACAGTTTTTGACCCACAAAAATGGCAAGTTCATAAGTTTTAACCTAATATTTAGAAATGAACTATAACCAAAATACTACATCATCAAAATGTGGGGGATATAGCTAACACAGTACAGTAGGAACATTTATAGCTTTTTAAAACATGTTTTAAAAGGTCTTTAACTGAATATGTTAATCATTTGACTTGAGAAGATAAAACTCAAAGAAAACAAAAGGAAGAAAATGATAAATATAAAAGCACTAATTAATGAATTATAAAATATACAATATACACGGTCAACAGTTAAATGTTGGTTCTGTAAAAGATTAATTAATTTGTCAAAGACCTAGAAAACTAATCAAGGAAAAAAGAAAAATGGCACAAACATAACAAATTAGCAATAAAAAACACATTTTATATAATAGTCAAGGAAATAAGATATAATTAAAAATTTAATAATATAAAGTATCTATCACAATAAAAACTCAGGACCCCAATAGTTTTTTAACAGGTAATCTTTATCAAATATTTAGGGAAATGTTGACTATGATTTTCCATGATCTATTCCAAAAGATAGATAAAGTTAAACGGTTTTGATGCCAAAACTGATAGTGAAAAGTACAAAAAAAATTAAAACCACCTATGATTATAGTTGCAGCAATTCTTTACAAACAATAGTGAGCCAAATCAGCAACATGTGAGAATTAAAATACTATGTCACAAAAAAATGGGTTTATTATAAGAATATGTAATGGTTTAATCCTATAAAATCAACTAATGCATTGCACTAATAGAATTAAAAGGAAAAAATCATATTGACAATTGGATAGATGCATTTGATAAAGTTCCATGTCATTGTCACAATTTTTTTAAAAAAAGGATTTTCACCAATCTAAGAATAGAGGGAAACTCCTTTAGCCAGATAAAAAGTATCTACAGAAATCCATTTCAAATCAGTGGTAGAAATATTGAAAGTATTCCTTCTAAGACTGGGGAGAAATCAATGTTGTCCACTGTCAGTTTCCATTCAACATTGTATGTGAAATACAAGCCAGTATAGAAACACTAGAAAAAGAAATAAAGTGTAAGAATTGGAAAATAATAAATAGAACTAACAATGGCAAATTATATAATCATCCACATAGAAAATGAATTGACAGGTACATTATTTAAGTTAATAAGAGCTTTTAACATTTTTGCTAAATACAAAATCAAATTCGATTTTAAGAGAATTTCTACATAGAAGCAATATTTAAGTTTTAAAAAGATAATCTTTATAATAGATAAATATATACTATCTAGAAATATCTCATTAAAGTTATATGAAATAAAATATAAAAGTTTGTTGAAATGCTAAAGAACAGTTAACTAATTGATTTACATCTTGTTTTTGGATATAAAGTATTTTGGATATAAATGTCAGCTGTTCCTAAAAAAACTATAGATTCAGTGCAGTCATAATGAAAATTCCAGAAACTTTTATTTTTTCAGTGAAATTTAATAAGCTAATTCTGAATATTATGTGGAAGAGCAAAATCCCAAGGATACTAAACACATTTTTGGAGAACAAACTATAAAGTACAGAAGCAGAGCGTTATGTTCTCATAGGAGCACTGGTCTCTGGTGCCAAAAAGGTTGTAGAGGGAAAGAAAGAAGTCTCAAAAGAGTAGTTACAGTAGTTACACACACACACACACACACACACACACACACACACACACACACACATATTTAGTGGTTTAGAAATACTCATGGTAAAACCATATAGAAAAGTGAGGAAATTATTAACATAAAATTTAGGACAGTGTTTACTACGGAGGGTGAGGGAGAAGCACGCAAACAGAGAAATGTGTAGGGGGAATTCAGATATAATGTTATATTTCTTAAGCTGGGTGCTAAATGCACAGGTATCCATGTTATTATTATTGTTTTAATATTTTAATATTCACATATGAATATACTTTAGTACATAGAACAATATAACCATAAAAATCATTATGAAGTTAAAAAAAGAAAAAGAAGGTAGTTTTGCACGAAGGTAGTGGGAGTGGACTATGAGCACTCCAAGCCCAGTGGACAGCCTATGCTAAGGTTCAGAGTCATGTGTTCCAAGGCTCACTCTTCAAACATCTCTTTATCTTCTCACTTTCTTGGTGCCACAGTTTTATAGATTGAAATCTCACCTATATGCTGATAATTTCCAAATTTTATATCTTCAATTTTATATACTCTCTCCCTTGAACCACAGATTCATGTGTCCAACTATGTTTTTTTAAAATTTTTTATTTTTTTAGAGTTGACATTCAACATTATTTTATATTAGTTTCAGGTGTACAGCATAGTGGTTAGACATTCGTATAATTTACAAAGTGATCCCTTAATTAGTCTGGTACCCACCTGGGACTATACACAGTCATTACAATATTATTGACTATATTCCTTATGCTGTACTTTGCATCCCCATGACTATTTTGTAACTACCAATTTGTACTTAATTCTGTCACCTTTTTCACCCAGCCTCCAACCTCCTTCCCATCTGGCAATTACCAGTCTGTTCTCTGTACCTATGCATTTTCATTTTGTTTGCTTGTTTATTTTGTTCTTTAGAGCCCACATATAAGCGAAATCATATGGTATTTGTCTTTCTCTGACTTATTTTACTTAGCATAATACCTTCTAGATCTATCCATGTTGTTCCAATTACATTTGCCACCTCTGTTTGGAAGTCTAATAGGCATCTCAATCTTGGCCTGTCCACACCTAAACTCCTGATACCTGTACCTGTGAGCCCCCTCCCCGAAATTTTACTTTCTTGACAACCTGCCCCTCCTCAGTGAATAACAATTGCATCTTTTCAGTTGCTCAGGAAAAAGCAAACCGGCTGTGTGTGATAGAAGAATCAACTAATTCAGGATAAATGCCTCTTAGGTAATTAGGAATTCTGCCTTGCTGATGCTTAGCTTATAAGACACTGTTTTCCACAGTAAGATTATAAATTACACCTAAATAAAAATTAATGTAGACAATATCTTCTACTTACAAATAGGTTATTTCAAGAATGCTGTTTATAAATCTATTTGTTTCTAAGTTCAAAAGATCACAAACAATCCATTTGTACACCTTTCTGCTGTTACAAGAAAGTTTTAGATGTTGATTGCATTGTGTTGGTCTCTTCTTGTTTATTTCAAACACTCATGTATATATGCATATATTTGTATGTGAATGTATTTGTGTGTATACATGTGTGAATGTGTGATATCTATATTTATGTGTATATATATTCAAAATAATACTTCAAACACAACACATACACCAGAATATCTTCAGACTTTAAGTGGCTGAGCATGACAGCCAATGGCTCCTGTGGATGAAGGCAAGGTTGACTTTCCTTTATTGGGAGCATAAAAGTTTGTTAAATTTAGTAATATAGCTTATGTAATTCTTAATTCATGTTAATATGGCAAAAAATGTGCATCATCATTTGGTTTCAGTATAACAATCCAAGCTGGTTTCTCATCCATTTTGTGCTACATTTAAACTGCTTTTTCAAAAAATTCCCTCAAAACAGCATTATTTTTTCTCTTGAGTAATTAAATTTAAATTGATCATGTATTATGTGTTAAGCATGGTTCAAAGTCCAAGGGGATACAATAGTGCATCAAGCAGAAATATCTCCCTGCCTTCTTGGAGCTATATTCTAGTTGGGGAAAACAGAATAAAAATATGTGTAAATTATATAACGTGTCAAACTTCTCTGTAACACAAACAGGAAAGAGCTGAATGGGTGGATAGAAAAGGCCAAACTTAGTGTATGAGGGGGGAGTCATTTGAGCAAAAAACTGAAGGGGTTGAGAAAGCGAGCCGAGTGGGTTGTCAGTGGAAAGAACATTCCAGGCAGAGGGAATGGCCAGGGCAAAAACCCTGGGAAAGAGGCATGCTTGCAACAGCAAGGACGTCAAGGTGATGAAGGGACAGGGTGGTAGAGACATCATCAGGAGGCAAGGAGTTGTGTGGATCATGGAAAACTCTGGAAAATTTAGCTTTTACTTTGAGTGATGTGTAAAGCCATGTAAAAGGAAGTATGGTGAGGTGGGGGGAGGGGGACAGTGGTGGCAATAGAGGGAAAGATGACATTGGCAGAGGTGGTAGAAGTCATGGGAGTTGTCAGATTCTGCACATATTTTGAAAGTAGAGCCAAAAGAATTTGCTGATAGAATTAATGTGGGGAGTGAAAAAAAGAAGTCAAAGAAAAATACAATTTTTTTTTTTCCTGAACGACTGAAAAGATGCAATTGTTATTCACTGAGGAGGAGCATTTTAAGCCAGAGGACTATTTAAAAAGCTCACCGGGATAATCCTTTTACAATATCTGATAGACCATGTGTAAAGGGATAAGTTTTGTTAGAACTAATGGTCTCTGCCTAATAAGTTCACATGTGTGGGCTGCTCGGTAATTTCATATTTATTTTTATCACCTTGGACTGTGTGTATTGTTAGTAACAGAACAACTAACTTATCCATTGTCAGAAGATCTGTTTGACTGTCTTGATGTCTTCAGAAAAAACAAATCTTCCTTCCAAAGAAAAGACATTTTTTATATACACTTTCACTACAACTCTTTAAGTCTTTCAGAAATGAGGCTCCATAGAAAACAGGAGACTTACACACATATGCAAGTTGGCATACTAGCTCGAGATGTAATTGAAGACACATTTCTCCATGGATTGAAGTGTTTTGTTTAGAAATATATTTCCCATTATACTTTTTGCACATTTTTTTCAGAAACGTTTCCTTTCATGGTTTCCTTTTTTAAAAATTATTTAATAGTGTGAGAGGAGGTCTGTTGTGGTTTGGGTGTAGCTAAACCAGTTGTGGCCCTTCAAATATTCATGTATTGGAATAATCATATCCTCTTTTACTGGAAACCATTCTGTTTTTCTCACAAAAACTCAAGAACATTTGCTTCTTTCATTTTCCTTAAACTGGGGTTAATCAGCAGCAAAAATCTGCATCAGGCTATTGGTTTATACAACACTGGGAACGAAATGGCCACATATTTTTTAAGGGCTCCTTCTCATGAGTCCAGTGATTTTGTGATAGGGTGTTACCAGCTCTTCTCATTGTCCTTATCTGGGACAGCCACTCATGTGTTGGGGGATGGCAAGAACTGAATGTCTCCTGGAGAGAAGAGGCCATCAGCAAGCGAACATATCGTTCATTGTTCAGCCCTATGCTGGTGAACAGTGCTCTTCGTTGCTGGTGGAAATTCAAGCGTGAAGCCAATTTTTATGCTCTAGATGGCAAAAAAATGCAGCTAATTCCTAAAGGTTTCTCCTTCTTCCCCTGGCAGCTGGTATGTTTACATAGTGGAGATGAAAGGCCTGACATCTGTGTTTACGTTTCTACGTAGAGGGTCCCCCCAAACCCGCAGTTAGGAATCATTTATATCCAAGCACCTCTGCCCCAGAATTACAACAGCAAAGTCTTTCAACTTCTCCTCCGCTAGGGCCTTTGATCTCCCTGTGCAAAATGCTCTCTGATGAGTTGTGATTGGAAGAGGAGAGCTGGGAAGGTTTTATACTTTGACAGCTTCCTCCTCTCTCTCCACCCCAACCAAATAGGAAAATGACCCAGACTTTTAAGTACCCAAATCTCTTTCTAGAAATTCCATTGACTCATCAGAATAAAATGAAAACAGACCAGCATGACCAAATCAGTGGGTCTCAAAAGAATTTACATTTTTAATAAGCACTCCAATTGACTCTGATTTTTTATTTCAGGTAGATAAGAATCACCTGAATTGCTTATTAGACATGGAAATTCCAGAACCTTATGCAACCCTACTTACTGTGAATCTCTAGATGTGGGTCTGGAAATCTGTATTTTTCATATATGGGGATGAATCTTAGACATATCATTGACTAAGAACCCTTAGACTAGTTGGACACTGGGGGCAGGCTTTTCATTTGAGAGTTAGGTTATACTAGCATTTGTTGCAAGACACCATCTCAACCTCTGACGCTTTCAATGAAATGGTGGTGGTTTCCTCCAAGTTGAAATGAGTGTAAGCTGATTAAATAAAATCATCTACTTTGAATGTTTGAATGTCTTACTTAATTTTTTCTGACTACATTGTACCATTTTCTGTTCATAAATTTTGGGCTTGAAAATTGATGCATTTGTGTGCATGTATGTATATGTGTATATTTAGTTCTACACAATTTTATCACATAGGTTTTAGTATTTACCACCACAGTCAAGATACTGAACAGTTCCATCATCACAAGATTCTTGGGTTTGCCTTTTACGACAGTATTCATCTCTCTCTTGCCCCTTCTCTGAACCCTTGGCAACCACTAATCTGTTCTCTACTGTTAAGTGTTCATCATCTCAAAAGTGTCATAGAAATGGAATCATGCAATATGTCACTTTTTGGGATTGGCTTTTTTCCACTCAACATAATTCCCTGGAGATTTACCCAAGTTGTCACACATATCAATAATTCTTTCATTTCTATTGCTGAGTAGTATTCTATGGTATGAATGTAACATAGTTTGTTTAATCATTCACTTATTGAAGGGCATATTGGCTGTTTCCAGTTGGGGCTATTATTTAGAAAGCTTCTATGAACATTCATGTATAATTTTTGTATGAATTTAACTATGCTGATATTTTTATCAGTCTTTTCAAATTTTATAATTTTTTTACCAATCACAAACTCTATCGTATCCATAAAAATCTTTCTAGTTAGTATCAAATAACCTTACTTATCCATGTCTTTCCTAGGTCCGAAAGCAATAGCTAATGGAACCAAACGTTTTAACATTTGCCTGTAGTCAAATTTATGTTATACCTCTCACCCTTGCAATGAGACTAGGAACTGTTTGAGGGCAGGAACTATATTATATCTTTTTGTGTAGCCTGCAGTGCCTGCAACAGCTTTAGACATAGCAAATGAATAACCAATATTATTATTTTTTTTCATTTAATTTGATTTATTGTTGTGCCTCTGTGACCAACAAAGTATTTCACATTAAATACAGTGTGAATACAAGAATGCATAAAGAACAGGGAACCCTCCCCCACTCCTGCTCAGTGGATTTACAATTTATCTGGAAAACTAAATCCAAACTAATTCATGTGAAGTTACAGAGTGATGAGCTCCTGTGATTTTGGTGCCAAATACATGGACAGAGAAAGGATAGATGAATGTGAGCTGGAGAAATTGGAGAAGGTTTCATGGAGGAAGTGGACTTTAAATCTTCTTAAAAAGGTGGGGGGATGACATAAAAATTGGTGGAGAGGAAAAAATTTCTAGATAGAAAGAACATCCCCAACAGTGTTATAGGTACATTGCTGAAGGAAAGAGTTGGTGATCAGAGTAGGTAGGTGACATGTGACCTGACTGTAACAGACCTTGAGAGGTGCATATCACATATTTTTGTTGTTCCCATCTTCTAGAATATGAAATTGGTAACAAAAGCCCACAGAGACTAAACGTGTTGAGGTGGGTCAATGTGACTGCTGGGCTGAGTTCTGACTCTGTCAGAGTTGGGACTTGCCTCTAGGTATTCTGAGAGTTTCTGAACTTTCAGGGAATAGTATGGGGCTGTGAGATTTATGCCCAGTAGATCCCTGACTTGCAGGTGATACCTGTTAGAAAGAATTTGAATTGGACCCACTCGTGCTACTCTCTAGTGAAGGAAGTCTGGTTAGGAGATAAAAAAAAAAAAATGGGGCACTCCCTCCACCAAAATGAAGGCACCAGGTGCTGAAAGAGCCAAGGTTATGAACATAAACTGAATTGAAGAAGGAGCATGCGTCCTAGGCCTAGGAAGATGTGCTTCACCAACTCTTGCCACTCCCTCTTCCCTTTTCCCCTCTGTGTAACATCTGGATGGTTCTGCTGTGAAAAAGTTCTGTGAAAAAGCTGATCACAAGGAGTTAAGAGAGCTTTCTTGTTGAGTATAGTGAAAGAAGCTGCCTAAAGGTCAGCGGTTCAATGGAGGATCAGTGGCTGTATAGACAGTATCCCTGAGTCCAGTAGTTGTCCACAGAGCTAAAGATCACAAGAGCAGTGGGCATCAGGACAGAACTGTGATCATCATCACTACATACCCCCAGGACATGTAAAGAAATCACATGGAAGAGAGATCCTGTGTGGGGCTCAAAGTTTCAAGATATATGCTCCTGTTATAAAGGCAGTGTAATCATACTTGCTCAATAGTGAGGCCTGGGAAAGGGAGGGTGTCACATCTTCTGGTATTCTGGTGAAGACTAAATAGTGAATGTCAATGCTAATCCTGTCTTAGATACAGGCTGTGTAATTTTTGGCCAACCTGAAGACATTTACATGTATCAACAACCAAAAAAAGTCGATACACATAGGATTTTGTTAATAGTTCTGTCCCTTACACTTCTGTGTTTGTTTCATTTCCATTTTCAATTGTGAAGTCAAAGCATTTATTAGCAAATGCCTGAAGAGCTCTGTTTGTAGTTTTTATATGTCTGCAATAGGAAAATGTTCATAGCCTATGGGTTCTGCAGTAAAAAGTAAAATGTGTGTAATTCCTAAATATAAGGAATTTCAAGCACAAATCCACTCAGAGTATTAATGACTTCAATAGACAGACATCTAACTTAAAATCAACAAGTCATTAGACTTGCTGTATAAGTGTAAGCAATACCTAATTAATATACTTGTTGATTATTTTCCTTGATAAAGGACATTGGTTATTAAGATTAATGGTGTCTCAAGGATCAACTGAATAGTGAGAAAGGCAACCAGCCAATGACTCAAAGTGATTTAACCAAAAAAGTGCTCTCTTCCTACTTTCCTCCATTGGAATAACATTAATTATTGTTATTGTCATTATTTTTGTATTATCATTTAATCTTATTTTGTTTATCTGAATAAATCCAAACATTCTGGGATATAGACATAACCTTATGAGTGCTATGGCACCCTATAAAATAAAATAAAAGCATGATATTAGAGATATAATTTATGTTTTCTATTATTCTTAAATAAACCTCTTTGAGTCCAAGTTTTCTTCTCAGAAGAGCCTTTGTTTCACACTAGCTCTAGCCCATGGAGAAACAAGTGGCTACCTTGCAATCATTATGCGGAAGGTTGGTCCCATACGCTCTGCTCTATAAAGATGAGGAGTTTATATAAATTAGCCAAAGTCTCATAGCTAGCAAATAGTAGAACAAAAATTAAAAACTAGGTATGTTTGACTTCAAAAACTCACATAATTTTTTCCTGTTCCATTCTTGAGAAAAATGATCAGGATGTATGTGTCACCAGCCTTAGCCTCTCCACCAAGCATTTTCCATATTATGAGACTAACTTCCTCCCTTGAGTAATAAGGAGTAAGTAAGCAAGCAAATTCCTTGAGGAACACAAAACATTTAATTGCTCTCGTCATTTTTCTTTCTTGGGACAAGCTTAATTAACTCAGATCTTTTCATTTGCATGGGCCTAATGTAGATAGTTTAATAATTGCTTCTTAAAAGAGAGCCTTCTGAGAAAATACCATGTGAATAAATCTGAACCATCTTCACTCCTTTCGATTGCCTGAACTTGTTTTAGACAAAAAAAGTCTGTGATAAAAAAAAAAAAAAAAAAAAAAAAAAAAAGAAAGAAAAAAAAAGGAAGCCAAACATTTCAAGTCTGATGGTGAATTTCTTTTTCATCATGTTCACAGATATCATCAAAGTCCAAGAAATACTGTAGTGTATTAAGATGTATATTTTTGAGCTTGATATAAATGACAGGGTCTCAAGCTGCAGTGTGACTGCAGGCCAAAACTAGAGACAGTTCTCGGATTCCTTCAAGTTACATCCAGAAAGAAGCATTGCACACAGGCTGTTGATTTGTCAAAAACTTAATTTTCCATGACAATCTCCATTGAGAATCAAAGAAAGTCAATAGCCTGAGGTTCACGTCACCTTGGACAGCAGCTAGAAGATGGACAATAAAAAAGAAGACCATAAACTCTGATAAGCAATGATTTACCAATTAGATGTGAGAAAAATAAAGAATCGTTAAAGTGATAAAATACCATGAGTCATTAAGGGTTGGCCTAATTAAATAATAGCCCGATGTAAACCAGAGATTTATAATCTGCCAGTTGCACAATGTAGGTTTACTAAAATAATGGAAATTGACATACAATATACACACAGCCTCTCTTTAGCTGCCTCTTTTAATATTTATCTAGAGGCCAACTAGAGAGATCCGCCTCCAACATAAACTATTCTTTCTGTTGTAACCCAGCCCTCAGTGGAGCATTATTACCTTGTCCTGCCTGATGGACAGAATGGTGATTTTTTCTTGAGTCTTATGGCTTTCCTCTACTGCAGGCTGACTTTGCGTGTTTTGCTTTGCTCATTTATGTTCCCCAACAGTGTTAACATCTGAGTGTTTCTCTTGGCAAAAGATCTATAGCAGTAGGGTTCCAAGTGTTGCCTTCCAGGGCCCTTTAGAAGAATGTGGATTGGGTGGGATCCCTACATGTCACTGGTGCTGCACACCATTGGCACATAACATCTGCCAGACGGACCTGTGGCCACAAGATCTTTGACCACATCAGTCAGTGACTTTAGCTAGAGGATGGCAGCTTTGAGATGTAATATGCTTTCCTCTGAAAAGAGCCTCTGTGCTTCCCTTCCCCTGTATAGCGAGGCTTCTGACTTCTCAAAGCCTAAGGATACACTGGGTTCCAAACAATGTGACCCCTACCAGTGCGGCCTGAATGTCCATCATTAGAAGGTTCAGTTTTGTTTGTTCTTTTGTTTACCCCAAAATTATTATTTATCTTATATGATTTAAAATACTTATTTGTCACATTAGTTTATCTTTAGTAACTGTAGTAAGCATCAGTTACTACAAGGGAAAAGAAATGTTCAGGACAAAGTCTAGAGGACAAAGAATGATGGGAGAGGCCTAGGCTGAGAGGCAGCCTTGGTCTAAAATAAAGTCAGCCTGTGTTGGGTACCCTGGAAACTGTGAAGTTAAGGGCAACAATTGGGGGACTCGGATGTCACAGAAGAGTTGGACAAGCTGGTATCTAACAAAGAAGGTAAAAGCACTGCTCAGGATGTGTAGTAGTATCAGGAGCAGTGAGAGGTTTTTCTCGTGATGGGCCCAAAGACTTCAAGTAGCAAGTTGGTAAGGGCTCCAGTTATGGTAGAGCAGTCTTAATGTGGTAAAAAAAAAATAGGTATCATGAAATAGAAGGAAAAGGCATGATTATCCTGACAATCACCTTCCAGCTCTACCAGGTTTTTTTTTTTTTTTTTTTTTTTTACAAAATATCAGCTTGTTTGACTATAGCATGTTTATACTTTAAAAGCACTTTTTTAAAAAAATTTTGGATCCTTGTGTGAGATAAATAAATAGTGTTAACCCTCACCCCATAAGAAATTGAACAAGGATTTTGACTTGCTTATGGTAATAGTCATGCTGCAGCCACCCTAGGGAGATTTGCTTCCTCCCAGGCCTCAGATACTTTCCACATCTTTGTCCAGATTGTGATTGGGCTTTGACTGGTCATATACACTGGCCTGTGGCTCAAGAAGAACATAATTTTAATGGTCAGGGTAGTGCACCATGGGTACCCAAGTTTTATGATATCCAGATGCAGAATGTATCATCATGTCTCTGAGGCCTCACTTGTTGAGATCATCGTTCGGCTCTGGTGTACCATCTGTTGTCCGGGTCTTCCTAAGTGATTTTCTGGGCTGGCTCCCCTTTTCGCTGGGAATGGAAGGAGTTGTTAAAAGCCCAGCACATTCTTTTCTGCACTGTAAAGCCATCAGGACTTAATTAGGAAGAAATTCCTCAACAACAATTGATTTGTTCAACTATCATTCAATTTGAAGTACTCTCGTTTTATTAAAAATTACTTGAAAGTTGTTAGGTGCCCAGCTTTGGGTTTCTTGAGTATGTCTTCATCTATTTTTATCCTGTTCTTAGCAAGTTTTCTATAATTACACTGTAGTTTGAAAACTACTTCTTATGAGAATTCGTTAGAATCTTTCATTTAACATTGATTCTTCTTAGATATCTGTAGATCTTGATAACTAAATTAAAATACAGAGTTGAATAACCTGACAGCTTTGAGTTTTCAGAAAGTGTTTCAAACTATTATTCAGTATGCAAGCCTCTGGAAAATGTACTGCATGTTTGTTTCTAGCTCCTTTCCCCTGAATTTTTAGTCTCCATTGTATTTAGAGCAAAGTTGCAACCATATGTTTTTGATTCATCTATAACTAACGTTAGGAGTTAGCTCATGAAGCAATTGTTTTGTAACATGTACTTTAAAGTTGTATGTAATCCATTTTAAGCTTTTTCTTCTTTAAACAAGGAAACAATTCTTTTTGAAATTTTACCTGAAAATCAAAAATTGGCCTCAAAATGGGTTAGTCTGTGCATCTGTATTTTTAAAAGCTCCTTAAGTGATTCTGATAATCAGCCTAGTTACTGAAAATAATTTGTGAACTCTGCACACACATACACACACACACGAATGCACCATTATCAAGAGGAAAGTGAGGTCCAATCTAGGCCATGACACTCTATCCTCATCTCCTGAAATCTGACTCTGCCCTTCCTCCAGTTTTAAGAGTAGATCTCAGGTAAATCAGCAAGCAGCTTTAATTCTGCTACACAACGCAGAGTATTTCTTCTATAAGTTCTCAAACCAGAGCCTGAGGTGGCAGAACAACACAAAATAAATGGGTATGAAGATCTATAATTGTGGAGAAGTGTTTTGCTGGCATTCCTTTAATCTTTTACTTACAGCTCACAATTTCACTATGTGCTTAATGATGAAAGTCCAGTGTCATCATTAGGGCATTGACATATGCTTAAATCCTTTAAACCTTTAAAAACTTATATTATGTACATTTCACTGCCTTTTGGAGTCTTGTCAATACCCTCAATGGAATTTCTCAAGTGTTCAAATGGAGTTTAATAAACAGGTTGGTGATCGCTCCAACTCCAGGGCATAAGATAGAATGCTAAGCTGGGAAATACACCTTTCCAGTCGGGGCATTGCCTTCCTAGGAACACCCAGTACCAGGATTGACTTTTAGTCTCAAGACAATGTGTGGGAATGGGTCCAACTTGATTTTAGCAATTAAATGAACCAGGTAAAAGCACTTCTTATGATTTTACTAGACTAGCATTTTCAACAGCCATTAATGAGCCCAGTCCTATGCAATTTTATAAATGAAGGGATTCAGGCTATAATTATGTGTAAATCCTCCCCAAATTACCTGCTCTAGTCAGAAGGCATGATCTGAAAGATGAAACAATAATGTTTTGGAAACTGATGACATTCTGTAAATAAAATCTGGCAACAAAAGTTCTTGGCAAAATTAATGCTCAATTTATTGCTACATGAATCAGAAATTAATTCTTCCTCAATCCTTCTTATATTTCTGAACTATGACATCGTTAACAGAGTCTGAACACTCTAAAGGTACCTAGACGCTTAATACAATAAGCCAAAATGAAAATAAATGGTTGGAGAGGAAGCAAATTAGTTTTCTTGAAATTTTCTGGAGAATTGAGTTTACATTAACTAGAATGTATGAGGTTGCCAAAGGGTATAGGGGTTAGGGGATGGAAGAAGAACTATTATGACTTCCACTTCCATAGGGACTTTTGTGTTCCCTGGGTGATAGCAAACACCAAGCACTGAAAGTATATGTTGGCAAGGAGACATTTTTGTTGGAATCATGTTACACTCAGCTTTTTTCATGACTTTTTCCACCTCCAAGGAGTGATGCATGTTCTGAATCTGCTTCTGGAATCCTTTCCAGCCCATCCATCCATTTGTCTGCTAGTCTTCCAACCAAATATCAGTGAAGTATAAAATATTCAAGTGTCCTGCTCAGGAAAATATATTTGCTATTGATATTATTTGGCAAAATGCCTTCATAGGGTGTTTTGGTTGTAAAAATTTAAGCCCTAGATCAGCATCTAAATGGAGGAAGCAAAACAAAGGAGAAAGTGAATTGCTTTTACGTGGAAAAAAATGTGGGAACTTTTTTGTGCAAGAAGCAAGAGAGAGGGAATGACGGACCTGGAAAAATTGGAAACCTTGATCTACAAGGAGATCTGGGAAGAGAGGCAGAATAGCAACATGTTGGGGTATAGGGGTTTGCTGGGGTTATGAGCAAGGGCTTTTCATAACAGCAATATTTAAGATTACATTTTAAATTAATTGCTTCACTGTTCAGTGCTGCAACATAAGCTCCCAGGTATCACTGAAATTAAGTAGAGTCAATCACACATATCTGTTTGTGTGGGTAATCATTGACAGAGGAATTAAAAGTATATGGGGCTGCATTCAACATTAGGGTCAACCTAGGGTTGTGAGAAGATTGTCACAGGAGATGAGACACTGGCAGAGTCTGAATTCAGACAAAACAGAATATTTTAATAGAAGGGAGTTAAGACACAAATAAAGCCCTGAGATCCCTCTACTCTTGTCTGACTTGCCACCTCTCTCATAAGACCCACTAGGATAATCTTTCAACCAATCTTGCTGTTCTCCCTCTTGTCCTGCTATAGTTCATTCTCTACAACAGCAACTGAGATAAAATTTTAAAAAAGTAAATTAGAATATGGCAGAATAGGAATTTTCAACTATCATCCTCCCATAGAACAATGATTTTGATAGCCACTAATAGATGAGAGTACCTTTGTGGGAGTCTGGAAGCCCAGTGGAGAAGTTCCAGCACATTGTTGGAGCAAAAAATCTAAGAATAGATACATTGAAGAGGGTAAGAAGAACAGATTCACTTTATCCATGCTACCCTTTTCCCAAAGCACCAGTTTAGTGCTGAGAGAGACTCCCTTACCTTGTGATTTTCCCACAGAGGAAAATGAGAGCATAATCAGTGACTGCTCAACTTCCCTAGCCATATGGGATGCTGTTCAAGAGACCCACTTCTTTCTTGACCCACTCAGAATACTGAGGTAATTGACATAGCTGAGGGGTTGGGAGAGGCTGGTAGCATAGCAACTAGGACTCATAAATCACCAGTGGGCCATGAATCTTACGAACCTGCTTTGTGGATACCATCAGGAAGCTGTCCACAGGCTACTTTGGACTCATCATCTGTGGACTTCCCCATGCCTCTCCCATTCCCCAGGTTGGGTGCCTAAGTGGACTCCTACAAACAGTGGGTACAAGCCTTTACCTATGGCCATGAACACACACGGAAAGCTGGTTCAACTCTGTGGGAATCAGAGAAGGCTCACAAAGTTGAGCAATTCATGCCACTGCCCTCGGGAAGTTCTCAGCACCAATCTGGCTTTGCAGAATTGGTGGAAGGCATTTAGTCTAAAGAATTTCCCTTCAAGAGGGAACAAGAAGTATGGACACTACAAGAAAAAGAAGACTACAGGCCAATATGCCCAGTAAATACAGATGCAAAAATCCCCAACAAAATACTAGCAAATTGAATTCGACAGCACATTAAAAGTATCCTATACCATAATCAAGTAGGATTTATCTCTGGGATGCAAAGATGGTTCAACATATGCAAGTCAATAATTGTAATACACCATATTAACAGAATAAAGGATAAAAATCATAGTCACCTCAATAGATACATTTGACATAATGCAGTATTCTTTTATGATAGAAGCTCTCAGAAATCTAGATAGAAAAGTAATGTACCTCAACACAATAAAGACTATATATAACAAGCTCACTGCTAGCATCATATGCAATGCTGAAAAACTGAAAGCTTTTCCTGTAAGATCAGGAATAAGCCACCACTCAGGTCAGGAGAACTGGCCCACTCTTACCACTCTATTCAACATGGTAGTGGAAGTCTTAGCCAGAGCAATTAGTTAAGGAAGAAAAAATAAGAGGCACCCAAATTAGAAAGGAAGAAATAAAATTATCTCTGTCTGCAGATGACATGATCTCATATATAGAAAATCTTAAAGACTCCCCGCAAAAATAGAACTAATAAATAAATTCAGTGCAGTTGCAGGGTACTAAGTCAACATATAAAAATTAGTGGCATTTCTACACCCTAACAACAAATTGTCTGAAAAAGAAATGAAGAAAACAATTTCATTTACAATGGCAGAAAAAAGAATAAAATACTTAGAAATAAATGTAATCAAAGAAATGAAAGATCTGTATACTGAAAACTATAAAACACCGATAAAAGAAATTGAAGAGAACATAAATAAATGGAAAGATATTCCATGTTCATGAATTAGAAGAATTAATATTGTTAAGATCTCCCTGCTTCCCAAAGCAATTCACAGATGGAATGCAACCCCTATCAAAATTTCAGTGGCATTTTCCCTGAAATAGAAAAAAAAACAATCCTGAAAGTTCACATGGAACCACAAAAGACCCCAAATAGCTAAAGTAATCTTGAATGAAAATAACAGAGTTGGAAGTGTTAGCCTGTATAATTTCAAATTATATCACAAAGCTATAATAATCAAAACAGTATGGTACTGTCATAAAAAAACAGACCCATAGACCAGTGGAATATAAGAGAGCATCCAGAAATAAAGCCATGTGTACTGAACTAATCTTTAACAAAAGCACTAAGAATACACAATGGGGAAGGAATAGTCTCTTTAATAAATTGGGAAACTGGATGCCTACATGCAAAAGAATGAAATTGAACTCTTATACTACACAAAAAAAATCAACTCTAAGTGGATTAAAGACTTAAACATAAGACCTGAAACCATAAAACTCCTAGAAGAAAACAGGGACAGCTGCTTGACATTAGTCTTGGTGACAATTTTTGTATTTGACACCAAAAGTAAAAATAAACAAGTGAGACTACATCAGATGAAAAGTTTTTGCACAGCAAAACCAACCAACCAATCAAACCAATCAAAAAACACTCAACAAAATGAAAAATAACTTTCAGAATGGGAGAAAATATTTGCAAACTATATATCTGAACAGGGGAAAATACTTATACAACTCAATAGCAAAAGCAATGAATAACTCAATTTAAAAAATGGGGGAAAGGCCTGAATAGATATTTTCTCATAGAAGATATACAAATGACCAACAGATATATGAAAAGGTATTCAATGTCACTAATCATCAGGAAAATGCCAATCAACACCACAATGAGATATCACCTCACACCTATTAAGTATGGCTATCATCAAAAGACAACAAATAACAAGTGTCGACAAAGATGTAGAGAAAAGAGAACCCTCATGCACTGTTTGTGGAATTATAAATTATAAATTGATGCAGACACTATGGAAACCAGTATGGAAGTTCATCAAAAAAGTTAAAAATAGAATTACCATATGATCCAGCGATTCCACTCTGGGTATTTATATAAAAAAAACAAAAACAGAAATTTGAGAAGATATATGAACTCCTATGTTAATCGCTGCATTATTTACAATAGCCAGTGTATGAAAACAACCTAGGTGTGCATTGATAGATGAATGGATAAAGAAGATGTGAGATACACACACACACACACACGCGCGCGCGCGCGATGGAATACTACTGGTCCATGAAAGAATGAAAGCTTGCCATTTGCAACAATATAGATGGATAAGAATAAAAAAATTACTTATCCCTAAAGCCCTTACTTTCTGTTCTTTACCATTTCATTTTTCTTCATAACACTTTTCGTTACCTTCAATTTATTTATTTATTTATTTCCTCATTCATTCATTCACTGCCTGTCTGTTTCTCTATGATTATCAGCCTCTAAGATGTTCCCAGAGATCCCTCTCTTCTGGCATTTATTTATGCCCTTGTGCAAATTCCTACCATCTTGAGTGTCACCTGGACCTAGTAACTCCTTTCTAGTAAATAGAAATCAGCAAAAGTAATAGCATTAGATTACAGAAAGACTGTGACTTTCATCTTGCCTTCTCTTGCCCTCTGTCACTCTCTCTCTCTTGGAATCATTGCTCTGGAGGCAGCAGACTGCCATGTTGTGAGTAGCCCAGGGAGAGGCCCATATGGCAAGAAATGGATGTCTCTGGCTTACTGCCAGCCAGGACCTGAGACCTGTAAACAGCTATAAGAGTGAGTCAGATCCTCTCCCAGTTGGGCCTTGAGATGACAGCAGCTCCAGCTGACACTTTGTAACCTTGTGACCTGAATCAGAGGACCCCGGCTAACCCTCAGAAACTAGAAGATAATAAATATGTGTTGTTTGAAGTGACTAAGTTTGGGGGTAATTTGTTACACGTCAATTTATAACGTACATCTCCACTGCAATGTAAGCTCCATGGGGGAAGGAATTTTCTCTGTCTTGTTTGTCACTCTCTCCCAAGCAGATAGAATAATGTTTGGCACACAGAGGCGCTCAACAAGCATAGAGTTTAAATAAGTAATGAATACTGGGGTGGGGCAGAGAACACTGGATTTTGCAAAATACATGGATCAAAGTTTAAGCCAATGTTGAAGTTTAAGGCTAAGGCTGTTCTTAGGGTCAAAAGCAACTCCTGAAGTCTAAGGAGTACTCAAGTAATAGACATTCTGCTAATACCAGACTCATAGTAGTAATCTCTTGACCATAATTATTGACATTGGTCTATGTTGCTTAGCAAACCTTCACTGGACAAGCTCAAGCTGAGGGTGAGGACAACTTTACACAGTCACTGTGTGCATTTGGAAGAATGATTCAAACTTCCCACACTTTTCTCATCTGTAAAGACCTCACAGGGCTGTTGGTTACACAGAGTAAAATGCATAATGGGCTATGGTTTGATCTAATAAATGGTGGTCTCCTTCCCCTCAGGGAGCTTATCATGTGAGGATATAAGATTCATGCATAAGAAAGATAACTAACATGGGTGTAATGTTTGTAATGTTATGTTAAGTACCAGATGTTTTTGAAGCAGGAGTTATGATGGAATAATTATTTTCTGATTCTTCCTTCTGTAGTGTGAGGTGTTGGGTGGGCATTTGTCACTTGAGAATAGCACCAGAAAACTCCGTAATTTTTCCTCCTTAATGCTAGGGGGAAAAAATTATTGAAAATTACATAAAGTAATTACAGCTTTGCTTATGAGAACCTAGAAAATGTAGTAGCAAAAATGACAAGATGTTATGAATTTATTCCTACGACTAATTAATTATAATAGTGATAATTTCATGTGGTTTGAGGAAAATTCACTGTTCATAAAATCTAAGCATCCATTTCTAGGAAGGATTGAGCAAAATCTCTCAATCTTTTCTCCATAGGAAGAAACACACTGAAAAAAAATGATTTCCTTCTAATGACTTACTCTAAATTATAAAAAGAATTCTTTGGGGTTCAAAGAAAAACTACTACTACTACTACTGCTGCTGCTGCTACTATTACTACTACTACTAATAAAATATTTTTCTTTTGCTATGTGCTGACTAATATTCACATAGTAATATTGCCTCTTTTGGAAGGTAAGGGGAGAGAATGGATGTAAAATCATTTTAGAAATTTCCAGCTTTCTACAAGAAATTTTACTTTTAAAGGAAAATACCAGCATAATAGGAACCACATTGGAATCAGCACATTCACTATTACAGAGAAAAAGTGACCATGGCTGTCTACACATATAGGCAGGTCATTCAAGCTCATTCAGAAATTCCATTTTCTGTCAGTGGTCTGCGTGTGTCCACATGGTGACAAATGGGCCAAGCAGGGCTTTCAAGGTGTTGGCGCCACCAGTGAGTGCCAGATGGAATGTGGTGAAAGTTCTGATTTGTACCTTTCAGACCAGAGATCCTGGCCAAAATGGATGGGTCCTTCTGGCCACCTTTTGTAAGTACAGCCACAGGTATTTAGTTGAAACCTGTGGGTGAGAGAGACATAAACAGTTGCTATAAATTTGTGAGACCAGGAAGCCACAGGCCAGTTAGTAAATGGCAAACCCATTGGCCCCCCAAAACAAAGAATCTCTTTTCGTCAGAATGATCAGACTCATTTGACAAATATTTATTGAGTGCCTACTCTCTGCCAGACATCATAGCAACCGACAAGTTCTCTTATTTAAAGAGTGAGGTGAGGGAGAGAAACTCCAAATCATGTGGGATATTGTGGACTTAACTGTGCACTGCAACCTGATGGAAAGGAAGAGACATTGTCCTGGGACAGGCCCCACAACTTGAAGATTGTGGCATCCATTCTGCCCATGACTCTTAGGGGTGCCACTTTTACAGGGTGAGTTTTATTCCTTGGCTTGGTTGGGCCAAGACTACACATTTTGGAGCAAATGAGCTCTTGCTGTAGCATTTCATGAACAAGTCAATGATCTCAGTTGGAAGTGAGAAGGCATCACTTTAAACTGAAATCTGAATTTCATCTCCCTGAGTTTGTAGTAACTGTTGAATCATAAAGTTAAAAAGGATGTTGCAGGTTAATTTACTCAGCACACTTATGTCTTACACTATTTTAAAAGATGAAAATATCTCCTATTAAAGCAGACTTTCTGAGGAGGAGAGGCCATTTCTCCTCGTAGTAACTTATTGTCATGTTTTGTTGCCTTCACAGTTAACTATTTTTAAAATTATATTTAACCTCAGTCACTCCTGTAGCATTTTATATCTATTCTAAATATTTTGCCTCTGATACTTGAATAGTAGTTGATGACAAGCCTCATATAGCAGTCATTCAGTTGCAGCTTCAGTGTTTTTCAGATTCAATTCCTCTTAATTTTTTCTTGGTAACTAATACTTATAAATGAGCATGCTAAAAAGGATATTGAGCTGATACTATGTGCCAGAAATTGAACTTAGTGTTTTATCTAGATCATCTCAGTCACTTTTTACAATAAGCCTTTTTAGGTAGGTTCAATTATTTCCCCCACTTTATAAATGGGAAAACTGAGGCTTTCAGAGATGTTTCTATTTTTCATGAGACCACATCTAGGAAGTAATGAAGCTAGAATGTGAACATATTAAAGTGCTAAAATTAATTATAGAGATAAGATTGCCTACCATTTATGCTAATAGATCCAAATATTACATTCAGTGTTAAATAATCAACATATTACTTTTAAAAATAAACTTGGTCATGTTCTGTCTAATGTCCATTTGTCATTCAAGTGTTTGCAAAATCACGGGATAAGTTTTCCAGATTCTTATTCTTTTTCCAACTATAAGCTCTTATTTAAATCCTTGTTTAATCTTCGACTTCAAATCCACAAAAATAATGGCTGGTAATGCATCTAATACTTTTGCTATTTTCTTTGAGCATACAAGTCTTTATGCTTATCTGTCTAAAGCAGAAGCCCTTAATCTTGGCTGAGCATTAGAATCACTTAGGGGAGCTTTTAAAGATCCTGATGCTGGGGCCACACCCAACACCGATTAAATTAAAATCTCTGAGGGTGATATACAGGTGATTACAGTGAGCATCCCAGATTGAAACAACTAATTTAAATAATTGTTCTTGGGACTTTCCCTACACAAATGCTCCTAGACTTATGACAGGGTTATATCCCAATAAATCCATCGTTATTTGAAAATATCATATGTCAAAAATGCATTTGATACACCTACCCTGCTGAACATCATAGCTTCCTTAGCCTACATTAAATGTGCTCAGAACACTTACATTAGTTTACAGTTGGGCAATTATCTTGAGTTTTTATATATATATTTATTTTTCAAAAATATATATTTATTTTTCAATTATAGTTGACAACAATAACCTACTGGTTAGTGTATAACCTAGTGGTTAGACGTATATGCAACTTACAAGTTGATCACCCCAATAAATCTAGTACCCATCTGACATCATACATAGTTGTTACAATATTATTGACTCTATTTCCCATGCTGTACTCTATATCCCCATAACTATTTTGTAACTAGTGACTTTTACTTCTCAATCCCTTCCCCTTTTTCACCTCTCCTCAACCCCTCCTTCAATCCGGCAACCATCAAAATGTTCTCTTTATCTATGAGTTTGTTTCTGTTTTGTCTGTTCATTTATTTTATTCTTCAGATTCCACATATAAGTGAAATCATATGCTATTTGTCTTTCTCTGTCAGACTTACTCCACTCGGCACAATACCCTCTAGGTTCATCCATGTTGTTGCAGATGACAAGATTTTATTCTTTTTTATGATTTTATCCATTCATCCATTGATAAACACCCAGGTTGCCTCCATATCGGGACTATTATTCATATTTTTGATTTTTTTCTCTTCTTCTTGAAGAAGTCCCTTTAACATTTCTTATAATACTAGTTTGATGGTAATGAACTCCTTTAGCTTTTTCTTGCCTGGGAAGGTCTTTATCTGTCCTTCAATTCTAAATGATAGCTTTGTTGGATAGATTAACCATGGTTGTAGGTCCTTGCTTTTCATCACTTTGAATATTTCATGCCAGTCCCTTCTGGCCTGCAAAGTTTCTGTTGAGAAATCATCTGATAGTCTTGCATTTCTCTTCTTCTCACCAGAAACAGGAGACACAGACGGGCATTTTGTAGACATGATGGGATGAGAAAACACAAAACACAAAATCTATAAAAAAACACTGGCAACATAGTACACTATAGAGTATGAGTTATTTACCCCAGTGATTTTGTGCCTTACTGGAAGCTTGTACTCACTGTCACTGCCCAGCATCACAAGAGATACTGCATATCACTAGTCCAGGAAGATATAAAAATTCAAAAATTGAAGCATGATTTCTATTGAATGCGTATCGTTTTTGCACCATCATGAAATAAAAAGAATCATAAGTCAAACCATCATAAGTCAAGGACAGTCTGTACATCCATTTCACCTGTGGGTGGCCTGCTCTGGCTCTGACTCATCTAGAGAAAACTATGAGTTGGCCAATTCAACACCCCTTCCCAAATGCCATTTCATTACGCCTCTAATGTAGAGGCTAAAGAAGCTAAATAGTCTCCCAAACTTCCATGAGGATGGAGGAGCTATATGCTACAGTTCTGGCCAATGACAAGAGAATTCCTGTCTGTTGAAGGATACTGGGAAGCCCAGACATCCAGGTGTTTTTCCATAATGAGTTAGTCAGTTCAAGTTGTTGCATTTTTCATTTTTCATCTGAGTACTTGTATTTATCTGAGTGTTACCATAGACATAGATTGAGTGCGTGTCTTGAATCAAAGGTAATTTAAAGGGAAAAATCAAGGGAGAATTTGAACTCTTCTGATTTATGCCTTAGTCTGACTGTTTTCTTATAGAGACCTTGGAGTTTATGACAAAAGTGTCCTACAGAGAAGGTAAAGGCTAAGGAATTTGAGAACCCTAAGGTTTTCTTTGAAATTCTGTGGAGGAAGGGGAATGGTGAAATGATCGCTTCTAAAATATTTGTTGGACATACTCTCCATGTTAGACATATGATATTTATGGGGAGAAACCAAAGGTTAATAGAGTTTCAAGGTAGCAAGCACTAAATCTGAGGCTATATATTTATAATATGTGTATGTGCGCGTGTCTGTGTATGTGATGTTTGCTAATTTTGGTATAACTTTTTATTCAAGTATAATGTACATACAAAAAAGTACACATATTATAAAGAAGATCTCAAAGAATTTTTATAAACTAACACATCTTTGTACCTAATATTCAGGTCTAGAAATAGAACATTACTGAGATCCTAAGAGACCCCTTGTTCTCCTTTCTACTATTATCCCCCTGACCAAGGATAACCAGTAGGCTGCTGTTTCATTTTTGTTGTTATTGTCTTTTTATTTTTTAACAAACCAATGTGTGGAAGTGCAAGGTCACCTCTTCTCTGCTTTCACATGTCTCTGCTGAGATGAGGAAGTCAAACCTGTTCTGTGGCACACTTAATTATGGGAAAATGAAAAGAAAGAAATAAAATCCAGACCAACAAAGCGAAGATTTAAGTTGGCATCACTTTCAGTATAATTGTGATGCCGGCAGACACTCAATAAACATATCAGCATTGTTAAAATGATTTATCAGCCAAATAGTTGAATGTAAAATATTATCAATACAGGTGTCATCATTGATCTTTCTTTGGTCTCACTGCTGAAGAATGGGGCTGCTGGATGATTTCAACAAACAATCCTTGACAGGAAACCAAAGGCAACAAGGCACAGGGACAGACAGCTGACAAATGCAGTATGGGGCCATTAAAGCATGTGATGAATTTGCCAGGAAAGCATATATTTGTGCAAGAGGTGAGCTCATATCTCCCATAAATTTGTCAGCCGTGACACAGTGTTCCCCGGCTTGGCATGAGTAATGCCTTGCTATTTGCTGCCTTTGTCTGGCAAAAGCTCTATCAGTCACTCCAGGGTTATTTACAAAGAAACGTGTCTATCAGTTGCAAGGACATGACTTTGCCACTAAAAGATAACAAAAGAGGAAATCAGGCAGTGGCCTCTCAGCAAGGGATGCGTCTTTTCCAGACAGGCTCTGGACTGGAATGAATCAGATGGACGGCAATTGGCCGGGCTGGCCCTGTGCCTGGCATGACCAGCCTTAGTACATTTATCCACACTGATTAGATTAGAAATTATTAATAGGGGGCTATGGAGTAGAGCAAAAGGTCATTTAGAGTTTAATTCTGTTCTCAGATAACTTCATTTCAGCTGATGGGATTGTTATTGTAGGGATTTTATATGTTTATAGGAAACAATATACTCAATAATGAAGTCATGCCTCCTTTTGCAAGGTCAGGAAAGCTATTGTGTAGCTAGATTGAAGTCTTCACAATTGTGTTAATTAAGTAACAGTGATTGGGCTTGGTCTCCTCTTGAAATGCATTTAAGGGCCTAAAAGCTGCTGAGAATGTATTCTTTCAATATAGATATATAGAAAAGCGAGTGAGACCAGAAAGCAGCCTGCGATTGAGTAAACAGAAGAGCTGACCCGAAGCTTTTACTTAAGGAGGACAGGAGCCTGGTTGGCAGATGTAACTTCTTGCCACATAAATACAAATGTCTTGTCAGTTTAGGATTAAATGTAACAGGTCCCTTTTTCTTTACTCAGTTCCTGATGAATCTGAAAGATGAAGTTATAGAATTTGATGTTGATGGTACATTATGTCTCATCAGTTATTTTACTACCTCCCAGGCATGTCTTTTTGGGGTAGATGATCAATGTGTCGTAATAGCTGCATGCTTCTCAGATAAAGGGCCGTTTCTCTTGGTCTTGCCTAATAAACCAGGGCCATTAGTGACAGAGAGCTCAGGTCTGTCCTCCACTGTGAGTCAGTCCTTCTTTTGGAGGGATTATAATTCTGACATTAAAATTTGTTGATGGTGGTTACAAATTTGTTTGTTCTGAGAGACAAAATTTTTTATAAACAGCAAAAAAAGAATTTAATTGACTTTAAATGAAGAGTGGGTGTATGGAAAGCAGTTCATTGTCATGTGCTTCTTAAAGACCACAAAAGACCTTTGGTTCTATTTGTAAGCACGTCGCCTTCTGTTTGGCTCCAGATATGGAGATATCCTGTTAAGGCAAACTTTGAGGTAAAACTTGGTGAGTGGTGATTGAGTCTTGTTTTTCCAACCCTCCCCAAACTCCTCCACTTCATACGCAAGAAAACCACCACCCTGAGATAGAACTTGGTTTTCCAACGGGAAGACTATTAAATAGAAATAATATCTTCATAAATATACTTTAAAAAAATACCTCTAGAGCAATTGTTCTTGACTAGAAATGATTTTGTCCCCTGGGAGATATTTGGCAATGTCTGGAGATGTTTTTGATTATAACAACTGGGCTACTGGGGTGGAGGGGTGCTACTGGCCTCTAAAGAGGGTTGCTGCTGAATGTTCTACATGCACAGGGCAGCACCAGCAACAAGGAATTATCTGGCCCCAAATGCCAAGTGCCAAAGTTGAGGAACTTGCTCTAAAGAATCTTTAGAATCAATGAAGAATGAGGACTTAGATGAGGTTATTCTACCTAGAGAATGAAGCACCGCACTGAGTTTCTGTTTAGAAAAAAAAAAATCTATAATCATAACATTATAAGTAATCATATTCAGATTTGAAAAAATAAAAGATTTCCTATAAAGCCTCTCATTTACATTAAAGCTTGAGAACTAGAAAAATGTTTGCACTTTTTTGTTGTTGCTATTAGATGTGCCACAGGGGTTTAGAATTACTGTGGTATGCAGTAACATCAAGACTCAAAAGCTTTGTATGAAATGTGCATAAGGTAAAATGATGTGCTGGAGGAAAGCTGAGCTGAGATTCCAAATATCTCAATGCTATCCCGCCACTGACTAACCACAAGCCTGGTCAAGGGATTCATGCTATCTGAGCTTCAGTCTGGATAGACATTGAGACTGAACAGTTTGACAGCATTCCTTGGCTATTCCTTCTTCAGCCACAGTCACAGCAAAAACAGGGATTTCTCTGTTTCCAGGCTCACAGTCATGCTTCCCTTACACTCATGCTGGCCTGACTTTAGTTTGGGGCTCTTGTTACTTCACATCGGGGCTGTTGCAGTTTCCTCTGTGATGTCCCCCTCTTCAGACACACCCCACAGAACGTTACTATCTTGTCTATTTAAACTTTTGCAATGCCCGTAAAGTAAAAGTCACCCTTAGCATGACCACCCAGTCCCTCTCGGATCTGCTCAAGAATATACTTGTCCTAGGTGTTTTCTCTACTTGGATCTTTGTTGTCCTCATCATGTTACTGTACTTACTGTCTTCTTTGTAACTGGCATATACTAGATCAACGGTCTTCCCACTGAGCTTTTGTTCTGCCTGGCATGTTCCTTCTCTATTGTTATCTCTCAACTTTCTTTCACATTTGAAGTCCCATAGTCTCTCAGAAAGTTTGCAAAGATTTCAGTGATGTCTCTGTCCTCTAAGCTTATATGTACTTATTGTTTGCATGACATATATTCTTACCATATTTGATCTTGTATATGTATATATAACTTTATTCTCACTTCATTGATATCTTTTACCTACTCTCAACTATCCAAAAGGAAAGAGATACAAACTATGACACTGAGACAGGCTCTACATGGGGTTCCATGGGAAAAGTAAGAAATGTTTTGCACTATCCAGTGGATTCAGTGCATATTCATGATTAGCTAAAACTAAGACATTTTTGGGAGATACAGACATATTCATACACATAAATAAAAAATATACACATCTTTCCAATTAAGCTGTAAGCCTCATCGTGACAGTCATGATGCTCAAATCCTTTGTGTCCTCTGAGCTCTGGCACAGAAGCTGTCCAAAGAATGATTAAATGGCCTATTTTATTTTGCACATGCTTTTCTATGTCAAGATTATCAATATAGTGAAGTAAAAATGGTATCCAGGCTTGGGAGACTTTTTGGTTACTACAGGAAACACTTTGTATTAAAAAAAAATCTTGTTATACATTTCAAAGATAATGGATTCTGCTAGATTCCTAAACTTAAATGAAATCCTCAGATTTTGACATGGATTTGGAGAAGATTGTCCATGTTGCTTAGTGAATATATCTATGCTGTAAGCGGTCTGGGACATAGATATAGTGTGTGGTTTTATGGCCACACATGCCCCAAAGTATTCTTTTCATCTTTTTCCTTTTCACTTAAGCATACTTGGGGAAAATGTATGCTAGTAGGTTTTACTGGTGCAACCGTGTGCCTTGCTTTACCTGTGAAAGTTTCTATGTTCTTGCCTCATTTGTAGGTTTGCAAAGTTTTATTCTTCAGGTATAAAAAGGAGACTATCTCTGTTTATATACTGTGATATTCACAAGGTTTTCAAGCCTCAGCTGTGATATTTTCTTAAAAAAAAAATGCTTTGCTATAGTTGGCTGTGATTCTTCATTGTTACCTGATTTGATCTCTTTTTAATCTATGCATTTACTGTTATTCACCTCAAAGCAGAACACTCACCTGGTAAAAGGGCAACATAGCTTTATGCAATGGTTCTCAAAGTGTGGTCCCCGCATGAACAGCATCAGTATCAGACCTTGGAAGACAGGCAAATTCCTATGCGCTTGGAGGCTTGGACCAACAACCTAGATTTTAACAAGCCCTCCAGGGAATTCTGATGCAAGAGAAAACTACTGGTTTGTTAACGGTATGAGCTTTGGTCAGACTGCCTGATTTCAAATATTTGACTTTCAAGTTGTGTAAACTTCTCATGCCTCAGTTTCTTCTTCAATGAATAGGATCATAATAATACCATCTATAAACTGTTGTAGTGAGATTAAATTGAGATAATACATGGGAACAGTTTACAACTTCATAAATTTTAGCTATTATTTTTCAAATTCTGCACATTCTCTAGTCTTAGATACCTCTTGCTCTTGCTGAGCTGGCCTCTTTCTCTCTCTTGAATATCCTTGCCAGCTCTCTTTACCTCTCCAGATGTTGCCAGACTAGAGAGGAGAAAAGCATATATATTTCTGTAGTTGAATACTGAGTTTCCATCACAAATTTATTTTTTTCCTAAAAAATTAAACCTAATGATGAACAAACACAGAGAGAGTACAACACATTTAATTTTTTCTTAGATCTGGTTTCTAGTTTAATTATACTATAATTTCCATATGGCCCACCTGATTTTTTTAAGGCCTTGGGTGTGTGAACCAGTACTTATTTTCATGGCTGGTCTAATTGATATATGGATAGATGTGAGTGTATTTGTCTTGTCTTCAGTGATGAATCATTCTTGTTTGTTCTAGATGCTTCTGGACTTGTTATCCTGTGTCATTTCTAACTGGTGCCAGTTTTTGACAAATGATAGCAGCAAGACGTGGTATGCTACTTTAGGTTCCTATTTTCCCTGAATGTTTGGATGTAATAATTTTAGAGACTGCCACATGGCTAATGAGTCTTGCCCTCAGGAGCTCAGCACATAGGGA
Organism: Eidolon dupreanum; assembly: GCA_028627145.1. Classification (NCBI taxonomy): domain Eukaryota; kingdom Metazoa; phylum Chordata; class Mammalia; order Chiroptera; family Pteropodidae; genus Eidolon; species Eidolon dupreanum. The sequence continues at coordinate 64,898,825 of CM053515.1, forward strand.
GCCCTCACTGGCCTATCAGATGCCTTCTTTGAAAATGGTAGAAGTGCGAAAGAACAAGATGAATGGACATTTGTGTATCATATTCTTTGAGAATTGAATAGAGAATTTATGGTGTTCCCTGACTTGACACACTTCACACTTGTCATGTTGGCACATTGCATTATACTCTGCTGCCCATGGGGCTTTTGATGATGTTTCAGAAACAGGTAATAGATGCCTCTGTGCTGTATCCATACATTTGAGAAGAAAGATCCAATATTAAAAACAAAGGTACAGTAGAAACCATTCTTATCAGCAGACACAAAATCCTACTTCTGCTCTCTGTTATCTTGTTAGTCCCAATTCCTTACCTAAACATATAAAGCACCTCTCCAGCTTGAGGTGATCCCCTGAAGTAATAGTGTAACCCATAATCAGTGCTATTTTTATATTCACATTTTAACGTTTACTTGGGGTATAACAATTGGCGACTATTATTACAGCAACCACAGTGCAATATAAAGAACACTGGATTAAATTTCTTAAACTCTTTATTCAAAGCTTGACTTGGCTGAGGACCTGCTGTGTATGAGCTTGAATGAATCTCTTATGGCAATGTCCCAATTACCTCATCTATCACATGGGCACCAGAATCCCTGACTAGCTTACCTCCCAGGAGGAACACATGAGAACTCATTTTGGAAAGTATGGAAGTGAGAGAAAACCATTTATTTGACTATTGATACTGCAGTTGGACTACGAATGCATTTGCCCTCAGTTATACTGAAAGAGAAACACAGCCTTTAAAGTGAGTTTATTCAAGTAAAGCTGTCAGTGATGGACAAAGGAGGTCTGGATTCGTGTTTTCTGCTCCTCAGCTGAAGTGCCTTGAGATTACTCCATCTACCTTAAACCCACATGTTCACAGGGTCACTGCAGGCCTGAGCCATGAGGAAGTAGCAACAGCTATGCTGCATTTGAGATTAGAAGCCTTCTGTCTATCTTTTGGATAGAATTTTGCAGCAGTTGTTGAAAGAGAAGGGCTTTTTATCAAAATTTCCACTGCCAGGCACGAGAGAGGCCACAGGTAGATTTATTTTTATTAAGGAAAAGTTTTAAATGGGCATTTCTTGTGCATCTGAGTTAGTGAACTGAGAATCTTACTGACTGCTGTAATGGGCACTATTTACCACTTTTTGTGAAATTAGGACTCCCTATTCCATATTTGTAAGTCTTTTTCCTGTGTCCTGTTTTTATCATTTGAATGTCATTAAGAGCAGAAACTTTGATTTTTACTTCTTTGTCATCTTCTCAAACCCCAAAGGTCAATATTCGTTAAATATAGGCTTATCAAATTCAAGTGAAAGCAGGTTGAAAATGTCTGGAATAAGATGAAGAGAGAAATCTGAGTCTTAGTATCTCATCTTATCTCACCTCCCAAATAAATTAGGATCCCTCTAAGACATTATCTGTCAGGACTGACTATATATTTTCTCCAACTCCAATATTTTTGTTCTCATTTAGGGCTTTTGTAGGGCTGCCTATTTTCCTGCAAGCCCTCATGTTAAATCCAGTGATGCTGGAGTTACTGACAGGTTTTTCTTTGTGTGATATGCCTTTAAGCATGAAGTCTAGCATCTGTTCTTTCCTGTTTATGTCACAGGAGTAACACCACCTTCCTCAGTGTCCATCACAAAGGCCTAGAGTAGAGAGGAAAGTCCTGAAAACATGCCAATGAATATCACAGGAAGCAGTGGTAGTGAAGACAAGACTGAATTTGTGAACACATCGATATCTAAGCCCCAGTCAACTATGCACTCTGGTTAGCATTTGGGTCACTAAGTGATACTATTGAGTTAAAGAGAAGGGCACATGTTATTTTTAATAACATAACATTAATCTCTGTAAATAAATTAAGGTGATTTGATTTTTGTATATGCTGGCAATGCCTATGCATTACTTATCTATTGCAGTGTAACAAATTATGCCAAAATTTAGCAGCTTAAGACAATATGCATTTTTCATCTCAGTTTCTATGTGAAGGAATCTGGATACAACTGAGCTGAATCTTGTGCTTTAAGGTCTCTTAAATACTGCCACCAAGGTGTTAGCCCAGGGCTTCATTCTCATCTGGAGGCTGGACTGCGGAAGGATCCGCTTCCAAACTCACTCACACAGTTGGTGGTAGGATTCAGTTCCTCTCAGAGGACTGGGCTGAAGGCTTCAGTTCCTTGCTAGCTATTGGCTGAAAGCTACCCTCAGTTGCCTGTTGTGTGGGCCTCTGCAACACGGCAACTTGTTTCATCAAAGCATGCAGGCCTAGAAGGCAATAAAGAGAAGAAGGAAGTCACAGGTTTTTTTGTAACCTAATTATAGAAGTGAGAGCCTATCTTTTTGCCTTTATTCTCTCCACTAGAAAGCAAGTCACTAGGACTAGCCTCCCTTCATGGGGAGGGAACTCCATAGGAAATGAATACCATCAGATGGGGACCATTGGAGGCCATCTTAGAAATCCTCCTACAAAACCTTCCATGTTCACCTCCAAAAGAAAATTCACCATGGTTATTGAATATGCCCTAAGTGCTGGGTTTGGATGACATTAAGTAGAATCAAGTTATTTGTCCAGAAAACCCTTAATGGCAAAATTTGTCATCTAATTTCTTTTTATTGTTTCTGAAAATAATTATTTGAAATTGTAGTAACTTAATAATACTTTGTGTTCCCCCAGAGTCTCTAATGGATTTGTAAACATCAGTACATAAAATTCTCTTCCATTTTCTCGGAGCCCTTAGATCATTATTCTGTTGGTATAGTAACTGACTCTCATGGTTCTTGGTTAAGGTTTCCCACTGATTGTGCTGGTGGTTTGGGACCACCAAGAGGCTAGAGTTAGGACATTTATGAGGGAGAGATTACTAACCCAGAATTGGGGTTTCTAAACTTACCTTTCTATGTACCTTTTCTCTTTCATCTGCAAATTTTAAGTTCGAATATCTTTTCTCAGCTGGCTCCAATGTAGTTTGGGGATTAGATAAAGATGCTTCTGAGCTCTTTATAGAGATGCACCAAATAAATATTGAAGGTTACTATTCGATGAAATGAGTTAGTTTCTCCATTATAGTGTTAGTATCTTAGGTCAGGCACTGGTCATTTCTTGCCCTGTTCACCTCCCCATCTATTCTGCACACTGTAATTCATAATGTTTATCAGATGTTAATCAGATCATATCATTCATCTACTTAAAACTGCAGTAATATGCAAGAATCATCACAATATAGGGTCATGTGAACAAAGCAGAGTTATATATACATAATGCTTATGTATACAAAGCATATTTCCTGAAAGAGACTCAGAAAACTTGTATTAGTGGCTTCCATGGTTAGGGTATGGAGAGGAGAGAGACTCTCTTTTTAATTGCAAATCTTTTGTGCTTTAAAATTTTATATGACATAATTACGAAATGAAATAAAACTTTTCCGTGGCCTTGAATACCTTTCAGAAAAGTTTAAACTCTTAACCTAGAAGAGTCTCATGATTGGTCCCTTTGTCCACTTTGCATCATCTTCTGTTGCTTCCTCTCTCCCATCTCCACTCCCTACATACAGCCTATGGTCCAAGCACCTCCCAAGCATGCTTATTTGTGACCATATGCCACAACTGTCTGTTGCAGACCTACCGAGCCAGTGCAGACCCCCACATGTTGCGACTCCTGAGCTTTTGTCCCTTTTATCCCTTCTTCTTAGCATGACTTTCATCAGTCTTCACCCAGCTTATTTCTTCACATCCTTCAGGAAGCTCTTCTTGATTTCTCTGGAATGGACATAGACCATGTGCCACTTCTTTGTCAAAGTTTGAGTGCAGCATTTACTGCTTTATATTTGTGGCAGGTACCAGGTTAAAATTATAAACTCGGGGATACAAAGAGTAAACTTTTATTTTTCCTATAACTAAGTTTAATTTCTAGCACAACTTCTATCTTAAGTCGTGTCCCTCAGAAGCAGATCCTGAGAGGAAGATCTGTGTGCAAGCAATTTATTAAGGAAGTGCTTTCAGAAGAAACCAACAAGGAGAGTCAGGGAAGGAGCAGTAAGGAGAAGACATCAGGCAGGGGTACAGTTTCAGGCAAACTCCCAGAGAGGGTGATTTTAGCCTGATCCTACAGGGAAACATACACTACAGTAAACTCGTAATTTCGATTCAGTATTTATTGTCTGTCTTCCCTAACAAAGTATAAGCTGGAAGCGGGTGGGAATCATTTTTTTCATGTTCTTGGATATATTCCAAGCAATTAGAACAGTGCTTGCAAGTTGTAGTCATTTGTTAAATGAGTAAATAAATGACTACAATTTTCAACAAACCTTGCAAAGTATATTTATTTATTCATTACACAAATTGTGGGCAGCTACTATGTCCTGGTCACTATTGTAAGCTCTGAGAATATAATAGTGAGCAGAACAGTTAATGTCCCTGCCCTCACAGAGCTTTTAATGGGAAGTATGAGAACTGCATGACCTAGGTGCAGAGAAAATCTGCAAGGACATCCCAGCTCCATCTGCATAGATACCTCTAGTGAATCCATCCTCACTTGGTGCCAAGGGTTACCTGCAAACTACCATCTCCCATGGCTTTCTTTTGGTGATCTCACCAGCCTTGCGCTGTAAATACCAGCTACTGATGCTGATGACACCAAATTTATCTCTCACAAATGCCAGACTCATCATACAGCCAGATGCCCAAGAAACAAGGTGCAGCCTTCTCTGCCCTCAGATTTTTCTAAAGCATCTGTCATAGGAACCCATTTCAGGGATGCATACTAGCCTCCGACTCTTTGTTTTTCCTTTTATACTTCTCTCCTCCCAGATTAGGGGATCTTCATCTCACTAAGGAGGTGGTGGTGGGAATGAGTGGAAGGAGGAGGGCTGCATGGGACCTTGCATCAAGCTGAATTCTTCCAAATCTACTCGTTATGGCATACTCTTTGTCCTGGGTCCTTCAGACTCTGGAGTTTGCTCTTCAAAAACTTCTCTTCTGTTTCTGCTTTAACAATCCTAATATTTATTTGGATGAGAGAAGAGCCATAGAGTAAAAAGAAATTTCAGGGAATAAAAAGAAAATCAGCTAACACATCTAAACATTATTCCACAGTATATTGGAATTAGATGTCTCTATTTTATTTTAAGCACCTTAGGGGCAAGAACTGAGCCTTATTCATCTAACATCAGAACTTGGTATGATACCTGAGCTACAAGAGATGAACTGTTTCAACTGAACTAAGGGTACATAAACACTCCACATCCTTATACCTTTTTGATTTCTAGCAAGAAAAGGTAGGATATTATAGTAGTTAAGAGCATGGACTCCATACACAGACCATCTGGGTTAAAAATCTGGTTTTGCCTGTAATTAGCTGTTTGACCTTGATCAAGTTACTTACTCTCTTCCCGCCTCATTTTCCTTATCTATTAAACAGGTATGTGGGTGATGATTTGGCTTTTCAGACATGGTTGTTGTATAGTTAAATGAGTTAATATATGTAAAGTGCTTAAGCCAGTTTTTGGTACAGACTTTCCTCTTCTTAATATTCCCTTGTCTTTGTCAATCTGGTTAACTTCCTCTTCCTTATCTCCTTCAAGTGTCCTTTGGAAGACTTATTATCCTGTCTCCCCCAGCAAGTGTCCCTTTTCTCAAAGTTAAGTTGAATATTGTTCCTTTATACATCTTTCCTTAGCTATGTGTTCTTCAACCTTTTATAAGACCATTCCATTGTATTATAAAAGAGATAATTCTACATCCACTTTGTACTGACCTAGCCCTTGTTATTCATCTTTACATCCCCAGCACTTATCACAGTACTTGACGCATAACAGATACCAAACAAATGCCATCAGAGAAGTGAGTAAAAATTCATCTATTCTAATTACGCTTAGCTTGAAGGCATAGCTTTACATAGGCCCAATGCTTCCATTTTCTATACCTGGGATCAGCTTTGCCCACAATAAATGGAATTCTTGGTTCCCTCAATAAGCTCAGAGAATGTGGCTCACCAGGGGCAGAATGCCTTTGAAGAAGATATGTGCACTGGTTCCCTCTTTGAACTATATTATAGAATGATTCATTTTCCATGAGCCACATAACCTCATATCAGAGCTCCCATTCACTCTCATCTTTCATTCCTTCTTCAGTTGCCCATTTTTTTCCCCTTCTTCCTGTTTCATCCATCTCACCTCCTGCCATGCCTGTGCAGACACAGACGTGCACACACACCTTTGATCCTGCTGACACCAATGGCACCAAGGAAAGAAGTTCAATATGTCCACTGGCGTCAAAATATAGTAATAACAATTCTTCAAAATGACAATCACAGGCAACCTAAGGGCTTTCAGGGGCTCTTCTACTTTGTGCTTCCTGTAGTCTTTAGTGCTTTTTTTTTTTCTGGTGTTTAAAAGCAGAGGTAGCTGTAGTTTGCTCTACCTGAGAGGTGCTAGTGAGCTGGTATTCAAAAAAATTGTTATGGCACTCCCGTGGTGAGGAACAGGCAGAGTAGGAGGCTGTTTTGTGTCCCATCTCACAGACTTCAGCAGAGCACAATCTCCCATTTGCAACCAGTTACGCAGCTGCATTTCATGTTTGTGATTGTGTTGACAAGGAAAAAAGTGCCATTTCTGGCAATATCTCTTAGCTTCCTGTACCACCTCAGGCACTTGGAGAATGCAGGAGGCACATACTGTCTTGGTTGCCACCTGACACCCCTTCTGCTTATCTAAGCCCAGAGTACCCATCGGGGGTCTACAAGCAGCATCCTACCACATCCTAACTAGGCAGCTGTTCCCTGGATCTCCGTTCATCACTCTGTAACTCCTGTTCTCCCCTCCTGCCAAGTACAACCCAATATCCAGGGCCAGAGAAAACAGACTGTCTGCCCCACTGACTCCCAGGACAAGCCATGTCCAACTCCCCTAGTGAAGAAACAAGGGGGATGCTGTCAATGTTTCATTTTGTTTTTCCTGATTTTTCTATTCCTCTTTCCTGTCAGCATAAGCAAGGAAAATCTGGAACTTTGAAATCGAACGCCGCCCCGAGCTGCACTGAGCTGGCAGTTTCTAACTCCCATTCAAAATTTAATGTTCTGTTTTGTTTATGGCAGGAAAAATATGGCTTTCTGTTTTGGGGTGGTGGCTGGTTAAAGAAAACATAAAACAACTTAGACATTTCTTGGTGACCCACCAGCTATGTTATATCAACGTTTGATTTGTAAATCAATGAGACACAAATAGATTAGATTTTCTTCTGAGCTCATACTGGCAAGGACAACACTGGCAAAGAAAGTCTTGATTTAGTGTTGTCTAGGGCACTTGAACACAGATTGTTAGATCTGAAGATGGGGCATTTCTAGATGCACTGGCATATAGCCTGGCGTACGGTGTTGAATGATATTTTTTCTTGCTGTTTTGATTGAACATGGGAATGATGCTAGTTTCTATGTATTTTCATCACATTTCTAAAGATGAGCAGTTAACCCTCTTCTGTTACAGTAACCTAACAAAGAGAAAAAAAATCAGCAGCATGAGTCTAGAGGTTATAAAACTCAGCTTTTATATAATTAAAAAAAAACTTTTCCCTAAATATTTTTATGGAAATATACCTCATAGGTTTTGGGGTGAGAGGGGACATTTATGTTAAAGTTGGAAGAAATTTTCAGCAAAGCAATGTAAAAAATGTTAGATTTTTTTCTTAACTGTCAAAACTGCCTTACCAATAATTTAATTGAGATAAAATTAGCAATACATTTAGAGCTTACAATTGTCCAAAATAGTTGGAAGAAAAACCTATCAAAGTATAAAATATATTTGCCATTTTTTGACGATTATACATGATTTTTTAAAATGGAGACTCCCTTTGTACTATACTGACACATGGGGTATTTGGAAAGCTAACCACAAGCTAAGAATAATAACCTATGTTTGCCATCCGAAAATCAATTTCTAAGCTGTTGTTTTTAAACAGCCAGTTAGCTAAACTTTAGCCATCCACTTCTACTGTAGAAGGGCTCAAGCATTTTGGCTCCATACCTATGTACAATATAATATTAGCTAACACATGTTAAATGTTTATTATAGGCCAAGCATTCTAAAACCTTCAGATTATTCTCCCAGTTAATCATCACAAGGACCCAAGAATTAAGTTACTAATGATATCTGCATTGTACAACTGAAATTAACACAGAGAGAAGTTAAATAACTTGTCCCAGTGATAGAGTAGATTTGAACTTAACACTATGCAAGTATCAGAACTGAATGATTTTTTAGAAATAATTGTCCCAAAGATGAGAAAATTGAGGTCCAAGAGGGAAGTATCTTGTTTAGGTTTACATAACTATCAGGGAAGGACATACAGCATGTTAAGAAGAGCACTCAACACAGATTCTGGGCAAGAGCAGGTTTTAATGCATGTGGCTTTATTTCTTCTTGTGTGACCTGGAAAAGTCACTTCTTCTTATTGAGACTCAGCATCCATACACATAAATATGACTTCATTTAATATCCAACCAATTTGTAGCCAATACCTAGATGTGTTATGCATAGGAGTAGAATATAACCCCCACTGGAGGCACTTACAGTCTAGTAAGAAAGCACATAGAAACATGGAGTTATCAAGGTCTCCCTTGTATCAAAAAAGTACTTGCAAGGTAAAAGATGCTTTCTCAAAGGAATAGTTTAGTTTTTGGAGCTGGACTTGGGAAATGTAAATAATTGAATATGTTGAAGGATAGGTCATTTACATGTAGATTAATGGTAAGAGATGATTTCAGAGATGCAGGTGGGACAGGTCCTACATGTTATTCTAAGTAGTTTAAACTTGGTCATGAGGTCATAGGAAGTTATTTAAGAATTTTGAGCATGGACTTGATCTATTCAGTTTTGCATTTAAAAAAGGTCACAATGCTGGCAACATGAAGAATGACTTGAAAGGTGGTGTCACTTGAGATAAGAAATTGTAAGAATTCAATTGAACTAAGGCAGAGATGGAAGCCCAGGAGTGAACAGAGGGTTCAAGAGGTATTTAAGAGGTAGAGTCAAAATATTCTGGTTATTAGATATGATAAGAATTAGGGTTATATGATGGCTTAATAGTTCAAGTTCCCTTTTGTG
>CM053515.1:64908452-64943452 GCA_028627145.1 Eidolon dupreanum
GGTCAGAAAGCTCAAACCTACACTTCTTAGAATCTACTGCAGCCAGATTGGCCAATCAAATTCATGTCAGATTTGAAATGCAAAAGTGAAATGGAGACCTTATTTCTGCTGATTATGAATTTTTTAGATGAAATACAAGGACATGAAAATGTTTGTTTTTTGTTTGTTTGTGTGTTTGTTTTCCTGCAGTAGCACTAACAAAAGTCCCCATGTCAAGAAAGAAACCAAATGTCTAACAATAGGATGGAAATTAATTTGTAGAATAGTCAAACAATGGAGTACTACACATCAGTGGAAATGAATTAGCTAAAACTACTCAAATCAATCCAGAATATCTTGATAACATACTCTGGGGGACAAGAAGGAAGTTACAAAAGAGTATACAGTATAGCCAACACTTGTGGTGTCCCTCACTCCATCCTTTCAGCTCACCTGAACTGTGATGGACAATTCCACACAGTGACCAGTGTCACCACTAAATCACAATGAGGGGCCTCTACTTTTCTGCCTCAGGCCTTTGTAAGAACAATGGGAAGCCACTCAGCCTAAATGTGCTATTGAGTTAAGTCCCTGAGAGTAACTCTTTACCAAATAGAGATGAAGTCAGTGAATAATGCCCAGTCTCTTTTCCTTAGGTCTGGTGGGCCAATTCTGAAATGTGTTTTACACATTTTCACAGAGGGGCAATGCTTCAGTTGCCCAAAGCATTGTAACCAGCTCAATAATGTACTTTTATTTGTTTTCTCCCTTATCTAGTCTCTACTCCCACCCCAACAGTTCTGCTTTCTTGGATCACCTCCAAAATATATTACCTGCACTCAAACCCTTTACTCAGACATTTTTTTCAAAGAAACCCAAATTATGACATATAGTATTGTTGCATTTATATTCAGTTCAAAAACAGAGAAGATTAAATATCGTATAGGGAGATATGCATGTGAAATAAACTATAAACTAAAGCAAGAGAATGGTTGATATAAAATTAATATTATACGTTCACATCTGAGAGAAAGAAAGAGGATATATTCTGGGCAGAACATACAGTGGCTTCAAGGATGCTAATCGTGTTTTATTCTTTAAGCTGTGTGTTAAGTACATAGCATCTGTTTCATTATTTCTCTTAATTATCCACTCTCGACTTTTTGGTCTCAGGACCCCTTTACACTCTTAAAAATTATTGCAGACTCCAAAGAACTTCTATTTATGTGAGTTTTATCTAATGATATTTACTGTATTCAAAATTAAAACTGAACAGAATTAAGATTGTATTTTAAAATTATAATAATAAGCTCATTACTTAGCATAAGTAACTTATTTTTATGAAAATAACTATTTTCCAAATCAAAGCCAAAACAAAGGAAAACTAAATTGAATGAGCAGAGCAGCATCATTTTTTATTATTCCAAATCTTTTTAATATTTGGCTTAATAGAAGGCAGTTAGATTCTCATGTCTGGTCTGTGCTTTTATTCAGTCTATAAAACTATGAGTTTGGTTGAAGAATCTGAAGAAAAAATCTAGCCTTGCACAACTGTGCAGTTGGAAAATGTACTGTAATGGCTTTTCTTTTTTTAACCCAATTGTGGATATTCTTTGATACTCTATCCGAACTTGACAAGTGGTAGTTTTTAAAGGTTAGTTGCAATGTAGTATCTAAAACTATATCATTGAATTTTTAATACTCTGTTAACAGTAAAATCCATGGTCTTCTTTAACTTTCAATGGATCTTTTACCCATGCATGATTTTATGACATCATGCATTACTCATCTAGAAAATAATGGTTCACTGGGTTATGCAGATCTTCTAAATATTGACACATTTTATTCTACAAACAAAACAAAACAGTAACAAAAAAAACAACATTCATCAATATCGCCACTGATATCAGAAACATTTTTAATTGTCAGGAACCGTAAAGTTCATAGCGTTGAATACAAGTTTTCCGAAATTCTAATTGCTTGAAAGTTTAAATTGTACAGTTGGCAACAAATATTGTCAGTTGTGTTTCTTGAAGTGACAAGCTCACTTTTTTCATTCTTGAGAAAATGTTTGCCAGATGCCCAAGTCTGAATAATCATAGTGTGTTGGTCATTTGTTTTTCCAGGTTATAAATCATGCTCCTTGAACAAAGCAGTTAGTTCAGCTCACAACACAATCACACAGTGCTTCATTTCGAGACAACCATCATACTTTTGTGGGCAGCAGAAATGCTTTGCGTGTATGTCAATTCACATTATGTGTAGTTGGGTCAAGATTTAATAAAATCAATCATTTTTACATTTCATCAAAGATATTCTTGGTGAAGCTGGCATTCCTTTACCTACAAGTGCACACTAGTGAAGAACACAGTGACTACCAACACAATTTGGTGCCACTGCCCTGGTTCAGGCTCCAGTATTTTTACCCACCATTGTTTTTGGATCATGGGTGCAAATACCAGCGCAGTGAAAAAGGCAAATGATGTCTCAGTATTATTTTGAAAATAATTTGACCCCCTGAAAGGGTCTCAGGAAACTGCAGACTATCCTTTAAGAACTTCAAGTTGTATTTACATTACATACACCTTTTAAATATTTATTTCCCAATAATGAAAAAGATAAGTCCAATTCCTTTGCTGCTAATAGACATTTTATAAAGCTGTTTCATTTCCCTTGCTGACTGTATAAGAAGCAGATTTCTTGTGGAATGGGACTCCCTCTTCTCTTCTTTTGGCAACACTACCAAGCACTACCATGCCCCACCCCTCTCACAAGTCACACAATTACTCACTTTTTTCTTATTAATAGCTCCAATATTTTAGAGCAATTTTAGGTTCATAGCAAAATTGATCAGAAAGTATAGGTCTCTATATATCCTCTGCCTGCCCCCCCACAAATAACCTCCTCCACTGATATTCTATACCACAGAAGTACAGATATTATAATTGATGTATCTACATTGACACATCATTATCACCCAAAGTTCATAGTTTACATTAGGGTTCACTCTTGGTGTTGTACATTCTGCAGGTTTTGAAAAAAGTATAATGACATGTATCCACTATTTAGTATCTATCATATAGAGTAGTTTCAGTGCCATTAAAATCCTCTGTGTTCTGCCTATTCATCCCTCTCTCCCCCCAACCCCTGGAAATCACTGATTCTTTTACTGTCTCTATAGTTTTGTTCACTGGGTTACGCAATCTTTTCCACAAGTTCATAGAGTGAGAATTATATAGTATGTAGCTTTTTCATATTGGCTTCTGTCACTTAGTAATATGCATTTATGTTTCCTCCATGTCTTTTCATGGATTGATAGGTCATTTTTTTAGCCATGAATACCACGCTCCTTGGTATTTACCCGAATGACTTGTAAACTTCTGTCCGCAAAAAACCTGCATAACGATGTTTATAGCGGCTTATTCATAATTACCAAGACTTGAAAGCTAGATGTCCTTTGATTGGTGAAAGGATTGATAAACTGGTACATCTAGACAAAGGAATTCATGGCTAAAAAGAACAAAATGTTGGTCAGGGATATCTATTGAGAACATAACTATTTTAATTTAACCACTTTAAAATGATAACTACATGGCTCATGTCAAAACAACCACATCAGGATGTTCTGTTTGGGCTGTTAATACTATAAAAATGTAAGCTAGCAGCTGGAATCTAGTCGGAGGACAAAATCCAGTGTAGCTCAAATATTCCAGTTGGTAAACCCCAGAACATATAAATATGATTTTTGAATTTCCTAACTATGAGGGCTTCATTTATTTTGTGCCATGAGCCAGAAGCTGCTGTAATTTTTGTCCTTGCTTCTTTTCTTTCTGGTGTTGCTTGACTCTCAACTAAGTGTGGCACTATTTATGCTCTTCCAGCTTATGCATTTCATATCTTCTATTTGTTTCTAGAGTGAATATTTCATGTGAGTTTCCAGTATCATTTTTAGTGGTTCATAATTATATTCTACAAGCCAACATTTTCCATGCTTGGTTTCAGCTCCAGCATAATATTTTTTGGAGAGCTTGTTCAACTAGCTTTGGCTCTTCATGAGGCCAAAAAAATAATTTAACAACCCACAAACAAAAACAATAAGAAATTGGTGGGTAGATACTATCATTTAACCATGTGTTTTATTCTCACTGAGAAAATCTCGGGTAATTCTGGAAAACAAATTTAAAAAATGATGAATTTCTAAGTGATTAAGGATTGCATTTTACTTGCAACTACTTTTTTTCCCGTGATATTTCCAATATATTTAGGTATTTTAGCCCTAATTTTTAATATGTCAAATCTCATAGTATTATTTACAATAAGAATGTATTCCTATAAATTTCCTTCTTTTACAGTAGTATTTTTCAATGTATTAAGTTGGATTTTAGCTCAAGGTATTCATTGTAGATAATTGTGAATGGCTGTCTTTTAATATTGTAGTTTTAGAGTTGTAGAGCTACTGTGGTTTAATGTACGTATTTTCCTTATTATTATTTTTGTTTGTGAGTTGTGCTCATTTTGTGTAGCATTTCTCTCCTTTTTTACAGTGATCCCTGTTTTAGAAAACACATTTGGAAACCTAAAAAATAGTCCCTGTTAGTGGACATTCCCTATTCGTGACTTGTTTTCCATGAATTCTGCAATGATCTTGCAGCTTCATATTGACTAGCAACAGCTCTCAGAATATTCTGATTCTGCAAGAATTCAGATAAGTGATTAAGGCTCCAGTTCCATGATATTTTGACACCTGTCAAAGAATACACGTCAGTGAAATCAACAATTCTTTTTAAAGTGATATTTCATTCCTAAAATGATGGTTTTACTGAATTCAAATACTTATAAAATAATTATTTTACCTTATCAATTTTATGACAACAGCTATATCCTAAAGATGAATAGGTTTTCTGCCTCTCATGCCTCTTTAAAAAACCCAAGAATTTTATAACTTTAAGAGTTTACAAAGTATAGTGGGAAGAATTTCGGTTTTAAATGAGAAGTTTCAACTTTGAATTGCATTTCTGGAACATACTAGCTATTTGACCATGATCAAGTTATTTAACCTAAACCTCCATTCCTGTCAAATGGGGCTCTTCAGTTTACATGGCTATTGTGAAGATCAAATGTTAGTTACTGTATAGTGAGATTAGTGCCTGCACTAATCTTGGCACATGAATTGCAGTGCAAAGCCATCTAGTTCTAAGAGCATCATGTGTCTTTTCTTCTTCATGATGTTTATATATTCCCATGAGCAGGTATTCTATCATGTGTCTCTTGGTGTCCCACAATACCTAAATCAGGGTTACCATATGTAAAAGAGTGAGTAAAATACTTTCTGTATTTTACAGAGGCAATCCCACACAGAGAAAGGACCCAAGAGAGGGTGATGAGTTACGTGTTCTTGTCACTGTGAGGCCGCTAATATTGAATGTGTTAATTTGTCACTTAAGATTTACATTTTCTTGCTTGAAAAATAAGGTTGGGTCAACTGACCAAAGATCCCCTGAAAATATATCTCATACTCAACTTACATGAAGCCTGATGAGCTTTCTCTGGAAGTCTCCAATTAGGTAACTTCCTGTTGCAGTAGTAGAAACAGCTTGTTTCTAAGGAGATGTGTCTGTGAATCTTGTAGCTCTCTACTTCTTGCAGAGAATATCAGCATTTGGATAGGACAGTTCTTTATCCTTATTTACCAAACACTAAAATCTACCTTTTCTTGCCATATTAAAGACAATTATCAATTCTTCCTCTTTTTCCACTTCAGCTATAGCCAAATAGAGGCCAGGGGAAGAGCTTGCCTTTGACTGTGTGAATTCCCTTATTAGCTCTCAACAGACTGATTGAATACCAATCAGACATCCTTTTTTGTTAAACTCAGTATCTTACTTAATTTTGCCTATTGCAAGGTTGACATTAGCCTGTCTTCTTATAAGCTTGAATCAAATTCATTTAAACTCTGTCTTGGGAAGATGGCAAATGCTCAATACCAAATTCTCTATCTTTGGCCATTTGTATTAAAATTCTGGCAAGTGCCTGCTTCTCTCAGTCTGAACTGTTTCTCTGGTGTTTGTCCTCTTCTATGATTTTTTAATTTAAAAAGTTGTTCACATGTTTATTTACACCAGATTCGGGTGCCTCCTATATGACACATCAAGGAGGGAGAACAGATATGGTGTAAAGTGGATTCCTACTTGTCCCCTTGCTCATATGTCTGACACTGGACATATGCTGGAGTAACTATCTTCATCAAGAAAACTTTCGGAGATGCTCAGATACAAGGCTTGAAGATTAGTTATTCTCAATCATAGTTTGAGAAGAACTGACATCTTATGCTCAGTATTCATTCATGCATTCATTTATTCATTTATTCAATCAATGTTTATTGAATAATTACAATGTCTTAGACCCTGTGTAAGTTCCTCTTCTATCCCACTAAAATAATATCTTACCTTGAGGATTTTGTTCTCAGAATTATTCTTTTTGACTCTAGGGTAGACATAAGAATGGACATCATATTTCCAAGTTTATTAAGACAAGAATAGCTCATGTTTGGAATGGACAAATGTTGCTGGGCCTTGACACTAGACCAGCCAGAAAGAGAGTAAGCAGGGATGAAATGGCCCAGCTGCCTTGGCTGATGTAGAAGTTTTCACTTGTTTACAGAGAATGCTCAAGGGTCATGGTGATTTCTGTTCTTAGGCTAGATAAACCAAGACTCTGGCTCTGAGGTTTTCAATTATAAACAACTTCATGCCCGCCCTCCACGGCACAGAGAAAGGAGAGTGCCCTTACATGTCCCTGAAAGTTTTATTTTAGTAAGAACATTTAACATAAAATCTACCCTCTTAGCAGATTTTTAAGTATACAACACAGTATTACTATCTATAGACACAATATTATACAGAAGAACTCTAGAACTTATTAATTTTGCATAACTGAAATTTTATACGTGTTGATTTGTCGTTTCTCCTCATCTTAGATCTTGACCTCTCACTCCCAGTCTACTGAATCAACATTTTGCCATAACTTGACTACTCTCCTATTGGTCCTGATCATTACTAAGGTCCTAGGAGTTAAAAAAAATAATTTGGGCATGATGAGGGAAATTAACAGACTTTCAGGCAAGATATCCTCTTACACACCAAAAACCTAAAGTGAAAAAGTGAAATCACCTGGCAAGTAGTCCCTAAACTCCAACTAAGGAGGCACAGCAAGAGTGCAGCTCCTCATTCTGTCTGTAGGAGTTTAGTGCTGGGTGCCTGTCACACCCTTTGTTTCTCCTCAAGTGGAAAAGCTCCTGCCACCCTGAGCAGTGCATGGCAAAGGGGTGACAGTGACTGACCTCCTGGGTAACCTCTTATGACAGCAGACCACCTGGACTCTCCAGACTGTCACCAAATAGGTCACAATTCTTCTCAGGTTCAAGAATTTAATTTTCTTTGCATAAAATAGAGTTGGATTCTGGTTGTCTCACTCTTGCCTTTTCCTTTTTTTTAGAATAACTCTTTAAAAAAAAATCTTATAGGGAATCCATATATATATATATATATATATATATGTATATATGACCAAAATGGTAGTCCTTTGGAAAACCTGAGGGTAGGTGATAGAGCTGAGCTGGAGCAGATCTGCTTAGCTTTCCCTCATTATTTCACTCACATAAAGACCTCCCATCAGCTCCTTGGAATTCAGTCTGAAAAACGCAAAAACTTTGGGCTAGATAGTTTCTCATGTACCTCTGTTTCAAACTCAATGAAGAAAAGTGCTGCTTTGGTCATCCCTGAATCCCCAGGGCCTACCAAGGTTCTGACACATTTAAGTCATAGCGCGTGTGCATGCGCACGGGCGCAAACACTCACGCACATAGTGAATGGATAAATATAAGATTCTTCAGACCTCATGAGATGTGTCTTTCTATTTCAGATTATAGCTTTATGGTAGAGTTGGATTTTCAGCATCAACATCCCCTTCTGATCATCTACTCTATACCTTCTGCAACTTTTTTCTGCACACAGATAAAAGCTCAGCTTTAGATTCTCTGGGATTGTATCTAAAACACCAAATGTAAATGTCTCCCAAATGGAGAGACAGCTTGTTTATACAGGAATAATTGCTTCACAGTGTCCTCCTTTATGGCAAAAACTGGAAGAAAATGCTGAGTCGGTAGATTCCTTGCCTCTGCATTAGGAAAGAATTTAAAACCTATTTCAGTCCTTTTTTTTTTTTTTTTTTTGGCCTCATGTAAAAATAAAAACGTTTTTTTCTCAAGCTTGGGGCTAAGTAAAAAAATTGAACCCCGAGTTAATACTTTCCCTGAGCTCCCAAAATAAGTTCAAATGATTTTGAAATGTATTTTTCCCCTCATTGCCTTCACTTGGGGCCAGTTAGAGATGAGCTGATATTATGTGCCAGTTCAAAATTCCCATGAAAGGTGTAAACCGTACGTTTGTTCACCATTCCCCTTCCCTCCCCACCCCTGAAGAGGGGCTAATGCCAGTTGTGGATCTTGCCACTACGTGAAAACTGGGGTCTTTGCCTGGATCCTGGGGTACACCATCAAGTGGGAGATTCATCAAGGAGCCCTCCAGCGGCTTGACTTTATTACTGTTTATCACTGTGTCTGCTTCTTTAAAATTTTTTCTTTATGTAATCACCTAATACTATTTTTATTGGCCTGTCAGAATGTGGGGGAGAATGGAGGGGAATTCATTTCATGTGTTACAGCACATTATTATGGTAAAATATTAGGACAAGTCTATACTTTCCTCCTTTGGAAAATAAGATACAAAACCAATTAAAGTTAAGTGATTACTAAAATGCATCTAATTAGTTATTAACTTACACACATCAAACCATGATGGCAGCTTTCACAGCAAAAATCCTGTTTGGTGTTGATACAGAAGATAATTGATATTGCAGAGGCCTCTGCTTCTCAGGCAATTGCTTAAGAAAGCACCTTCACAGCTCAGAGCCTTCTTTCCCTTTGGGTTGGGGTACATTTTTGTCAATCTGACAAGATCTGTCACATATTATCAGACAATTAATCACCAACTCCTTGCAAGTCTTAATCCATTGTTTGATCGCACATCAAGAAAAATTGCTTTATATGTCTTATATCTTGGCCATGTGAAAGAGGAGAAAGCAGAGATTTAGGCTTTTGGCTTCAGCTCATTACTTTTTTGTGAATGATAGATGAGTTCACTAAGCAATTTAACTTTAAAATGATCTTTTCCCCCTTATCAAATAAACAAATACAAGGAGCTTTGCAGCCCAAGCTGAGAGGAAAGGCAGTCTGCCTCCTGTTCCTTTTGTGTCTCTATAATCAGTGCCCACGTGTGGACAGAGGAGTGTATGGTTGGTAAATACGTATTTACTTAGTATTACCGCATCTACTTCTAAATAAGATTTAAAGTGGGCATACACACAGAGATTAGCTTTCACTCTCCAGGACATATTTATAATCATTTTACACATTTCTTTTAGAGCACTTACATGATATATAAAGTAATTTGAAATGACTTTTTTTGACAATAAAAAAGTGAGTTTATATAGTGACACAGTAAAACCAATTTTTTAAAAATAATCACTTTTCCTTACCATCAATCCAGTTATGCTTTTTGTCAAAATTCTAGACTTATAAGTTTATAGCAGTATGTATTCCAGTATATGTTACTGGAATATATAGCAGTATATATTCTGGCTTTCTCAGAATGGGGCAAAACATAATCATGTAGGAATTAGTTCTATTTCTAAAAGGTGATTGCTACTTAATATCAAAAATAAAAAGTGTCTGTAGTTACCAATAAAAGAACAGCTAAAATCTCAGTTTTTCAGGGATTCTATTTAAGTTGTCAACACACACAAACACCTGGTGATCTCTAAATAGCATTTCCAAGTTCACGGCTTTCAATGATTCCAGTTGTGTTCTTTGAGGCCGAGAAGGGAAACTCCTCAACAACCCACGGCTTGTTTTCTTACTTCTCTTCCAGTATAAACCTCCCCGGGAATTCTTCATTACTGTACACTCTCTGCAGTTTGAAGACATAAAAAACTGAAATTCAGTCTTTATGTGCTTAATGAAAGGCATTCAGAGATATGTAATTAGTGCTTTTCCCCTGTGTCATCGCAATAGTTTGAGGTAATAGTATTTGCAAATACTAGCCACAGAATTGTATGGTAGCATGTAGCATGTGGCTTGCCTGCCAACTTTTGTCAAAAAATTGAAAATACTATAAGGCCAGGAATACACTCCAACTCCTAGCTTAGTTTTTATCAGACAGAAAAAGAGTGCTCCAAAAAATACTTCTGGTAAAATGCAAATAAGCTCTCTAGCTTAGTTAAAAGGATTCTACCAATGTCAGTTTCCTGGTTTTGATCATTGTACTATGTTAAATGTTATCATTGAGCAAAAGCGAAAGAAGGATACATGGAAATTCTGTTTTGTTTTTGCAACTTTTAGGTGTCTAAAATTTTGTTCCAAAAAAATATTTATCTGTTGAAAAGAGAATGAAATTCCAATCCTTTAAGCCTGTTCATTGTGCTATCCATTTAAGGCACTGATGCCTCAGGGTTGCTTCCGACAATATCATCAGCCCTTTCTTTGTCTTGTTCTCCTTGAACCTCTTCCCCACTTAGAGCTCTTTGCCCACCCAAGGCCCAGATTCTGGTTCTGTCTCTGGTCCTCTGGACATGCTCCTTATATTTGATCTTCCCCAAAATTGGCTTTTAGCCCTCTATGAGGAATTTTGGCTCAGACTTACTTCCCAAATTTACTTCTTCTGACCACTGCATCTTTCTGGTTGGTCTCAGCACTCCGTTTTTCTTTTGCCTAGCTATTGTGTATGTGTTGGGGAGGGGGATGTGCTGAGTGGCAATAATGAGGGGTGAGGCAGAGATTTAGTCTGTAGTGACATGTATCTGAAATATATTTTTTTTGTAGGGAATAATTTTTTTTTTCCTGAGAAGAGATTCGACCCAACATTAGATCCATCAGGGTGAACTCTTGTTCTTCATTACATATTTCATGAAAATACTATTAGAGTCTTCAAAGTTAGGCTTGCTCCCTATCTGTTTTCACTGCTGGGGGTCAAGAGCATGATCATTGTCCCCATGAATGACATTCTGAGATTACATTCTGAGGCCAAACAGCACGGTTTGTGCCTTTATCGCAAACCTGATTTTCCATTGGAAAGTCATTTAGGACCCTCGGTGCCTTCTCTACAATGTTATACATATAGGAGGCAGAAGAGTATAACTGTCAATAATACAGGCATTAGGGACACATTGCTTTGAATTGAACTCTGTTTACTACTAAGGTAACCAAAGAAGTTATTTAATCTCAGTGTACCTTAGTTCTGCTATCTGTAAAATGGAGATGATTGTGCCTAATTCATAGGGATCATGTGAGTATGAGAATTAGTACTTTGAGAAGCACTGGGGCTTGCACATAGTTGGCACTCAGCTTATGTAACTCCCATTATCTAATGTCTATTCACCCCTCTTCTCACTTCTTTTTCCTAGATCCCCTTCTATTGTTTCCTAAAAGTTCAGTATGGCAACTTATGCTTAGAAATCAGATTTAAAAAAATATTTGAATATTTCTCTAAACTTCTGAAAATAATAGAAGATAACAGGGTCTCAGAATAAGCTTGGAAATTAATCAGTACCAAAGAAGAAACCTGACACAGAGTCTCTCAAATCTCTGACTCTACTAATCAAATCCTTATTTGGATAAAGCTCCAGTCAAGATGTTGGTGAGCTTTGTGGAGACGTGGTCGTAGACCTAGAATTTCTTGAGCTGGTTTTTTTTTTTTTCATAAATTATAGTACCTGAGAGAGGCTGGGGTGAAGTTGAATTAAGCTAGATGTCATACTGCAGAGAAAAATAGGCTTAGAAGTATGGCCGAATGTTTCCCTTTCTCTCTCTCTTTTTTTTAATAGCTAGTACAAGGTGACCCAACTCCTAAGCTCCCAAGTGTTAAATGTATTTAGAGCCACAAAACACTCTGATGTAGCCACAGCCATGAAGTGGAATTGTGTCTTCCAAAGTTCCTTGGTTTACCCAATCTTTTCAGGCATGAATATTATCTACTGACACCTGAACTAATGACATTCCATTCCCAGGCAAATGGCACTCAGTCCACCCTACCTTTTTCAATCAGCCATACAAAGTAATGAGAACTTGTAGCCTGGGTACTCTCAATTAGCTTCAGAGATTCAGATTAAAAGTCACCCTTTGGTAGCATTTATTAAGTTTGTATGACCTGCTTTCCAAGAAGCATTTAGAACAAACAACGAGTTATAGCTAAAACCAATGTGAGTGAGCAATAGACTCAAATTAGAAGAGATAAAATTAAATTTTCATGTATCATAAATGAAATATCCATTAGGGACTACTCCAATGACCTTCAGGTTCAACAAATTCTGTATTAAAACTTCCACCCTGAAAGATATGAGTGTTGGGCCAGGTACACGTATTTCAGATACTGTGGAGAAAAAGACAGAGCCAGCCATAGTAAACAAATATAACTAGTTTTGGAGAAATACTATTGACAGTAAAATTCTAATTTTACTCCAGTTCCCAGAACAGATGTACCTCCGAGTCCATAGACTGCAATACTTAACTGCAGCTACTCAGCTGTGACCTTCAGCCCCAGGCTCACTGCAATAAAATTTTCATGCAACCATATGGAAGAATATTTTAATAGAGATTTACTGTCAGTAACTGTCCCAAAGGAGCAAATAAGGAAGCTGTAACATATTGCGTACAGTAAATCAAGGGGACTTCAATGGAAAAACGAAACCTCCCGGAGGCAAGCATCTTTAAAATTACAGGCAACACTTTGTACAAATATGTGTACAAAGGACTAGATATGCACTCAGTTAAGTAGCTCAAAATGGTTTCGATTTTCAGATATATTTATTTAGAATTTATTTATTGGATTTTATAAGTGGCAAGCACTTACCTGTCAAGGCTGAATGCCTATGTATCTCCCTTCCCTAGGGCAAAACGGAAGTGAGGGAGGGGTGACTTTAAGTGAAAATCTTACCCAACCAGGAAATGTGGCAGGCGGCATAAATTGCACCTTTCTATAGGCACGTTTACTTCAATTTAGGGTGAGGTATTAACAACGGGGACAAAATATTCCCCTAGCCAAGATATAAACAGCACTGGACAAGTTAGTCAAATGGTAAAAAATTCGGCTTTAAACAATTATTGAGGAGACATGTTGATTAAAACTTCCAATGGGGCAGAATACATTCAGCATCCTTAAATGAATCCTTGATTATGTTTTACTCAACATTTTTGCAAGTAATAATATCTCGTTTTGTGAAGCTATAAAATGGCAATATTTGTCCAAATGGGTCTTGGGCCGGCTGGAATCAGTAAATCAGAGACCGTGATCATCTTTTCCAGACCCTGTGTTTATTCAGAGAGGTGATACTGTAGCAGAGTCACTGGTGAAATAAGAAGGAGAGACTGTGCCTAACCGTGTCACCTACACAGTGCCACACTGCAGTTCACTTGGTCACTATCACTGAACTGTTTCCTTGTTTGGATTTAGCCCTTATTGTTAAGAGCGTTTCAGCTTCAAATATTTGTTTCCTGAGGGCAAACAAGCAGCCATCTCTCTCCCTCCACTCAACTGATGGAAACTCTAATGTGAAGGGCAGTGATTCAGAGATAAATAGACTGAACACTGTCCATGACAGTTCATATTTTATGTTGGAGAGAAGGTCTAAAACCTAAGAAGTGGATGTGTGGGAGGCACAGCATGAATGCCTTATCCATGGAATGTAATGAAGGAAAATGTCTTGGCATCACACCAAAAATCAAAATATCCAAGTGACCATGAATAGGGGGATCAGATGATAAATCTTTATGTTTTGCTAAATGCCTGTGGGTGGTTGCATTTGACAAAGTGTGATAACAATAAAAAAATTGTCATATCTGATAAATGTGTCTTCAGATCCATTCCTTTGTTGAAGTTGTCACAGTTACTGTAAAACACAAGAAACATGTACGCACATACAGATTAAAAACAGGTTAGGTTTACATCGAAAGTGAATTATGTTGTCTAATGAGAACCCGGCTGGACATTGCAATACAATAAGAAAAAAGCTTGGGGTGTTAGCTCATGCTATCAGATTAATGTATAAATAATGTAACAATGGCCAACGACCAGGTTTCCCAGTGTTTTGTATTTTTTTCACAGTTGGATTATATATTCCATGAATCCTTTAACTATACTCTATTTCACATTAAAAATCAAGTTGCAGCTAATGATGCTATTCAATAGATAGTATAGTTCTTTTGGGGACACAAATGTATATATGTTTTGTGTAGTTTGTTCCTTTGAGAGAAAGCCTGTTTGGGATAAATCTCCAGAATCCTTGTGTCAGTTGGCTTTGGCCATGTTTAGATTCATTCTCTTTGTCTTTATAAGGACTAGAATGGGCATATAAAGACAATTTTCATCTGTGTTTAATTTTGTGAATTTACCAAGAAGGGTGAGTCATGTCTTACTTTATTGATCCCATTTCTAAAACAAGTGATGTCAGAATGCTTACTCATAAAAATCATCTTCCCTCCTTCTCTTGGAAGGCTCAGTGACCTTGGTTTACTCTCTACCCAAAGCTTTTGATACTCCTGGGCAGTACAGCTTGTCCCTCTGCTCTTCAACCCACTCTCCATTCTGGCAAGTTAGTTTCCTCTCTGTCCTCCACAAGTTCTATATTCAGTTTCTCAAACCCTTGAATTCCGTGACTCCAGAATCAAATTATTTTTCTCCTCTATCTCCTCTCCAAAACTTAGCCATCTTTCAAGATGCAATTGAGAGCTCCAGGTACCCAAATAATTCTATTGAACCATCCTAAACTTATCACTAAATGCTAAAAGCCAGGTCATCCACTGAGCAGCTAATATATTCTGAATACGTTAATAGTTGTTTAATAAATACCCATTAATAATTGATGCTGATCTTTTGACATTCTTCCCTTTCTTTTCACTACTTTGTCATGTACTTCAGACCTGGACTTCCTAAAAAAACATGAAAAATGTGTTCTGAAAAAAATTTTATTCCTATTCATCTCACTGGGAGCGTGCTAGAAAGTAATCATTACTTAATTTAATTTTCCACCTGTAGATGTCATCTTTACAAGCTACAAATAATGTGAGCAAAATATAACAATACATCCAACTAACAAACAAAATCTCTCAAATTAAAAGCAATATGCAGCTGGAAGGAATAAAATAAATTGTTAATTAGAAAAGTATTCATGATAGATAGTAAACTCTTTACAGCTGGAAGTTATTAAACAGACTAACTCAAGAATCTGGGAGAGATGCTTTTTATAAAGGACAGGAGATTGAGTTTAGTAATTCTGAGGTCTCTGTAAAATCTGAGATTCCATAGTAACTGTCTGAACTTAACTAAAAAATTATTTTAGTAGTACTGTAAGATTTTTTCATTTTCTAAATATTTAAAAATCACAGTCAAAGTCAAGAGATTCATTTGAAAGAAATCTGAAAATAACTGGTCATAAATTGATTGACTAAAGTCAAAAGGATAATTTTTCAAAGTGGTTTGGGTGTGTGGACACAGCCATGAAGCACTTTGAAATCAATCTTATTCTTAGAACATGCATCTACAATTTAATTAACCTATACACATAAATGGGATGGCTACCGTGCACATTTTAATAAACAAATATTTATGTGCCCATCAGTCTTGTCAATTTCCCTGTCTGTGACTTGTTAACCTTGTGTACGTAAAGAGAAGTAGTGGAATGTATTGCCCCTTCAGGATTCCTAAAGAGCTATACCATTGCTGTGGTTCCTGACCCAGGTTGGGAAACTAGGCCTTATCTGTGCATGCAGAACTCATATTTTACAAATAGGCTCCAATTCAGACATACCAGCTACAAGCTGGCCAGCATCTGTTCTCATTGTTTACTGGATTTTATTGGTTGCTAAATATCTTGAGTGACACCTCTGAAGACAGGGTCCATTATCCAGAATTTTTGGACACCAGATGCTTGGGTTAAGTAAACTAAATATCTAATGATCATAATTACTTTTTCATTGTAATGTAATTTTTGATGTGTCAAAGGTAACCATGAAATTTTGTCTTTTCATTATTTGGAATACAACGTGGTCTGTATATGAAGAAGATTTTAAAATGGAGATTGAAAATGTACTCAGCTGAAAACAGTACAGTTGTGTATACATTCAATTTATAATACATATGTAAGACCTGATAAAACTCTATTAATTTATAATAATTTAGGAAAGTTTTAGTTATAGAATCCTTAAAAAATAATACAGTACTTTTTTCAAGTGAATAGAATGAGATGTTTTTTGCTTTATGAATGCTTTCTAAGCAAGCATATTTGTTGCTTATAAGTAAATAGATTTTATTTTGAAAATATTTGAAAGGAGTTTGTTCACTTAGGCTAAATGTTGATTTTGGAATTATTTTTACTCCTCTAATTAGGGAAGCAAAATTTTTTTCTCATAAGGAATACAAAAATGAAACTTCTACCTTGCCTGAAAAAACACACAATTTTTGAATTAGCAATGTTTGAATCAAAACTTTGTTATTTATTAAGAAATGTCTGCAGCATGTATAACTTACATCATAAACCCAGAGATTTATCGTGGCTAAATTGAATGTATTTTGGTAAAAATATGATTCTTTCAAACTAATTAACATGCATCTACTTGTTAGTTAGTCTAAAGTTTTCTGACTCACAGTTTAATGATGAGTTTTTTATGAACTTGTTGAAAATTTTTACCTTATCTTCTTTTAGCCAGGATTGTAGCTAAATTCCCAAGATGTAGCTGAGTGCAGAGAACTGGATAGTAGGCAAGAGATGGAGGCTCTCAGGCCACATTTGAGTTTCTATTTGGATAGTCAAGAAGTAGTGACATCAAGAGCTGCAACCTAGCCTACTGCACTGGCCTATGGCAAGGGTGACCCCAACCATAACCCTGAAAAACATCAGCCTCTCTCGAAGTAAGATATTGTTTCAATCTAGTGTAATGGTATTGCTATTAATATTCTTTTATCCTTGATGTAATTACAATTATTCGATATAATTATATGGACTAAAATCACTCATGTGCAGCTCCCTTGTGTGGGGGAAGCATGAAACACTTGATCTGCCGTGTAGTTTTAGTTTCTCTCCTTACTCTCTCAGAGTTAGCTGCCTGAATCTTGTTCATTGTGGCAGAAGATCATTCCAGAGTCTGGGAGGAAGCATTGTGATAAACTGACTAGGTCATGATGAGATATGAAACGTCTCGCCAGATTTCAGGGTGAAACTAATCTTCAACGAGACCTCCCCCACACTCCCGCCTCCACCGCTTCACAACTTATATTCCCAGAACATGAGTATCAAGATTTCATTTGCCTTGGAGCTCTTCCAGAAATTAACAGCGTTAAGAAGAACCATTCTATTAAGTCAGGATGGTGTCCAATAAAAGCAATGAATGATTGGAAAATGGACTATTTTAATGCTATTCAGTAAAACCATCGTGAATGTTCTTAATTATGCAATTCCATCCCTCCTGTGTAATTGGATCATTCGATTTTTTTCTTTCATGGTATAGAATAATCTAAATTGGAGGTCTGAGTCTTTTAATATTGTTTTATTTGACTAATATTTGAAGATGATGAGGCTAAATATGTAAGAGTATGGAATGATTTGCACTCCCCTAGACAACCAAAGAGAATAAAAGTTCATAGAACTGAAAAGAATGGAAAAATAATTGTGCCCTTCAGAGGCATCTAAACTCTGTTCCCAAGAATAGAGCACTCCATTTTTAAAAACATTTGGTTTGAATAGTTAGTATCATCACATGATTCAAAATTTAAGAGGTGCAAAAGGGTATACACACACACACACACACACACACACACACACACACACACACACATATATATAGTGAAAAATGTTCCTCCTTTCTTGCACCCAAAGTAAATAATATTATCAGGTGAGCCTGATGCTTTCAGAGATATTTCATGCATATTCAAGCAAATGTGTGTAACTTTTCATTTGTTTTTCTCTTATTTGTATGCATGGAAGCATTCTGTACTGGGATTCTTTATTGAGCATTCAGTCAAGAACTGGGGATACAGCGTGAGCAAAACCAAACCTAGTTGGGAAGTTTACATTCCTGTGGTGGGAAGCAAAAAAAAAAAAAAAAAAAAAAGGCAAAAAGCAAACAATGAACAAGATGATACTGACTAGCAGAGAAGGGGGTTAATTGAGACCAGCACGTCCTAAAAGCTTACTAAGGAGATAAGAATTAAAAAGAAAGAAATCATTCTTTTTTTCACTTAGTATTCATCTAGCTAAACATCTAGATGAACTCGACAATTTATCCCTATGCAGCCCTCACAGAGCACATTCATGGGAATGTGGGAGTTGACACACAATTCACAAACATGCTGACTCTTCACTGTAATTTAGTGACCCAAAATTTCGTGTCTTGCATGGCAAAAGCTATAGATAGGAGAGGCACCAAGAAATTCACTCCCAGATATGATATTTTGTGGCACATCTACCAAAAGGCTGGGACTATGGCATTGACAACTGCTTTCTATCTGTACTCATTGTTCTGATCACATCATTCAGTCATTTTACAAAACCAGCAACTGGGTAGGGAGGATTAGACTATTCTCTTATTGTGGTCAGTATGCCAAGAAAATTGGAATGGCAAACAGAGTACAAAATTCTTATTCCTAAAGTAAAAATTAAGAAGGACATTCGGCGTGACAGTAAGACCATTAGAAATTCATAGACCAATCATTTAAACTGGGTGTCTGGATAAAAAAGTAAAAAGTTCTGTGCACATTTAGGCATATACAAAAATCCTAACTTTCATTATCAAGTATCTTGAATACTAACTATAACTTGTTACTATATGAACTTTTTGAATTTTCTTCTAGATGTATGGTACATGTAGAAGTATCCCAAGCCACTTGTGATTTTCCTACAGGTGTAAAAAAAAAATCTATTTTCATTACTCTAAAATAATTGAGAATTTTCTGGTTAGTTTAAATATGTTGGTTACTTCTTAGGGTGACAAAATGCATACCAACTGAGGTTTAGCTTTATGCCAAATGCTGAAACTCTCCTGAAAGTAATTCATTGTTTGATGACAAAGAAGTTAGATCTCTACTGAAATTCTGTCCTTGTTATGGACATCAATTATCATCAGACTGTAAAATAAATGTAAAATGGGAAAGAGATTGGGTAAATTTTGAAGCAGCTCCTTCCTCTTCTCCCCCATTACATGACATGTGCAGAAGGCCGCCTTTGTTAAGGATCTTCACAGCAACTAGTGTATTTATGTTTCTCATAATAAAGGAATGGAGAAAGAGTCTCTTTCCTCTCTGGCCCATGTCATATTCCCTTCAGGCTGAGTAGTACTACAAATTGAGTAGCTTATAAACCATAGAAATATATTTCTCACAGTTCTGGAGGCTGGGAAGTCCAAGATCATGGGACTGACAGATTCAGTGCCTAGTGAGAGCTCACTTCCTGGTTCACAGATGGCACCTTCTTGCTATGTCTTCACATGGTTGGAAAGGGCTAGGGATCCCTCTGGAGTCTCTTTTTATATATAAGATTTTAATTCTATTCATGAGAGCTCCACCCTCATGACTTAAGCACCTCCCAAAGCCCCCACTCCCTAATACTACCATCTTTAGGGGACACAAGCATTCAGACCATAGCACCCCACCATGCCAGTCAATTATTTGTGCTTGTCAATTATTTAGATTTCAGATGCATGGGGTTTCCTACCTTTAGTTAGCCTTCTCTGGAATAACACCAAAGTTGTTTATGCTGATTCCAAGTGGTATTGCTATTAGACCTCTGTCAGTTGACTCCACCTCAGATGTGAGGTCTTTCAGGTAAAACAAAACAAAACAAAACATAAGTGAACTTTTATTTCATTTCACTTTTATAGCTATTTTAGCAAAATCTAAAGGACGGGAGGTATAGATGGAGCAATGGAGGTGCGGATACATTAGCTGCCCTGAATTGAAGGAATGAGAACCACTCTGCAGCCCCTGACATTAACTTAGAACTCCTTCCACAGGATCAGATGGTCTCCTGGGAGCTGGGCTGGAAAAGTGAGCTCCCAGAGAACTTGAACTTCCCTCGAAGGTGTGATGCAATGCCCACAGATTTCATCTCATGGCGGAATTCCAATTTTCTATAAAATTTTCTATAAATGAGCATGGGAAACTTCATTCATCATTTCCCTCTCTTCATGGCTACTACTTCTCCCAAGAAAGGAGTCTTCTCTCCTTGGGTCCTCTTCCTGGCTCAGGGCCTGGGATGGTGCGTGTGAAGTTGCCAAGAGTGGCGCTGAAGTTGGCTTTGTGTTTCTCTGTGGAGTGATTTGGGTTACTAGTGTTTGTGGACACATTCTGTTTTCCCAGTGCTATGGCGGCGGGTTCTTCTCCTCACCCCCATCCAGTCGAGCTGGCCCATGACCAATTCCAAAATGAAACATTTGTTTGCCAAACATGCACAGCTGTAATTGGCCTGCTGCTGGTTTGCTGCATAATGTGCCACCTGCTAGCACCTTTTCTGGATAAAAAGAGTTGGGAGAGAAGCTAACTTAGGACAAAGTTCAGGCAACAATTTAGGATCTTTCTCCATCTCTTTGCTGCCTTTGGCCAAACTCTCTGGTTCACTCCCAAAGAGCACTGTAAATTTCCTTACGGTTTGGATAGCAGTTGGGGTAGACACTGCATCATGTTTTCCAAATGGCAAAAAGCAACATATCGTTTTCTCCTCCAAGGTTGTGTTTTTTTGTTTTTTTTTTTTGTTTTTTTTTTTTAAGCTGGGGGAAGTTGTTGTTTACAGAAGACTAGGTCTCATCCCTGTTATAACAGTTGTCTAGGTGAGGGAAGAAGAGGCCTGGTCTCCTTCTGGATGATAAATGTTAGATAAGAAACAAACCATCCCACAGTTATACTGCCAGGAGACTAAGGAAAGACTGTGGTTGAAGTTTGACAGAGCACAGAAATTCTGAAAAACTTCTAGAAAGTTTTTTTATAGCTTTACTAGTATTTTTCACTTGCCTGAGGTCATTTCCTCTTATAATCCATTGTTTTCTAAGAGAAATTTCATAAAAGAAAGTCTTTTTTTAATAGCCTGACTGAAGCTAGTGTGATGAAAACAATAAAAATTCTTATTTGAAAGTGATTCTTTCTTTGCTTCTAGGACAACCAGGGGAATAAGATAACACGATGTACAGCAGCCCAGAGCTTATGATTACCAGGGCCAAGTGAAATTTGAAGGTTGAGAGGTTCAAAAGTATTGCACCTGGTTTTAAACCCAGAAGACTTGCTTCAGTGGAATTCTTTTGGAGAAGAATCTGCATCTGGTTGTAGGGGACCACTTTTTGCCATCCACCTAGTATTTACATTTTACTTGAAGCTTACAACATCAATTTCATTTTCTTCTTCTGTCTTCAGGTGCTGCATCTTTTCTTCACTATTCTCTCCAGATTCTATATTGTCTATTTTTGTTTTATTCAATAGATACTTTTGCTTTTGGTGGGGGGAAATAGAAAATGCCAAGAGGAAGACAGAAATAAAAATCTGGGAAGAGATATGGATTTCTTTTATAATTTCTAATATTTTATGTCATGAAGACTAAATACTATTCTGAGAATCCTAAAATTTCTGCATTTTGAAACCACCCCTACCAGACAGACAGTAGAGTCTCAATTTCATTTAGCCTGTGCATATAAGGAGCAGAACTCATTAGTGAGAATGTGGCATTCCTGTACAGTCTCTGACCAATCTTACTGCTACTGAATCCTTCATATTTTAAGGACTCTCTTCATAAATTGACAGCCACTGCTACCTAAATGATTAAAAAGAGAAGTGAAATCTCTTGTCTCCTTGAGTTAGCTGGATATACTGTAGCAGACTAATCAAACAAAGTTGCCTTCCAGAATGTGCATCATGCTGGTGGGACTTTGTCTCTACAATATAGCTCAAGATTCTTCTGGAGTGCTCATTCTTAATCCTTGTTTAGTCTTGCAGGTGCTCTGTTGACTTTAACTTACCATTCCAGGCTTATTTTTGACTAAAGTTTCCAGAGAGTCCTCATTCACAAGGAACGACTTGTTATTTCCAAAAGGTATCCTGAATTCTCTTGCCCAAATGTCTCTGTCTACTACCTCCTTTCTGTGGGAAATGCTGTTCTTCAACCAACCCCATCCCCTCTTTGCTAGTCAAATTCTGATCAGCTGTTGAGGTGAAATGTCATCTTTTTAAAATTAAGGTATAATTGACTTATAGCATTGTATTAGTTTTAAGCATACAGCATAATGATTTGGTATGTGTATATATTTCAGATCTTTAATTTGTGAAAAAATCTGCAATCCTTCCAGATAGACATAATCCCTTGCTTTTGCTGTGTGCTTGTTCAATTACATTAAATGTGAAAAAAAAATTATTGATTGTGTAGGTGTATTAAAAGAGCATAATACAGAAATATACTAAAAAGAGAATGAGACCCTTGGAAGACTCAAGAGACACAGAAAGGCACTCTCCAAAGCAGAGGGAAAAAAAGAGAAAACAAAAAGAAGAAAATGATGAACTTTTGAAAAAATAAAGTGAGTTTCTTTCCCTTCCAATACGTGTGGTGATAATTTTTTGAAAGGAATCATGGGCTGGATTATCTGGATAATAAGAAACCATGTCTTCCTTTGTAGAAACAGGATGTTCTACAAAGGAGTGGAAGGTATAAGCACCCAGGTTACCAGCTGGTGATGGTCTTAGAAAGGATCCTAGAGGCCACCATTAGTGGGTTTCTCATGGAAGGGACCTGCAGAGCAAGGATTGAAACATGAAGCAACATATCCCCAGGCTTTTCAAGGTTGTTAAGTAAATGGTTTTACAGACTGAAGTAGAGCAGGAATTTTCAGAAATTGTCTATACACTATAAATAAATATTTATGGAGCCACAAAGGCACTGGGGTAGAACCAGTGAAAAGGATGAACACCATTTCTTACCTCCTTCTCCATAAAACTCTGCTGGGTACATTTGATATATAGTGTTTTCTGTTAATCACACTTCCTATTATAAATTTATAGTAAGAGAACTATATTTCAGATATTACCAGGAGTGCCGGGAGAGAAAACATGTACCAAACAGAATTCTATAAAATTAATCACCTGAAAAAATTAATGAAATTGTGCTTGAATGAAGGAAAAAAAAATCTATGAGCTCCACCCCATTCTTGAAAATTAGGCCTATGTTTTCAGATTTTTTCTGAGCACAGTTGGGAGTTGGAGTAAGTGGGTTCTTCCACCAAAGCTAAGTGGCTTCAAAAGTCTCCAACTGAGCGGTTTCAGAGGGGGACACTAGTGCTTAAGTTTAGGTTATTCTCTGTTTTGAGCCTGAGGAAGAAAGACAATACATGGCTGTTTTCCACACTACGATTATTCCTTCATCTAACAGAGGCCCAACTCCATACCTGGCAGGTAATAGATGCTCAATAAATATTGACTGTATTCATGAATAAATGGCAGCATTTCAACTGAGAAAGCAGAAATGTGACGTTTATAAGTGTTTATGATTTTGGAGCATAGTTAAAGGCTTTACGGCCCCAGGAGAGAAAGCTATAAATCTTCAGCAACTAAATACTATGGGAAAGAAATTTTTGCTCTCAGAATTTATATTTTAGAGACTTGTTGCTTAAAGTGAGCTATGAATAGGACATCACAGGACCATTAATCACCATATGATCAAAAATCAGAGGAGAGTGGCAAAAACATACTAGAATGCATGTGGTTATGATGTGGAGTAAAATGCAAAATTCTCAAGAAAATAAAACCTGAGATTTCAGGGAAATATTACTTGCCTGTAGACCTCCAACTTTTGTATTCAGAGTGCTTTTAAGGACAGTTTACTGGGAACACATGAGAGGTGTCTCCTGTGACATAGAATTCATGCTGCTAGGGAGGGCTCAAGTTTATTTTCTAGGCTCGGAGGTCTTTAGGCAAAATCTCCCTTGCCCTACCTAGATCACCTGAAAACTTTCAAGCTTCTAAAGTTTCCATCTTCAGTAGCTCTCACTTTGGCCCAACCAATAGATAGAAAGACATAATTTGGAAGATGTTACCTTGATGTTTCAAATCATAACCTTACTTATCTAAATAATTCTGGCAGAACTGTTTTTACATGACCAAGACAGATGCTATTACCTATGTGGCTGCTGATACTGATTCTTTCCAGAGTTTCAGGAACCTGAGGGGAAGGGATACTAAGGCTTTATACAAAAGTAGAAAAATGCTGTTGTGAGTAGATAATTCAGATTTACATGACCATCATTTCAATGGAAAAAGCAGGACCCAAGATGTGTAACTTTGCAGCTAGTTGCCTTTACCCTTCATACTTCATAAGAGTGCTTATCTTTTTAGAACGTGCTCTCTGCTTTCAGTTAGGTGATGCATTTCGTAGACAAGAAACATTGAAAAGAAAAATACAAGGTTTTTTTTTTTTTGTATTTAGCAAGTGCTTCCTGGGCTAATCTTTGTGCTTCTCAAGCCTTTCCACATCAGTCCCTCCACACCTTTTTCCCTTTCATGCCACCTGCCACCACAATTGAATTAGTTCAAAATACACTTTCCAGTTTCTAAAGTGTTTCAGATGCTGTTTTAGGCATGATAATACAAATATGAGTAAAACAAGCTCTACCCACTGGTAACTTCCAGTCTAACAGGGGTGACAGCTATATTCCCAGATGATTTCAATATAGTAAATACTAAGATAGAGGTAGGAACCTTGATTATTTTCTCTAGTAGGCAGCTACAAACATCTGCTTACAGGTTTGTATTATTATATACATTTTTTTTTCTTTATTTCCTGATGGCTTTCAAACTCCTTCAAGGCAGTTTCCATGTGTTTGCTACTTTCCTACTTCTCTCCTAGATGACGTTCTCAATAAATATTGATTGAAATGGTTCTAAATCCATGGTTGACAATGCACTCACTTTCTTATTGGCTTGTTTACATGGTTCTTACAGTTTAGATGCTGAGTCATTCGGAGAAAGAAGGGAGAACCCCAAATTCAGATTTGTTAGCAAATTTATTCTCTAGCATTATCATTGTACCTTCTGTGAAAAACCAGACTTAGCTTTTGTGCTCCATGTGGTCTTAATCTAAAGGTACTATTGACCATTCACTCCTACAAGTTTAGTGGAAAGAGAGTTTCAAGGTCTATTTCTTCATAATTTCTATCTAACTGCTCATGTTTCCCATCTGGTGAGTTACAGTCTAATGTACTGTTGATTATGAGTATTTCCTGAAATGGCTACAGTGTGAGTTCACGACAGAGTATTCTCCAGATCTTACATGAACATATCTTAGACTCTTTCTGTTGCTTTGCGGAGAGACAGCTAGTTATTTAGAGTGAACTCAGTGAGGAACATGCTTCTTAATTCTGAAACACTTAAAGCAGTGTTGGTGAGACAAGGAATAGAATGATGTTCAGAGAGATATGTCAAACAAAAAAACAAATGGTTTCTTCATTTTCTTTTTCCAAATAAATTAGACTAACAAGAAATATAATGACTTTGAGGGAAGAACAGTTGACTTCACATTGATTTGATCAGGGAAATTGCAGAAAGTGAAATTGGCACTGGCTCTGAAGAAGCCAACTTTTGAAGGCAGAGAAGGAAACAGAGGGCATGCTAAGTGATTATAAGCCAGAGTGAGTGAGCGGAGAGAGGAATGCTTGAGGTGGGCTTGGGAAATGGGAATGCTACATAAGTCTGATTGCCAGGAGCAGATGATACATGCATGTTTCAGGACTGTTTACTGTGGAGGGAGGCATAGGTTAAGGCAAGGCCATGATTATCTTATATGTCAAGCTAAGGAGTTAGCATTTTATTCAAAGTCTGAGATATTACCTATTGCTAAGGTATTTTAAGATTACATTGGTTAATAACAGTAGAATGTTTAAGGTTTTTTTTTACCCTAAAGTTTGATTATTGACCCTTATTTTAAATATTTCGCCACAAAGCAGATGGAAAATTTGAATCTTTCCATTATTTTTGTCACTGTTTATACCAAGCACATTTTTATTTATTTATTTTACTTGGCTCGTTTTTAAATAGTCCTGCTATCGATTAAATCTGGTCAAATCTTTTGGCAGAGATGGAAAAGCATCTGAATGCTTTTGTGATAAAATTTATTTGGAAATGGGTAGAAATCTCAAGAGGAAAGAAAGAACTAGGATATTATTGACTTTACTTTCTATTTTAATTTTCTATTGCAACTGAATATGAATTAATAAGTGGGCCATGTAAAGAAAAACTCTGACTATATTCTATGGAAGAGGAATTTTTTTCATTTTCTGACAGAACTGAAAGAACTCCAAAACATAGTATTCTTTGTATATGAAACTCGTAAGTACAATTAACTAAATCCTTATCTTGTTCCACACTTCAGTCATCCCCATAAAGATATTTACTTTAAAGGAATGGTTATTTTATTTTATTGTTAATAACTAAATCAACCCAAATTTTGGAGCATGGTATTTTAAAAAGTAGTTGATGGATATTCCAGAATATATAACCTTAGGTAATCAAGAGCTTGAGTTATTTTATCCTTGAAATTAATTGGAAATTTTTATCCTTGTCCCATGCACAGGGAATTAAAACAGTCACAATGGTATGGATAATACTTAAGGAAGTGCTTAAGGCCTATAAATCTGGCAGACATTAAACAAATTTAGCCCGTCCAGGTTTCATGTGTTATTTGCCACCCATGTCAGTCACCTTTCATATATATAGATCTAAAATATCTGATGCTTGCTCCCTGTGCAATAGTTATTTCAGAATTAATACTATTTATGTATTTCTCTAGGATGCAAAAGGAAGCTAAAAACAGTAGCAATTTTATACACTTGAAAATTCAAAACCATAAACCTGAAATCCATATTCTTCCTATTTTACTTTTCTCACTAAGTTCACTATCTTCTCCCCTTTCCTCCACCTCACCTCTTTTCTCTCCATTCTTTTCTCCACTCATCACTTCCCCGCTCTATTAGGTACTCCGCCTCACAATGCGATCAATCACAAATAACCAGAAAAGAGAAAATGAGCCACACTTAAAAAAAATGTTGGAGCTCAGTTATTGGCATTTTGGTGTAAGAGCCACTGAAAGGTAAGGTTGCAACTTGCTTTCTACCCATAGAAATCTTCGCTTTAGGCAATTTCATATTCCTAAGGCAGTCACCTAATGTTTTCTTGTCTCCAAATTTCATCTAAAGCTACAGAAATAATAAGTCTACATATTACTCGGACCTAAGAAATGCATTTTTGACTTTTATTATCTTCCATAAAACCCTCAGCCTTTAAATGCCTAAGTTACATTTGGATGTAGTAATATGACTATAAACTCTTCAAGTATCATTGAGCCCTTTTTTTCCAGTGTATTTGCATCTTCTGCCAATCTTTGAGAGGATGTGTTTTATAGCCTCCAGGTCAGCATGCATATTCCGGTATTTTTTGGTTTCCAAATTGGCACAAAACTCAAGGAGAATGAGAAAGCATTCAATAGCTACCTGTAAAATCTCTACTATGTTTCTCCTTAACCCAATGGTTTAAAGTGCTGATAAGAACAGATTATAATCCATAGATGATTCTCCAAACACAAAAGCTTCACACTTAGAACTCTCTGCCTATTATTCTCAAGTCGTTTCTGGTGGCCCTATTGCAGACAGAATACGTATTTCAATGCAGAGGGAGTTCTGAGTGGGTATTTTCCAATGTTATCCAGTACATGATGCCTTGGCTTTTGTCCTAGCCTCCAGGAGCCCAAGGGCACAGGCACATACCCTTTGTGGATAATTCTGGCTGTTTCCAACTCTTATTCAGCACAGTCTCTTTTTTAGGGTTAGGGATCTCTAATAAGTCAAATTCAATGTACATGAATGTTTTCTTCCTCCTTAGTTCAATTTTTAACTCATATTTTGGAAAGCGGCATGTATGCTTTATTATATGTCTGTTTACATAGAAAAGGCAGGCTGGAATCTTATTGTTTGGACTCGGTGCTCTCTCAAGAAGGTCTGAGAATGTCTTGTATTTATTTAGCCTTGTGCTAAATGTTTTATTTACATCACCTAATTTAATCCTCCTAATATCTTTATGGATGTGCTCTTTTTCTACTTTGTGACTGAGGAGGCAAAAACTCAGAAAGTTTAAGTAAGTTGTTCAAAGTTCATAGCTCATTGGGTGCAGCGGAATTACAATCTTGTAGACCTGATATAAAAATAAGTAAATAAAAAAAAGAAGCCATGCCTTTTCTACTATACCATGTAATTTCATTAATGATTAATTTGCTTTTACTCTTTATGTCTTAATTCCTGAATTGAATGTTTTTCCTTTTTTCTTTGGAACAAACAAGCAAAACTCTACTCCCTTGGCCTCTAACATGCATGGAAAACACTTAACATTAGAAATGGCTGAAAGTCAGAAGGGTTAAGGGTTTACGTTGTCTTCTCTGTGTTCTCACCCAAAGACATGGTAGGGCAATGTAATAAGCGGGTTTTCCTAAGAAGGGGGAACATTTAGAGAAGTGTTCCTAACCCATAAACACAAGGTGATGTGGAAATTCAGGGGCACAAAAGCAATCAATCTCAACTAATCCACAAATACTGACATTCTGACACCCTGAGAAGGATTGAACAGAAGTTGGCAAAAATGCTCACAGTGCCAAACAAACAGCATCTATGGTCCATCAGCACCCTACCCTGTCTCTCCCTGCCTCCCCAAATCCTTCAAAGAGGATAATCTCATTCATTGTTCAAAAGAACCATGAGATAGGTACTCCTGTTTTCGTCATTTTGTAAATGAGAAACTTGGGGTTAGCAAGACAGGTAATTTGCCCACAGTTTTATGATTACCAAGTAGTAGAGCTGTATCGGAATGAGTGATGTGAGACGTGGTGCTAAAACTGGGACAGCCCCAGGCACACCAGGATCTCCTAACCACCACCAGTCTAACTATTGATAGTTGATCTGAGATTTTTCTAGAAGTAGAAATATAGTAACACTTCAGAGATTGTATATACACCTATTTTTAAAATTATGCCTTTCTGAGACTGCAGCTGTTTTTCCCTGCCCCTAATTAGAAATTGTTTGAAGCAACCCCATTGATCTAATTGATAAACTTTATTACAAATGAAGCTTATTAGATTAGGGTTTCACAATATTTTTGAAAACAGATCCTGCTGTGGAAAATATTTCAAATCCATTTCTCTATTCATTACATTTGTTATATTTTGCCCCGCTAGCTATCACTACAAAAATATCTGATGGGCTTAGCTGTCCTAAGGAACTAGTAACCAATAATTACCTAATGTATTATTCTCTAGAGGTATATAAATTTTTGACAATATTTCTTGAGGGTTATCAGAAATAATTATAGGAATTCCTAGAATGGCAGGGTCAGATCAGGAGGAGAGAGTTTTTAGAGATAGTACCAAGACCTTGTTATCTTTCTGGGGTACCTACCGATTAGTGAATTGGGCCAGGTAAGGATTCTTCTCTTCTCAGATTCAGTGAGATAAGCTCAAATTCTTGTTTAGAACAGGCATGAGGAGGTGACTGCTGAGTGGAGACATGGATCATTGCTCAAAGCTAAGGACTTAGGTTAGACTTTCTGTTCTGCTACTTAAAAGCAGTATGTATTTGGCAGGTCACTTTCTGGACCTCAGTCTCTACAGCAAGAACCTGTCTGAAACAAAAAAAGACTGGACAATGTCACCTTGAGATCTTCTGTAGCTCTAGGGTCAGAGCCATAGTTTTATTACTACAGTATTGCTGCAGGCTAGAGAGGCCTAAGGACAGGGATGGTACCTGAGCTATAACACCCTTTGTATACACCCATGTGGGGTTTGTGCCAAGTAGCTCCACCTTTTAAATTTGGGTTTAATCTCATAGACAATTTCCTTTTTATTCAATGAATCCCTGATGCACATGTGTCTCTACATAGGAATTTTGAAAGCTTTTCCCATGGGCAAGTTCTGGTCTGCCTGCCTAGCCCTGAATTAAATTAATAATTACCCATATATAATGATCTGCATATTAATCCCTGAATCATAAGGTTGAAAAAATCCTTGAGAGGCCGTGTATTTTCCTACATGTTCTCTTGCTTTCACATATAAGTTTCTCTTTATTGAGTATGTGCTATTACTAAATTTCCTTCCTTATCTTTCAAAAGCAACACTTAAATGCCATGACCTCCATAAAACCTGCTGAGACTTACCTGTTCATACACAGCATCTCCTTACACATCGAACCTCTTATACCCAAACTCTTATCCCTTGGGGTATCATTATTTTTGCGCAATGCTACTCCTCCCCTAATATCACATGCCTTTGCTTATTCATCTTTATTTGCCCTTTTCTCTCTCTTTTGCTTATTTCCTCCTACTTCTCACAAATAAACAGGCATCTAGCATCCCCCTAGTGTTAGAATCTGAAGTCCTTCTTAGGATCATTGTTAAAAATATAGTGTATTTTTCTTGAATGCTTTGGTGTGGTACATTTTTCTAATAAGTTGATAGCATGTTTTACTAAAGGTTCCTTAGATGTTTCTGCCTGTAAAAACAAAAAACAAAAAATAAACAAACAAAAAAACACCCATTATGCCCAAATGTATTTGCCTAATCTCCTATGATTCATTGAGCACCAAAGTACAACCCATTCTTACCCCAAAACCAGGAAATCCAAGCCTCTCTCCTGTACACAGGTCATTTGACATGACATGAGGTAGGAGTTCAACTTCCACTAAGTGGGTATTTTGAAGATGAATAATAAAAGGGATTACTGAGATAATTGTATTTCCAAGACACTGTCTAGAGAGGATCTGAAGGAAAGCCGGAGGACTGCCAGCTACCTAAGATGATAATTAACTTACAAAGTGTAGGCAATGGGAGGATCTACCTACAGCCCTTTTTCTCATGTGCTTAAAGAAAGAGAAGCTTGAGGAATGCTTCTGGAGGCTGAGACAGGCATAATTCTCTTCTAGAACCTTCATGGAATATCAAGTGACTACAGTACAGAGATTCCTGGTTCTGTTAATTTACCCACCTCGGGAACTGGGCAGCCAGCAGTATAAGCTTGTAGCCTGGTTATTCATTTGAGTCATAGGAGATACTTATTGTTTTAAGTGAGCTCTACAAAAATGCAGCAGAATGATTATCATCTGATTCAAATCATGGCCTTTTAAAAATTTGCTTTGAACAATAAAATAGGCCTAGTGTAGAACTGAAGCCGAAACTGCAGGGTCCAATGGGTACCAAATTTAATATGAACTTCCATTTATTGAAAATAAATGGAAATACCTATTGTGTGCCAGGACTGTGTAAGCCCTCCAAAATATAATCATTTTTTCAGTAAAATGAGAGTTATAATACCTACTCCCAAGAGTTGTTCTAAGTGAGTTATTTCATACGATATTTGTCACCTCATATGCTCTCATGAGGGGAGCAATTGCTTTGCCCTTGTTTCATCTTCACAAAAAGCCAGTGAGGCAACAGACATTCAACCTAGGATGTCATTTGTCTACTCAGCCTGAAACCTTCAAGGTGTCATGCACAGAAAATAATAATAATGCTACTGAATTTATAACATGTTATAATTTCCATAATACATTAACATATATTGTCCTCTTTAATATTCAAATCCCACTTTTGTAGTAAGAATTAGTTTCTCCATTTGAGATGGACAGTTCTCAGATGAACTTGCTCAAGGTCACGTGATTAAAGATGAGAGTCAAACTCATCCAAACTTAGTGCTGGCTTTGGATGAAAAAGGCAGTGGTGTCCTTAAGGTTATCATCGTAATGGCACTGAATTAGCCTCTTGCTTCTAACTCAAAATATCTTTCCCTTCACCTGACAATACTACCCACTAAGGTTACACTTCTGAGTTAAGGCACTGAGTTTTCAAAGAGTCTTTGTAAAACATGCAAATGTTTCCCCTGAGTTGGGTGGCATAATAAGCCAGTACATCTCAAACTTTTTCATAGTATTCATTTACATATCACTTGTATGTGACTATATTAGATTCCTATAGCTGTTGAAACAAATAATCATAAACTTGGTAGCTTAAAACAACATAAATTTGTTATCTCATAGTTTCGAAGGCCAGAAATTAGAAATCAGTATGACCGAACTGAAATCAAAGTGTCAGCAGAGTAATATTTCCCCTGGGGCTACAAGGGAGAATCTGGCAGTTGCCTCTTCCAGCTTTTGGTGACTGCCAACATTCGTTGACTTATGTTCCAATCTATGCTTTCATCTTCACCTTGCCTTCTCTTCTCCTGTGTCTCTGTCTGTCTATCTCAAATCTCTCTCTGCATTCTCCTTAGAAAGATATATGTAATTGCACTAGGGGCCCATCCAGATAATCCAAGAAAAGCCCCTGCTCTCAAAATCCTTAATCATATTTTTTGCCATATAAGATGGCATTCAAGCATTTGTCAAGTAAGGTAATAATCACAGATTATGAGGAACTGAATAACTGGCACACCTCATTGATATTGCAGGTTTGATTCCAGACCATCTTAATAAATCAAGTATCACAATAAAGTGAATCATAGTCTTTTTGTTGGTGGGGGATCTTGTCTTCAATTTTTTAAAAAAGGAGCATCTGTAAAGTACAATAAAACAAAGCACGATAAAATGAGGTATGCCTGTATGTCCTTGAGGGTCACCATTTAGCCCACTCTCATAACTTAATGGAATGCCTCG
This sequence comes from Eidolon dupreanum, assembly GCA_028627145.1. Lineage (NCBI taxonomy): Eukaryota > Metazoa > Chordata > Mammalia > Chiroptera > Pteropodidae > Eidolon > Eidolon dupreanum. The sequence goes on from CM053515.1 coordinate 64,941,235, forward strand.
TTTCTAAAAGAAATTGACAGTGGGACCAAAAGCCTGGAACATTAGCCAGTATATCAGTCAGCTTTCTCAAAACCTATGGCCCCAGTCTGAGGCTGGGCCCTCTCACTTCAGATGGCCCTGCTTAGTGCCTGACATCTAAGCAGTGAGCCATAAATATTATAGATTATAAGAAATGCCTCCCTTCTGAAAGCTTCTATCTACCTACCAACCTTCCCCATTTTCTTACTTCCAGAAGTCCTTTTCTACCCACGCTTTGAGGCCCAGCTACACTTCTTAATCACGTTATTGCTGAAAATGATCTCTTCCACCCCTGAATTTCAACAATATTTTATGTGACTCTTTTATGACATATATCATTTTATAGCTTGTCTCATATATATAGTGACTTATATATACTTTATCTCTCCTCCTAAATTCAGAGTTTCCTGGGGTTGAAATCATCTCTCACCAGGCCGAACCACAACACACTTCTAACAGATTTCCTACCTTCACTCTTCCTGATCTGTAGTCAGTTCTTCATGCAGCAACCAGAGTGAGCTCTATAAAATAAAAATCAGATCATACTATTTCCCTGCCCAAAACATTTCAGTGGCTTTCCATCACACTCAGAATAAAATCCAAACTCTTTAGCATGGCCTACAAGACCTGGCAACAGCTGCAGACCCTCCCCAAAACTTCAACCAGGCAATGCCACCTTCAACTACTTTCCCTTCCAGATCCCTGCCTTTGAGAAACTGGAAGGTGTCCTGTCATGATAGCCCATCTGAGACACAGTGGCCCTCTGGGTAGACCCATTACCCAAAGGCACCCTTTCCTTGGGCTCCAGCATACTGTGCCAGAACACACACCTACCTTGGCAGGTAGAGCCCTGGCTGGAGCCAGTCCCTGGAGGGATCCTGCCCACTAAGCACCTCTCTGCAGGCCATGACCTGCATTTCCTGGTGTAAATAGATTCCATCTCTTGATTCTAAAGCTGAAATATATGCAAGTAGAAAAGTGAAGCAATATAATAAAGTGTGAAAGAGGAAGTATAGAAAGATGTTTATCACAGCATTATTTGTAAGGGCGAAAACCTGCAAATGACCTAAATAGTTATCAGTAAAGAAATGACTGAATTATATTAAGCCCAACTACAGAAAATTGAGCAGATGTTAAAAAATAAGACAGTGGTTGCTTGGGGCTGGAAGACTGGAGGAAAATGGGAAATGAGTGCTAATGATTACAAATTTTCTTGAGGGTGGGGAGGGTGATAAAAATGGTCCAAAACAAATTGTAATAATAATTACACAACTCTGCATATACAAAACAGTATTATATTGTACACTTTAAATGAATGAATTAAATGAAAGGGTATTATATCTCAACTGAGCTGTTAAAAAATATGATTGAAATATATGAACCAACAAAGAAGATAACTATGCTATTTGTTACTTGTTACTTTAAATAAAAACATGTTATAAAACAATTTAAATATATAGTCCTATTTTTAGAAAACAAGGCATATAACTATACATATATGTGCAAATATAGTCATGCAACTCACACGTGTGTGCATGCACACACGGAGAGAGACTGAGGGAGAGTGTGGGGCGATAATGCTGGCCTGGACAGTGAACTCTGGGCAATTGGGTTTCACTTTTTATTCCTAACCATTTAGGAATGATTTTAGCTGCAAGTATTTGAATATCTGACAAAAAGAGGAGTTAGTTTTTCTCTCACAACAAGAAGGCTGGAGATAGATGGCTGTTTGCCTCGATTTCAAGGCTTGATGCTGTCAGGACTGGCATCTCTGAGATGATCTTGGATGGCATAAAATTATTACTTAAACAAAAAAAAATCTACCAGTTATACGAGACATTTAAAGAAATCATAATAACATTAAGATTTCTCCTATTTTTTTCCATGAATATTTTTCCTTTTCCTCAAAATAATAAAGAACATTTCAAAAAGGGTCAAAATCTTTTTTTTTTAATCTCAAAAAAATCTTAAATATTCCCTTTAAGTAAGGAAAGAACCGAAACTGAATTCAAAAGAAATATTAAAGGAAAAAGTTCTCCTTCCTGAAATAGCCATTTCTTGGATTTAAAAATAAAAGTCCATTTCTTCAGTTGTTTTAAAAGGAAGAACTTCCATGTTATTTATACTGAAAAGAAAAGATTACATTAAGGTCTGACACAAATTGACAAAAACCAGAAGATGCAAACTGAACACTATCGCT
>CM053515.1:64948452-64998952 GCA_028627145.1 Eidolon dupreanum
CCTATCAAGGAGGGACAGAAGCTGTGTTTACATCTATAAGGATGTTTGAAATGACAACAACAAAATAATAGATCAAAATTCAACAGCTTGCTCTTCGGGGGAAGAAAAAACAGGTTTGAATTAACAGTTGTGTTTTTGTTTTTCCAAACAGCTCCTTGTGTACAAACTCAAACTTGGACTTCAAGGAAAACAGAACACTTTACTATGATAACACAGAACTATAACTATATTTGGGTGGGTGGGGGTACGAAATTACATACATTTTGTTAACGCCCCCAAAAAATACATTTTCAATGTGTTTTTGTGTTTTGCACAGTATAACTATTTTTGAAAGTACCCTATTTTCTACAGGCTGGATGAAGGACGAGGGGTTTGCTGAAGTAAAGCTGCACTTAAGAGCAGACCCACAGTTCTAACAAGGTTGAAAACCACTGCCCTCGCTGGTTCTGGTTGCAATTATAATATGCAATACATTTTGTTTCAAATGGAAGCTTTTCTAATGAGATTTGGAAGCCAACGTCATTTCCCTTCCTTTGCTTACTACAAAAAGAGAATTTGAGGGCAGACAATAAAGGAAACGGCAGAGAACTATTATGTGACCTTGGGCAAATCTCTTCGTGGTTCAGTCTTATCCGTACTTGCGTGCACGTGCACACACCCACACCCACACCCTTAGTTTTTAAATTATTTCACAAAGCTATGTCAAACAAAAAGTGGAATGGTGAATTGGCAATTCCATGGTTATTATAATAACTAATATTTGATTAAGTTGAATGAATAATTGTTACCAAATTTTCTAATTAACCAAGTGATTGCTAAGTCTTTAGTGTACGCTTACTAAACAAGGGCAGGGAACATGGAGAGTTCACTTCTCATTCTGGTGTACAGTGAGAATTTATAAAGTAAAGAGCGAGGGGCACTGCAATCGAGAAATGATCTAGGAGTAGAAAACGTCATACTCTCATGTCTGGTCTTCCTGTAATAGAAGTCCTGGAACTGCCTTTTAGACTAGATTCAAACATTTTTAAAACCCTTGTTCTTAGCCACACCCTGGAACATCACCTCTGAGTTGCCTTTATTTTCTTAACATTCTGGGTCAGCAAATGGACAGAAACACAGCAAGATGTCTACTACTTACAGAAAGAAATCCCAGGATCCCTCCCCCAAACACTCCAAATGGATAAAAATAAATCCCCCACTCAGAGAATCTGCTTTGCAGGCCAGTCTGCTTGCCAGACAGTCTGCAGTTGTTTGTGGGGTATCTATTGAGTGAGTGCTGGTGTGGGGTGAGGATGGGTGTGGGGAGTGTCAGTGTGGCTGTGTTTACGTCACACAAAAGGTAGGAGCTGCACAATTGTAGCTGAGGAACTAGTGAGTGGTCCCACCCTAGGTGGCAGCTGCCTGGTGAATGCCTTCCGGTACTTGGCTTTTCCTTTTGTTGGCACCACGTTGCCACATTAGGAACTCTTAACACCACAGTTGGACTTTAAGGATAAATAGAATGTCACAGGTCTTGGGCAGCTCTGCTGAAGGAGACACCAAATGGTAAGGGATGGTGAGCCAGAGGGGATTCTCAGAGAGCTCCATGAGGAGGGCTGGGGGCTAAACAACACTGAACAAGCAGGGAATTAACAGGGACTGAAGAGTTGACACTGTCTCCTTTCATTTTGCTCATTAATTTCTTGTGTGCTTTTACTGGAGAATTTAGTGCAAAAAGGCCTCCTGCCAACGGAGGTAGTCTGGGCTTTGTACAGGGGCGCAGATTACTCAGTTGGCTCTGTCCTTTTCTGCTACATGAGATCAAACAACTCGCTTCTCTCCAGACTTTAGGACTTTGCAGTGCAACAAGGAAGATGTATTCAAATGTCTTCCTGTGTCTTGGAATGTTGTGGGAGGTATGAGGAATTGAGTTCCTGGACCTCTGGTCAGTGCAAAGTCTTTCACCTAAGGATCCATGGTGGGATTTTCTCCTTTGCTTCTTAAAGGTCAGGCTGCTGATATCTTCATCAGAATCACTCTGGAACCTGTTGTTAAAGGTACCCTGGGCACTACCCAGAACCCATCGAATCAGCATCTTTGAGCATGGCATTGTAGCTGGCTCCTTGGTTCCTTTTTTTTTTTCTTTGCAAGTTATCATATGAGAAATACCACCAGCTGGTCACCAACTTTTAGTCTTAGTAAGGGTTAAGCTCTAAGCTTAGTATAGACTCTCTCAACGGCTTATGGATTGAACAGTACCAGGTTCCACTCTTCTTAAAGGACATCAGAAGAAAGCAGTTTATTTCAAGAGTTACTTGACAAATCTGATTCTGAGAGAGTGGGGTGAAGAGTGTTAGGGGTATTGAGAGATTTTTCATCAATTGAGTGAGACACAGGGATGACATTCATATCTTTGCCACATCTGCCAGAGTGTGGATTTAGTCACTTCTGCTAATCACACATTTAATTAGAAGCACAATCATCACAACCAGTGAAGCAATATTAAAAGGTAGGTTGTTGTGAGCTTGATGTTTTTCTTTAAGCTACTCTGTAGATTCTGAATTACTGCTTTGAAAGGATTATTTTTAAGTAGTAAGGTAGCTGTTTTAACTGTATTGTTCTTCTTATTATAAACACAAAACTTTCCACTCTCTTAAGATTGTTAAAAAATCCTTACATAAGAAGCAGTTGGACTCTATAATTATGTTTGCCAAAGTGCACAAAGGAAGATGTGTCAAACTCTAAATATCTAAATTGCTCACTTTATACTTTTGTATCATGTGTAAATATATATATATATGTGTGTGTATGTATACATACATACACATGTAATATAAAAGGAATAAAACTTCAAATATATATATTCAGATTAAAGAAAAAAGCACAGTGCACAAAAATGTCTTTTTATAAATGCTGAATAAGATAGGGCAAGGGGATATTTCTAGATCTGCAGATGACTTAATACTTACTGCACTAGGAATTCATCTATCCTTCCAACTGGCTTGAGAGGCATTTGAAACCAATAAACCATATTTGTGTCAAAGCTGGGGGTGAGGTTCAGGCCCCACATAGCAGACCTGAGATGTGCTGGCCCAGGGAGCTTAACTGATGTCAAATGTAAACCACTTTTTGAAAGCATGTTATCAGATTCACACCAGACTATCCATTTTGATAATCTCATTCCATTTTTCATTTTATTGTTGAAAGGAGAAATAGATTAATGAGAGTCCCCTTAGAAAGAAAACTTTCCTTATAAGGCATGTCTGAAGAGAGATTTGGAAAAATTACTTACTCTGCCTTTGTTTTGCCAAGTAAAGTAATGTTTAGACCATTTATATTTGAAAAATTCTTATCCTAGGTCAGCATGGCCTACTAGATTAAATCTGGAGGTAAAAAAATGAAGATGATAAAGATGATGATGATACTTATACATTTAGTTAAGTTATAAATCTCCCAGACCTTGGTTTGCTTGTGTATATTAGGTGGATTTAGGAGCAAACTCTTATGATCCATCTTAGATCCAACCAGAAAAAAAAATTGGCCTCAAATGGCATTTACAAATGGTGCACCACATGAAAGAAACAGTTGTCTGAAGAGAATATTAAATGTTCAACTTCTAAATATACAAGATGTATTCTTTCAAATATCTCAGAAAAATAAGAGGAAGCCTTACAGAAAATGATAATTAGAATCATAGCATATTCTGTGTTAGAACAGAAGGGACCTTAGAGGTCATCTTGTCACATTGGTGACATCATTTTACAGATGAACAAACTTAAGCCTATAAAGGTGGTTTCTATGATTTCAAAAAAACTTGCCTCCATTAGTTTTTCAGTGTAATGGGGCAAATGATGCTGTGGTAGCTTCAGAAGAGAATATCAAGATTTGGAAACTCTTTAGTTTCCCAAAGTTGAGACAATGTCTGGCTTTTCAATCTCCTAAGCCAGAGGGCTGCATTTGAAAAGATGGGAGACTTTATTTAAAGATTTCCATTTTGTCAACCAATTGGAGGCCAATTTGCTTGGATGCTCCATGGAGGTACAGTAAAATGTTGCTTCTGTCCAAATGCTCCTGCCTTCACTGAGGTTATAGTAAACTTAATTCCTGCCCTAAACAAGTTTACTACCCAAGGGTAATTTTTTAACTTTACCACCCCAAATCCTAGGGTGTTTCTCAGGGCCTATCACTGTCATTGATAATTTAAGATTTCAGCAAAATAATCTCTCATTTGACTGAGAAAAGGGTTATAACACTGGATCCTGCCTGTCACGCTCCCCCAAGGCCATCATAAGACCAGGCTCCTGTCAGTTGAATTGGGAACCACTGGTATAGACAAACCATCAATGTCACAATAGTTTAGAAGAAAGAGACCTTATTGCTTTAGAGGACAGATTAGATCAGATCATTGGTCATTGTAAATAATTGGGGCACAGGCTCCATGGATGAAGAGCTGCACCCTCTTGATGGATTATGTTCTATTCATTTTATTAACAATGTTCTTTTTAGGCATTTTTATGTCTGTATTTGGGCCCATCAGATGTCTCTTACCTCCATTTCCACAGGTCATGGGGAAGAGGACTGATCCTGACCGTTAAAGAATACCTAGAGCCAGCAGGCATAAGGAACATGATCTATATAGCCTTTTAGCTTCAGATCCCATCTTGGGTTACATCAAGGCACACCACAAGCGCAGCCTTAGCCAAGCACTCCACATCCAGAAAGCCAGGGAAGCCTTTTCTGGAACAGAAAGGGCAGGTCATGAGGCTGAAAATTGGCCCGAAGGGAAGACAGAGCCTCTGATTGCTCTGCCAGGAAGAGAAGTGTGTGCTCCCAGTAGGGCGATGGCTTTGTCTTGTGGTTTGGTGAGTTGAGGTGTTGTACACCTCAGGCTCTCTCACTAAGCTGCCTCCCAGCAAATGCAAAGCCACACTGTGACACAGACACCCCAGCAGAAGGAAATCAATTAAGACCCTGTGCTGACATTTTTTCTGAGCTCATGCCACCCTCCAGCTAGGGCCACACATCACTCCGAGCGAGAGCAGACACAGCTGTGGGAGCTGTCTAGACCTGCTGTGATTAAGAAGGACTCTGCTGCCTTAATGTGGAGTGTGTTTTCTTATGTCAGCATTGTCTCCTAATTTTAACATGACTGAATTGTCAAAGTTTTTTTTCCTTCCCTAAGAAATGACATAAGTCCTCTTTTTTTCTGGTTTCCATTATATTCCATTGTGTGGCCATGCACAGAGTCAACATTTTTTTTTAAAGTTTGTAAACTTTCCATCTAATACCATGCAATGACTATAACACATAAACATATGTTTAGGCACTTTGGAAACATTTTTTGAATTAAAATGCCTTATGTCAATCACAGGCATGTGGTGCGGTACTGAAGATGTGTATGCAACTGAGCATGTGGGTTGTGTAATCAGAGGAAAACACTCCTGTACTTATTGTGCATGCTCCATAGCCACTTTTCAAAGGAAAATGTCTCTGCCATTAAAATAGCATTTTTATTTTGTCAAGACACTAAAAGCAATTAGAAGCATGTTGATTGATCACTTGCCAATTTTCAATTGTTAAATCAAAGCTGCTTTGGACTTGGTATGTGTGAGCTCCCCAAATATTCATAGTCACTCTATTTGCATTTTACATGCCTTCATAATAACTACTTTCTCCCTTTAAAAAAATGATTGGAGAAACATTTGCTCTCATGTAGAAAAACATTACACCCTAGAACAATCTGTTATAGCTGAATGATGGTCCTTTTGATATAATTGTTCTTAATGAAAATTGTGAGAAATTTTCTGCTCTAAAAAGTTTGAGGGGGGGTGGGTGTGGCGAGTATAGGGGTCCCACTTTAGCAATAAGAACAACATTTATCCAGAGAGGTGATGACATATATTTGTTCTCCAGTCCTCAAAATTTGCTCCTTAATTATTTGAGATGTTCTGTCCATATTAATTGTTTTGAATGTCCTCCCTCTCAAAATAAAAGCAGACTTCCTTTCACACAAAACACACTGTGTTGCAAAAGGATAAGACCATAGCAATCTTCCAACCTTAAGGACTGAGACACTTAAGACTGAAAAGCTCAAAGCTTATAATTCTTTGCCATTATCAACATTATTTTTAAAGTTTGCAAGTGTGAGCATCAACTAAAATGACCAAGATTCTAGCTACTGAATCAAGATTTGATGAGTTATAGAATTTGTGGGGATGGTAAGCAAGTATTGCTTGGGTTGCATTGTCAAAGACATTAGATGAATTGTTTCAATCTCAGCCATGCTTCTCAATAAGTGCTTCCTTTGCCCAAGCGAGAACTTTTATTTCTATATGATTTTATTGATCACATATAGTTGTTTAGATGAATTCTTGAGTAAGTATAAAACCATTAAGACTTCTGTTCACAACACACCTTGTACCTAAAGACCATAACAATGATTGGAGATTCAAAGATGAATGTAATGGCCCTGCTCTCAAAGACTTACTGTCTAGAAAAGGAAAACAGCTATATATATATATATATATATATATATATATATATATATATATATCATATCATATTATATATATATATAAAATATATATATATAATCTGAAATGCCAAAGAGTGTAATGCATATAAAATCTCATTTGTATCTGTACAAAAATCACCCAGGGGATGGAACAACTGATTTTTTTTCTTGAAAAGTCAAGGAAGAGATAAACTTAAGCAGGATCTTAAAACGTGAATAGTAGCATGTAAGGGTCACAAGAGAAAGATGATCTGTGCTCAGGGAATATATTTAGAACATGGAAGAGTGAGCTGTGGATAACTTTGACCCTTAGCAAGGAACCCCAGGGCAGCACGTAAACAAGGCTGGTATATACTAATGGCAGTAGTAGAGGTAGTATTAAAATTGTTTTCAATTATCCATCACTAGAAATGACAAATTTTTCAACTAATACTCAGATTCTGCCTGTATGTTCTATTTTACTCCAAGGCAGAGTCTACCAGGCACCCCTGTGCTTGGAAGATACCTAGAAAAAAATTGGTTAACTACCCTGGAGGCTCCATGAGGGCAGCCTAGAAATTATGGTCAACAGAGTTGGGCCAGAACTGGCCCTGCTCCAGACAACCAGTTGGAAAAGAGAAAATTCAGTAAATTATTCAGTTGTTTGGTCTATATGATACTGTCCCCCACTATCTCCAAATCTACAAGAAACTCATATATATACAAACACACACACAGAGATTCACATAAACACATTGGAACAATTCAAAGAGTATTTTCACAGAAATGATCAGATATTTTGACTGTAAGTGCCATCCATATTCACGGAAACGAAGGCGATCTCAGTAATGGAGGAAACCGCCCCCTGTCAAGAGCAAGCATTTGTTTCAGATATGTTCTGAAATGCTAGCATCTGTTAAAGGAGAATCTGCTTTTAAGTATTTCTCTCATTCTGCCTTCACTATCCCTGCTATTGTCCCAAACATCTTAGCCTTTTGCAATACAACTATTCTCTGAAAATAACAATATGTATGCCTAGCTATGCCCCAGGCTCTGCGATGTGTTTTACACACCTTACCTCATGTAATCCTCACAACAACCTACAGATTGATACTGGTACTTCCTCAATTTTCAGATAAGGAAACAGAAGCAGAGAAGTTAAATGACTTGCACATGGTCACATAGCTAGCAAATGTATAGACACGATTCAACCCTAAGGAGTCTGACTCCTTATCTAAATGATCTTAACCACTTTCCATGTCTTATTCGTTTGGATTTACAGATGAACCAGATTTTCTTGTACACAAGACTGCAACTCAACCATTTCAATTATTATTGTCATTTTATAACCTCAAAGTTCAAATCTGTAGTCATGTGGTCCCCTGCAAACACAGAAAAACCTAACATGATAAAATTGTGCTTGCCTGGTCTGGTGACTTTACACTAAGATTCATCTAAACTGTATGAATTGTCTAGGCTAAAACTAGGACTTACAACTTAGCTAACACCTGCTTCTCTTTTAGCTGGAACATGTTATAATTAGCTGTTCTTCCTGGGAGAGACTGTAAAACTGAATGCAATTAAACAAAAAGAGAGAGAGCAGATTTTATAGGGGGAAAAATGATTTGAAAAGCTAACTAGATAAATGCATATTCAAAGGTAGCAATTTCAGAAGCAAGGTAGACCTCCCTTATTTTGCATTAATGTAGTGAATAGCAACTAGCATAGCCTTTCACATATGCTTGGGATCCTATCCTGGTTCACTGGTGCTCACAAAATGGTTTTGGTTGAATTAGGACATTTACAAGGCAGCTATTCTCTGGTTATGGATGTGCATTGTTTAAAGACCACAATAAACAAGAGATCTGTGCTGTACAGTCCACAAGCCTTATTAGCAAAACAGTCCAGTCGGAAGACCACTAGAGTGCCAGGTGTGAGTGCTGGATGCTCACAGATGCTCCCATGCTAGCTAAAGGTGTGTCTTGTGGGACCAGTTGGTTTGCCTCCCTTGGTCCAGTTTCTTTAGCTATGAAATGATAGCGCTGACACCTGCCCTGTTTCCCTCAGGAGAATATGGTGAGACTCGAAACGGGCTATAAACAAATTAGCTGTTTTACTCAAGTTTGGCTAATGAAACACCTATAATACCACTATTTATAAAATTAAGTTCACAAGTGATTGCAGAAGAAATCCTAGTCACTGAGCAAAAATCTAGAGGAAAACCCAGTTACTTAGGACAATGACTTACCACTCTTCTAAAACTATGTGTAATAACTGTCACTGTCCAAAACGTAGACCACAAAAAAAACCAAAAACCAAAAACAAAAACAAAAAAACACCTATGGTGTAGTCACTAAAAATTTCAAATTTATGAGTGCATCGGAGAAGATCAAACTTAAATTGGAGGGAAAAAAAAAGTAGCCAAGGCAGATATATACTGAAAAAGATTATAGCTGGATAAAAACAGCCTTGGGGAGAAAAAGAGGGGAAAAAATTTAAAGCTAAGTGTTAGCCTCATGCTGGAACATACCAGCCTGGAGATACTCGAGGTTTTATTGAGCAATGCAAGTCTGCTTTAATTTAGCAGTGTTTGTTTTGAAAGTTTTGCTGCACCAGAACTCTTTCCAATATACCACATTTGCTGGTGTGTTTTTGGCTGTGCCTAGAGGCCCACTGTGGACTGACGGATGTCCAGGTGCGAAAAAGTACATTAGTCACTTATTTGCACTGTAGATTTATTTCTTTGCACTTTCTTTGCCCTCTTAATTATTTGAATACAGTAAACACTACTGTATTCAAATAATCCTGGGACATCGGAGTGTTATAAATTAATAATTAGAAATATAACTTCTTTAGTATACCTCTTCTTCATATCACATCTTTCAAATGCAAAGCCAGTTTGGAATATGGACCAGAGAAATATAAAAGGCAACCTGATATTGAACATGAAACCAAACAAACTCTCAGAAAACAAAAGCTATGGCAAGCAGAAAAAAGAAGAGATAATTTTGAAAATCATCCGCCTAGGGCATACCGAATCCCCAGTGCTCTATTTTTCTAGGTTAACAAAACTTGGTCTCTTCTAGGTATTCTGAACTAGGTCACTCACTGACGAGGCGTCTGTAACAGGCCAGCTCCTGGACGTAATGCTCCTGTTAATGAAATCTGAACGTGCACTCGTAAACAGACCTGGTGAATGGTAGATGTCAGCCATTGCGTGATGGGCAATCATCAATCATCCATTGTCAGTTATTTCTGTCCCAGTGAGTAAGCCTTTATTTAAAGCATAAAGTAAGAATGTTGCCAGACCACAGGAACAAGCCCTGAGCTGTTTGCAGGTGCTGCTATTCACAACTGCCAATTAAACCCCTGACATTTCCATATTGGCCATGAGGCATAGCATATGCTTTTGACATACCAATTTTTGAAAAAAAAAATCATCAATCTCAGATTATTAATATGTTTGTCTTTTTCTTTTCCTACGTTTGCAACATTAGGCTTTTGAAAACAGCTTATTTTAGAAATAGAGGAAGGAAAAAGAGAAAAATTCTAGTGAACTGAATTATTAAGATGTGCACACAACATCCTTTCCTGTAACTGGAAAAGTGGCTGAAATTTCAGATATGAAAAGTCTACTCTGATGCCTTAATCTACATGGCAGAGTCTCCTTTCAGGAATGCAGCTTTAAAAATCTTTGTCTTGCCTTTGCTTTTTAAATTCATTCTTACTTTTTGATAACCAAATGCTATTGCTTGTCTCATGTAAAGCAGTACTTACTATTAAAGCTAGATATTAAAATTTTGATTATATAATTTCATCCTGTTTCTTTCATTGGGATTCAGACATATGTGTGCCTTGTGTTGAAGAATTTCATGAAATTTGCCAGAAACTTTTTATTTAGTCTCAAATGTAAGTCCATGAAAGGATGTATTCGAATGCAGAGTTTACATGATGCCCTTACTTTCACATATTTCCAGATTGGAGAATAAAAGCATCTAAGCACTCATGGAAGATTACAGATATTGTGGATGTGTTCATTTATAACTACTATAAATAAGGAGAAAAAAGAGAAATATCTACCTATCTATGTAAATTCCTGGAAGGTTTCAGGAATTTCTCACCGTTTTTAACTGACTTCCAATTTTTCTAGATATGGGCAGCTCTTGACAAGAAATGCATTGTGGTAGCAATCGTGGAAATTTTAGCTCAATTATTATTATTATTAATTTTTATTATTTTTGCTTAATCTTTAGAAAATGAAGACATGTTATGTAAGATTTTATATTGTTTCACTAATAATTAGATCAAAATCATCTGAGATTGTATCAGTCTCTGCTTTATGAGTGGAACGACAGGCTTCGATCTGAGACTGACACTCCTCTTCTTTTCCTTCTCTGTTCATCTGGCTGAACTAAACACTTATTTCCATGTTCTCTGAAATCCCTGACTCCCATTGATTTCAGGGACATCTGCTGGGGAAAACAAAGTTAACAAAATCAGAATCTCTTTCAAACAAACTTAGCTGATGACTCTAGCAGGTAACATTTCTCACTTCTGAAAAGAAAAAAAGTTGCCATCCTCTCTGAGAAAGGCTCAACCAACTTTAAAAAGAAAGAAAATTTATTACTGCCCTCTACATAATGAAGGGCTCCCTTTTAATAAAAAATATGCTTTTCCTCTATAAATTAATTTTACAATAAAAGCCGTCCTACCAACGTATTAAATGGTGAAAATCTTAACAAGAGTAAATATTGTAACATTATTTTGAGAGTACATGTGCGTTGGAAATGAAGAAAAGAAAATTTTATGGCCTACAGTGGTCTTGAGCCCTTGGACTTCGTGGTCACTTATCAGTGAACAGAACTGAGGATGCTGCCTGTGGCATCACTTTGGACTGCTCATTTGGGCCGATGTGTGTTCACAGGCTTTGCAATGAGTGAAAAGGAATGCTGGTCTTGCCTCAGTAATGCTATCTCACTAACACAATATGGCCTTTTATCTCCATTTGATATTGGGTCTTCCATATGCCTCTGGTTGTAGTAATAATAATAATAGTAGTGATGATGACAGTGATAATGATGATGATGGTGATGATGATGCTAATGATAATAATAATGATGCCTACCATTACAGAAGGCAGCTTTGTATAGTAGTAGAAAGAACAAAATCTGTAGCTAGCCTCACTAGGTTTTAACCCTGGCTCTGCCACTTATTAGCTGTGCAATCCTGGTCAAATTATTCAACCTTTCTGTGCTTCAGTTGTTTCCTCTGTAAAACAGGATGTTAATAGCAGCTACCTCATTGATAACATTGAATGCTTAGAGCAGTTCCTCGCATTTATTACAGGAAGTGTCACCGGAGAATTAGGTAAAATAGGTGAGTGTTCCTAGACCATAAAGATAGACTCTCTCTATTGCTATTCTCATTTTTCGGGTGGGAAAACTGAGACTGTGTGAGGTTAGGTACTTCTCCTAAGGTCACAAGCCAACAATCTGCCAAATTTTAACCGGGGTTAGTGTAACCCAAGACCCATGGGCTTTCCATCTACATCCCCAGGCTTCCTATCATAGGCATCATTTCACAACTACACATCACTGGAGAGAAGATGAGGAGTTGAAGAAAATAGAAATAGTATTAGAAACTTTGGAGAAATGAAGAATTCCAGAATGAAAGTCTTCTAAGGACAAGGGAAGATAAATATTTTCTCAAGGTCAGAGGGCCAGTCAGTCACCACACATACTGGTCTTGAATGAGTGGATGTATTCATTTATTTAACAGATACATATGTCTTTCATCTTTCTACACAAAAGACAGTGGCCTCATGGGCAGCCATTTAATAAGGAAGAGGAAGTGTTTTATGTAATTTTGTCAAAAAAAAAAAAGAGGCCCACAATAACCTTAAGAAAAGATACCAGTGAGAAGATATCAGTATTTCCCTGGTAATTGAGTCCAATTTGGTAAATTCTAGGGTTTTCTCCTCTACTCTGCCTTGATATCTTAAGGCAGAGGAAGCTGGCCAGGAAACAAGACAAGGGATGACTGTCCAAGGACTAGGTCTCATCAGCATATGCATATCTCTTGTGGTTGTCTTTATCGAGCCTAACTGATGTTGTTTTGGGCATTCTTAACATTGTGATGTTATGTTTCCAGTGTTTCCAAAACTGAAACACACAAAGTCTTTCATTTCCTTTTTGCCTACCAAGATTATTTCAGCTCCACACTCACGAAGCAGGGTATTATTCAAGAAATTAATCATATCAGAGCAAAGTAGCTACTGAAAAATTGCCAAACACCATAAACATTGGTCAAAATGGAGTTCAACCATTTGCACAGAGAGTAATTGAAGCTGTGGATTCACTTGGGGTAACTAAGCAACTTTTCATTATGAATTATAAAGCTTTTCAAACATAAAATGATATCTGAGAGGAGTGCATTACCTAAAAGGTTTCGATAAGCAATGAGAGGAGCTTTAAAATATGCAGCAGGGATCAATCATCCAGCAGGATGGCATTACTTATACTTTGTAGCGTCACCTACATTCCCTGATAAACAATGTCCCATAACCTCTGAGCATTCCCATTATTTTCATCAGCACCCAGACATAAGAAGTGACAAAAATGTCAGATAATGTTTTATTTACTAATATAAAACAAATTCTCGAGGAAGTAGACATTCTACATCAATGGAAGTTTATGAAGCACATTTCCCAGCACCAAAGATGATTCACATTGTCCAAGGAAGATATAAAGCCTGCTGTTCATGGTGAATTTTAATTTGAATGTTACTTATCAGGGGCATGGATTTCTTTCATTTGGGAAAGGACACGTTCTGCTTCTATGGCTGAAGGACAATTGAATCTCCCTGAAAAAGAGAAGTGAATAGTTAAAACAGACCTTGGGACATCCAAAAGATAGAGATACTTTTGAGTTATCCTGGTTTCATCTGCCAAAACAAGTATGCTGATGTTTTTTATAGTTGTCATTTTGAAGGAGACATTTTCATTGGTTATATGAGAACTCAAACCCAGCATTCTGACTCAGATGCAGGGCAATTCTGCCTTTCTCTATCTTGTGAATTAAAAAAAAAAAAAAATGACATGAGAACATCAATTGATGGTGAGGGAAGAGTTCCCTACTTGGAATTAGTTGTAGAGTTCTACCCAAGATGTAGCAGGATAAGATATTAAGTAGCAGAGAAGAAAGATCTTTGACAATTATAGATTCTCTTCCTTTTAACAGAAGAGGGCCTGGAATGTGGTCCATCAATGATGATTAATGCTTGATAGTGGGGAAAAGGAACTAGTAAAAAGTAAGTAAAAGTGGAATTAAGGAGGGTGAGATGCATACAGACTGGAAAAGTTAAAATAAGTTGGGGGGAAGGAAGCCGAATATTTGAAAACAGAGTTCAGGCCTCGTGTCCTTCGCAAAAAGAAAATCACTTGCCAATCTTTGTGTGATTCAGGAAACACTTTAGTTTAGTAAGGTTTAAACTAATGCAGTGGACGTTGGTCATGTGCCGGTGGGTGTAAACTACCTCTCTTGACTAGGATGAATAGGGTGGCTGCAACCAGCGCCTTTGGAACTCAATATGAAAACATTGATTTGCATCATGGAATCTCAGCCAGACTGCTTTGTGGAGGTGGTACAAAGCGGTTGATGCTCTATAGATATACAAATTTATTAATTACCAAAATATATTTTCTAGAATAGAGTAAAATATATGAAAATGAATCTCAAAATGTCATTTAAAATTATCCCAAATGACGCACCAGGCCCTGCATTTAGAAAAGCACCTTGCTGCACATGTGACTCTCTCTCCTGTATCAAAGCACCCAACTGGAACCTAGTAAAACAACAACCAAATTGCATTGCTCCCTCTGCTCTCATGAATCTCTTAGTAAGCTCACCTGATACAGTTCTTAGTACAGAACCAGGATTCTGTTCCTGTTAGTAAAAGGGTCAGATCTATTCATGTTTATTTTTATAATTAAATAGGTATTATTTGAATTGTGGCGTTCCTTTTTCTGGCCTACAATGTACATTTTTGTATATGTTATAGTTGTGTTGTATAAACACGTAAACTGTTCTTCATGCAGATATGATATACATTTATACCCAACACAATTATTCACATATATATAATATCTCTCACACAAATACATGAAAATCTGTGGGGACGTTCTGCTCTCTTAAAATCCTTTCAGATTGCTTGGATGATTTTCTTTACATGTTTTCAACTTACCTAACGGCAAACCTCACTTCAATCTACACTAGTGTAATTAATTTGACAGGAATGGAAACTTGTTCTTCCTGTTCACACTTATTATTCATCTCTTCAGAATGCCCTGTAGGGAGGATGAAGTACAATAAAGCAGTATTTACCAAATGCCTCAATACTAAATGCCCTTTTAGGCTGATTCAGCACAACTGCAGCAGTGAGAAAATCTGACTTTAGGGCAGCCTGAAAAAAAAAATGACATTTTCTAGAACATCATCTGTTTAAACAGAACTTGAAGAAGAAAACTATGTCCATTTTTCCCTGCAGTTTTGCAGTGGGCTCTGAGGACTCTAATTTATCCCCATTGTGTCTGCAATCTTTGCTAGAGAAAAGACAGATACCATATTTTGCAAGATAAGCACTCAGTCTGCAATGGCAAGTGGGGAGATAATTTCAGGATTTTTAAGGACTGCTAATGTTACCTGAAACATATCAGAGATTTTGTGGAGGGATGGGTTGTAACACAGAATTAATCAACACAACCAGGGAGAAGGGCTTTCCATTTTTGGTTAACTTTGAAAATTTCCTCAGGGAGGAAATTTTGGATAGGGGGCAAAGATTCTTACAAAGTTGGTACAGGAGAGTAATTATAAAAATAAGAGTGAATTTATCTGCATACATTATTTAATACCAAAAGCATTTCTCTGCTTTAATGATTAATTACGATCAGTGAAATACGTTGGCTGCCTTCAAGCTAACTAATGGATCTCTAATCAGCAGCAGTTGAATCATTCTAGCTAAGGTGGAATAAATATCTCCAAGGAAGCCGCAGAGAACTTTTACAGTCTAACCTGTGAAGATGCTTACATACATACCTGTGTTCTTGTACTACGTGTGTGTATAAGAATATACACAAACATGCGTGCACATGCATGTGTTCAAAACCTATTCTTTGACATCTTCTGGTCCCGCCATCATGGCTCTATTCTGCTTGGTATGTTGTATGGGAAGGATTGTTCCTGCAAATTATTAATCCTTAAAAAGATCACCTGATACATCTCATTGTTAGCAATATATTTTCACTTGTTCATTTTACTCAAGCACCATTCGAACACAAGTCAATTTGCAGTTTCATTAGAGAACAGAAAAGGCCTGGGGTCTACTCTTGTTTTTTTTTTTTTTTTAAAAAGGAGGATGAAAAGCAGCAAAATTTCACAAGGGATGTTAATCTTCTAATTAATTTGATGTATCAAGCAAGAATTAATGTTTCCTGCTATTTGAGCAGAAGCCTTTTTGCCAAAAAGTACCTTTTGTCATACCTTCCTCTCCGGAGAAAACTCTTTACAAGCTTTGTGGCCAAATACCCTGGCAACTGATGACGATCTTGAAGCAACATTCACAGACCATTTGCTTTGATGACATTTGGAGGCTTCCCTCCCCTCATTCCAATTCCACTGTCAGTAGAGTACATATGCCATACAGCCTTTGAAAACTAATCAATACAGTAAGATTTGTCAGGTTGCAGCTGACTGGTATCACATCTTTAAACTCTTTTCCTAGCTGACTTGTTGTACACATTTTTAAGTTAAACCTTATGAAGGGACTGGGGTAGATTGCCCTGACAATATTCATAAGCACACTAGTGTGACATGGCTTTTTCTTCCATATTTTAACATCAAAAGCTTGTAATCTGTGTAAGTTAACCTTCCATAAAACTGAAATTATACGGTCATCATACATAATCTGATGATTGATTGCAGCTGTCAAAAGGTCACAAATTGTGAATGTTTACTACAGTTGCACCATGAAAATTATTACATACTTTAAAAAAATCCATCTAGAGAATATAGAAGATTACATTCATAGATTATAGAAATGAAGCATATATGTTTTCTTTGCAACTTTTAGTTTTTTTAAAATCAATGTTAAAATCCTTAGGTCTGATTTTTCATTTCAATGTCTTTGTGTAATGTGCCTCAACCATACCCCATCTAATTTAATAAGATGCAAGCTAAGGAAGTACTTAAGTTACTTATCAAGGGTTTCAGATGACACATTATTATTGTATTCAAAAGTCAATATTTGCTAATCATGTTAGTACAGGAACTGTTCCAGGCATACAATTCTTAAATTGCAGATATATTTAAGATTAATTAAACCTATCTCTCCCGGTCCTCTCGCTCCACCTCTGTGGAAGGAGTAAATCAATGACATCCTAAGCAAGCCCAGAGCATTAAGTCTGAAAGCCACTAACATCTTTAAGCCTCTGTTTGCATCAGTGTCCCAGAGCTGAGCTTTGCCATTTCTCCATGGTGTAAGGAATATTTGCATGTTTTGAAAGCAAAGTTCACCAATTCGCTTGATGTAATTAGGGAGGTATGACCATTCTTGAACACATAGTATGAACTCTTAATATTTTTTTTAAGACAGGAGAATACAGAAATGACATATGGCTTGACTTCTTTTTTTCTTTTTACGTGACGACTTGTGGGTAAATTGGTAGCAAACAAAGTTGAAAGGTCACCTGTCCTTTCTCAACTAGACATAATGAGGACAGGTGACTGGAGGGGTCACCTGTCATAGTTCTGGTGAACCTCTGACCTCTTACACTCCAGAGCAGAGACAGTCAACTGTTCAAAGGTCAAGGTTCTCTTTACTTTTAGACAGTAAACTGAAGAACCATTTGCAATCTAACATGTACAGAGCCCAGGATTTGGCTGAGATTAAGTGATAAATAAAAGTATGAAGTCTTTTTGACATGCATTGACTAGTATACAACTGGAAAACATAGTACTTCTGTAATGACTTAAAGTAGTTGCTGGTTCAGTTCCATTGGGAGAAAGACTAGTGCATCAACCCAATATGCCACCCAGGATATATTTACAGGTAGTTATTAAAAGAATAATGCTATGCAAACTGAATATCTGAAACATGAATCAATAGAGATCAACTAATTAGGTTATAAATGTATTGATTTTGTTTTGAATATGTCCTCAAATAGAGTCTGTGAGTAAGCATTCTGAAATAGGGCTCTTAAACTGAGAGAAGTGACAATCAGATTATTCTCAGCCACTTTCCAATCAATTCAGAAAAGTTAGGTAGAATACTCTGATGCATATTCTATATAATCAGAATGACACATCCTATTAATATTCCAATTACTGTTGAACTGTTAGCAATGACTGAGTCTGGTGTCTTAGAGCCTCAGAGCAGTAATTGGGGAACCTGTGTCATCCTTTGTATTCATTCAATTTAACGTGAGACAATTTTCCCTTTAAAGCATTTTTATTAAACACCATTTTATGCATGGATTTAACATCCAAATTGATTTAGGTGGACTCTCAGAATGAGTTGCTAACTCCTTTTGTTCTTTTCTTCACTCAAAGAGGTCAGCAGCTGTGATTTTATTTATAAATTTAAATGCCAAATTTTAGCACAATGAATTATTATTAAAATAATAGTTATTCATGTTCATAAAAAGCCTATATTCACACTGTAAAAACCAGGAATCCAATAATTTAATAAACTAGTCTAGAGTAAGAATGGGCCAGAATTGTCAACCTCATCTTAGAACACATAAAAATGATAAAATCATAGACATTAAAATGACTTTGGAAAAAGCACTGAGATGTTTCCACTCTTCTGAATATTTTCTCAGCCTAAAATTGCCTCTTTTTACTTTGAAGCTTATATAGGAATATATCCAATATCACAGATAAAATACAGTCTGTAAGCTAAATACTAAACTAGTAGGTAAAAAAGTCAAACTTGCCGTCATATTCATATATGTATAATCAGCCTTTTAGGAGATTTGATTTATCTTAAATTAAATTCAGTTAAATAGGTATGTATGATGATATAGTGTAGATCCACCTCTACTCTTTTATGTAGCTGCTATAAATATCATGAATATGACATTCAATTCCGGTGTCTTGGCACAGCTTGGAAGAAGTGAGAATAGAAAGAGGTAGATGAATTTGAGAGAGGTTTTGGGGTAAAGTCTAAAAGATTAATGAGTTGAACTTAAAATATATGTTACGTGGAGGAATCAAGGAGGATGCTAGACATAAAGCTTGAGACATTTAGTAAATGGCTATTTCCAAAAATAGAAAATATTGGGAGAAACGGGGTTGGGTTGAGTTTTGAGGGTATTGGTATAATAAAGAGTTCTCTTTGGATGTGGTAAGTTTGAGATACTTCAGTGGAGATGTCAAGAATACAGTTGCAAATTTGGATCTGAAGCTCAGAAGTAAGGTCTGGATTAAACGTGTCTACTTGAGGATTGTCAGCAGATAGATAGTTTTTAAAGCTATGGAAATGGATGCCTTCACTCAAGGCATGAGTGTAGAAAAAAAAAGAACTGGAACTGAAGCCTGCAGAGTCATCATTCAAAAGACAGGCAGTAAGTGATAGCCTTTGCGTCGGGGTCAGATGACATGAACAAATGATCTAAGATACGGTACGAAAGGCATTCCTTTCCTTCCACCCTAATAACCTGTGCCAAATTGAAAATTTTGATTTTTTTATTATCCTCGTTTTTTTTTATTAAATTTATTTATTTAAATGAGTTTCAAGTATACAGTACATTGGTTAGACATCTATATAGTTCATAAAATGATCCCCCCAATTGCTCTCTCCCTCCTCTGGCCCTCCACCTAGTCATAATATTAATGCTAACTGCATTCCCTCTGATGTGCTACCAATCCCCATGACCAACTATCAACTACTAATTTGTACTTCTTTAATCCTTCACCCCATTTTCCCGGTTCCCCAACCCTCCTCCCCTCTGACTGTCCCCAGATTGTGCTCTATATTCGTGAGTCTGTTTTTGATTAGTTTGTTCTTTTTGTTCCTTAAATTCCACATGTAAGTAAACTTTCAATATAAAAAGTTAAACAGTTGATTTGAAAATGAGTATAATAAAAATATAGAAACCAATAAACAGAAAAAAAAGAGGCCGAGGGACATGCTAATTACACTCCTGAATCAGAACATTTGAAGTTATTCCTTTGATCTGGAACACTCCATCCTCAGAAAGCCATATGGGTCAAACCCAAATATGCTTCTGGCATCTAAGCAAATGTCCTCCATTCAGTGAGAACTTCACTGACCACCTTATTTAAAATAGTAACACCAATCCCATTCCTATCATTATCTATCCCCCTTCCTCTGCTCAATTTTTCTCCATGGAACTTACCACCTAGTGATATAGATATATATCTAAATATCTCTATATCTATCTATCTATCTATCTATCTATCTATCTATCTATCTATCATCTATCTGTCTATCATCTCTCTATCATCTATTTATTTACTTGTTTATTTACTTATTTTCTGTCTCTTCTCACTAAAATATAAGCCCTACAAAGCAAGAATTTTGTTTTGTTTCACTGCTGTGACCATAACACTCCCCCCCCCCCAATATTTGACACATAGTAGATACTCAATAGATATTTTTAATAAATGAATGAAACAGCAAAGGAGATAAAAGAGAGCAGCCAGAGAAGTAGGAGAAAAACCTGGCAGTATTTTAAAAGCTATAAGAAAACAGCGTTTCAAAATAAAGTATGGTTAGATATCTGAATGATTCTGAAGAGCCCAGAAAGATGATAAAGCGACACATGCACCAGCTTTGACATCGGGAGAGTAATTGCTGACTTCGAAGGGAGCAGGAGTCAGGATGTGCTGGGGGCAGGAGTCAGAATGATTAAGTTGAGGAGAAACTAACATGTAAGGAAGTGGAAGTAGAGTTAATAGGTAACTAATTTGAGAAGTTTTGCTCCAAAGAAAAATATTGATATAAAGAAGTTAATAAAGAGAAACATGAGATCAAAGAAGGGTACATTATTAATTTTTGCTTTGGATTTTTAAAGCGATGTGTTGGTTATCTCTTGCCACACAAGAGATAAAGTGATGTGTTGGTTATCTCTTGCTGCTACACAACCATAAAACCTTAGTGGCATTTGATAACACATGGGTTTTTGCATTTCTGTCTGGAGTGGTTAGCTAGGTGGTTTTGCTTCATGTGTGAATATTGGATGGTTCTGGCTTATCTAGGCTGGCCTCACCTGGGATGACTCAAGTATATCTTCCACATCTCTCATCCTCCAGCAAGCTCGTCTATGCTTGTTCTCATCATTATGGCTGAGGCACAACATTTAGATGGAAATAGGAAGTCCTCTTGATCCCTGGCTTCAGAATTGGCACACTGTCACTTCCAATTCTTTGATTAAAGCAAGAGGCAAGCTAGTGTCAAAGGGGAGGTATTTTAGTTCCTATTGCTGTGAAACAAACTACCCCAAAATTTAGTGACATAAAATAGCCATTTCATTATCCTTACAATTTCTTTGGATGAGGAATTCAGACAGGGCCCAGTGGCCTGGCTTACCTCTGCTTTATGATGTCTGTAGCCTCAGTTGGTAAGATACAAAGGCTAGGGGCTGGAATCATCTGGGGGCTTCTTTACCTGTGCTTGACAGTAATGTTGGTTGTCAACTAGGACTGCAGCTGGAGCTGTTGGCTAGACCACTAGCACGTGGCTTCTGCAGGTGGGCTAGGCTTTGTCAGGGCATGATAGAATGATTGGATTTCTTCCATGGCCTTTAGAGCCTTGCAGGGGTGGTGTGGGTGGCGGTTCCCAGTGCACAGGGCAAAAGCTATGTCTCTTTTTAATATTTACCCTCAGAAGTCATGAGGTGTCACTTCTGATACATTCTATTGGTCACAAACCAATTCTTAAGCCTTCTTCAGATTCAAGGAGAGATTTATACTCTACTGCTTACTGGAGGAATGGTAAATTTAAGAGATGGGTACGGGTAGTGGGAAGAAGATGCTGTAACACACTTTCTAATATTTTCTTGGTAAATGTAAACTGAGTTGCACTTCATTAGGTGTTGCTTTTCCCTAACTACGCATTCTACCTGAGAGCAGCCAACACCAACTACAAGGCTCTTTGCCCTACAAACAAAAAATGTATTTTTAACATAAGACTGGAGCCTCTGGGAAAACAATTAGTACAAATTGACTCCACCTAGTTGATTTTGAGGTTAAGTCTCTTAAGATTCTTGGGCATGGCTGCCACAAAACTTCTATACAGTTAAAACTCATAATGAAGAGAATATAAATGCAAGTCTCAGCAGGAGTGTTTTACAAGGATCGGTTCTAAATGTTTAACTCAGTGATACAGAGGGTCTTCTGTTAGGACATTTCTAGGGTGACTTTGATGTCCAGGAATTCCAGTGTAACAATGCCTCACAGACCATGCTGACTGCAGATTAATTTACAAAAGCCATTCAGACAGTTCATATCTTTGCAGTTATATGATTATTCAATTTAAACAAAAATAACAACAAAAAAAGGAAAAGAAAAAATGTATGATTATTCAATTTAATTTTAGACACAGATATTTGTATAAAATTTCTCTTATTATTTTATTTGTTATATTTGTTAATACACGCCATTATTTCAACAAATCACATTCTGGATATGCTAAACCTAAGTTACTGAGAAATAAATTTAACTTTTTAAAGTCGATTTTTTTTTCTTTTCTCATAAGTTTTCTGGACTAAAGTATTGAAAATAAGTAGATATCTGTAGTAAATGTATACTATGTATTTATGGTCTCTAAAACCATATACAGCTACATACAATACAAAAAACAAATATGATGAATTATATGTGTAATATTTGATACACAATATATCTAAAAACAATTTGCTGATTTTTAAAAAAGTTTTGATTCTTTTTTGTTACATATTAGATGTAAATGAAAAAATGATGTGAAATAAATTGACAAAACATACTCTTTGAAGAAAATGGGATTTTTTCATAAAGAGAAGAGTATATAAATATCATCAAATATCATAAAATAGACTATCTAAATGACCTAGTTTCACAAAGTAAGAAAATGGCAGAGCTAGAATTTGAACTCTGTTTCTATTGTACTGCCTAAATCTATATGTGTTTATACACATATATGCAATTACATAAGTCAATTTTATGTAACCCATAATCACTTATCTAATTGTTATATGTCTATAGAAATGACTATACTAGTAATTATTTAGATTTTAAGCAAAATTGCTCATACGTCTTTATAGATAAAAATGTATGCTTATAGCTGTTTTTTAATCTACCTATCAAACTTCCACTTTCTATCTGGAAAATATTTGCATCTAGTACACATTTTGACAAAAAAAATATTTTTGAAATTATAGCTAATAAAGATGCCTTTAGATTTTGAAAACTGAATAAACAGAACCCTACTGTTCAAACCTGGTATCTTATCCACTTTCTTTTTGGAACTAAAGGAATTTGGCTGTTAAAATTTCATAAAAAATTTTAAGGAGGAGCCAAGATAAAGAAAATAGTGTTTCTACATAATTCACCCTTAACCTCAACAAACCTCTTGATAAAATACAATATATAACACTCATCTATAGGCTCAAGGGGAAAGAATTTAGGCAAAAACCCAAATAGGCAGGAGTTTAAAAGACAGCACATGCTTGGAAATGGAAAGGAGATGATAGGTGTAGACAGAGCAGAAAGGGTGTCCAGGATTAGTTTCTGTCTAATGCTGACCCAGTAGAAGAGAACAGCAGAGAGGAAAGAGAGTCAAAAATCCCAAAATACAAGAGCGTGGGCATAAACCCACAAAAGGCAACCCCTTCTTTTTTCCCAAAAGAACTTGGTATCTGAGGAGTAAAGTCAAAAAAGGTAATTACTGTAATTCATTAGTGCCTCAACCCCATCACAAAAGTTAGTGTACTTTTCACTCAGCACACTGCCAGGATTCTAAGAAGCCATTTATTGTAAGACAAAGGAACAATTTAATAACCGTCTTTTTGAGGAAAACACTACATTAATTGTACATAATGAATCTAGGACATATTCTATTTGCAAAAATATGAAAATGTAAAGAGGTAGTGCATTTTAAAATCAAGGAAAAAGAGTAAATGTTTGATTTGAGTCACTTAGATTAAGAGAAAGATGTATTTAGTGAATAGCACTCAAATGATAACAAAGTTTAACAGAGAGCAGAACTCTGGGTGAGAGGTACAATTAAACCAGCAGTTAAATAATCTAATGTACAAGTGCTTAAACAATCATAGACTGCCTCGATCACCACTCTGTGCACCAAACATGAGCATCATCAAAGGGAAAACCACGTTGTGCTCAATTCTGGTTACTTATCGCAAATAAGGATATCAGAGAAAATGAGAAATTTATGGCAGAAGGTAGATAACATTATTTTCAGTGACTCAAGGAAATTAATTATAAATGAAAAACTCAACAACTAGGTGTACCTGTGAGGGAAGCAAGGATGACAGGTGTTGCAAGGGTGAATATGCAGAAGGGATTTGCATTTATAACTACAAAAAAGGGAAGCATGAAACCCTTCAGAAAAGCAATCATGACCAAAATTTAATTGATAGTTCTCATTCAGCCTCTGATATTAGTTAATACTAAAAATAAAGTTTTCTGAAAGTGATTAAGATGAATGCAACAGTCCAAAGAGAGAAAGGTAAACTATTATGAAAGCTCATCTTTTAAAATTTTGCTTAATTTTGACTTTTGCTGATGCTGAATGGACACTTTACTTAAGATGAAAAAAGTAATTCTATATTATCTGGAACCGGTATGTGAATTCAGGCTTCAACTAGACTTTATCTCCAAGTAAGTTTTAATATCAGGCAAGGTTTTTTGTTTTTGTTTTTTGTTTTTGTTTTTGTTTTTTGCTTGTTTATTCTTGGGATTAAAATATTACAAGAAATGACAAAATCTAAATAGTTTGTTATAACTGCTGTTCAGACACCACATTTAAGTTGTTACATGCCACACTTTATGACTCTCAGAATCAGCCCCAAAACATCCTTGGAGATTGGACCTGTATGAGATTTCTCAAGCGTCTGCTCCTTCTTTCAATCAAGTTGTTTGTAGAACCCAGTGATTTCATATTTTAGTTAAAAAGAACAGAAGGAAAAAAGTGCTTAAACTTTATAAACCCAGAATAAAGATGAACAATAGAAAAAGTAAACACTTGTTTGACATGAAAGTTTGATCAGGACATCTCTTCAGAATATATCTACACCTGCCTTGGCATTTAAGAGGCAAATTTAGATTCTATTTTTTAAAAAAACTCTAGAAAGCTCAGAATTTACTTAGAAAATAACTAAATGAAGAGTGCCTTTAAGCCTCGCCATTCTGTAATTGAAAGTAAGGTCACATTAACAGTTATCGCCAATTATCTTGGAGTTAGGAAGGCATTTCTTTAGAGCAATATTATACCTAGAAACCTTAATGGGAGGAATACATAATCTACTTCCTAAAATTTTTAAACTTCTATATAAGCAAAGGAAATATTAACAGAGTTGAGAAAAAATGCCAAAATGCCAAAATATAGTTTAAACTTATATGAAAAAGTTATTATCTTAATATAAAAGGCTACTAATCTTAATATATAGAAGCTCTTGTAAATCAAAAAGAAAAGATTGTTAATCGTGGGAGAAAGTGGACAAGGGATAGAGGTTAAATAGATGTTCAACGACTAATAAACATGTAAAACGAAACAATGAAATAATATGTTTTGCTTCTCAGAAAATAAATTGTTGGTAATCTGAACCGAGTAGGGTGTAAGGGGATGATCAACTCTATTAGAAGTGAGATGAGATTTTAAAATAGAACATTTCTAGAATGCAAATTAGTAAGATAAATAAAAATATTAAATGTATATATATTTCACCTCTGTAATTCTACACCTAGAAATATATTCAATGAAATAATTAACAAAAAGTGTGTGTATGTATGCAGGAATTTTATATAATGAAATAATACAGAAAGACCGAAAATAACCTTGATGTTTATCAATGATGTTAGGTTAAATAAAGTATGGCAGAGTTATAAAATGGAATATTATAAAGCTTCAAATGGAGTTTTCCTGAATGAAAGGATGGTTGAACATTAGGAAATTGAGTGTCAGAGAAGTCATGTAAATTTCTCAAGTTCGTATAGCTAATAAGTGACAGAACTTGGATTACAATCAGGTGGTCTGACTTCAGAATGTCATTGTTCATAGCTTTAGGTTAGCATGAGTTCAAGGTTCAATTGATTAACCTCTCTTTATTGAGCATCCATGTGTGTCACACACCACGCAAGACCTGTCTTTGGGAAAGGTCATCATTTCTTAGATTATATATATGTGGAAAAATTTTTTATATGTTTTAAAATATATTTAAAAATATGTATTTTTAAATATGTTTTAAAAACATTTTTTCTTTTTATTTACTCCACAAGCATTTACTGATCACTTTCTTATGCCAGATGTTATGTTTGTTAGATGCTGGGATGTGGCAATGAACAAGAAAGGGGAGGATTCTGCCCTCCTGGAGCTTAGAAGGGGAAACAGTGAATCCCTAAATATCACATGAGTAATTAATTGTGCGTATGCATTCAAGAAGAAGTATAGGATTATCTGGGAACAAATAGTGTGGTTAAGGGAGTGGATTAAGGGAAGAGTCCTTGAGGAACAAACATTTGAATTGAGACGTGAGAAATGGGTTGACCTCAGCCAAGTATAGAGGCGGAACAAGAATATATCAGGCAACAGAAGTGGCATGAAGTTAAGCAGGAAATGTATGCATGTATCCAGAAAATCTCTGCAGATCATTGGGTTGTCTCCTCAAAGAGGAAATAAATAGAGAAAACTTGGAATTCCTAGGGTTTAACAAAAATCTTACAAGTTCTTACTCAACATACCTCATTTTAGAGATTAGCTTCATGAGGTCAATCTCTTAAGATATTCCTTAAAATATTCCTCTGTTATAACACTATAGTTTGTTATCATGGGATTCTTTTCATTAAAGTACTTGATTAAACCTTGTTAC
The DNA here is from genome assembly GCA_028627145.1 of Eidolon dupreanum. Classification (NCBI taxonomy): domain Eukaryota; kingdom Metazoa; phylum Chordata; class Mammalia; order Chiroptera; family Pteropodidae; genus Eidolon; species Eidolon dupreanum. Next base: position 64,975,026 of record CM053515.1, read on the forward strand.
TTATTCGATTAAAGAATTTGGTTCAAATCAAATCAGAAAAATCAGATCTCTCTAATGTTCTTCAGATATACAAATATACATATATTCACACACTCACACTGATACCTTCTTACACATACACAAGCAGTAATAGACCCTGCTCATACATATATTCACAGGCAGACAGACACACACATTTGCATCCACACATTTATATACTCTCAATCATATCAAATGCATTGGTGCACCCTCACAATCATATAAACACACACATGCTCACACACACACATTCTAAGGGGTACAGTATACATAAATGCACTTTGCCCCTATAAAAACAACACATTTATTTATTCAATATTTTAACTTTTTGATAATCTACCAAGTGCCAAGTCCTAGAGATATAAGGGAAAAAAGGTCATCTCTGCCCTCATGAGGCTGACATTCTAGTGGGAGATAAAGAGAATCAATAAGACAACAAAAAATGTAGATTATAATTCCAGATGATGATGAACACCATAAAGAAAATAAGCCAGATGATGGGATAACAGTTTTTGGGGGCAGCCACCTTGCAGAGGATAAATGGAGAAGACCTGCCTGAAACGCAACATTTAAACTGAGGCCCGCACAATAATAATGAGCCAACCATTTAGAGAAAGAGAAAAAAAACAAAAGCAAAAAACAAAAAACAGTGCAGGCTAAGAGAAGAGCAAGTACCTGGAGAAAGGGCTTGATGAAAACAAGGAACCGAAATGTGGTTGTATGACTGGACTTTAGTGAGAAAGAGGATAGTGGAATGAAATGAATCTAGGAAGAGAGACAGGAGTCAAATTAAGCCAGGTCTTTTGGGCCATAGGGCCAAGTTTGAATTTATTCTAAGACAGAGAAGAAATAACAAATAGTTTGTAAGTGCCCCTACTAGATAGGATGTATAGCTTTATAAGTGTACTTTGATTACAGTTTGGGAAATGAACTGGAGGACAAAGGTGGAAGCAGAGGACCTGTGAAGAGGTTTACCAGGAGAAATATGATGGTGGTTTGGGTACTAGTGGCCACAGGGGAGGTGGGGAGAAGAGTATGAATTTGGGACTTATACTGAAAGTAAAAAAGGCAGCACAGTGTCAAAAATTTGATGAGGTGATGATATAAGGTAAAGTTAAAGATGTATCCTAGGTCCTTAGCTTGAGCATCTGAGAATATGATGGTAACTAGTCTTTATTTAATCACCATCTGTGTCACAGTAATGTCACATATTTATCTAGTGCTTACTGTGTGTCAAGCATGTGCTTTATATGTATTATCTCATTTATTCTTTACAACATCTCTATGAGGTAGGTTCCATTGTTACCTTTGTCTTAGAGGTGCAAAAAGTAAGGCTCAGTGAGGTTAACTTCCTCCATGCCAAGAACTTACATGTAAGTGATGGAAGCAGATTTAAAACAAGAACTCTGAACCAAGAGCTGCCTCAATAAGACACCAAACAGTCAGATTTCAGTAACCTACCTCTCCATGTTTGAATTGCCAACACCCATACTACTAACTTCTCTTTTGTCCTCAAGTTAACTCAGATGGTGATTAGTTCACTGCAATTTGTATTTTCATCCAAGACATGGAAGAAAAGAGAAATGCTGACAATTTATTTTTCTGTTTGTGCCAAGAAACAGGTACTACAGGTGGAATCATAAATGAAATGAAGTTTAAGAATTATGTTTAGATTTCTTACATCTCTGTCTTCAATTAATATAAATAAGAGCTTTAGTCATATATGTCATGTTTACATCAAACGAATGATTTAAGAGATGAGTGCCTTGGGTACAGTTTTTTTTCCCCATTGCTAATTAGTGTTGCAAGTACACTGTTGGCATGAATCAGAGCATATTATTAAATATGATATTACTCCTCCTTAATTGGATTGTTCTTCTCCTGATACTGCTCAGGCTTTTCTTCCTCCCCATTCAAGAACGCATACACCCTTGACTCATAACCCTCTTTTCTTCACACTTACTCCTGATATCATCTGCTTCTGTGACTTCAATTCTCATCACCTGGCTGGTTCTGATACCCTTTCTGCCCCTGATCCCTTTCAGAGTTCAGCGCGGCATTTTCTGTCCACTGGCTCTGGGTAGGAGGGAGAGAATAGAATGGATGCACTCTGGAAAGGCAAGAGAGCAGAGTGATGAGAGATGAGCAGAGGGATGATGACAATGATGATGATGATGATTACTAGCCAGCCATAACTGGAGGCAAGCCAGATCCAAAGTCCTATTTAAGACATTTAAGGAAAGTCTTATCTGCACTATTCATGAGCTTAGAGACAAAGCAACCCTCAGGTTCTGAACAATGAACTGGTACTCTTTGTAAATAGAGAGCACGCACTGTTTTGTGCTAAGTTTAATATTTGTAATTGAGCACATTGCATAGGGACCATGATCCCTATATCAATACTTTAAGTCCAATCCCTTGTATAGAAAGAGGACAAACACAATCTAACCAGAGACAGTCCTGGAAGGCCAGTGGAAGCCACTGAAGGATGCTTGGCTGGAAGGTATATAGGACATAAAGGGGGAAAGAAGTTCTAATCCGTTCCATACTGTTCGGAAGATTTCTAAACAAAACAGAGGTTGGATTAGTGCCTAAAGGAAAGAATAAATATATTTTTTACAGTATGTCCAACCCTACCAACTCCCACCCCCTATATCACGATGTCTCTCTTAGGGAATAAAACATGTAGTAGAAACATAAGGCAAGGATACAGAGGGAATTAAAAACAAGGGAGAGGGAGGAGGTGAAAGATACCTGTCAATTAGTCCTCCCATTTTTCAAATCAGAGAAAAGCTTGGCATTCAGTGATGATGAATCAATGCTGCTGACAGATATATCATGTTAGGATCCCAACAATCTAATTCTTCCATCAACAGAAAGGGCAGGTAATTACCATCTTATCAGAAGGTTTAAAAAATATAGGAGGAAGGCCACAAAGGTACTAGTGCTGCATTATATGACTCATGCTGTTAAAGACTTAGGACAATACACGGATCAGCACTCCTGGAGAGTGTTGAGATGAGGGTAGGGGAGTTAGGTTAAAATCTATCTGGGCAATTTTTCTTAGGAGAGAAATGTCTTTTGGTTAGAAACAGAAAAATTTGAAGGGTCACTTTAGTTGTAGAAAGACAGGCCTTGGGAAATGGCTAGTTGTGAGATAAGAGTAAATAAAGAGAGCAATGAATTGCTCTGCATAATGAAATCGGAAGACTTTTTAATTTTCAGGGATAGCCATCAGAGAGGGACATGTCATCCTTGGACAGTCCAGAGGTGAAAGGAGGGGAGAAGAGAACATTCAAGAACAAGTGACAAAAAAAGAAATTCTCAATAGCTCAAATAGCTCAAGGACTTTTAAGAACATGAATGTCTAATATTGATCTTATCTGTTGTGCTATAAGTCACTGTAACTGCTCATCCAATCAACAATGAAAATCTATTATACGTAACTATCTTTGATAACCACCTTGTTTAGATTGTGTTTTGGAGAATTTAAAGGGGGTTCTGATCTCTGTTGAGTCAACAAAAGAAAGAAAAAGGAGCTTCCACAAAGGGTCAGATGGAGATAAATGAGATCAAATTTCAGCAGAAGTCAAAAATCCAAACTAAATGCAACTATAAGAAATAAGTCTCAGAGGATCCTCAAAGATACTCCCTGGGGTACACACTGGATTTTCCACTGTAATGAGATGGAGACTCAAATTATTAGAATTTAAATGTTAAAACCTTTAAAGCTAGAAGACAGAGGCATATATTTGAGCTATACTGTATATAAAAAAATTGTCTAATCTGTTTCTTATTGTTTAGAATAGTTTGAAATGGAAATAAATTAAATACCCAACAATAGAATAATTTTAAAAAAAATGCATCTGCTAGATGGAAATATGCAGTTAATAAATAATATTTACAAAGGATTTAAAATAAAATGATAAAAGATTTTATGTTGCTTAAGATGAACGTAAATGATACAAATTGTATACATAGTATGATTAAAACTCTGTTACCTAAATTCATCCTAGAAATACAGAAATGACTTGATTCTAAGAAACTTATTAATATACTTCTGTCAAGTAATAGATCAAAGGAGAAAAATGCATTTATTTTTATAGATACTAAAAATACAACATCCATTCTTGATTTTTTTCTCATTAACAATAATAAATGGATACTTCCTTACATTGCTTTCTATTGAAAGCCAAAAGCCAGGATCTTGCTTATTGTTGAATAATTAGATACCTCCATTTAACATTGTTTAAGCTGTACTAATGCAATAGGCTAGAGAACTAGCAAATAATCATGAAAAAAAAAACCACCTAAGTAAATGTCAATAAAGAATTGACAAAGTAAATGATAGAAAACTCATATATAAGAATACAAGGAGACATCCACAGAAAAGGGACTAATTCTGTATTGTTAAGATAAAAATGAAAAGCAAGGAACAGTAAGTCCTCACTTAATGTCATCAATGAGTTCTTGGAAACTGTGATATTAAGTGAAACAATGTTCAATGAATGTATAATAAAACCAATTTTATCACAGACATATAGACAAGGGTTAAGTTTCTACTGGATATTACTGGTCACAAAAGCATCATCAAACTTCTAAATAAAGACTCAAAATACTTCTAATATTAAACATTGAAATAAATGTGAACAATACATACATTTAAGAAAGATGAATGAAAACAAGAAAGATAATTATTTTCCAACCTGCTATTTCAGTTCAGGGTTGCAGGTGGCAGGGGCCTCTCCTAGCAGCTCAGGGCGCAAGGTGGGAACCAACAGTGGACAGGATGCCCTTCCATCACAGGGCCACTCACATCCAAATCCAACTCAGACTGGGACAATGTAGACACTCCTGTTCACCTGATGTGCACATCTGTGGGATGTGGGAGGAAACCAGAGTCCCTGAAGAAAACCCACGCAGACAGGGAGAATGTGCAAACTTCACAAACAGTGGTTCCAACTAGGAATTGATTTTTCATTTCTCTCATCATTACAACAAAATGACATTATTTGAGGACCAGCTGCATAGAGTAGAGAATTAAAAACATTGTAAGTAGCTTCTACTCTTCGTAAAAAAAGAGAGAAAGTTTGTGTATACACAGGCTGCTTCAAAAGGAGGAGATGTGAAATGGATAATAAGGGGAAGACTGGGAATCTGGAAGTCTGGGGTGAGAGGAAAATTTTATATAAGCCCCGTCTCAATGTTTGGATTTACTATGGTGTATGTATTACTTTTCTAATTAAAAGAAACTAAGAATTGAAAGAAAAAAACTTTACAGATCAAAAAGTAATTGAAAACTAAATATCCAATAATAGAAAACTGGTTAAAAAAAAAAACCTATGATAAATGTACTTTATGGATTTTACGTAGCCATTAAAAATTACATGTATAAACTTAAAATACGATGAGAATGTATGCTATGTTGCCTGATGAGTATTTGTTGAAAGAATGAAATGATTAATCTCAAGAAGGGAGAGAAACAGGATAAAAATTGTGGATACTGAATAATCATAATTTTATAACACCATTCAAATATATATACAGAGAAAAAAGCATCAGAAAAAAAAGTAATAGTCCTATGTTTTGCTTGGTGATATTACAATATACAGTTAAAAACAATTCTTTCTTTTTTTATGATTTTCAGAAATTTATATAATAAATGTGCATTGTTTTAAATTGGAAAAAAAATGCTTTAATTTAGGAAACAAGATGCTTTATCTGCTGTTCTGAAGAAATGTGGAAAATAGCAAAAAAATTACTCACCAAAGGCAATTCATCGCAAATTCTGTAGTGTGTGGGCACAATTTCCTTAATGTTCACCCTAAATCCCACTGTTGATTTAGAGTTTTACTTGCAAAATAAACAGCAAGTCAAAAGTAAAACACTGATAAAATTGAACTTGATCTGATTTATTCTAAAAGCAGAGACTTGCCTAAGGCAAAATTCTTTAGGAAAACATTCCAATGGCTAAAAGAAAGTTGTGAGCTTGTACTTAAACCAGGTGAATTTTCATTCATAAAATTTGTCCCTGCTCTTATTACAACCTCATGGAAAAATTAAAAACTGCTGCCCATGGATGTTCAATTTAGTATTTATATACTTTGAGGGAAATAAGTGACTGTGTGAAAACTGTATAAAGCACTCAATGTTAATGTTTTGGTAAATATATTTGAGGCCAACTGGATTCAATTTGAAAATCAAATCTTAGTAAAGAAAGACATTTTGCTGTGTCTTCAACACATATTTAGATGTCTTTAGGTTAAAGCCAGGCTATTGGTCTATGGTTTACGAATTTGTTGTTAGTTTTAGTGTTTACTATTGATTTATGAATTTCACCTCACATACCAAATCTATTCTTCTGAAATTGTGTGTCCATTGAAACACTTTTCACAAGAGTGGTACTTGTCTTTATACAAAACAGTAATCTGATTTTCTTCTTGCTAATTTATAAACAACAAAATATTTCCCCCTTTACATTTGAATTATTATGTTTTTTTAAAAATAAATTTTCAAAATTTTGAGAAGAGAAATAAAACAAAAGCCTAATGGTTCCTTATTCCTTTCCACATTAAGTATTTAGTAAATCTTTCAACATCCTTAATCATCTATGTTTCTCCCAACACACACACACACACACACACACACACACACACACACACACACACATGGCAACATACCCATTTGTGTGGTTGGAATACCACAGCATACCATCTCAGCCTGGTTCCATTCCTTTGTTCATTATGTTCTTCCCAAAGCCTTGTCTTCTATTCTTGGCCTGAATTGTTCTGGCTCAAGGTCTCTCACAAAGTCAAGCTGTCAGCTGATACTACAGTCACCTTGAGACTTGACTGACATTAAAGAATCTACTTATAACCTCACTCACATGGTTGGTATCTCTTAACTAGGGTTTCCATCCCTCCCCCCATGGGCCTCTCTCTAAGCTGCCTGAGTGTCCCCACACTGGCTTCCTCCAGAGGTATTAATGAGAGAAGGAGAACAAGATGAAAGCCACAAGAGTATGGGCACCAGCAGTGGAGATACCTGGGAGTTGCCTTGGAGGCTGGCTACCAGAGCCACCTCCCTCCAAAGTCCAGACTGAGTCTCAGCTTCTCTTGGAAGCTTTCTTTAATTGAACTCTTTCATGATTTATTTCTTGTCAGAATGCCTTTAGAACAAGTTCTTTACTATACTTTGCTCTTAATGTTACCATTAAAAAATTTTTTTTGATTTGTTTTAAGTAATCCTTCTCCGTGCAATGTAAGCTCCTGAAGTACATTAACTAAGACATTATATTTCATAATTTCTATCTCAATTTTAGTAATACTGGGCTTAGTAAACATTTGAGGCAAGTCTACTTGAGGATAGCCTAGTTTGGTGGTTCTGAACACCGGATGCTGATTAAAATCATCTGAGGAGCTTTTTAAAAATACTGATGTCTAGGTGATAACTCCAGATGGACACTAGCATTCATTTAAATGCTTCCCAGATTTCAGCCAGTGGCTTAGAATGCTTCATACCTCTGTCATAAGATTAAAAAGAACCTATTTGAATTATGGTTTTTCATTCATTATTCTACAATTCTACCAAACAAAACATTTGCTATTTTTGATACGATTCTCTTAATTAAAAGAATTGGGACACTGATTAAATATCCATCAACCCATTAGTGAATCTAGTTTTATTCATATATGAAGCTTTTACTTCATACTCTGTCAGGAATAAAAATGTGCATAATTACTTTTCTAAAATGTGTAATTATCATGTCATCTAATAGAAAAATTAAATCACTAAATATAATTCATAAAAGTTGTCTCAGAGTTATGACAATCAACTGAAAATGACTACAACTGCAGGTCATTATTTCTAATATTTCCAATAAACAAAATTAAAATTTATATTTGAAGGTTGCTTTCAACCCGGCCCTTTAAGGTCTGTCAGGAGAGGAAGTGTCTGCTTCACTTGAAGTCCTTAAATCGCTTTCCCTTTTTTAAATTCCCTACCAGTTCTGCTTCCAAAGTTTCCTCCAAAGTTTCCTCCGCAGCCTTACCCCTCCCCCCCAACTCCAACCACAATCCACAATCATGAAAATAATAGAGTAAGAGGGCCCTTCTGACACAAAGAGAGTTTTTCAAAAATATGGCTTCTGTGTCTCAAAATGTCACAAGAAAGAGAATCTTTATTGCCTGGTAAGAAAAATGAGCTATTTTCAATTGCTTATTTAATTGGCGTTAGCCTTTGTTCTTTCGCCACTCTAATTCTCACCACTAATTTGAAAGAATAGGTGCTGAGCTCATTTACTTCTTAAGAATAAGATGCTCCTGTGGTAGCAGAATCACTTTTGAAAATGTTAACTAATTCAAGTCAGAGGCTAAAGTTTAGGACAACGATTCTCAGATGCAGTGCACATCTTTAATTTATTTACTTATTTTTGTAAAGTACTTATCTGGGATTTAAACCAGACCTAATCAGCATCTTGCAACATAAAATATGCATCTCTGGGCACCGAAAGAGATCAAGATAGAACTAAGCTTTCTTTGCTCAAGATCTTGAAACTCAAGGGTGTTTCTGAAATCCTTCTCTATATCCGGCATAAATGGATCAGACTAACAAATAAAAAGCACATAACTGTTAAAAGTAAACTGAGGAAAGGTGAAATTGCCACACTTGACGACAAAACAGAAATTTTGGTTATAATTGGTGTTCCTGATTAATTGATAAAATAATGCAAAATTATAGGCTTATAATAATACTTAATAGTAAACCAAAACAGAACTGACCCAGAACCTTCTCCCCTACCACCACGTAATAAAGAAATTCAGAGTATCTCCCTTCCATGCCTAAAAGCTTAAAAGTCACATTTCTATCCCATGGCTGAAAACGCATAGGACTTAACAACATACATTTTGCATCCTAACCTTCCTCTTGGCTTCATATCAAACTGTGTCTCAATTTCCTCTCATATCAGGCCAGATTCTTTTGGTTGCAAGTAATAGAGCTTAATTTTTAAAAAGGGACTTTATATACTTCCTCCAAAATCATAGCTTAGCAATTTCATTCTTTTTTCCCCACTGAATTTTATAAAATAAAACAAAATGCAATGAATTGTTTACATAATAGTCCAAACATTGCTGCACAGAATGTCAATGCAGTGAAAAGTACAGCCTGCAAACAGGTCGAGAAAGCAAGTACTTTAATTGCCCATTCAACTGATGAATAAAAATCTGAGTTGGGCAGTAGAGTTCTAGGAGAATTGATGTAAAATATATGAAAGTACATACTTTAAGTCTGTACACTGCTGAGAGGTTATCCCACTAATAGTTGAAATATAGCTTGCTACAATTGAATATAGCTACCATGTTACTTAAATTCATTTATTACATACTTTAGGTCTAAACATTTGACTGGTTAAGAAAACTAAGCAGAAACAATTGTGACTTAGAGAAGTCAGAGATATAACTGAGAATTTCTTAAACAGGCAAAAACAAACAATTAGAAACTTAAATGGAATTGTGTTTGAAAACTGTATTTCCTGATATATGCTTTAATAATCTCTATAAATTGGAACAAACTAGTGGAGATAGTGTTGAATATGTCTCAAATGAGCTGGCATAAAAAATGAAGGTGATGCTATAAAGTCAGGATTTCTACCCTCACCCACCCCCCCTTTTTTTTTTACTGGAAATCATCCAAAGCAACACAAGAGAAGGACCTTTAATAACATAAACTCCTTTGTTATAAAACAAGTACTAAAACAAACTATGAAATAAGCATAGAGTTCCCACGAGTGGAGGTCAAGCAGGGATGTAGGCACAGGAACAAGGGAAAGAACATTGTAGCTTCAGATTTCAGAAAGAATCAGCAAAATATACTTCTTGAAAATAAGGAGCACTCTCAGAAATGCAAAATCCATCTACCTTGAGAATAACAATGGAAATGTATTTGCTGGAGATAGAAGCTCCTCTGAACTTAGTTTACTTCTGAGTATCAAAAGGATGGCACAAACAAGGAATCATGCAGATTGGCTATATTTGCAGGAAGAAGACTTTCTTGCAGAAAGTGAGAGCAGAGCTTTGGCATTGTGAAAAACCTCCAAAGTGCCTATCTGCATTGATTTGAGAAAACTGAAGACTAGACACACTTATATATAAAATTCTGGATCTTCAAGATAATTCCAGCTAATCTGGAATATAGTTACAAATTCTCCTTTACACAAAACTTCTGAAAATAACTAGAGAAACTGATCTGCTTTAAAGATGAGCAATGAAAAAAAAAAAAGGAAATATCACCAAAACTACACAAATATACTGCAAGGAAAAGAAAGAAACAAACAAGAGAAAGCAAATAAGAATACCTTACAAACAAAGACTATCTGGCAGAAAAATGATCTGCTGGAGCAGATAAATTGGGGCCAAATTTTTCACCAGAAATTTAAAAACTCAACTAAGCAATATCCTCTATGGAGAAAAAGTATGAAAAAGATATTTAAGAACTCATGAAAGACATCATGAGTCAGTAGGAAGAGATAAAATGTAAATTCAATTATAACGTGAAAGAAAAAAAATAAAATCATCACAGAAAAAATAGAGGCAAAATAGGATGAAGTGCAAGGGAGAAAAGATTGCAGACAACTCAATAAAATACATAGAAGACAGATAAAAGAAAAGTAAAGAAAATAAAATTGAAAGAAAGAGGCAAAATAGAATAAAGGCAAATTGACTCAAGATTTGCATAGAGTCCCAAAAGAAAAATAATAAAAAAAGAACAAATAATTTACAATATAGTTGAAATATATTGAAATAAAAGTATACTGAAATAAAAGATTTGGATTCACAGTCAAAGAAATATGTATTTAAAATAATAAACAATAAGACATATCTTAGCATATTTATAAGAATTCAATGAAAAAGATACAACTATTTGGGTAACCAAGCAAAAAGATAAAGTTACTTTTAATGTGTGATGTGTGGGTGGGAGGGGTCAAGCTGGTCTCAGACTTTCCATGGAAAAATTCAAAGAAAAGAGGTGTGTTGGGGGGATACTAAGAATGTTATACCTAGCCAAACTATGACTTAAAAAATAAAGCAATATGCAAGAACTCATGAAATATCAAAACCATAAGAATGCATGGGTCTTCCTAAGTAATCTACTAGAATAAGAGAGCTATAGAAAGGATGATTAATATTGAGAATTGATTCTATTAACATTGAAAAATTAAAAAAATGATGTAGCCTTAGAGTTACAAAAGAGTATAAATGTCATATTTCCCAGAAGTGTAGAAATAATAACAAAAAATCAAAAGGGCAAGGGGAGATAAGGTGAGAAGTGTTGTAAGTTTTCTAATTCCCTCATCTTTAATAGCTGTAGATCAAAGCACATCACTGAAACCTAACAAATTATTAGTAGAGATAGAATTACTTATACAGAGGTTAAGAACATAAAAGATAATATAATCAACAAAAATCAAATGATAAGTAACGGAGAAGAAAAGAATAGAGTTAATTTATCATTGTTTATGATGACTTAAGTATGTTTAAAGAAATGGGGAAATGGAGGTTTAAGGCATATGATGTTCTTGTTATAAAGGTATTTATTAGAACAAAAATATAAACTTCCCAGTTATCATAAGAAATGAATAAACACACATGGAGAGGAAAAGGCTATATTTGATAGTTTTTAACACAAGAGAAAACAAAAAGCCAAACATAAAGTGACAACTAAGACCAAATATATTTATCATCGTAATAACAATAGATAAGTTAATTCATCCCTTAAGAGAAGGTGAAACTTAACTTCATATTGTATAAAAAGACATACCTGAAACAAAGTGATTCCCAAGGGAAAATAGAAGGATGAGCAAAGTATACCAGGCATACACAAGTCAAAAAAAGCCAAGGTCACAGTCTTAATATTGGGCAAGCTTTAATTCAGGCTGCAAATCACTGAATGAAACAAAATTTGCTTTATAAAATGAGTGGTAAAATTTAAAGTGAAAATAAGATAGTATTGAATCTGAATACCAAATAACTTGGGTATACTATTCCAAAAACAGAAACAGTTGACAAACGATTTCACTTCTCTTTAGGACATAGGAAGTCACAAGAGAAAAGTTTCCTCAGTCCTAAAAATGAGATATAGCTGGATAATCTAAGAAAAGCAAAGAAATGAACAAACACACAAAAATTTCTTTAACCTATCATAAAGGTAATGTTACAAGGCACCCTAATGAACTAAATTTTAAAAAGTGACACGTTTCTCTAAGGAGAGGCACACACATACTACTTCACCTTTGGTAGAAAATGAGAGGAGGAGGTGGCAGGTAAGAAATCTGCTTGCTAATTGTGCTCAGTTTGTGTCATTTGTTCTTTTTTTCCCTTTACCTGCCTTCATTTGGAGTAACTGAATATTTTAATGATTTTAATCTACCTCTGCGATTATCTTTTTAATTTTATTTTTAAAAAAATTTTAGTTGTTCCTCTAGGTTTTACAATATACATCTTTAACATCACATTTTATCTAAATAACTTTGTATCACTTATGATTTTCTTAAGACACAACAGTGTACTTACATTTCCTTCCTTACATACTTTATATAATTGTTGAACAATATTTTAATTCCACATGATTTATAATCTTCACAATACTTCGTTACTATTTTGCTTGAGAGAATTATTTTTTCATGAACTTTCCTAAAATTGGCTGAGAAGAAACAGAAAATGTGAACAACCAAGTATTATAGGATAAATGAAATTGTCAAATAGCTGTTTCTCCAATAGTACGAGACTGTGAGGGTTTCAAAAACTAATCTATAAGAAACAGATAATCATGTATTACTTAAATTACACTAGGTTATAATAAGAGAAGGAAATCCTCTAAATCCTTTTTATAAAGTGGCCATGTCATTGATATCAATGTATAAAATAGATTTCATGCACATACAAAACTAGTGGTCAGTTTTACTGAAAAAAAAAATTCCAAACAAATATTGGCAAACAGAATCCATCAGCACATTCCAAGAGTAATACAGGAATGTGACTGAGTTGGATTGCTCTAGTACTATAAGAATGGCTTAACATAAGGAAAACTGATATTATAAATATAAAATTGAGAGCAGAAAAACAAAAGAGAAAATTCACATAGTCATTTTCTTAATTATGCAACACGTTTGCTGTAAGAAATATTCCAAATAACAGTAGCTTAAACAAAATAAAAGTTTACTTCTCGCTCCTGAAGTAGATTGTGCACAAGCTGTTCAGAAATGATATAGTGGTACCCTAGCATTGGGGAGCTAATAGACCCAACTAAAATTAGAGAATTCTATTAATAATTGAAGAAAGAGGGATTAGATATTGGGATTAAATAGTATCTGCCATAGTCATCTTCATAAATGATGATAATAAGACTTTTTAAAAAAAAATTCAGCAATCCTTGATTTTTTAAAAACTAAATAATAGAAAAAATATAATGAAAACTATTAGTAGGATATTCTAAAAATCTGAAATGTAGTTAATTAAAAAATACTAGAAGCATCCTTATTAAAATCAGAAATAAGGTGGGATACCTACAATGACCACAATTATTCAACAATTTTCTTATAGGTTCTAGCCATCACAAATAAAAATTTGTGAATGAGAGAAATAAAATTGGTAAAGGATGAAAGAAGTTATTGGTTGTTTTGGTTATTATTGATACATAGAACACACACCTAAAAATAATGGACTTAAAGTAACGCTTACTATCTCTCATGATTATGCAAGTTAATCAGACAGTTTTTTACTCTCTAGAGAGATTAAAAGTTTATACTTTAAATCACTTAATTAGTAAAAATTCCAAGATAAGAGTCTAATAGTAGATAATGTTTAACTCTTTGGAGAAATACTTTCAATGGTTGGTAACTTTTCTCTGCAGGTCTTTGCAGATTTTTGGTCACATGTTTCCTCTTTAACATGGTTACCTAAAGCAGAAAAGTAGGACAATATCCAGTTTGTCCTCTTTTAACTAAATGTGTTTAAAACTCACTATTTCTGTGGTTAACTTTTTAGACTGACTTTTTTAACTTGATTCACAAAGTAGTATTGTGACTCATGCATTTACAGTTCCAGACACAGTGTAAAGCAGAAGCTTGATCAAGAGCCCAGCATCAGACAAATGAATATAGATGGATAATGAGGCTGACAAGGCAGGAGAAATGTTGGTGTTCTGTACGTGAACCTTCACTGGGAAGTTTCTGGCTGTCATATGACACCATTTGAATTGATCATTTGTCGTTATTTTAAGCTTAATTCATCAATTTTAGAGCTTTTATTCCAGAGACAGAACTGTTCCTATGTTTTAGCCTGTAACTTGCTTAAAGTATTTGGCTCACTTTGATGTGGAATATATTCAAATTGAACCAAAAATATGAGAGTTATGTGAGCTTTCAATAATACTTTCCTAACGTAATCCATCCCTTTCATCAGCAGTATTCTGTCTTCTCTCAAGTATAAAAACTACATCCAACATTTTAAAAAGAGGCAAATTATATAGATGCCTGGTGTTGAAAGGAACTATATTATTTCTTGCTATCTCAGAAAACAAAGTAAGTCTAGAATGATAATTTTTTTTTTTTTGGGTGTGAGGTCAAGGTCCAAGTCAAGAAAATAAAAAATGTTACATTTTTGTCTGCCCCACATTGCTTCCTTTTGAAAACTGCCCCTCTTGTGTGTCACATAATTCTGGTAGGGTTGTCAATTAAGGGGCCACTTCCCTGGCCCAAAGTTTGCATGTTTGCAAGCAGGTATAATCAGAGGTCTTGTTCAGTTATTGAGATGGAACCTGAGAAAGAAAGAGGGCCTGTCTGCTTGTAGAGGTTGAGATTATAAACCATGCAAAAGTGGGAATGTTAGAATCCAATTTTCTCACTATGTGGAGAGAGCGTGGCTGAAAATGAAGGCAATGCAGAGGGACACAGAGAATAGAGAGAGAATGACAGATAGATAAGCGGACCCCAAGGTATCATTTAAGCACTTGGATCAAGCTATACCTAAAAGCATGGATTATAATTTTAAAAATTAGATAACGGTAATTTTTATTAAAATATTTCCCACTGTTTTGAAAACAAACCTCTTTGCAGGACATAGTGTTAAATCTAAGAATTTAAATACCACACATCAATAGTCCTTACATCTGTTTTTGCATGCCACTCATTAGAATTACACTAATACACTTCATGAAACCCTACTGTTGTTCTGCTGTTGTTATCATTCATATATAATGGTGTTTGTGCAGTTACTTGAATATTTTAATATATTTTACCCATATTTTTAAAAATTGTGTGGAAAACTGAATAATAAGTCTGATAATATTAGTGGGTTTACATAATTTTAAAGTTTGGAAATGAACCTTTTTTTAAAAGTTGATTGTTAAATTTTTAGAACTTTAACTATCACATAAATTTCCTAGAAACTTTATAAAAAAAAAATTAAGAGACTAATTATATGTGGTGTTAAGTTAGTGAATACAACTCAAATGAGATTATACATAACCAATTACAAAAATAGGCACATAAAAAAAGATTTTAATAGCTACCATACCCTGCTACAAGTATCTTGATATCAAAAGGATTTTTTATTTATTCATTTTTTTAAAAGTCAAATTTGATAACATATTGGAGTAGTTGAGAGTTACAAGAATCAAAACAAAAGCCTCCACTGAAAGATAATTCACAATCTACATATTGAAATGGACTGAATTTGTATAAAGAGAGAATTACATTACATTGAAGTAAATCAATTACTGCTCTGCTCACATCAAGAATTGTAATATCAGCATAGAATTGAAAATGAAGGCATAAGCAAATAGTAATAAATTAAGCAATAATGAAACAAGTCATAATTTAATTTAGAATGTGTTTTAAATGATTAGCAATGTCTGTATGACTTCTTTTTAGCTGCATAAACAACTGAAAATGTTAAGCTTTGAAATTCTTAAATATCTTAATATATTAATTTAAATGATATGGGTATTTTTATTCAACAAAAATTATCTACAGGCTAAAACCAATAATCCTATATAAAAGAGTTAATAGGTTATTGCTACCTTAAATCATGGCAATAAATTATGAAATTATTTCTATTATTTCTAACATAAAGCATGTATTTGTAATCAGTCTTTTGTGACAATATCCATGTATACAAAAGTTAAATTAGGAACTGATTGTTTTAACAAAAGCTACCTTTACAAAGAATAATTCAAACCATTCCTATAAATGACAGTTATCTATTATGTACTTTAAATATTATTTGATATTAATTTATATTATTTATTGCAGATTTTAATCAAATATATTTAAAAATAGACTCTCAGCAGGTGAAGATTCAAGAAACTTATAGATATGTAAGGAATTTTTAAATTTCCTAACTCTACACAGAAAAGAGTCAGACGTACAGTATGCTCTAATAGAAAATTAAGTAGGATGAGATTAGGCAGGTCTGGGTTCTAGTACTAGTTCCAGCCTTGAATAAAGCCTTGACTGAGTAACTTAACCTCAGCTGATTCTCAATTTCTTCATATATAAGATATAGATGTCACATTTTTCACGGTAAATAAGAGTGATGGTTAGGAAAGTGAGCACTTGAATTCTGGCCCTATCATTTATTAACTACATGATCTTGAGCAAGTTAACCACTTTATGTTTTTTTTTTTTAATCTTTATGTTTATGTATTACCTATCTACAAAATGTGGCAATATTCTATTCATAGGAGTATTGAATTAAATGAAATAATGCATATAAAGTGCTTATGCTGGTACCCATGAAAGTACTAATTAAATGGATAATAAACGAAAGTACTAATTAAGTGGATAATAAATATAATTCTGTTTGTGCATATTAGAATTCTGAGGCAGGAAAATATTAAGGGTATGCCTAAGAAAAGAGAGTAAGTCTGTGACCATTCACAAAAATAAAATATTTTATCTATCTATCATCTATCTATCTGTCTATCCATCCATCCATCCACCTATTTTTGCTTTTAAAATGTTTGGAAGTACTTAAATACTAGTTGAGTGCCTGTACCTGATAATCTTTTCCTCGATAAACATTTGTTATTAATGAAAGTAAGCGATACTTTCTCAACTCCTACCTCTCAAAAATATGCCCCTCCCTTTTTATTATTGATAACATTTTGAACATCATAAAAAGTACACTGGTATAACCAATTAAAATATGTAATTTATTAACATAAATCATAAAGTCTTTAAGTACACTACCACACATTTTAGAAAAATATCATTGCCAATTGAAATCTAAAGCTTGATGAATTATTTGAGTGAGTTCATCAGTAAACATATTTACAAGTATTGAGACTGTCTAGATATCCTAACACTGTGGTTTTCTTTCTGAATAAGCCATTGCCAAGTCTGGAAATGCCATTTCAATAGTCTGGGCAATAATTACAGCTTAGAGATGTGGCGTTTTTCCTCCCAAGAGTTTAAAACACTACTGTCCCTGTGGCTTAAATTGCCCTCTCTGTGTATTGGGATTTAAAAACAATGATTTGCATGTCTTATATCTTAAAACTATAAAATGCATATTAAAATGTATATTTTCCCTAAATTTAATATATTTTACTCAAATATTTCATCTATTTCACTAAGTCTTTTACTTCCTTTCCCTGTATTTATTTTAAATACTGACTGAGAAAAATAAAAACCATTACAATGCTAGGCAGTCAGGTGAAAAATGAGTTGGTGTTTTTAAAGCTAAATTTTATTTAAAAATATTCTTAAATGGTTTGTCATATGAGAACACCCCTTATTTTAAAGCTCATTTTTATTTTTCTCCTTTAGCATTTTCTATTTCTATGTCTTTTGGAAGACTGCACAGTTGAAATTGCTCAAAACCACAAAGACATCTGAGGTTACTAAATTGTGTCAAAAAGTTTTGCTCTGCTTTACAGAGAGTACTCCCAGACTTGGTGATATAATAAATGGCCCAAAATATTTTTAGCACTTAAATAATGTTGTTTATATTTCATTTAGAAGATACTACTAAATTCTTCATATCAAAGAAGAAAATATTTTTTACTAAACATTTAAAATTCTGATCCTTTTAATAAACAAGTCCAATTGTAGAAAGAAAAAAAAAAGCCCTGTGCTACATCATAAATCAATTAATAGATTGGTTTTTAGACTGGTTTATAGAATGGATTAATTTTAAAAGAATAACCACAGTGACTGCAGAATATACAAAGTAGAAAATAACTCCTGAGAAAGTGCATGAGGTTTAAAGTCAGCCTGCACTGATCTAAAAACAGAATATAGCTCAGGATAGTAAAACTGAGCCCCTGTCTCTTCATCTCTTACCTGAGAATAATGTCACTGGGCAGTTGTGACAATTAAGTGGCATTAAACTTGCAAAGCACATAACAGAAGTATCTGACAAATAGTAGTTACTCAAATGTTCCCAGCTCCTGCCAACGTATTAAGTCTGCCTCTGTACTTAGTACACAAATGTTTGTGATTGATGCGAGCTCCACCTGGGATGCTCCATCTGGAAGGACTTAACATTGCAAGAGTGTTCAGGGAAGTAAAAAAGATGTAAATGTGTTAGAAAATCGAACCATCTTTAGGTAAAAAATTATGGAGTAAGACTTCTTACTAAAAAAAGGATTAGAAGATTTATTCAGTCATTAGACAGTTATCAAAGACATATTCTTTGAAAGCCTTGTATTAGCTGTTAGGAACCTCCAGGATCTCTGAATGCTCCCTTTCTCTAAACACAGATTGGAGATGGTAATGAGAAAAAGAACTAACCTTTCACCCACCATTGATCAGGACAGTTTGGTCCATATATAAACTATGGTATTAGATAAAGAAAGATGTTCTAGAGTTCTCCCACTCAGACTCCCATTATGTGAAAGAATGACAGTTCAGATAAGCTGGCACTAGACAGAAAGGAAGTTTGTGTGGTTGCTATAGAGCAGTAGACTCAGGGGCTGTCCTCAAAGACAATGAACCACACACAAAGGTCTCTTACATTTGAAAAAAGTAGCACCAATAAGCAAGAGTAAAAACCATTAGTTCATTATTGGACCCAAAACAAGTGTAAGAAAATAAGTGTGCAGTAAGGATTTTGAATTTTCACTCATATTCCCATGGCTCATTTCTTACCTCTTCTTGACTTATTTTTGTTGTTGTTGTTGTTGTTAACTGTTCCTTTCCATTGCCAGATTTTCATCAATATTTAGGAACTGCTACAACTATATCAATATGCTTAGACGGTAATCGAAAAACCTAGAATTGGCCTGATATGTTAAAATTTAACATGAAAGTTTACCTAGCAATTGTCTTTGTTGAAAAGAAATGCTGTTTCTCAACCCTACAACACCATTTTAATGTATTTGATATGCATCCTTTAATTGTTCTTTTAAAAAGGCATTATGTGTACCTATTTTGAATATACCCATATAATATCATATAATAACAGATCTTTATCTGCTCTTCCCCACCTCCTAGAACCTATTAATGCCTGTGTATATTGCCAAATATAATTCTGGACTGTTTCTTCTAATGGTTTCATGGTATACTGTATAACAGTGGGCCTCAAAGTATAGTCTTCACATTTCATGGGGTTCTTAAGAGTACTTTCCAGAGAGTAGTCAAAAGAGGTATTTGGAATTGTCTTCATAATAGTACTAAGACATTACTTCCCTTTTTACTGTGTTTACATTTGAACTAATGGTTAAAAAACAATGACAGGTAAAACTACTAGCACTGTAGTACAAATTGAGAGCAGCAACAATAGTTACTGGTAGTCATTGTATTTGTCACTGCCACATACTTGCAGTTAAAAACATAAAACATATAAAAGGCTTAATGCCTGAGATGAAGCAATAATAATTATTAATTCTATCAAATTTCAACTCCTTTTTCCGATTCTGTAAGATCAAATAGTAAGTACACAAAAAGCCCTTCTGTTGCGTATCAATGTGCAACATTTCAACAAATGGTGCAAGCATAAAATTAGTTGTTTTTTTACATGGAATACCATTCCCTTGAAAGAATGACTGACAAAGTATGGTTATTCAGACTTAGGTATTTGCCACACATTATCTCAAAAAAGAAGAAAGTTGGCTTGCTATTTCAAGAAAAACAATGTTTGTTTGTTTGTTTGTTTGTTTTATTTAGTCAATGGAAAAATTCAAGCTTTCAAGCAAACCTTAGAATTTTGGAAAACTTGTATCAGCCACCATGAACTTGACAGCTTTCCAACACATGGAAGACATTTCTTGAGATTAGTGGTGATAGTTAACAAAGGTGATTGTATAATGATGTGTCAGCATTTGGAAAATCTGCATAACTCAGTGAACCAATATTTTCCAAATTACTGTTGAATGATATTTTGCACATGTGGAAAGGATGTATTTAAAGTACAAAATAGACCAATTGATTTTAATAGACCAGAGCATAAAAAATTTCATTTGATTTCAGATTTTACATTTATTAGTTTATTTCAATTTTTTGTGGTAAATTACACATAACAAAAATTTAACATCTTAACCATTTTAAGTGGTAAGTTAGTGGTATGAAATACTTCATAATGTTGTGTAACCATCATCACTGTGTTGGGCGGAGGCTCATGGCTGGTGTATTAGATCAAGAATATGTGGATTATGACCTGCTGAAGGAGACACAAGCCATCCCAAGGGTGTCAACAGATAGCTTCCTCAGCATTTGAGCTCTCGCTTTGGGGAAGTAAAAACCTTGGAGCTATTTTGATGGAAGGTGTAGTTTCAACACTCACACAGAGGAAGTAAAGACAAGACTGCCAGGACACAGTGAGCCAGGTAGTCTCCCATTTCCGGTGGAGCCAGCAGGAGATGAAGAGCAGGGTAGCAAACACCTATAACTATAAGGTGGTTGGGGGCAGAGGTCACTAACCTTTTGTGGTCTCAACTCTCTAAATATTTATTTTAAAAAGTGTGCCAAAGAAAAAAGTGGGAACTTGTGGCAGGGTTCCTAAGCTCAGGTCTTATCCCAACGTCCAGACTCTTGAGTGTTAGAGGTTTGTCATAGTGTAACTGCCTAGGAAGCAACTCAAAATAGCTGCTTTCTTTTCACAATCACCATTCATCTCCAGAACTCTTTTCATCCTGTAAAACTGCTAATGATGATGAACTTTTCATGTGCTTATATGCTATTTATCTTTTTGATGAATTGACTGTTCATATCTTTTGTTCTTCCCCTTTTTATTGAGTTGTTTTATGTCTTAAGGTTTTGAGGGTAATTTATATTTTCTGGACACAAGTCCTTAATCAGTATGTGATTTTCAGATCATTCTCCTTGTTTGTGGGTTGTATTTTTTTTTTTTTTTGGTGGTAGCCTTTGAAGTACAAGTTTTTAATTATGATGAAATTCACATTCTTTTTGTAATGTGACTTTTGTGTCAAATCTAAGAAATGTGCCTAGAGATTTATTCCCATATTTTCTTCTAAGAGTTTTACAATTTTAGCTCTCACAAATTTGGCTGATGATACATTTTGAGTAATTTTTACATGATATGAGGTAGGAGTTCAACTTAGTTCTTTTGTGTGTTTACATCCAGTTGTCCTAGTATCATTTGTGGAAAAGACTTCTTTACCCATTGAACAGTCTGAGCACCCTTGCTGAATATCCTGTCTTTCGAAGAGCAAAAGTATCTTCATTTTGATGCCTTCTTATTCATCAATTTGTTCTTTTATGGATTGTGCTTTTGAAGTCATGTTTAAAACTTTGGGTAATGCAAAGTCACAGTTTCATCTGCTTCTTACAGAGGGTTTATAGTTTAAGTTTTGTATTTAGGTCTATGATATATTTTTAATTTTTGTATAGTATGAAGTAGAAATTGATTTTTTTTTTTTTTTTGCCTATGGTGTTCTATTGTCACAATTTAATGATTATTTTCTTTACTGAGTTGTCTTTGTACATTTGTCAAAACTCAATTGTCCATGTATGTGTGAAACTATTTATGAACTATATATTCACTGATATATTTGTCTGTCTGTAGGCCACTACCATAGTCATGATTTCTGTAGTTTTATTTACAAGTCTTGAAATCAGGTAATATTAGTGTATCAATTTTATTCTTTCAAAGTCACTTTTGGCAATTCTATGTCCTTTGCATTTCCATATGAATTTTAAAAAGTTTGTTTCTACAAAAAATTAGCTGTTAATATCATTGGGATTATGTCAAATCTATAAATTTGGGGAAAATTGATATCTTAATATTGTCTTCTGGACCATTAACACGGTGCATCTCTTCATTTAGGTCTTTCTTTCAGCAACATTTTATCATTTTCAGTGTATAGGTCCTCCACATCTTCTATTGGATTTATCCTTAAGAATTTCATATTTTTAAATGCATTTATAAATAGGTTTTAATTTCATTTGTTGCTAGTATATAAAAGTAATTTACTCTTGTATATCAATGTTGTATCCTGTAACTTTGGTAAACTTACTTCTAGTAGCATTTTTTTATAGATTGACTCTCTGAATGGATGATCATGTTGTTTGCAAATAAAGTTGTCTTCTTTACAATCTGGACGACTTTCATTTCTCTCTTGCCTTATTGAACCTCCACTACAATATTGAATAGACATGGTGACAAGAGACATCTCTATCTTGTTACCAATCTTAGAGAAGAAATGAATTTTCACCATTATGTTACCTGTACTTTTTTTTGTAGATGCCCTTTTAATTAGGTTTGGGAAGTTTCCTTCTAATGTATTAATCATGTGACTTTCCTTTTCTTTTGTTGATATAGTGTATTTCATTGACTGACTTTCAAATGTTAAAAACAAACCCTGCAATATCATAGCAAATGTCATTTAGTCATGATAAATCACTTTTTATATTATGTTGAATTTGTTTTGCTAAAATTTTGTTGAGAATTTTTGCATTTCATTGGTCTTTAGTTTCCTTTTAATGTTTTTCTCGGGTTTTAGTATTTGAATAATGCTCACCTCACAGAATGAGTTGGGAATAGTTCATCCTCTTCAATTCTCTGGAATTGTTTGGGTAGAACTGGACAGAATAGGCTAAAGGCAGTCTAGAGGAAGCAAGCGTAGACAGGGAAGAGCTTAAGCAAATGTAGTGATAAAGCATAGTAAGAACATGGGTGAAGCCATTTTAGAGAAAGATAAGATTCTCAGTTCATTTTCTTACAGAAAACTTATCTATATAGTCATGTGCTGCATAACGACATTTCAGTTGACAATGGCCCACACAGAGCAATAGTCTGTACTATATAGCTTAGGTGTATAGTAGGCTCTACCGTGTTTGTGTAAGTTATTCTATGTTCACACAATGACAAAATCGCTTAACAATGTATTTCTCAGAACATATCCCTATCATTAAACAGTGCATGACTGTATTAGGTTCTTTACCATACTTTCTTAGACAATTAATCAAGTTGACTTAGAATGTGCTATTCTATGTATGAAAATACAATTTTCACAGTGATATGTCTATATAGCAGTATCTTAAAATGCATTTAATTATTTCAAGACTATCACAGCTCTAAGAAACCTGAATAGTGAACCACCGAATAGGTATTTCACATCTATAACTTTTCTCAGGTCTCCTAAAGCCATTTAGGATAAATAAGGCATCCTTACTGCCCTTATGCTCTCTGCGTGAACTTTAATTTTGGTTTAACAAATTCCAAACCGGTAAAAATAAAA
Source organism: Eidolon dupreanum (assembly GCA_028627145.1). Classification (NCBI taxonomy): domain Eukaryota; kingdom Metazoa; phylum Chordata; class Mammalia; order Chiroptera; family Pteropodidae; genus Eidolon; species Eidolon dupreanum. The sequence continues at coordinate 64,998,744 of CM053515.1, forward strand.
ATAAGAGTAAAAGAACAAATTAGTAAAGTCAGTAAATTAATCAAGGAAAAATTATAGTTATAAGAAAATGGGAAAGAGACTCTCATTTTTATATCCTGGAATGATTCTTTAATACAAGAAACAATGAGCATCACGTTTAAACAGTCCTTAATGTACTTTTTAAAGTTTTATACTATAAATAACTACTACAAGTTATTTTATGTACTAAT
>CM053515.1:64999452-65040028 GCA_028627145.1 Eidolon dupreanum
TTTTTTTCCTCTATAGGGAACCTCCAAGATTTTCATTTCAGCCATACAGTAAAAATATTTTAAAGTGACAGAGTGAAATCCAGCATGTCAATAAACATGTGACTCACTGTCAGATATTTTCTTTTTATTTGGAGGACACATTTTATATAAATATTCCAAATTATTTCAAAAAGCAGAATATCTGAAAATCTTCAATATGTCTTTTTAATATGTAATAAAGTGAAGCATTCTGATAAATTATGCAGCATACTTCAGAATATACTTTAGATAAACATACTATAAACAATATTTTAAATTAAATGAAAATAATAAAGTTCTATTTTAATATCTAATTCTACTTCTATCAAAAAACTGAGTTCTAATAAAATGAACTTAATTTGATAGTTGTCATTTTGAGCTAAAATATTAGATAAATACTAACAAAAATCAAACTTCAAATAGCAAACCTATTTTCTCATTTAAATGTTTTAGAATTAAGACCATCACCTTAATACATATTTAAGTGGCCTTGTATTGTATTGGTAAAACCACCTCTCTTGCAAAATCTGCCTTTCTGTAGTTTTGTCAGCAGAGAAATATTATTTACACTGACATCTAGACAAAGGTTCCCTTTTTAACTAAAGGAAATATTTGCCTAAAATATATCACCTGTCTTCCCTTTCTTTCTTGGAATAATCTAAATGGGAGTGTGTGTCCTGGGTAAGAGATATATATTTTGAATAAACTCTCTAATAATTCTGATGTCTTTATTTCCTAAACTAATAATCTCACAGACTACAGCTATTTTCTCTTACAGAAAGATACTACAAGCTACATTAAAATTAGCCTAATTATCTAATATTTTTATCTCAACACTGAGAAATATAAGAAACTCTGATAGATGCATATACAGTTTACATTCGATTGGCCATAAGTTTTGAAGGAAAAACGGTTAATAATCCATGACGGCAGAAGAGAACATAGCTCCCTAAAATTGGTCTTACAATTTGCTTGGTGATATTCTGGAAAATAATTTCAAAGGATATAATAAAGTCACACCATGAAAATCTGATTTAGAGAGTCATCCATTTCTCCCATCAGCCCTTCCTTTAACTCAATCTGCAATAAAAATACATAGCAAAGTCTCAAACTATTGCAAGGTACAAAGCAAGAGTGGTTCTTAATCTTTAACCTAAAGCAAGGGAGTCAGCAAATTTTTTTTTTTTCTGTAACAGGCCAGAAAGTAAATATGTTAACCTTTGAGGGTCATTTGTGTCTGTTGCAACTGCTTGTTTACGTCTCTGTAGCACTGAAGAGGGCCAGGGACAATACAGAAACAAACGATGTGGCTATATTCAAATAAAACTTTGTGTAGGGACAATGAAATTGGAATTCCATATAATTTTCAAGAGTCATGAACTATTATTCTTTTGATTTTTCAACCATTTAAAATGTGAAAAGCAGCTTAACATGCTGGCTGTACAAAAACAGACCATAAAGACTGAATCTGAACAGGCAAGGTTTTGCCAAACCCTGCCTTAAAGCAATAAGGTAGTTAAATGGGTTTTGTTTCAAAGATATTCCCTGGAGAGCAGTTTGCTATATAGCAACATAAAAAGAAAGTATAAACACTAGAAAATATCAACAAGGTCAATATTAATTAGAAGATTAGATAATACAAATAAATTTAAAGGAAATAGAAGATTAGATAATACAAATAAATTTAAAGGAAAAACTGATAAAGTAAACTGAAAGGCAGATTATTCATCCATAAAAAATATGGATAGAATAGTAGACAGAAGTCTTGGGAAACTCAAATTTCCAAACAGATTTAGTCTTTAATGGAATTATAACTATATATAAATATATTCGTGTTGGGAGCATGGGTGAATTAATTACTTATTAAAATATAAATATTTAAAATTATTATAGATTAGCAATTCTTAAAGTTTCAAAATATCTAGTTTGGGCAATAACGTAGAGAAATATATTCACTGTCAGTGTTGATAAGAATATAAGTTGATGTAACTTTTGGGGAAGATTTGGTGATATCCATCAAAATTCAAAACCTTCTTACATCAATTTTTCAGTAAGTAAGAGATACAAACACAAGAGCATGCAGAAATTTATGTAGAAGGATATTCACTGGAGGACTGTTTGTATTGCAAAAAACTACAACCAAATTAAACTCCCATCAATAGAAACACAGTTAAATAAATTATGGTACATCCATATGATGACATACTATGTGATCATTAAAAGGACTGAAGCAAATCTATATGTATGAACCAGATAGCTATAGCATAGTATTAAGGCAAAACCAAGTTGCCAAACAGTGGGTATATAATTCCATCTATTCAAATAAATCTATAGGTATATAATACACATTTTTATATGCACAAAAATACATGATATATATAACAGTGACTTTCAATGAGAAATGGTGGGAAAGAAAAAATAGAGGACTTAACTTTTTACTTCAAATTAAGCTATACTGTTTTCTTTCTTTTTAAACAACCAGCATACTACTGTTATAATTTTTTAAAGGAGAGGGATCACTTAAATAGGAAAGTTTAAGCAGTAATGCCAACAAAAGTATCATCTAGAATCTAAACAGAAAACAATAATGTTATAAGAAACTAAAAACTTTCCCATATTAGTATCGATCTACATAATAGATAAGAATCCTAATGTCAGCCCCAAGTGAGGGTGGACCAATTAAGAAAATCTGTAATTACAAGATGGTATAGTAAATGCTATAACAGAAGTTAGCACTGGGTATTGGAGAAACCCAGGGAAAGCGAATCTAATCATTTTAGGCGGTTAGAAACACTTGTGTTTTAAAGGAGAAATGGAAAATGGCCTCGCAGATTTGGCATATGCATGTGGGGGCACTATATTCCTGGTAAATGAAATAACATCTGCAAAAATGTGAATCTGTTAGAAAGCACTGGGAATTAAGAAGCACTAGCAGTTTGATAGACATATTCCCTTTTAAAAAAATATTGTGATATCAGGAAATATAGACTTTTCACATTACATTGCATGATGTTTATTCACATATTTATTAAACATCTTCTAAGTGGCAGATGCTGTGGTAGGCCTAGGTTCTCATTGATAAGACACACAGTAATCAATATTTAGTAGTGAACTGTGATAAAAGTGAAGGAAAAAAGAAATGATGGGAAAACAACAAAGAAAAGACTTATAGACTGTTTGAGGAAGGCCTCTGTGAGAGGGTAATATTTAAACCGAGACCTAAGGATAAAAAATTATCAACCAAGGGGTGAGAGTGGGGGAGGGTCATATGTTGGGTAGTTTTAGTTGGGAATAGTATAGTCAAAGCTCCTGAACTAGGAAAGAACCTATTTCCTTTGAGGAACTGAAATATAGCTGGTGTAGTTGAAGCTTAGTATGTAAGGGAAAAAAGGACAGGCAAGTTATGGAGAGATAATTCGAGGCTTTGTAGATCACATTGTAAAGTTTAGACTTTATTTGAAATATGATTGGCAACTACTGAAAGCTATGGTTAAGCATAGGAAAGCCATGTTTCCCTATTTGTTTGTAGAAGACTGTTCTGCTGTTTGAAGATCAAAAATGAAAGTAGACAGGTGAAAGAACAGCAGTAGTCTAGTCAATAAATGTTCACTTAGAAAAGGATGGTAGCAGTAGCGTGAGAACAATGGACAGTTTTGAGATATCTTTTGTGGTAAAAACAATGAAACTTGCTGATGAAAAGAATTTGGGAGAAGAGGAATCGGAAGAATGAAAGATGACAGGCTGTACTGAGTAAGTTATCATTCTAACTATCACAACAGAGTTTTATATCAGTTATCATTGTAGCAAAGGTGTTTAATTAGAATGCTCTAAATTTTCAAACAATATTCACCTCAATGTTCTGCTAAACACACAGGAGTAAGATTATTCAAGTTTTAAAACACTGAGATATTTAGTAAACACAATCTCACACAGTAACACATATACCTAAAGTACAATTTCTAGAAAATAATACAGAAAACTTTCAAAAAATATTTACTGAGTGTCTACTATATGCTAGTTACTATATTAATGTCGGGAAAGAATTCGATGTAGTCTTTTGAAAATGTAAATCACCAATGCTTTGTATGTTAAGTATAATTATTTTTAAGAACTGTTTTGAGTTCTAGTCAAACATCGTAATTTTAACCTTACATGTAATGCAAATTCAATACAACAAAAAACTAGTTTGGCTACTTTCTGAGATGATACCTTTCAAAGGAAACAATTTCATACATACCTTTTGAAGGTTGTTTCAAAGATTCAGGTTTCACCAAAGATTGCTGTTGAATAGCCTTCCCACAGGAATTGACAGTTTTGTTTTTCTCTGAACCCTGTGTAATACTGGTATCAGAGATACTTCCTGTTATACAATTTTCATTAAACTGGGAAAGAATCTGAGAATTTTTCATCTTTGTAAATGTATACTTAGAAAATTTAACTGTTCTGTTAAGATTACTCTGAGCTTCATCTATTTTGGTCCTATGGGACATAGGCTGAGTACTCAATTTCTTCTTATAAGTAGCAATTTCTGTACTTATATGATCTGAATTCACATTCAAACTTGAACTTCTTGTAAAAACCGATTTGGAACTATTCACTTGTATTGGAACATCAGTGTTATTACAAAAGACAGGCAGATTATTCATCAGACAATTTGAGTTCTTAGAGTATATAGTCAGATTTGTTGTAGCACCTAAAAAACTTGGAGAATTTCCATAAATTTCCTCTTTCTGCATCTTCGTTGACTTATTTATTGGTGAGCTATTTGTCAATGAAGATGTTTGTGCTGAAATATTACGCAGATTCAAGTGTGTTGACTGCACCAATGGACTTCCTTGTTTAGATGTAGTAAACATGTTTTGGGCTCCATGATTGGAACTATTACTGATCTCAAGTATACTTTCTGATTTCTTGCTGTCCTTTCTAAAGTCTTGTTGCTGAGTTAGTCTTTCAATATCATCACATGCTTGGTATAATAAATCATCATCTACATCGTCAGCTTCCCAGGTATCCTCTAATTGATGACATGCTTTAACAATTTCATAGGCAAATGACGGGTCATTCCAATCATCAGAGAAAGAATCTAACTTTGATGCATTAGTCTGATAAGCATTGCCCAAAGCAGCAGAGCCAAAAGGAACTGCATTAGCAGATTTTTTAAAAGACTGATTAAAATTAGACTTATTTTTTTGTTCATTAGAATATCCTGCATTCAAAGTAGACTTTTTTCCAGAAGCATTAACATTAGGAATAAATTTAGTATGGGTATCTCCCTTTACTTTTGTCAAATTAGATGCAACAGCACAATCTTGAGTTTTGTCTTGAATGATTTCATTGAAAGATTTCTCAATTTTCATTTTATTTCTAATGGAGGATACTTTGTTTGATTTATCATTTGAATTTGGTGAAAATTTATATGTTCCAGCATCTATTAATTCACTGTTATGTGTCTTTGCAGAAAGATCTTGTAAAATTTTTGAATCTCTTAACCTAGCATCTAGACTTACATTTGTTCTTAAGTTACTTTTATCATTTTTACTGTTAAAGGTACAAATTCCCTTTTGATCCGCCAGCTGGGCTGGTTCAGACATTTCTACATTTTGCATAACAAAAGATTCATTACTTAGTAAGTTCTCCCAATCATCCTCAAAATCATCAGTAGTAAATGCATCAAAGTGCTTATTAGAAGCTTCTGGCTCCTCAGTACAGGAAGTCACATTCGATTTTTTCATTCCAAGACTATCTACTTGATGAGAAAGTGATGCTGGAGGTTTATTTGGCGGTTTTTCAGTGACCAGAGTTTCATTAGTAATGATTTTCTCCTCTTTCAAAGTGCTTCTCTTTCCAAAGGTAGTATTAATGGTATTCCCAAAAGCATCTGACAGATCTTGGCTTAACTGTCCACTACATTTCTGAGTAGAACCATCAAAAATGGCATTAAAGGCTGCTTCAGCATTTTGGTCAAATGGTTTCTGACTGCTATTTTTATCATTCACCATAGATACCTTGGTGTTTTCTTTCGTTGGCTTCTTTATTACAGCATTATCTATTTCAGGAACTATATCATGTAGTAACTGCATTTGTACATTATAATTATTTAAAGTCTCTGTTTCTGAAATCATCTGGATAAAACAGTGATTTTTCTTGTTTTGCTCTTGAATCTCATCTAGCTCTTCCATATTTTTATCAAATTGCTTAGCCAATTTCATAAGTTCTTCCTCTCGATCTTGTGTTTTTAACCTATTAAACAAATATTTTAAAAAATTATAAATAAGAAAAGGTCGAAGAGTCATTATATTTGTTATTAAACATGTTAAAACTTGAAAATTTTGAAACTTACATTATCATTATTTTAAGTCCAAAATTTTACATGTCAAATCTAAGAAGGTTTTTGATGTAGTCACAAAACCAAAACAGAACATTATTAAAAATATTTACTTCACTGAATGTCAGAAAAGCTAAAAAGTTTAAACTTACTTTGTGCAGCTGATTTTTGCTCTAGATTTTCCTTTTGCTACATTAGGAGTACAAGGAATAGCAGTTGCACCAATCCACATGCCCAGCATAGAGTCTGTTGTTGGTTTTTCATCCTTTGGCAGAGAGAAATAAAAGAGGAGAAAAGCACAAAAAAAGAAAAAAAAAAAGAAAAGAAAAGAAAGGAAGGAAAAAAGGCAGGGAGGGAAGGAGGGAAAACTTTACTACGTTGAATTATTTTCCTAAAGTAATCAATTCTGGTAAGGTGATAGTTATTAAACAACCTCCAAAACAATAAGAAGCTGGAGGATGGTAACAAATAGCTGCAAGAAGTGACACATTTATGTTTCAGGGAATAAAAACATTTAGAATTGGGAATTTATAATTTTCAAAAAATGTAAAGTTTTAGTAATTTGATTAACAAGTGCATATTTAATAATAAAGACATATTTTTACCAAAACTGATCAACATAAGGTATTTATAAAAATAAACATTAGTATTAGAAACAAACTATAGCAGAAATCAACAGAATTAATAAGAGACAGATATATGAAATTCTTTCTATATCACGTGATTCTCCGAATTTTCCCTGTCCTCATTATAACCCTTTAACCAAATTTGGACGGTCCACGTTGACCTGAATTAAGAACACTTCCACAGAATTAAGGTCAAGACTGAGTTAGAGATGAGTACAGGGTTAGAACTGATGCTAAGAATAAGGTAAGAGAAAAGCCATTTTAGTTCTGCATATTTTTGCTATGCTTTTCAGTCACTTGATCAAGCAAAATATTAGAGGATGAGTTTATGCATTAGTACAAACCAAACCAACAAATCGAACAGGTTAACCATTTTCTACTCTCTATTTTTATAATATGCAGAATCTACATAGAAAACTATCACACAAGGGAAAAATAATCTTATCACTAGATTACTTGAAGGCAAGGACTATTATGATAGTCCAGCATCTAGCAAAATGATGAACATAAAGATGTCAGTTCATATTTATTTACTAGAATCCTTAACTGATCAACAAGTAGTTTTCTTAGATGTCCAGTTGGATCAAGTAGATTTCAGCATTGCAAAATACTCAAACCAATAATTTCACTTTCAGTATACTTTTTCCTTTTTGTTTCAACAACCTCATAGGGAAAATAACATTCTTAATGACTTAATTATGGATTTTTTTGGTCCATTTGCCAAGTAATTGTAAATTTGTTCAATAAAAGTATGACAACTTTATATATGCAATTTTATATAGACATAGGTCACCTGTATTTTTTTATACTATATGGGTTATGTTTTCAAATTGTCTTCATTAATAGTTATATAATACAATCCAGGTGCTACATAAGGTATCTAAACACATTATTCATTTAATCCTAAAGAATGCACCATGTACTTATATAAAAATGATGGACATTTATACACCATCTTCAAACAAACAACTCTGTATAAAAAGTATCCTTGAAGAAAGTGAAACGACTTGTCCAATAAAAACATAAGTGCATATTTTTTTTAAATGCCATCTCTAGAAATATTAAGGTGACTTAAAAATAATTATTTGAGGAAGATAGCAAACCTGAAAATAAACGTGAGTGTGTCATTCTGAGCACACTTTTTAAAAGCTTTCAAAAAGACGCTGATACTACCAAAGAGTTATGTTTTAAAAATGCTCAGTTGAGAAGGACAACATTTAAAAGCAACTAATTTCACTGTACTTTTTCTTATACACAAGTTACCACTTGCGTACCATTGCTATTTCTTTATGTGAGCTATTATTTCCAGCCTACTTAAGTAAAGTCCAATAATTTACTCAACTATCTTTTTATCGCTATTTAGGCTGGCCAGCCCAAACACATTTTATAATGCTTCTTTCATATGAAACCCACAATTAATGAAGATCTATTGTTAACTCATGAAGTAGTATTATGGCATAAACGCTATTTAACTAATGAACCATATGTAAAATGAATTTCTATGACATGCCAAACATGGAATGTAGAGCTAGTAGCAACAGAGTTGTTTTGACTGTGCTAGTTATTATTTCAGATATTTCACAGCAACTAAGAAAAACCTTAGTTCCTGTCTCCTCCACTTGAACTTAAACCACAGTTTAGGCCAGTTCCATCTACTGTTTATGGTCAACATATAGTCACTACTCATGGGCATGTCAAAGAAAAATACCATACTTCTTATAGAGAAGACACTAAGCAAAAATTGGATGTTTTCTAGGTTTAAATGTTGCTAAATAAGGAAAATAAAGAGGAAAGTAAAGAGGTTCAGAATACAGGTTGACTTAAATTTCTATTTCTATTTCACTCAAGCAGTACTAAATATGAAATAAAGAAAAAGAAACTTTTGCAGATGGTTCTATTATAGCATGTGATTTAACGATCATAATTAACTTTAATATAACCTTACCTTTATAGTGCTCTATAGTTTACAAAGAATTTTTATCTAATTTAATCCTCATAATAATCTAATAGGGCAAGACAAGTAATTCTAGTTCATGGCTGAATGAACTGAAGTTCTGAGAGCTTAAGTGACTTGCTTAGGGTCACCCAATATAGGAGGTGGACTGAGAACCAACTCCAAATCCAGTGTTTTCTCCACTTTTACAATGGTTCGTGGTGATCTTTAAGTCAACACTATTAAGAGAAGTTTCAATGGTGGAGGTGTGCTATAGACAGTACATAAATACTAATCACAAAAAACTTAAAAGTTTAAATTTTTATTGTCTGATTCTATTATTTTTGTAACTTGATAAATGATGCCATATATTGTCAAACAATATTAAAAACAAAATAAACACAAAGCTCTTGTCAAAAATCATCAGTCTAAAAATTAAGATATATCTAAGAAACTATATATTACCAGTTTTACATTTTCCTTCTTTTAAATCAAGCATTTCAATGAATAGAAAAGGTCAAAGCAATCTTTGCTGCTCTATTTCTAAAAAAAAAAAAAGAATTCTAAAGACAAAATATTTTTCACATAAATGAACTACACGAGGACTTAGTGGCATATTTTTCACTGCTTTAAAATAAATTATAAAACCAGTGACATTTACCTGAGGAGCAATCCGATTAACAATATGTGAGATCTCATCACTATCTGTGGTGTAAATCTGTTTTTTTCTTCCTTTACCTAAAGAAATAAGGACATTTCTATAAATTGTAAACAAAAACACTTGATTTTGAAAAATAGCGGTCACTTCTTAGAAAACAATTTTAATTAGCAGGGCTTAGATGACTGTGCACTCTAATATCACATGCATATCATAGCAATTCAAGCACAAAAAAATTCTCAAAAAACATGTATTGTAAAGTTTCTGATGCTGTACCCAACTGAAAGTCTATAGTCAAACACTAATCATTTATCAAATAGTTACCCAGATAAAAATGTCAGTAACAAATTACCTAACTGTTTTGTCATTGGAGAATTTTGATCCCAAAAGATATCATTCTGCCCATCTGGATCATTAGGAGAACTGAAGGTAGATGACAATAAATCCATTTTCAGCACTCTGTTTGGTGTTTCATATCTTTCTACATAAGATAAAAATTGTTGCATTTTAAAACTCTGCTTCATAATACCCAATGTCAAACAACAGCTTAGACAAGATTACTCTTTAGAGTCCAATTATAAAATTTTCTCCGAGATGTTTTCACCAAAATTAAAATGTTTCACATAAAAATCTTTGTACTACTTCACAAATTTAACATTGTAAATAGAAAGTATTTTAAGATACTTCAGTAAGTCTATGAATGTTTAGTATTGTATACCCTAGTCACTCAATTCATTACTCTGAAACTTGGAGGCTTTGGGAACCACCTGTAATTTGTTTCAAAAATCAAAAGCATCCCAACAGAAACCAGTAAGTCTGTTTAGCCCATTTTCACCAACTCTATCCAACTTAACACCAATTCTTCAAAAAACTGTAGTTATCCATTTCTTAGAAAGTTTTGTCTATTATCATGTTTAAATTTTTTTCAGATTTGTTTTTGTTTATTCCGGTGTTGCTCTATGGGAGTAAAGTAAAGATAAGGTGAAGGCCATATTTTAAGAACACGCTCTAAGAGCTTTAGTACGACTTTCAATTCCTTCAAGGATTCATTACAAATCTTTTAAAAATGGAACACCAAAAATTGACCAGAAAGACATATTCCGGGGCCCTTAGTTTCCTACTTTGAGGGACGTTATACATAGGAACTTCCGGTTTTTCATAATGAGGTGAGACACCGTGGCTTTGAGTAAATAACTACAGTTTTTCACATGGTCCCTTCTCTAAAGTAAGTCAGAGCAGAAAGTTTAAGGGGAAATAACTCCCCCAGTAATAAGGTGAAGGCAGCAGGTCTAACAGATACTTCTCCTCGCTCCGCCATTGCTGCTGACCGGAGGAACAGAAATTAGCCGTCCTCCCTCTAACAGGTAAACCCCACATAACCTATTGTGTGGCAGGGGCGACAAGTGGGTGGTTAAACCTAACCGGGCAGTGCTCAAATTCCGGGGCTAAAGCAGTGGGAAGTGTGTCGGGTTATTTCTGGATTCATGAGGGGAGAAGCCCAGAGAACTCTTCAGACTCCACCCCCACTCCCACCCCAGGTTTCCCAGTTGCAAGCTGGGCTGTGGGGCTACAGTGCTAAAGCCCAGAGAGGCCGCGCTGCCCACGTCTCACCCTCGGGGTTACTTTTACTGCCAGAAGCGGCTGCTGGAGGCTGCTCTTGCTGAGGCATGGGCCGGGAAGGCCCCTCTGCGACCCCGTAGAGCCCGGATCCGCGGGCCGACCTAAGCCGCCTCTTCCCTGGCTCGACCACCGAGCTGCATTCCTCAGCTGCCGCCGCTTTGCGCAGCGCGCTCTTCAGGCTAGGGCTGTCTCCATGTTTTCTTCGCCGACTCATTGCCCAGGACCCCCTCCACCAGCCGTTTCTCCTTTCACATTTTGCACGGGAGAAGCAGAGAAATGGAGTTAGACGCAGGACTCAGCACTAACGGCCGCCGCCATTTTTGCCGGAGGCGCGCTGGTAAAAGGACGCCGCTGATTGGCTGAGTCCGGGCGAGGGGGCGGTTCGGTCGGCGTGCTTGTGCCGCGCGCTTCCTCAATTCGCCTCGAATCCTGCTGGGCTCTGCTCAGGTTCGTCCGGATTGAAAAGGAGTGTAAGGGGTAGTGGTGTGTTCCTAGTGGTGTGCATAGTAACTGACAGTGAGAGCATGTGAGGTGAAAAAAGATTGAATTCACCGGCATCTTTTTATTGAATTTGCAACAAGAATTATAAGTTACTCATTCTGATTATTGTGTGTTTTAGTTTAGTATTTTTGAGAAGAAATAAACCGTATAGATTAGGAAGGAAGCAATAAAACTTTTTTCATAGATGATGTGTGCATAGAAAAATCCAAAAAAAGTAGGAAAATTATTAAATTCATAAGTAACAGTAGCCGGTACAAATTCAATATTCAAAGATCAATTGTGTTTCAGTAGATTAATAACAACATTAACATTTTAAAGAAATACAATTTATAATAGCATACAAGATATTAAATAACTAGGAATAAATTTAACCAAAGATTACAACACCACTACAGAAGGAATTATGAAATATTTTTGAAAGAAATTGAGCATCTAAATAAATGGACTATAATTCACAGGTTGCAAGACTATTTTGTTACAGTATCAGTTCTCAAACTGATCAATAGTCAATGCAAATCTCTTCATAATCGCAGTAGGATGTGTGTGTGTGTGTGTGCGTGCGTGCACACGTGTAATATGACAAGTTTATTCAAAAATATATGTGGAAATGCAAAGGGCTAAAAATATACAAGAAATCTTGAAGAATAATGAAATCAAATGTTTACCAGGTATCAAGAACTTACAAAGTTATGCTAATTAAGATTGTAACAATGGGGGAAGGATAGACAAATAGATGAAAGAAATAAAATAGAAAGCTCAGAAACAGACCTTTAGGTACACTTGATTTAAGATAAAGACAACCCTCCTGAGCAGTGAGAAAGGAAATTTCGATAATAAACAGGGTTTGGTCACTTTGATATTCACATGGAAAAAGAAAGTTAACTTCTACTTCATATGCCCACATCAAATGCCAATTGATTATATATTGTAAGAGATAAAATAATTCTGGAAGTTGATATAAATTGTCTTTGTGACAAAGAATTAATTTTAAATTGAACAAAAAGTTCATGAACTATAAAGAAAATTATAAATTTTACCACATTAATTTGATAATTTAAGATCTGTTTATCCAAAGACAACATTAAAGAATGAAAAGCAAAGTACAGATTGGAGAAGATCTTTACAAGTGATAAAATTAAGGGCCCATATGCAAAATATATGAAGAACTGATATAAATCATTAAGAAAATGACTGACCACCAATAAGAAGAATGGGTCACATACTTTAGCAGGCTCTCCAAAAGAATCTAAATAATCGACAAACTTGTGGAAAGGGGCTCAACCTCATTTGTAATGAGGAAAATGAATATTAAAACCACAATGTGATACTCCTCTACAGTCACCTGATCGGCTAAAATTAACAAGACTGACAAAAGAGGTACTATGGAAGTGAACTAGACATGAGACCACAGCCCCAGCTTTGACTACAGCCTGTGAGAGAACCAGAATCAGAGGACTCGACCAATGGGAACTGTCATGTACTGCTGGTGAGAGTATAACTTGTATAACCACTTTGGAAGATAGTTTTTGATCTAGTAACCCCACTCCTAGGAATATAACCAGTGGAAGTGCATGGACTTGTGCATCAAGATACCTTTAATAAAAATGCTTTTAGTAAAATTCGAACTCCAAAATGGAAGCACATCAAAGGCCATTTAACAGTATAGTGGCTAAATATATTGAACTATATTTGTTCAACAAATGTCATATAGTAATGAAAATGAAAAACTACAGCTCCTTACAACTATGTAGAAAAATCTCATAAAGTTGAACAAAAGAGACCAGATCTCTACTTCTTCCTCCTTCAAAATGCTATATAATTCTATTAAGGTAAATTTCAACAGGCAAAATTAAACTATAGTGTATAGGAATGTAAGCTTAAGTGATAAAATTATAAAGAACAATCCAGGAAGTGGTTACCAGAAAAGTCAGGATAATCATTACTTCCGGGAGGGGAGAAGGGCGATGATTAGAAAGGGACAGAAGGTGGGGATATATGCGATGTGTTTGTTGGCTTTGTTCATTGTCTCGTTCTAGTTGTTATTTTATGATAATTCATCTAGCTAAACATGTTGTTTTGTGTACTTTTCTGTATACATGTTAATAAAAACATTTAAAAATTTTAATGTAAGGCGAAAATCTTCATTTCTACTGAGCAACCAATATGTATTTTATTCCTTGTAATTTACTGTTTTCATTCTTCAGTTTGGTTGACAGGAATCCTAGAACTAAGTTTGAGGTTCAGTTCTAACAACTATGCCAACCATTGTAACCAAATAATTCCATCCTTTTTCCTCAGTCCTTGATTTTCTACTATTTCCCTTGCCATGATTGTTTTTCATCTACATATTTCAAAACAATTATCTAGTTTTATATGTTTATAACTGGATATAACTGCTTGGGAAATTACATCTCTTAAAATTCAAATTAACTACTTGAACTTCCAGTTGTCTAAATTAATAGGTATACTGTTATTTCTCTTGGTGATTTCTCCTATCTCTCAAGTGATCAAGAATCCCAGAAGCAGAAGAAAAAAGTTAAATGTCCACTGCAACACTTTATTCAATAGATGGCATCAGAGTTGTCTAAAAGACTTAATTTACCCTGAAAAATACCCAACTCACACTTAGAAAATAGTTAAAGTTTTAAGAATTTAATAATGCCTATAGGAGTAATAACCATGTGGTAATCTTTAAAACATATTAATACTGCAAATAAAATAACAGTGAATAATTTCCCTTAACTGTCTAAATTCTATAGTACCTAAGTAACCATTGTGAAAAGGAACAACTTGAGCCCAAAGAACAGAGGCGTGTTTTCACCTTAGCACACCCAGGATGGCTGTAATCGTAATCATTATGTGGCAGGAAGCTATCATAAGTTTTAGCTTGTAAGTTGCTTAATTCACACAATCTGTTACAGTTCTAATGTAGTTCAAGTTAAATGTACTTCCTGAATATAACTCTTAAATAAGTACAGTACAATTAACTCCTTGGTAAATGTTCTAAAGAAATAAAAGATAACTCAAAAATTGAGACAGTTTGTAAGTTAAGGATTTTTTTGGAGAGTGATTGCCTTGTCACTTACATTATAGTGATACTATCTGCTGGATCTTTGTCTAATTGTGAAAAGTCTTTGTTTCAAGAAAAAAAAAAATCATAATGTGCTATTATATAGCACACTATGTATACAGAGCCCTGCCCCTGCTCCGAATCTATCAGAATACAGTTAGTGGAATCTGAACAGGCAACAAAAGGGGTAGATGATTTTTTTACAGTCTTGTTACTATGTTTCTAAAATATACCCTGGATAAATATTGGGCCCATTTTTTCTCAGTTCTGACCTACTTGCTATTGTAATTAAAATCACCTCCTATGCCCATCCCTCTTCTGAGGGAACTGCATCAAGAGCCTATGCTGCCTAAGTGACTTTGATCTTACCGGGTGGGCCCCAAGCAGGTAAAACTGAATGGACTAGAAATAAACACCTGATTTTGGGAACCACTCTATAGGCTGACTCTCTACCTCCGACTGTCACAAAAAGATACATGGAGACAATCATATTTCCTCTTGGAGATCTGAAGTAAGAATCTGCTAGAGTAGAGGGCCTTGTGCAAAACCTTGGAGGGCCAGAAACTATGAGGGAGCCTGATGATAGTGGAACAGAAAGAAGCAGCAGTGTTACACTGACAGGACCATTGGAATGAACATCTGTATAAACAAACAGCCATTCAGCTCCAGTGTCCCTAAGGCCAGGTTCTACTGTGATTCCAGCCACTTCCTTTTCTCTCTCAATGCAAATCCTTTGTAGTAAACTTCCTCTCCTTGAGCTAGCTAATGCCAGTTAATCTATATTCCTCACATCCACAAAAGCTGAACTAAAACAAAGCTTGGGATCAAAGGTATAGACTAATTGTTTCTTATTTTTTAATGGAGGGCACGAATTGGGAACAGAAATGCCAGCTGCAAAATGCTTTTATTTTAAATGATGCCAAAGCCATTCTTAACGACAGATGATTATTTTAAGTTTTGGCAAAATCATAGTTACAGATGATTTGAGACATTTTTATAATAAGTTAAAGGAGTTTTATTTTGAAAAGTTCAAAATGAAAGGTAAGAGAATCCCATTTAAAGATGGAGTTGGGAGTTAAATTATTTTAGTGATTTATTTGAAAGACAATTTGCAGTGGGCACTGGCTGTCATCTGAAATCACCTTTTTCTTTCTTTTGTTTTACATTTCTTGCCTCACTATTAGAAAATATATAATTTTCTAAAATATTAAGAAATATAGTCTATATTTGTTCGCATTTCCAACTCATATTCCAGGATGACATTTCAACTTTTGTGTTACCACTTTTCACCATTTCTTCATTTTTTCAACCTGCTAATACATTTTCCTTCTGGCCTCAAACTTTGGATCAGTCATGCCATTTACCTTTTCAGCTCCCGTATCTGAGCTGTTGCATATGTTGGAGAGATTCCCAACTGTGCCATGAACCAATAGTCATCAGGTGAGCTCCAAATGGTGCATGACAGTGATTAGCAGAGTTCATGCTTCCATCCTCTAAAACAGAAACTCCAAATTTCTATCACTTTCTATATAAGAATAGATACCATGAGAGGAATGAAGATTATAATTATTAAGAATGGGCTTGTGTTAAATCTTACGTTAAAATTTCATAATGGAAAAAATAAGATGTGCAGTGTTGTAGAAGTCACCCTACAGGACCAAATATACTTTCTGAAATCTTCACCACAATCAAGATAATGAACATATTCATCACCACCAGAAGTTCTCTTGTGCTACTTTGTGTTGCTTTTGTTTGTAATATGTAAGTCTATGTAATTTTGATTAACAGTTGGGTTTAAAAATCAGCTTGCAAAATTCCTAGAAGTTTAACTATCAGCTCTTAAGAACTAGTATGAGTTGGCTCAATACACCACTGATTTTCTGACCTGTCATTCTTCTTTCTCCAGTTTAAGTATCCTCAGTTCTCTCAGCATTTCCTTATCTTACCTATTTTTCAAACCTTTCATCAATTTGAAGCCTCTCAATTCAGTGACTGAGCTCAGAACGGGACCTAGAAAGTCCTATACTATAGGTTTCAGGCTTAAAGATAAAGCCAGGCTGTACATGTGAAAGGAAAAAAAAAAGCCTGGGGCAATTTTCTAGGGCTGAAAAATTAGAAGGTGGCTGGGAAAGGGAGCTCTGTGATTGGAAGGGACCCTTTTTTAGTAAATAACCCCTGGGAGATCAGTCTGTGGATGTTGGTAGGAAGAAGGAAGCAAAACAGGTTACTCAATTCTGACGTGAGCCATATTTTTTGCACACTGTGCTTTCTGTAGGTATCACTTAGCAATACCACTAATTCAGTCTCATTCACTGATCATTTCAGGTACCAACTACCATCGAGCCTATATCTGCCCAGGAATAATGGCTACAGGTGTCATGGAAGTAATTTGCAAAGACATTTTTTCTACTGCTTTAAATGAAGCTTTGGGGGGAAAAATTCTGAGCAGCCCCAAAATGTCTTATTTAGGATTAATAACTTTCTTTTCCCTGGCTGTAATGAAATCTAGTCATTATCTCTGTATTTTTGCTTTTATGAATACCAAGAAGATGGCCTGATTTTAAAGATTGTCCTTGACTCTTCAAGCAGCAGTATTCATATCATATACTCTGTCACCACAATTTTAACTTAAAATACTGCTCTACTGTATCTGAGACTATTACAAATTTCTTTATTTTTCAGTAAAAACAGTCTTAAATTTTTTACAGCTGTTTATGATGTTTAAGTTTGCTCAGCCAAATGCATGCTTAGGGATGCTTGAAGTGTCCTAGATACAAACGATTCTTTTGGTGAGTGGTTATTTGTGTAGAATACTCTGGCCAGAGCTGGAAATGGCTTTTGATTGTTGAGGAATAAAATTATAGCGTTTAAAACATGTTAAAGTTTTATATAATATTTTAGAGCAATTTGAATGTAAAAAAATATGAGAGTAGATAAATTACAAAATCTATATTATAAAACTAACACTGCTCATATTAATTCAGTTTCTAGCATGAGAAAATTTTCCTTTCAACGGGGCTTTTCATGTCTTTCAGACTATTGGAAAAATGATTGGTGTAATTCATGTGAAGATAAAGAACCCTTTTTTTTTTTCTGGCTATGGTCTAGTATCAGTAATCTGAGTAACAGTGTTGGGGAAAACTGGGCCCTTGGGGTTGTCATCTCATTGGCCAGAAAGGTATGGAAAACACAGGTACCTTTATTTTGCTGTTGGACTATTTTCCTAAGCCTATTACTGTGTCTTCTAATTGCATCAATATGCAGCCCCTTTACTATTCTGCACATCTTCAAACTCTCCCTGTCTTCTTAATCCTCACTATTCAAATGTAGTATGTGGAAGAGCAACCTAAGTATCAGCAATGCAGAACCTTGAGTCTGTCCTAGATATGCTGAATTAGAATCCGCATAGTTACAGGCTCTCCAGGTCACTTATAACCACAAGAAAGTTCCAGAGGCAATCCTTTGCAGGTACTTTCCCTAATAATTTTGGCTCTGAAATCCTACCTTACCTTCAGTCCATTCTATATATTAGCACCAATCATTAGACATATAAAATTCTCATTTCCCTGATGATACTGTGACCTTCTAGACCAGGGATTGGCAAAATTCTGTAAAAGGCCACAAACTGTCTCTGTTGCATATTCTTTTTTGATCTGTTTGCTCTTTAAAAAATATAAAAACCATTTAAGTAGAGAGCTGTGTGAAAATAGACCCCAGGTTACATTTGGTCCTTGGGCAGTAGTTTGCCCACCACTGCCCTAGACGGCAGGTCCAGTATTATATACTGGGGTCCTGGCACACTGCTAACTGTTTTGGAGGTTTACAATCAATGCTTATCAGTCAATCATTTGTTGAAGTCATTTCATCTTCCAAAACATTTTGAGGTGAGATTTAGGAAAATTTATGAAAAATTATTCTAATATTAATAAGATATTTACATACTTTAGAAAGAAGTTATTAATAAGAAAGGAAAATTTCAAATAACCTCATATATAGTTTTTCTTTTCTTATGAATGCCAAGACATAAAAGTAAACCATGAATCCCAACTTGGCAAGAATATAATCATGAGCCGTAATTTTTCATTAAGACCATATTTATAAAGAAATGTTGATATTTATTCCAATTCAGAGTATATAAATAGCAACAAGAACAAAGGTAAATGCCACAGTAGTAAGTTTAAATTTTTTTATTATGCCTGTTTTGTGACTTGACCACAGTATTATTCTTTAAGCTCTAATTGCTTGTCAGATTACAACTTAATATCATTATGAACTAACCTTCATCAGGACTAGTTCCCTGATTTTGTTAATATTTAGAGAAAATAGTGTAAGTAGAGAAAAATGAAAAAATCTTCTAGGAAAGCAGCAACGTAACACATATATCACATACACAACACGCGCGCGTACACATGCACACACAAGCATGCAGACCTGTACTACTGCTCTAGTCAGTGTCAGGGAGAGAATGTGTTTTCTATTTAGGCTGATATTTTGTGGATTTTTTTTTTTTGGACCCTAATAAGAAAACCAGTAATAAGTTTATTTTAAGACCAGAAAAAAATGTAGTTTTCCTGTTAGGAAAGACCAAAACACATTACTGTTATATATCCTACAGATTGTTTCTTTCATTGGTATCAGAAGAACAGAATTGTATTTGAAGATCTGAATTTAATTAAAGCTACTTGGAACATATTTGAAGTTGTGAAAACATTCGCTATTAATATAACAAATATTTTTTCTTAAGCCATTGTTCATCCACGGAGAAAGATATGTACAATGACCCAGATTTAAAAGTAGATTAGTTGTGTTTACATCTTTTCAATCTTAGGTTTTCCTTGATACTTTCACAAGAAGAGGGTCTTTAATTTATATTTGTTTTAAAAATAAACAGCTAATCTATAAATAGTCAATTAAAATATCACTTTCTTTTGGCTTCGTTCCCCATGATATATTTTTCTGTGTTTCCACTGAATGTTTTCCAGTTTTTTTTTTCATTTCCATGTCTCTTTTTCTTCTCTAAGTTATTTTTAATCATCTTAGAACGCCATGCACTGGCTTGTAAAATTCACTGTAAAGTGAGCTTAGTTGACCTAGCATCCCCAAAACATTAGATAATCTTGATCATTTTGAGGGGCCGCCCCTTTTACAGGCAACTGCTGGGTTTCCTGGGAGTGAAAACCTATGCTTTTCCAGCTTAGCCCGGAAAAAGTTTCTCTGAAAGGCAATCAGGACTGGACTGTCAGGATTAGATCTTCACAGGAAGTCGAGACTGGGGGAATCATTCATTCAAGATGATGATGTTTAGGTAGTGGAATTCAGTGAGTAATTTCAAAGGTCAAAAGTCACAACCTCATATTCTGCTTATTGTAATTGTGTTCGGAAAATACCATTTCCCCCTTTACACATGCACATGAATGTGTAGGTCCCCTGGAGATGTAATTGTCCGAATCGATCTAACAAGGTGGAGAAAAGCAGAGAAGATTCTGGTTTTGTGTTGCTGCTGTCTTGGGCCCAGTGGAATCATGACAGAGACACAGTTTGTCTCAATTCCTTTTTATACACAGGACACATTCTTATATATGTAGAGGGAACATATCATTTAACACCCAAACTAGAACACTTCTGGTAGTGAAAAGAAATGCCATTAACAATTTCAGCAGAAACTATGTATATACCAGGGACATTTGATTCATGAATTAATGGGAATGTTGAAGAATGAACACCATCCAAATTTTTATTAATGTGTTCTCAAAGGCCCTGGGTCTTCAAACTTAAGAAGGAGGTGAAATAACAAAACATCGACTTTAGAGGTACACACCTGGTTCACATCTTAGTTCATCATTTGCTGTCTCTGTGATCTCAGACAAATTTCCTAATTGTTCTATCTCTCAGTTTCCTGATTATAAGTGGGAATAATAATCCTTACCACCCAAGGTTTTTTTTAAGGATTAAAGAAATGATGTATGTATAGCATTTAGTATGGTGTCTGGCACAGAATAAGTACTTGGTAAATAATTATTTTTTTAGTTATTGACCCTTCTTGAATCTAGTCTTATGTATGAGAATAATGGTACAGCCACAGTCAAGGTGGAAAGAAGCCTTTTTGACCTCTTGTTCCATACTTTCATAGGGCTTTCAAGACAGTTCTATTAAGGGGTTATTTTTTTAGTTAAAAATACAGAAACCTATAGATCTTTACTCTTTCAGCAAGCATTTTTTGAGTCAGTTTTGTAAGCTAGGTACTAGATACTCAATAGGATACAATGACTGGCATATAAATAAATATATAAATAAAAATGGTACAATGTCTGTCTTCATGAACTTTACAGTTCAGAGAGTAAAACATATTTACCCAAGAATCATACAACAGTGTTATAAAAGTCAGGGTTCATTCAGAGGAGTAGAAGCAGTAGAGGATATATATTAAGAAATTTATTGCAAGGAGTTGGCTCACTTGGTTATGTTAGATAGCTAGGCAAGTCTGAAATTAGTAAGGCAGGCAATTGGAAGGCACAGTCTGGAGTCTCAAGCATGGGCCAATGCTGCTGTCACACACACAGAAATTTCTTGTTTAGAGAACCCTCAGCTTGGCTTCTAGAGTATTTCAACTGAATGAATCAGGTTCAACCCAGATTGTCTAGGATAATCTCCCTTACTTAAATTCAACTGATTATGAACTTGAATCATGTCTACAAAATACCGTCATAGCAACACCTATGTTAGTGTTTGAACAAGTTGACACATCAAAAAGACCATTAAAAATTTAAAACTGCAATCATGGAAAGTTTTATGAGGAAAAGGTACATAGTATTATAAGATTGAATAAGAGGAAAAAAGTTGACTTAATCATAAAGGCCAGGCAGGCCTTGGCCCCTTCATTGTCCATTTGTTGTTTGGCCCAGTACTTTGTAAATATTTGAGAGTTAACGAGCCCAGTTGACTTTTCAGGTTGGCTGACTTCATGGTTACACATGCTAACTATTGTCTTAAAGGGAATGATTTACTTCATTTATATGGACCCAGCTAATCTTCCAAGTGAGGCAGGCCAAAATAAATCCCCCATTGAAATGGTTTTGAGAATATTCTTTGCTTTAATGTAAACAGGCAAACATATATTCTATCATCAACAAAAAATTTGTCCAGCTTCAAAAAAAAAAAAGCATTTTAATGTTTTATGAAATCTAATGAACTTTAAGTGTAATTAGGAATGTGACATTTTACCTTCAGTTCTTGAGAAAACCTCTTGAAAGGTAATAAATTTATCTCTGGCACTGATAAAATAACTTTCACTGCAGAAGCTATTCATATCGGATGTAGACAGTCCCTTTGTGGTCCAGTGGAAGACAAAATGAACCTCAGTTCTATGTGTATATTTTCCCTATAGAAGCAGAAATAAATGTGTGGCTAATCGTTGCAGATACTCCATCTACACCTTAAGTACCCAGATGTTTTGTCTAATTGAAGTTTTGCTCAGCAAATAAACTTTTTTTTTTAAAACCATTTCAAAGGTCTAGTATAGCCTTTAGGGTTTTCAAAAAGTGTTCATAAACTAAGAGTTGGCTGCAGAGTGATGTCAGGACTAAATTGCATCTTGTACAGAAAGAGAATAATTGTCAATTCATTCATATCCTGCCTCAAACATTAAGTCTAATTTTGGAGTGGGTAAAAACATTTGCCAAAGGCACTGCCTCACTTTTTTTTCTTTTTCCAAGACACAACCAGTCCCATCATTTTAGGGCACATGGTTCTATTGTGGTCTCCATAGCTGTAAAAGTCTTCTTTTCCTTTGATTAAATTTGAGATAAGCAAATTTGGAAGATGCTTCTGACAAGGGTTGTGTGTTAGAACTAATCTAAGTTTTGTTAAAATTCTAGTCTTTGCGTATCGAACCCATTTTTAGGCAAAGATCTGTACTAATGTGTTGTGAAGATGGACAGTTGTTAACTTTTGCGTCAGCCTTATAATCCTCATGTTTCTGTAATGAGAGTGTGATGTACTTCCTTGAGAGTATGCTTTGCTTTGGTCTTGAAACCATACTGAGGCCAGAAACAGCCAATTGTCCTATCCAAAAGAATGCAACTCTAATTTTAAAATCATTGGCACTAAAGACTCTATTTCTGGGTCTTTTTCTTCTCTTTCCTCATTCTATTTCCCTAGCAATTAGGCTATTTATTTCCAACTACATCGTCCACCTTGCATAACAACAAAATTCCACCCAACCAAACAACACTCTGAGGAAAAAAGCATACCGAGATCAGAGCAGTGTGACTATAGAAGTAGGCATATCAAGGAAAAATTAAAAATAAAGAGTTCTGCTGGAGACTGTGCTCCACCAAAATAAAAGCACACACCAAAAAAAGAGAGTTTTAAGATTCTGAAGACAGATAATCTGAATCAAGAGATAGGTGAAGGAAATTCCTAGGATAATTAGGAAGTGGTGTCCTAAGATAGTGGTGTGATTAATCTCTACTCTCGATAAAAGAAGAATAGAAGTTCTCAGGAAGGAAGACTCGAAAAATAAAATGTTGAAATAGAGAAATGTTTTGCTGGTGAAAAATTATTCTAACTATTGGCATGCATGTGGACATTTAGCAGTAAATATAAGGAAAAACTAAATAAATGAAAATGGACAGGTATCCGAGATGTCAGTTGGCCTAGGAAACCCTTTCTGGTTACAGCAAAGTGAAAAGGCTGACAAATCTTCTCTCCCTAAAAATAAGTATAAAACTTGACACATTAAAAAAAATTTTTTTTTCAGGGCTCTGGAAAAACAACAAATTGAGAAGCATGTATTACAGAAACAAAACAAAACAAAAACAAAAACAAAAAACAACTAAAAAAAAACATTGTCGAACTTCAAATACGAACAGTGGAAGTCTGTGTCATTCTTGCCTGGGCTGTTCTCATCCAGTCCTTCAGCTCAATATGCTTGGTATTTGTACCGGAGTGGGGCTAGACTAAAAACCCAGAAGTATTGCCAGTAATAGTTCCAATCTTAGTAGGAAACGAGTAATGGAAGCCACAGCCCTGCAATGCAAGCCAGAGGTTGTAATCCTGGTTGGGGTGAGGAGAATACCAGTGAACTAACCAGAAATTAAACAGGTAGATTTGCAAAAAATTAGCCATGAAAGAGCTAGCTAAGGTCTTCACACATCACTGGCTATAGATGTAAACCAAAATTAATTTCACTGGGTCCACAAAGAGAAGACCTGAAAGAGCATGACAGAGTGTAAAGCAGGGTCAAGGAGTCCAACTGCCTGAAATTTGGATGTCCTCTCAACCAACAAATAGATCTGTGAGCAGGATGTAAGCCTTATTAACTTCAAGTGTTTCAGTGCAACATCTGGCCAATCATGGGCTGACCACTAAGCTATACATACTATGTTGACCCTTGATCTGTTATGACCAAGAAGAAGAGAAGACACAAATTAGTACATTCAATAGTGAAAGAGGACATCATTACAGCTCTAAGAAATTAAAAGAATTATAAGAAAATATTATCAACAATATTGTGTTAAAAAAGTAGAAAGCTTAGATAAAGCAATTTCTTAGAAAAACACAAACTACTGAAACTGACTCAAGAAGCAATAAAACATATGAATAGAGCAACAAGAAATTAAATTAGTAATTAAAAATTCACAAAGTCCAGGCCCATATATCTTCACGAGTGAATTTTATCAGACATTTAAGTAAGATATAATACCAGTCTTTCACAAATTCTGCTAGAAAATAGAGGAAAAGAAGATATTTCCCAGTGCTGTGAGGCTAGTATTATCCTGATACCAAAGCCATGTAAAGTTATCTCAAAAAAAGAAAACTACAAACAACGAAACAGGAAAGGACCCTTAGATTCAGAAAATAAGCTGATGGTTGCCAAAGATGAGTGAAAAAAAAAAAATAGCAAAAGTAAATAAATAAAAAGAAAACTACAGATCAACATCTCCCTTTAATATAGATGTAAAAGCCAAAAAAAAAAGGCAAATTAAATCTAGCAATATATAAAAAGGGTACCCCATGATCAAGTGGGGTTTATCACAAAAATGCAGTTATTTTAAGTTCTGAAAATAAATCAATCTAATATACCATATTAATATAAAAAAGAGTTAAAAACATATCATCATCTCAATGCAGAAAAAATTTTGAAAAAAAATTCAACACCTATGAATGAGAAAATCTCTCAATAAATTGGAAATAGCAGGGAACTTTCTCAATGTGATAAAGGCTATCTACAATAGTCTACAGATAACATTATACTTAATCGTGAAAGACAGAGTTTTGTCCCTAAGATCAAAAATAAGGCAAAGATGTCTGCTTTCACCCATTCTATTCATCGTTATAGTGGAGACTCTGGTCAGAACAATAAGGCCAAAGAAATTAAAAGCATATAGATTGAAAAGGAAGACATAAAACTCTCTTTTTTTGAAGACAACATGATCTTAAGTATAAAAACTCCTAAGAAATATTTAAAAATCTTGAAACTAATAAACCACTTCAAGGCCACAGTATACAAGATAAATATACAAAAGTAAATTATTTTTCTACATTCTGGCAATGAATAATTGGAAAATGAAACTCTGTTCTTAATAGCATCAAAAAGAATGAAATACTGAGAATAAATGTAACAAAAGGAATACAAGTCTTATTCACAGGAAACTACAAAACACTGCCGAGAGAAATTAATATTGAAATAAATAGAGAAACATTTTATGTTCTAGACTGAAATATTCAATAGTTGAGATGCCATTTCTTTATAGATTCAAAATCCCAGGAGACTTTATTATTATTATTTTTTGAAGTTGATGAGCTGCTCCTAAAATTATACAGACTCACAAAGAACCTAGACTAGGCAATGCAGTTTTGAAAAAGAAGAACAAAATTGGAGGACTTGGAATACCCAATAATGAATCTTACCATAAACCTATGGCAATCGAGAGTGAACTATTTGGGTAAGGATAAACATATGGGTCAATGAAACAATTGAGAATCCAGGAATAAACCCTTACATTTATGGTCAATTGATTTTAGCAAAGGTGCCAAAGCAGTTCGATGGGGGAAAGGACAATCTTTCCAACAAATGTTGTTGAGACAATTAGATATACATATGTTAAAAAACAAAACAAAACAAAACAAACGCTTACCTCACATTACATTTAAATTAATACAAATAGTGATAAATCTAAATGTAGGAACTAAAATTGTAAAACATCTAGAAGAAAACACTAGAGAAAATTTTTTTGACTTTAAGTTAGACAAAGATGTCTTAAATATGATATCAAAAGAAAAAAAAGCAATAATTTGGACTTAAAGACCTTTGCTCTTTGTATTACTTTTCCATGCTGTATAATAATTAGTGGCTTAAAACAACACATACTTATTATTCCACAATTTCTGTGAGTCATAGCTCAGTTGGGTTCTCTGCTTAAGATCTTATGAGGCAGAGGTGTCAGCCAGGGTTGAGTTCTCGCTGAGATTCAACTAGAGAAGGTCTATTTCCCCACTTGCAGGGATCTTGGCAGTATCCTGTACCTGGAAGCTCTAGGATTCACAGTAGCTGGCTTCTTCAAAGCCAGGAAGGAGAAAGGGAGAGAAAGACTCTAGTAGGAGAAAGAGAAACTCTAGCAAGATAGATGCTATGCTATTTAATTGGGTACATGAAACAAACTTTGCCACATTCCATCGGTTAAAGGGAATTCATAGATCCCACCATATTTAAGGGGAAGGTTACACCAGAACACTAATACCCAGAGGCAGGGAATATGAGGGCGATCTTAAATTCTGTCCACCACACTCTTCCAAAGACATCATCAAGAAAATATATATTTAAAAAAAAACCAACTACATCCATGCCACCCTGAACAAGCCTGATCCCATCTGATCTAGGAAGCTAAGCAATGTTGGGCCTGGTTAGTACTTGGATGGGAGACCACCTAGGAAGACCAGGTGCTGTAGGCATAAAAAAAAAAAATAAGGGATTGTAAGCTGATAAGGTCCTTGCAATCTGTGAGGTCAACCAAGGGTTGCCTCACCTAAAAAACAAAACAAAACAAAACAAAAAAGCCACCGACTTTGAGAAAATATTTGCAAATTATACATCTCAAGGGTGGGCAAACTATGGCCTATGGCCTGTTTTTATAAGATCTATGAGCTAAGAATGGCTTTTATATTTTTAAGGAATTGTTAAAGAAAAGAATATGCAAAAGATTCTATATGACCCCCCCAACATAAAATATTTACTGTCCATTTATAAAAAGAAGTGTGCTAACTTCTGACAGATTTGCTAAAGACCTTGTATCCTGAATATATAAAGCAGTTATACAACTCAGTAATAAGAAGACAAACCACTTAAAAATGGGTATTTTAGGCAACATGCCACCTCCCCGCCTTGCCCCCCCCCACCCCACGCAACTTCCATGCTCTAATCCCCCAAATCTGAGAATATATTATATACTACTACATGGCATAAGGGATTTTGCTGATGTAATTAAGGTAACACATTTGAATATGAGGATATTATCCTAGATTATCTGAGTGGTCCCAATCTATCATACTAGCCCTTAAAAGCTAGAGACAAAGAGATGAACTAGAAAGAGAAGTTAGAGTAAGAGTGTTTCAAAATGTGAGAGGGAAGCAATTCCCTCTTGCTGGAAGGGGCCACAAAGAAAGAGAAGGAATTTAGGTAGCATTAAGAAGCAAAGACTAGTCCCTGGGTGACAGCTAGCAAGGAAAAAGAGACCTTGGTCCTACAACCACAAGGAACTGAATTTGGCCGACGACCTGAGTGAGCTTGAAAGAGGTTCTTTCCCAGAGCATCTAGTAAGTAATATGTCCTGCTGATACCGTATTTTCAGTCTTGTGAGACTCTAAGCAGAAAACCCAGCTGAGCCCAACTGGACTTCTCACCTAAAGAAACTGTAAGATAATAAAAATATATTACTTTAAGCAGCCACATTTGTGGTAATCTGTTATGGCAGCAATAAAAAGCTAATACAGCGGGTAACAGATTTGCATAAAAATTTCATCAAAGAAATCATGGATTAATAAGTCCAGGAAAAGATACTCAAAAAAAATAATTAGTTATTAGGGAAATGAGAAGTAAAGTGAGATGCTGCTATACACTGATTAAAATGGCTTTGAACAAAAAAGACTGACAATTTCAAGTGTAGGTGACAATATGAAATAACTAAAACTCTCATGCATTGCTTGGGTGAATGTAAAATAAGACAGCTACATTGAAAAACAGGTTAGCTCTTTCTTAAGAAGTTGAACATAAGCTTATTCTGCAACTCAGCAATTCCATGCCAAGGTATTTATCCGAAGGAAATGAAAACATACATCCACACAAAGACTTGTACACATATATTCATTCACAGCAGCATTATTTATAGTAGCCAAAAGTGGAAACAATCCAAATATCCATCAACTGGTGAGTGGATTAACAAAGTGTTGTATATCCATAAAATAGAATACTATTCATCAATAAAGAGGAACAAACTACAGGTACATGGTACAACATAATGAATCTCAAAATATTATGCTAAGTGAAAGAAGCCAGACACAAAAGGCTAAATATTGCATGATTCCATTTGTATGAAGTTTCCAGAAAAGGCAAATTTATAGAGACAGAAAACAGATGAGTGGTTGCCCGGGGCTAGGAGCGAAAGCAGGGACTGACTGCAAACAGACACACAGGAGTTTTCTGGGCGGATGGAAAGGTTCCAAAGCTAGATTGTAATGATAGTTGCACAACTCTATAAATTTACTAAAATTCACTGAATTGTAATGATGAGTGCACATTATTGTGTGTAAATTGTACCTCAATACAAAAAGGATGGTAATAATTAACTTTGGCAAAAAAGTAAGAAAGGAGATATAATCATAGTATAGTGTTCAGCTATGAGTAATATTAACATAGACATCACTGGATACTGATTTTAATCTAAAAAATGAGTACAACTACATTGAAATCATGGAGCAGAGAAAGCAGAGGAGATGGGAGTATAAGAATAAAATGTTCAGCTACCATCATAGGGAGTAATTAGATTATGCCCAAAATTGATATATCTAAACATAGCAAAATACACATATTATTTAAACATATATAGTTAAGTAAATGCCAACAAGAAACAGATGAAAAAGCCAAAGTGATTGCCTCTAAATCACCAAGTAAGAACTAGGAAAAAATGAATAGGGGAATTGATAATTTTTTTGTTATAAGCCTTATCGTTTGACCTTTGAAAACATTATTTATAATGAAAATAAGAAAGAATTTAAACCAGATACACAAGCTTTCTTATTTTTTTTTTCTATTCTATTTTCTATTTCTTTCATTTTTCATCTTTCTGGGAGATTTCCTAAATTTTATTTCCTAGTAAATCTATTAAATTTTTTTTTTTTTTTTTTAGAATTATGCTCTCTTCTTTTAAATTCCATGACCGTTCTTTTGTTCCATGAATATTCCTTTTTATAGTGTCTTATTAACTGCTCTTCTGTCTCTAGGATCATTGAGTTTTTCTCAAACATTCTTTCCCCTGCAGTCTCTGTTTCCTCCAAGTTGTTTCTTTCTGTTTGCTTGATCTCAGTTATTCCTGTTAAGGTTTTGTCAGTCGTCTGGGAATCTTGGTAGCCCACTTTAGTTTAAGAATGTCAGATTAATACAAATCTCCAAAGAATAAATTACTGGATTTCTGTCAGGTGGCTGGGGAGAATTTGCCCAGCTTCACAGGACAGAGAAGGGGAAATGGTCTCTAGCTGCTTCTTAAACTGCTCTTCATACATTTTCCTTATGTTAGCACTCCATTTCTGCAAGTACTTGATCCTTCCAATACCTGAGCCTTTAAGGATTCTATGAATATATTCATGCTTTTCTTATCTCTCAGATTAGGATTCATCTTTTTCTAGTCTTCTAAGTTAGTTTTTGCTCCTCCATCTGCTTTCCCTTTTCTAAAATGTTGTCCAAGTTTCTCCTCCTGTTCTATCCCTACTTGGAGATTTATACCTTTAAAAGCAAAAGTCTCTTTATTACCCTTTTAATGAACGAGAACAAAATTAGAGGCATGTATTGGATCTGCCATTTTTACCTGCATAAGTGACATAATATGTTAACTGCTGGGTTATTTTTACTGTTGCATAAAAAAGAAACAACTACATTTTCAGTTTTTAAGAAAAATTGCTAAGTGATGTTTGAAGTGGATACCTTTAACCCAAATCAGAGCGCCCCAACTCCTGGGAAAGCCACCAGGTTGAGGGAGGTTAAGTCTGAGGATGTTGGAGGTTTGGGATGGGCTAGGATTGGTGCGGATGGTGAGGATAAGGTGGGTGGTAGGCAACACCTGGAAGGAAACTGCACGAAGCCTAGAATGATATGTCTATTCTATCACGGGCTTTTTTCAGAGCCATTCTGAGAAAGTATGTGCTCATTCTCTAAGAAATCACTTGTATCTTCCATGGTATGCATGTCAAATCCTCCATTTCTCTCTTAAAATAAGAATAGTCACACTCATTTAATTTTAAATAATGCATACATTTGTCAGCTTAATGATAATACATATTTTTCCTTTGGAGAGTTTAAAGGAATCCTATGCTCTTGGTGGGTTTCATGATTACAATTCCCAAAGCAGAGTTTGAGCAATGCAGGAATGCATTTCTTAATTTATCCCCATTGAGGATACAAATAGGGAAATGTCCCCCAAGTGGAAAGAATCTGTCTTCATTTGGGGGTATCATCAATGTGTTTCTTTTTACATAATGTTTTAATTTTTATTTTGTATTTATTGTAAAAAGGTTGTAAGAGAGGGGATAGTTATGTTACATTATGCAGTCTTATTCTCAGCTCTAGATTACATAGGATATTTTCAAGTAATGTTTTCTGTCAGTTCTCTTAGTATTCAGTATTATATGTACATTTAATTGGATACTTTAGACTATTGTATAATAATGAAAATTTTTAAATTTTAGATAATTTAAAAAATTATCGTTAGTTCTAAAATTACTTGTCAGAAATTCATGTTATACGGGGAATTGGAATGGCTGAGTTATGTGTGCTAAGCATCTTACTTGCTAAAATAACAATATGCTAGTAACAAAGCGATGACTTTATATTTTTACAGAGACTACTTTGAATGTTAAAATGGCCAGGACAATAATCTTGTTGATCATTATATTGGGATCAAGAAGTCTGCCTCAAATTGCCCTGTCATGTTGATTTCTGTTATTGTTGCATCCTGAGAGAAATAACATCTGAATGCAAGCTTTGGAAATGGTGAAGGGAGAGAGAGAAGTTGCTTCCTTTGGGGAACAGAGGTGGTTTCTAATAAATGCAACCAGACACTTTTTAGTTAGATATGGTCAGTGGTGTGAGTCAAAGCTTTTCTTATTTTCCAGGTACCTCTCCTTAATGTTCTGATTCACAGACTAGAGTTTCAGGAATTCAGGATCATTTCTTAATTCATCCTTATTGTTTGGGAACATAGTGGAAATTCCTCTGAAGTCTAGGATATAGTCTTTTGCCTCCTGTCAGTATAGTTGCTAGTTTTGTCTTTTTTGTGGATTTTCATAGATATTGTAATTAGAAGTTTGGAAAAGCTGAATTAGACACTGCCAGTCTTATTGCTATGATAACAAAGAAGTCCTTAAATATTTTATATATCCGTGTCATGGAGGTTAAGACCAGAATTTACATGGAAATTTTTGTAGGATGTTTGTACAAACAGGAAATTCAAACTCACCATATTTGTTTTATTTCTGTTCTCACTTATATTCTACAGCTTCCATATGGTGACTCTTTATGGCAAACATGGTGCTATGGTTTCCAAAGAAAGGCTTAATAGTACTCTGCTCTATTTGTAATTGGGAGGTGTGAGGTGGTTCAAAGGAAAGAGTACTGAATTCACTGTCTAGAGAATCTGGAATTCAGAAACTATGAAACTGAGTCTTATTGTTTCATTTACTAGTTACATGAAACTAGGCTAAATTAACTTTTCTGAGTTTCGGTTTCCTCATCTGCAAAATGACATTAGTAATACCTCATGAGGTTGTTGTGAGACTTAAATACTGTTTGGGGAAGTGCAATGTCAGCTGTATAATGGTAAACAAAGTTAGGTGTGGTCTTTTCCCTGATGGAGCTGCTTATCAAAGAGGGACAGTCAGTAATTAGATAATATCACCAACAAATGTAAAATTGCACTTGCGACAGGTGCTGTGACACAGGGTTTTTTACACCCACATCTTATCTTCCAAAAAATCCTATTGTCTCTGCCTTTAAAATACAGGTAGTCCTTACTTTGTGGTTCTGATAGACATGAATTGCAGTTATCATTGGTCTAGTTAAGTAATACCAGTTCACCAATAATACGGTTCAAATTTAAGTTACCACAGTATATTAACTATGAGTAAGTACATAAAGTACAAACTTCACTGCTTGCTCTTCAGTCCACATATTCTCATATAAATGAGAAATGTGCATCATAATCAATGACCAATCACTTTATTTCTTTCAAAGCCTGTTGGTGTTTGGTCACTGCACATCTGTTATTCAGTTCATGCACAGACAGCAAAGTGTGCGATCTCATTGTCTCTTAGTCTCTTGGTGATAAACCAACATAGCATTTTGCAAAAATGGATAATCGAAAAAGAGACTGACCCATAAACATTAAAATGCAGCAAAGAAATGAAAAATGATAATGCTTGAAGTGAAATTCAAATTGAACACAAGTGTAGTTATAGAAGAAACATGTGTTCATGGAAATGTTGGCACAGCCATACTTCAAGAGACTTCAGATTTGTCGCTAGAGGGACTTAGTTAAGATAGGCTTAACAACATAAGTAAAGAAAGAAGTCATGACGAAAAAGGATAAATGCCCCAGAGGAGGTGATGCTGACAAATAACTTCACACTAAGAGAACTCTGGGAGGTATTTCAAGACATCGAAAGTGCAAAGGATAAAATATTTGAAGCCCAAATAGACTTAGGAGCACCACCATTCACTAAGGCATAGGAGAGATGCTTGCTCATTATTTTAAGTTTTACAACAAGAAAAGGGCAAATTCTGTTCAAATGACTCTTGAAGAGGTTTTTTTTTTTTTTTTTTTTTTTTTTTTTTTTTTTTTTTTCCTACAAAGAAAACACTAAATCTCAATGTTTCTAATGGCTTAAGTTACAGTGTCCTAAATAAATGTTATACTATTCTTTCATTCCCCTATATGTTTATAGCTGACACTAGGAAGTTTTCAATACTTTGAGAAAAAAGAACTTGAGAACAATCCTAATTTTTCCCATTGATTAGTAAGATAAGATTGAGTATTGATTATTAAGATATGTAGTTTTAGTTAACAGGGACATATTTATAGTTCTGCAGTCCATTCAAAGCAAGGATTACCTGGATATTAAAAAAAAAAAATCAGCCACCATCATTGCTACTATTCTGATCAGAACCACTATCACCTCTTGCCTGGACTATTGCTATAATTTCTTAACTTATTTTCTTGCTTCTGGACTTGCTTTCCTGCAGCTTATTCTCAGTACAGAAGTCAAAGAGATCTTGAAAAACATATGATGGATCATGTTATGCTTCTGCTAATGGCTTCCCAGCTCACTCACTCAGAGTAGAAGCCACTGTCCTTACTTTTATAAGGTCCTATGTGGTCTATGTCCTAGGAACTTTTCTGGCATCATCTTCTATTCTCTCCCTTGTTACTTTCTGCTCCAGCCAGAGGCCAACTGCTGTTTCTCAACCCACCAGGCATGCTCCTGCCTCAGGGCCTTGGCGTTCACTGTTCCCTCTCTGGAATGCTCTTTTTGTCAGACATCTACATGGCTTATTTTCTCATTTCCTTCTTTGTGATTACTTCTCTGGCAACCCTCTCTAAAGTTTTATCCTCTCCTTGAACGTTTCTTATCCCTCTTGTTTTTTTATTTTATTTCTTTTTACATTAGCAAAGTAAAAAATATATAGTGTTACTGATATAACACTATATGTATATTTACTTTTTTCATCTTGTTTTTTGTTATTCTTATTACAATGTAAGCACAAAAAAGACAGGAAATATTTTGGTTTTATTCTCTACCTATATCTCCAGTGCCCACAATAGTGCCTGACACATGGTAGAAGGCCTCTAAATGTTGACTAGATTGCAGTTAAGTACATGATTGAAAGCCTACAGTTTTTAATACTTCTCAGAAATAAAATTATTTCTAAACTATAAAGGAATTACTTTATGCTATTTGACAAGTAAATGTATATTTCCCTGCCTGAATATTAAGTTTCACCATAAGATAAAAACAACTAAATATAGCTTTGCCTTCAGTGACTGATATATTTTCATTTAGTTTACTATTAATCTTCTGTTTGTGTATGTTGATGAGAGTTATATCTGAGTCCATTTACAAATCCGGTACCATAATTTTAATTAATTCTATTGTTCCTTCCCTGTGTTCAATGCCTCAATTCACCAGATAGTATAAGCACTAGATCAAAGTGTGTCATATTATGTATTGAGAATGTCACTAACCATATAAAATGGTGATGAGTTTTCAGAAAACTGAAGAATGTCTATTTTTGGTAGGGTGCAGAATATTCAGTAAGTACTTGGTGATAAACAAATAAATCTCCATTATCAACGCTTGCCCATGCACTGCCATCTTCAATAATTACTTCTGTAGCTCTCCTTTTTTTTCACTAAGAAGAGGTATTCAATCTCTAAGAATTTATTCCTTGAAATTTTATAAATTATACATTAACGTTTTACTTTGAAACAATTTCAGACTTATAGAAAAGTAAAAATAATACAAGGAATCCTTATATATCCATCACCCAGATCCTTTAAATGTTAACATTTTACTATGTTTGCCTTATCATTCTTCCTATCTATATTATATGTATATATACATTTTTTGTGCTGAATCATTTGAGAAGAAATTTCAAATATATGTCCCTTCAGCCCTAAATATTTCAGTGTGTATTTCTAAAAAACAAGGACATAGTCTTTGACAACCTCAGTACAATGATCAAAATCAGGAAATTATACATTTACTTTTAGACAAAGCATTTCTAAACCTGTATATATTAGAAACCGATATCATCCTGATTATTATGTCTATAATTCAATCTGCTTTCAAAGGGAACACTATGCCAGTGTTGCCTTTTGTCCTTATTTTACAAATTTTGCTTCAAATGATGTCAAAATGAAGCTTATTTTGTCCTGACAATGGTTATATCACACTGCTTCTTCCTTGTGAATTTAAAACAGCAGATCAAAAGTTATTCTGAGACCTCTCAGAAATAACACATCTGTCTCAGTTTTTAATATTACTATTTTGGGTCTGGTAAAATTAGAGACGATTTTGAGATTCAAAGATCTGTGATGCATGGTTTTGAATGTTCACAGTGCCTTTTCTTCCCACAAATTATGATGTGTCTTTGTTACTGTGATGTCATAGTACTGCCCCCCTCAAGCACTGTATCGCTTTAGCTTTTCTGGTGTAGTGAGAACATGCTGGATTCTTTTTCTACTCTGCTCTTTTAGCTTGCTCCTCCCATCGCACAAGGTGCTGAAAATTTTCCAAGTTCTTTGTAGGCAGGTCTGTTAGTACATTTACTTATCACAACCCTCAAATTACCTTTGCCGATCAGGAAAACACTGGGGGAAGTGGAAGCAGTCTTTAACTTCTTATACTTACTCGTTTTTAATTTATTGTAAAAAAAAATTGACCTGTTTTGAGGCTTACTGTCTTTAGATGCGAACTCTCTGCCTTACTTGTCATTGTCATTAACTGAACTCCTGGTCTGTCTATTCACCGTCATGAACCACATTGGCCTTCTGGTTCAATCACTCCCTTTCCCCTAAGTCCCACATACACTCTTCGTCTTTCATGCCTATTTTGGAGATCCCTCGGTCATCAGGAGATAAATCCACGTTAGGCCAAAATTCACTGATTTTTTTTAAAGCAGTAAGACAAACATTTCAAAATGCTAAAATTGGTAGTCTATATAATTATTTACAAATATTCAGGCCTTGTAGGAGAGTGAAACACCCCATTTCTTTGAACTGGGAAGTGGCCAAGTAAGTTCCTCTGGCCAATGAAACATGAATGGATCAATCACATGTTAATTCCATTTGAGAGCTTTCAGAGCCAGTGAATGGCTCATTACATTTTTTCCTTCCTCTGTAGTTGCTAAGATGTGATGTACGTGTGCAATAGACGATTGCTTTAAGGTGCTGATATTTTCTGGTTGTTGAGTCTCTCAGCACAATACTGTATATGTTCGTGGATATCTTAAGAAACAGAGATTACCCTCCTCACACCCCCCAAAAATGTTTTATCTGTAAGGTTCTTTATTTTCTATCTGAAATAATCTATGCTGATGAGTTTTTGTGTGTGTTTCCTAATTTTTGAACACCCAAATACATTGAACTTCTCCAAGATAAAGGAGCATATAAAGAGAGTTTTCCTTTTGTAGCTGTTTTTCTATTACTTGCCTCAAATGGGAACCTTGCTAGAACAAAGATAATTGATGATGTCATCCAATTGTACCTTTCCTTTGGTATTTCAGGGGCTGAGAAAAGGTTTTCTCTAATAAAATATTAAAATGTTTCTTCTTTTCCCTTGCCCTAACATAATCTATATCCTTTCTTGGGATAGAATGGTCAGAGCCTTCCAGTACTTGGTTTGGAAATTAAAGTGCCAGCTCTAAGCTTCAAAAAACAAACTTGATAATATTGATCAGTCCTAAGAAAATGAAGAATTGCTATGTGTCCACTATCCCAAGGAGCTCCTTGGCTATAAGTAAGATCTTTTAAGAGTCTTCCTGAACAAGGGGTCATATATTCAGAATATGACATTGATTTGGCCTCTTCTTTAGTCTCCATTTCTTGTTTTCATTGTCCCAGAACTAGAAGAATATTCTTATTCTTTTTCCCTTGTTTGTTTAAAGCTCTTGAACATCACACCTTTCTTCTTAAGGTCTTGTTCACTAGAGCTGGCTCCCACAGCTTCCTGAGAACAGACTATATTTCTTCCCAACTTTATGTTCAGTGACTTCACATTGGGTTCAGTGACACCAGGCATGGTGGGTGATTTACAAAGGAAATAAAGCACACTGATTTATTATATTTAAATTTTTATATATGAGTAATTTTTGCCCAGGACTTAATCCTAAACCTCTTTAATCTCTTCAACTCCAGCCATCTTCCCTCATCCCATTTCTGCTGCTCACTCCTAAGGACATATTCTCCTTGACATAATTTGGAACTGACTCGTCTCTGAAATATCAGACTCACATACAGTATACCCTGAGTTCATTCAAACTCCAATATTCTCAGCTCATTGCTCTCTTACTCTCATTATCCCAATTTTTAAGATCTCCAATCCATTTTCCCCCTACTTCTTTAAATATATTAGCCCTTCTCTGTCTATACTTCTTTTTCTGACCAGCCTACTCCCCACAATCCAACACATCAATTATATTTCCTTTTTCTCTTAATCCTTTTAGCTCCCACGTGAAACAGTCAATCAGTCCTTGTAACTTTTGTGCTGAAGGCTGTTGAACATAGCTGGAGAAGTTTAAGTAACCACAGAGAAGTGGTGTATATTTGCATTTTCTGACCCAGGGTTGGCAATCCTGTAGTAAATATTTTAGGCTTTGTGGGCCACATACTATTTTTTTTTAATGTTGTTGGTTTCTTTTTTTGTACAATACTTTATAAATGGAAAATTTGTAACCTGAGAATTTATAAAAACAGGGCAAATACTGGAATTAAAAGCCAATCCCTGC
Organism: Eidolon dupreanum; assembly: GCA_028627145.1. Lineage (NCBI taxonomy): Eukaryota > Metazoa > Chordata > Mammalia > Chiroptera > Pteropodidae > Eidolon > Eidolon dupreanum. The sequence goes on from CM053515.1 coordinate 65,036,972, forward strand.
TTTCACCTCAGATTGACTCATAACAATACTTGGCAATTCTTATCAAGAACCTCTATGTGCTTCCGTTCTCTACAGCAACTTCTCTTTAACTTTGACCATTAAAAGGTTCCCTACACAACCTTACAGCCAAGTACAACAGAAAATATAAATAGCCCCACAAATTCCTAATGAGAAATACTACATGAAACACACTCATTGGTACACTTACCGGCAAAGAGATGTTCTCAAGCCTCTCAGCCATTCAGATACATTCATACCTCAGGAACATTACAGACTGTTACATGTCACCTTTGTGGTTTAGAAGAGCCCAGATTGTGAAGACTGAGCTCCTGAGTGCCAGAGGATTTCTGTATTTACAGTTGTGGCAAGGATTGTTAGGCTTTCTGTCAGACTTTCTGCATACTTTGCAAATGAAGACTCCACCTATCATCACCCCTTTCCCTACTTCTGGGATTAATGGATGAAACTGAGACCAAGGGCAACTTCCTGTTCTTGAGTTAATCAGCTGCTGGAGCCTGATAAATTTCACAAGACTCTCCGCCCTAGGGTACCACCAATTCACACAAGGAGCCCAGGGAGGCAAACCTCAAAGATCTGCATAACAGTGACAGGGGACTTTCCCTATCACAGAAATGCACAATAAGGACCAAGAGAGTCCTCAAGGTGACCTTTCCCTAATTTAAATCAGGCCTGGGGTGGAGATTTACTCTGCTGATGAGATGTGCCTCGCATGAAGAGGCATGCAGTCGCACTGCGCAGACGCTAAGAAAATTCCTCCTTTACGTGCCTAGACACAGCTTTTACCCCGCCCAGCTCCCTTTGAAATCCTGCCCCAGCTTCTCTTGAACCACCCGAACCTTTCCTTTCTTGGTGCTGGTTCTTTGTGAACAAGCTTAATAAATCTTTGCCTCTTGCCTGAACTTTCTTATGGTGATCTCTTATTTCCATCCTGCGAGATCGCAAGAACTCAGGATGCTGGTAATAAAAGTGCTAAAGCATGAAAAGATTATAAATGCATATCTTTGAACTATTTGTCAGAAATCTGTGTCCATTTAAACACCCACTAACAGTGTGTGGAAGTTCTTCCAGCTCAGTGGAAGACATTTTTAAAAAATATTGTGTTTCACAATAGTGTTAATAGAGTTGTTTTTAGACGAATGTATAAACTGTATAATTGCATACATGTCCAACCCCAATGCTTTATTCTGTGAATGTTTGCTATACTATACAGTTCTAATAGCTCCCAAAATTCCTTACCTTGGTTTATTCTATGGATTATTTCAGCATTTTGGGAAAATCACACTGGACTTGTTAAATTTGTTTTACTATGGGTATTTAAGTGATTGCTTCTTGGGAGATGTTCATCTTAGTGCAAATGAGTTTGGCTCTCAACAGATTTTAGCAGGCGTTTGACAGCTTGGATGACTGGCGCGTTGTCATCTTCATAACACACCTAAAACGCAGAGTGCCAAAAATCACAAACAGGTTGGGTGTAGTTTAAGATCTGAGACCTTGTCCAACTTAGTCAATCTTTTAAATCGTAGCAGCAGAAATATGCCAGCTGTAATTAAAATTGCAATCCATAATGTAAAATATGATTATCTTATGGGCATATATTTTTATTTTTATTCCATATTTGTGTTAAAATGTGTCTTTATAAGAGTCATGTGTGGTGTGGGATTGACAGCTCATAGGAGTGGAAACCTTTTTAGGAGACAAAGGGTAATTTTAGTATACCAATCAGCATTTTCTTTCTTTGAACATTTTGAGTTTCTGTTCTAAGATTATAAAATTTGGGAGATTTTTATTGATGAAGAACAAAATTCATTTTTGTTTTTATTAATGTAGTACAGGGCAAATTCCCCTGAGTCAGGGGAGACCAAGCCCTGCACCAAGAAGAGAGCCCTTTGGCAGAGAATGAAGAAAGAATTCAACACATACACCAAAGTTATAGTCAAAAGGTAAGTTTATTGGAAAAGGAGTAACACTCCATAGGCAGAGTGTGGTCTCCTCTCTAAGGCAGAGAGTAAGAGAGCCTAAGAAGGACTCAGAGGAATGAGAGACAAGAATAGTGAGAGAGTCAGAGTAAAGGCACTGAGAGGTATGAGAGAAAGACACTGAGAGGAACCCCCAAATGTTGAGGGAATTCAGTTTATCTATCATTCTTTAGTTCCTATGAGTTACAGTTTAAAGACTTTGTTTACCCATTTCTTTTGATATGGACAAACAGTGTGGAAGATGAAAGGGCAGAGTATATAGCATGAAAGGCCTGCTGGCACTTCCCAGCCTTTAATCCATAGGTTTCCTATGGTTTTAGCCATAGTGAATGAACCAATTTTATATTGTGTAGGGTAGCCACTTAAAAAAGACTCTGTATTTCCTGTTTCTCCTTCACAAGTGTGAGGAATGGGTCCTTAGCAATCCCAGCAGAAATTTCCTTTTGTTCATTAGGTGAACTGGCAGCTTGGCTATAGGGCTGATCAGCATATTGCAGTCTCTGAATGTAGCTTGATTTAACACTTTAGTTCTCTTGCCTCCTCCCTACATTCTTATCATATGTTGATGATAGATATTAATGAAGGACAGCAAAGGGACCCTGAGAGTTGGTGATTCAGGTCACATAAAATGCTCTCTTCAGGAGGTGTTGGGATTTAATAGAGGGATTTTGGATCTCTCTCTCTCTCTCTCTCTCTCTCTCTCTCTCTCTCTCTCTTTCTCTGTGTGTGTGTGTGTGTGTGTGTGTGTGTTTTAATTAATATACACAAGTTAGTTAAATACAAAGAGAGAACAAGGGCTTAAAAAGATATGAGGCTCAATCTTTTTTTAAAAAAATTAGTTTTCAGAAATTCCTATCATGTTGTAAAATATTCACTAGATACTTTCATTCCTAGTGTTGGGGAGGAAAAATTCTATCCTTCAGGTTCTTCTGGCTGGACTAATAATCAAATTAACATGAAAGAGATTAGTAGGAGAAAAACAAATGAAAGTTTAATTAGGACATGTTTCCATAGTGTAGCAGTTAGCACGTCTGCTATACATGCAGAAGGTCCTGGGTTC
>CM053515.1:65040528-65265155 GCA_028627145.1 Eidolon dupreanum
CATATCAAAGTCCACCTATCCTTTCTTTCTAGACTGAGCAGCAGAGGTAAATCCTTCCTCAGGCAGGAAGACCATGCCAAAGTGGGCTTCCTTCATTTAGGCAAGGAGTGGATAAAGAAACATATTCCCTGGTGAACAAGCAGGCCAGAGAAAGCGTGAAAGGGGCTCTTTTCTCAGTTTGAATCAACCCTACCCAATTGTGGGTGGGACTTGGCCTCATCTGACCATCATACAAATGATTTCTCTTCTAGTCTCACAAACACACATATGTGAGCAGTTTTAAATGTTTGAGAGAATGGATTTTATATTAAAGACATCTCCATTCATGTTTATTAACAGAGAGGTTGTAGAAGCAGGGCTGGCGTTTGTTTCATTTATTTAGCACTTGTGACAAGATGGCTCTGGGCCTGGCTGGTATAAGGGCATTACTTTATTGATTAAATAATGTGATGAAAGGGAATGGTGCTTATGTGTTGAGAGATTATTGCCAGAGACACATGGCCAACAAAGTGCTGAAAGGAGAGCAGTGTGACACTTCACTGTAAGTAATTAGTAGTCAGTTGAACAGAAATGCAGTCTCCTGGGGAAAGTTCCATTTAATGCTGCAGTTTTGCATTTTTGAAAGCATGCAAAATTATACATTTTGTTTTCCAATTGAGCTCATTTTTTGGAGTCTGAAATAATAAAAAAATAAATATCTGAAACTACAGTGATATAAAACAATAGATTTGAACTGGCACAAAAGAAAACTGCCAAGTTTTATAGAAAAGGGAAATAATTCTAATATTAGGAATTGGATATAAAACAGTAAAAAAATTCAAACAATGAGTTTATTGCAGTCCTTTTTGCAATAGTCTACAATTCTCAGAAATGTTATAGGAGTCTATGTAAAGTAGATGTGTTTATTCACAAATTTATGTGAGAAAACAGGATAAGATTCACTCAAGAATGTAACTGGACATTTTTCTTTTGCCCTGTGGAATGATCTGAAGGATGAATGTGTTGCCAAGAAAGACGGTGATCTTTAAGAACCCGAGACATCAATGTATCTGTTTCGAGTGGTGGCATGAGGGTTTACCCTCTGCTTAGTGCATGTGGTTGAGTCTTGTTGGAAGGGAATGAATGGGACATTTGTGGCTTCTTTTGACAATTTTTTCTCTAGTCCAACCACTACTTCAGAATATTGCTTCTAGCTTTCTATTCTTCATTTCTTATCTTTACTTGTCTAAGTTCTTTATTTTATTTTTCTTTCTCTCAGTAGAGTAAATAGTTAAACCAAAGACATTGGAGGCTGTCTTCCTGACTTCAAGTCCTGGTTCTATAACTTACTAGCTATGCAGCCTTGGGAAAACCACTTGGCCTTTCTGTGCCTCAGTTTTCTCATTTATAACATGGTAATAATAATAGTACTTATCATGTAGAGTTGTTATAAAGATAAAATGTTTAAAATATTTAAAATGCTTAAGTCATTCTTGAAACATAACAAATGCTATCATATTTTATATGTATTTATATAACTAATAAATACTTTGGGTTGATTCCCACTGATTCAAAAATAACTATCTAAGACTTGCAAAATGATGCAATAGATTCAAAGAGCTCAATCATTTAGCTACAACCTTTCTTTTAAAATTTTTTCGTTTTCACAATATACTCTAGCACACTGCATATTCTGATCATTCGGGTCTATTCACCTTAGCCTGAATTTACTATATATTTTCCTACTTCTTTAAATTACTTAGCCAGAAGTGGCCCCATTTCTTGTTTTGTGCCACTCAAAACCTGAACATCTATGTTTTATCACTTGTATTAAGAAATTTAATACTATTTTCTGTTAAAAGTTCCCTTTGTAGACTGCTCTCCTTTAATATTTTTGCGGGAAGCTGATAAAAGCTTCCCTCCCCTAGATATCTATATCCTAATCCCCAGAAGCAGTAAATATTACTTTAAATGGCAAAGACTTTGCAGATGAGGTTAACTTAAGAATCTTGAGATGGGGAGATTATTTTGGATTATTCATGTGGACCTAAATGCAATCAAAAGTGTCATTATGAAGTGAGACAAAGGGAAATTTCACACAGACAGAAGAGGAGAAGGCAATGTGACCATAGAGGCAAAGTTTGGAGTGACGCAGTTACAAGTCAAGGAATATCAGCAGACACCAGAAGTTGGAAGAGGCAAGAACTATTTTTCCTCTAGAGTCTTTAAAGGGAATGTGGCCCTGCCTACACCTTGATTTTAGCCCTGGAAGAGTCATTTTGGCCTCCATAGCTGTAAGAGAATAAATTTATATTGTTTTAAGTCATCAAATTTGTGGTAATTTGTTACAGCAATTACAGGAAACTAAGACAATGGTATCATGGTCTAATGTGTTATTTTCAACATTTCTCTTCATTGATTTTTAAATTTACATAGAGTCAAATTTATTGTTTTCAGTGTACAGTTCTAAGAGTTTTGACAAACATGTGGACTCAAGTAATCAACATAATCAATATATAGAACAGTTGAGAAAGAAGAACAAAGAAGAACTTTCTGATTCCAAACTATATTATGAAGCTATAATAATTAGAACAGTATGGTACTAGCATAAACACAAAAATATGGATCACTGCAAGAGAATAGACAGCCCAGAAATAAACCCATGCATGTATGGTCTATTAACTTGTGACAAAGGATCCAAATATATACAATGGAGAAAGGATAGTCAGTTCAATAAATGGTATTGGGAAAACTGGATATCCACATGCAAAGGAATAAAACTGGACCACTCTCTTATACCATACAAAAAAAAAATCACCTCAAAATGGATTAAAAATTTGAATGTAAAACTTGAAATCATAAAACTTCTAGAAGAAAACACGGGGGTAAGCTCCTTGACATTAAAAGGTAATGTCTTGGCAATGACTTTTTAAACACCAAAAAGAAAAGGCAATAAAAGCAAAAATAAACTAGTAGGACTACAACAAAATAAAAAGCTTCTGCACATCAAAGGAAACCATTAATAAAATGAAAAGGCAACCTGTAGAATTGGAGAAAATATTTGCAAATTATTTATCTGATAAGAGGTTAGTATCCATAAAGGACTCACACAAATCAACAACAAAAAGTCAAAGAATTCAATTTTAAAAACGTGCAAAGAAACTGAACAGACATTTTCCCCCAAGGAGACACAAATAGCTAATAGGCACTTAAAAAGATGATTAACATCACTAATCACCAGGGAAACATAATTCAAAACTACAATGAGATATCACCTCATGCCTGTTAGAATGGCAGTCATAAAAAAAAAAAAAGAGATAAAGATAGAGAGAGAGAGAGGGAGAGGGAAAGGGAGAGGGAGAGGGAGAGAGCACGCTAATAAGTGTTGGTGAGCATGTGGAGAAAAGGGAACCCTTTTGCACTGTTGGGAATGTAAATTAGTGCAGCCACTATGGAAAGTAGTGCGGAGGTTACTCAATAATTAGAAATAGAACTACCATATAATTCAGCAACCCCACTTCTGGGTATATATCCAAAGGAAATAAAAATAGAATCTTGAAAAGAAATCTACACTCTCATCTTCATTGCATCATTATTCAGAATAGCCAAGATTTAGACACAACTTTCATGCCTATCCATGGATGAATAGATAAAGAAGATGTGGCATATATATGTGTATGTGTATACACACACACACACACACACACACACACACAATGTAATATTACTCAGCCATGATAAAGAAGGAAATCCTGCCATTTGTGACAAAATGATTGGGTCTTGAGGGTATTATGCTAAGTGAAATAAGCTAGAGAAAGACAAATACAGCATTGTATTACTTATATGCACAATCTAAATAAACAGTCAAACTCATAGAAACAGAGAGTAGCAAAGTGGTTGCCAGGGGCTGGGGATGAAGGAAATAGGGAGAAGTTGGTAAAAGGGTACAAACTCTCAGCTATAAGATAAATAGGATCTAAAGATCTAGTGTAAAGCATGATGACCATAGTTGAAAAAACTGTATTGTATAGTTAAAATTTGCTAGAAGATTAGAATGTAAATGTTCTCACCAAAATAAATGAATGAATGAATGAATGAATGAATGAATAAATAAGTGAGGTGACGGTTGTGTTAATTAACTAGATGAGGGGAATCCTTTCACAATATATATGTGTATCAAATCACCACGATGTATGCTTTAATTTACAATTTTATTGTAAACCTCAATAAAGTTGAAATTTAAAAAAACATAGAGCAATTCTATCACATTCAACTCTCTACTAACTATCCTGCTGCTATTTTTTTGTAGTCAAACTCTCCCCATACACTTAAACCCTGGCAACCATAGAATAGTTCATCATTATAGTTTTGTATTTTCTAGAATGTCATATAAATGGAGTTGTTCAAATATGTAGCTTTTTGAGTCTGAATTTTTCACTTCATATAATGCACTTGAAATTCATTCCATGTTGTTGCATGTATCACTAGTTTATTCCTTTTTATTTCTGAATAGTATTCCATTTTATGTATGTGCCACAATTAGTTTATCCATTCCCCAGTTCTGGAACATTTGAGATGTTTACAGTTTGGGGAATTATGAGTAAAGTTGCTATAAAGATTCATATACAGGTTTTTGTCAGAATGTTTAGGTAAATATTTAGGAGTGAAATTGCTGGAGTGTATGGAAAGTGTATGTTTAACTTCATAAAAAACTGTTAAACTGATTTCCAAAGTGGCTCTACTACTTTGCATTCTCACCAACAACACGTGAGAGTTCCGGTTATTCTACATCTTTTCTAGCACTTTGTATAATCATTTAAAAATCTTATACTTGTATAATGGTATCTCATTGTGGTTTGTATTTGCATTTCCTTTATGACTAATACTGCTATACGTATTTTTCATGTGCTTGTTTTCCATCTATGTGTCTTCCTTAATTAGGTATCTATTTAAATATTTTATGTACTGCTTTAATTGGGTTGTGTTGTTAATTTTGAGTTTTGAAAGTTTTTTATATATTCTGACATAAGACCTTTTTTGCAAATATTTTCTTTCAGTTGGTTGTTTTCCCACTCATTTCACAATATCTTCTGTGAAACAAGTTGTAATTCTGAAATCCAATTTACAATTATTATTTTTTCAGATAATAGCTTTAGTGCCATACCTAAAAACTCATTGTATACCTAACATCACCTTTTCTTCTAAAAGTTTTGTAATTAACATTTGACCTTTAAGTTTATTATCCATTTTGAGTTTTTTTTGTTTGCTTGTTTTTGTTTTTGTTTTTTGTTTTTTATATGAGGTGTGAGGTATGTTTAGGTTTGTCTATGGATACTTATTTGTTCCAGTTGTTGAAAAGACTATTCTTTCTCCACTGAATTGCCTTTGTGTACCTTTAAAAAAATAAATTGATCCTGTTTGTGTGGGTCTATATCTGGATTTTATTCTGTTTTGTGACTCTATTAGCCTATCTTGTCAATACCACACTGTCTTGATTTCAATAGCTTTACAGTGAGTCTTGAAATCAAATTGTGTTATTCCTCCACCTTTGTCCTTTTTCCAACTTGTTTTGACTATTCTAGCTCCTCTACCTTTCCATATACATTTTAGAATTAGCTTGCTGACATCCACAAAAAAGCCTGCTAGAGTTTTGACTTGCATTTCATTGACTCTATCGATTAATTTGGGAAGAGTTGACATTCTAACAATATTAGCTTTCTTCCCAATTTGTTTTTTAACCTCCACAAAATAGTGAGGGTTTTAAATTATTCTTACAGTCAATGATTGTCTAGATGTTTTTACATTTTTTCTAATTTCTTTGTCTACTATTACTTCCTGCTAACTGTTCTTTGTTTCTTTATTCAATCCACTTGCTTCTGAAGTACATTCTCTACTGTGACTGTCAATAAGAAAAACGCGTAATTCTGGGACTGGCTAATTCTTTTAGTATTTGTGTGAGATATCTTTATTTTATATCCATTCTTACATAATAAATTAGCTAGCTATAGAATTGCAGAATAAATTTTCCTTTATGTATTGAAAATATGACTTCAAATTCTTTTGCCCTATAACTGTGTTTAAAAATGTTATGAGATTGACAGGTTTTTTTGAATTTTTTTTTGTTTGATTTGTTTTTGGTGTTCTGCTTTGTCACCATGATGTGTCTAGACACAATTTTTAATTAATGATTCAGGAATTAGTATATTCATGTCTTTTATCAATTCTGAGAAATTCTTGGTCAGTATCTCTTTAGGTATTGCCTCACACTTTATATTATTCTAGAAGATTGTGTGTATGTATGTGGTGTGTATACACATGTACATGTGGTCTTAACCTCTCATATTTTCATCTTTATATGAGATTTATCTATCTGGGCAGTTCTTTCAGATCTGTTTTTTAGTTTGCTAATTATTTTGTCATTTTGTCTATTATATTCATTACTTTTTATTTTACTGTAGTTTTCATCTCTAGAGTATCATTTGGCTATTTTTAAGAATTTGATTTTTCCTTTTTCTTGATGTTTTGTTTTTAGAGATTTTTATTCCTTCATTTCTGACTTTATTCATTATTCATGCTAATTTATTTGAGACATTCTTCTGTAGCTGCATTATGTAAATTTCCTCTAGGTTCTTTTCCTGCTGTAACTAACTAATCCCTATGACTGAATTAACTAGGCTTCCTTGCCCTCTGATTTCCATTAAAGGTTGGATTCATGGGAAGCACCAGTAGGACAGTGAAAAACAAGGAAAGAAATGTCAGAGAAGAGCTTCTTAAACTTTAATAACCATACGAATTACCTAGGAGTCTTTTTGAAATGAAAATTTTGATTCACTAGGTCTGAGGTAGAGTCCATGATTCTGCAGTTCTACCAAACTCCCTGGTGACTGCTATTGGTGATCTGAGGATGGCTCTGCAAGTGGCAGAGGTTATTAGAGTATTCTTCCTTATTCTTTCCCTTCCCCGGTGAAAGCATTCTGACACTGGCTGCATCCATCCTTCTTTGACAGAGCTCTCTACTTTGGCTATACGTTGGAATTATCTACAAGGTTCCTGAAAACCTGATACCCTGGCTACATCCCAGGTTCATTAAACAGAATCTTTGGGGGTGGGACCCAAGCATCAGTGATTCTTAAAGTTCCAATGTGTAGTCAAAGTTCACAACAATGCACTTTTGACTAGATCTTTTCTTGGGTGGCCCCTCTTCCGTGGCTATAACTCTCCAAATGTGATAACCCTGTGTCCCCCACTCCTTGACCCTCAGGTCTATGAATAGTAGTGGCTTCTGGTTGTTGCTAGTTACTGAGTGTCTCAACATTCTATAAATAGCCCCTTTAGCACCTCTATAAATAGTCCCTTTAAGAAATTATTTTTAACTCCCAGCTCTTTCCTGCCAAAATTCTAGTTGATGTATCAAGATAAGAAATTTGATTTTTATTTTGTAGCTAATTGGGATTCAAGGTATCTCAAGAAGAGTGTCAAGTTCAGACTTATACATTAATTATTGCTTCCAAATGAAACTTTTCATTTTACATACTTTAAATTTCGCAGTATAGAATTTTACTGTAAGTGCCAAGCTCAAACACTTTAATATGTAACATTTCTGCTAAAAATATAACTTGAGTTAATGCTAACTTTTTGAAATTAGATAAAAAAGAGTAGTATAACATTTATTCTATTTCTGTTATTGTTCTTAGGCATGACGTATCCATAACTTTATCTGTAGATTAGATTGATTTCTTCCTCATTAGAATTTTCTTTTTTCTTATTTTTTGCTTTTCTTTAAATTGAGGTAACATTGGTTAATAACATTATATAAATTTCAGGTAAACAACATAATTCATTATCTGTATACTCTACTGTGTGCTAACCACCAAAACTCTAGTTTCCTTTTGTTACCATATATGTAACCCTTGTTACCCATTTTACCTTCCCTCTACCCACTTCTCCTCTGGTAATTACTATTTTGTTGTCTTATCTACGAGTTTGTTTGATTTTGCCTTGTTAGTTCATTTTTTTTCTTTTCCACATGAGTGACATCATACAGTTTTTATCCTTTTTCATCTGACTTATTTCACTTAACATAATACCCTCAAGATCCATCCATGTTGTCACAAATGGCAATATTTTATCTTTTTATGGATGAGTATTATTCCATTGTGTGTGTGTGTGTGTGTGTGTGTGTGTGTGTGAGACACATCTTTATTTATTCATTCATCTATGGACATTTAGGTTATTTACATATCATGGCTATTGTAAATAATGTTACAATGAACATAGAGGTACATATATCTTCTCAAACAGTGTTTTCGTACTCTTTGAACAAATACTCGGAGAAGGAATTGGTTGATCATAAGGTAGTTCTAATCTTAATGTTTTAAGCACCCTCCTTTAGTTTTCCATAGTGGCTACACCAATTTACACTCCCACCAACAGTGTACAAAGATTCTCTTTTCTCTATATCCTCTCTAACGCTTGTTATTTATTGTCTTTTTGGTAATAATCATTCTAACAGGTATGAAGTGATATCTCATTGTAATTTTGATTTGCATTTCCCTAATAATTAGCGATGTTGAATATCTTTTAATATGTCTATTTACCATCTGACTGTCTTCCTTGGAAAAATGTCTATTCAAATTATCCATCCATTTTAAAATCAGATTTTTTTTTTATGTTGAATTGTATGAATTCTTTCTACATTGGATATTAACCCCTTTTTGTAGGCATCATATGCAATTATCTCCCATTTTTTTGGTTATCTTTTTGTTTTGTTTTGATGGTGTCCTTTGCTGTGCAGAAACTTTTTAGTTTGATGTACTCCCATTTGTTATTTTTGCTTTCATTTCCTTTGTCTTTGGAATAATATTCACAAAAACACAACTCAGACCAATTTCAAGAAGCTTAGTGATTGTCTTTTTTTCTTTGTATTTTATTGTTTTAGGTCCTACATTTAGTTTTTAATCTATTTTGGGTTAATATTTGGGTGTGGTATAAGATAGTGGTCTAATTTCATTTTTTTGCACATGGCTGTCCAATTTTCTCAACACCATTTATTGAAGAGAATTTTTTTTTTCTGCATTGTATGTTCTTGGCTTCTTTTTCATGTATTGGTTGCCCATATGTTTGGATTTATTTTTGGGCTATCAGTTCTGTTCTATTGGTCTGTGTGTGTGTGTGTGTGTGTGTGTGTGTGTGTGTGTGTGTGTCTGTGTGTGTGTGTGTTTTGCCAATACTATACTCTTGATTACTATAGCTTTGTAGTATATTTTGAAATCAGGAAATGATACCTCTGACTTTGTTTTTTTTCCTCAGGATTACTTGGGCTATTCAAAAATTTTTTTGGTTCTCTATATGTTAGGATTTTTGTTCTATTTCTGTAAAAAATGCCATTGAGATTTTGATAGTGATTGTACTGAAACTATAGATAGCTTTAGGTAATATGGACATTTTAACAATGTTAATTCTTCCAGTCTATGAATATAGAATATCTTTCCATTTCTTTTTATCTTCTTCAATTTCTTTTACAATGTCTTATGGTTTTCAGTGTACAGATCTTTAACCTCATTTGATAAGTTTATTCCTAGGCACTTTATTCTTTTTGTTGTGTTATAAATGAAGTTGTTTTCTTTACTTCTCTTTCTGATAGTTTGTTGTTAGTGTATAGAAATAGAACACATTTTTGTATTTTGATTTGGTATCGTTCAACTTACTATATTTGCTTATTATTTCTAATAGGTTTCTAATCATCTGTATATAAAATCATGTCATCCACAAATAGTGACAGTTTTTCTTCTTTCTTTCCAATTCTAATGCCTTTTATTTCTTTTATTGCCTAACTGCTATGACTCTGACTTTCAATAGTATGTTGAATAAAAATGATGAGTGTGGGCATTCTTGTCTTGTTCTTGATCTTAGAGTTTTGGAAAGCTTTCAGGCTTTTATGCTGAGTATGATGTTAGCTGTGGTCTTGTCATATATGACCTTTATTATGTTGAGGTACTTTTATTCTATACTCATTTTTTAAGAGTTTTTTTTTAATCATAAATGGATGTTATATCTTGTCAAATGTAATTTTTTCTGCATCTATTGAGATATTCATATAATTTTTAACTTTATTTTGTTAATGTGATATATCACATTGATTGATTTGTGGATATTGAACCATTCTTGCATCCCTGGAATGAATCCTACTTGAGTGTGGTATATGATCTTTCTAACGTATCGTTGTATTTGATTTGCCAGTATTTTGTTGAGGATTTTTCATTTATGTTCATTAGCGATATTAGCCTCCAATTTTCTTTCTTCCTTTCCTTCCTTTTTCTTTCTTCTTTCTTTCTTCCCTCTCTCCCTCCCTCCTTCCCTCTCTCCCTCCTTGCCCCCTTTCATTCTTTCCTTCCTTCCTTCCTTCCTTCCTTCCTTCCTTCCTTCCTTCCTTCCTTCCTTCCTTCCTTCCTTCCTTCTCTCTCTCTCTCTCTCTCTCTCTCTCTCTCTCTCTCTCTCTCTCTCTTTTCTTTCATATGTGATGTTGTTGCCTGGTTTTGGTATTATGGTAATGTTAGCCTTGTAAAATGAGTTAGGAAGCATTCTTTTCTCTTCAATTTTTTTGGAAAAGTTTGAGAAGGAAAGGTATTAAATCTTCTTTGAATGTTTTGTAGAACCACCAGTGAAGCCATCTGGTCCTGTACTTTATTTGGGGGGAGGTTTATGATTACTATTTCAATTTCCTTAGTAGTGATTGGTCTATTCAGGTTTTCTAATTCTTCATGATTCAGTTTAGGAAGGTGTATGCTTTTAAGAATTTGTCTATTTCCTCTAGGTTGTTCAATTTTGTAGTCGATAGCCTTTCATAGTATCCTTTTATAATCCTTTGTATTTCTGTGGTATCTGTTATAACTTCTCTGCTTGCATTTCTGATTTTATTTATTTGAGTTTTCTCTCTTTTTCCTTAGAGAGTCTAGCTAAAGGTTTTTCAGTTTTCTTTATCTTTTCAAAGAATCAGCTAAATGTAAATGGACTATTATCATTAATTTTTTTCTATTGTCTTTTTATTCTCTATTTTATTTATTTCTGCTCTTATATTTATTATTTTCTTCCCTCTTTAGACTTTATTTGTTCATCTTTTTCTAGTTTCTGAAGGTGTAATGTTAGATTGTTTATTTAAGATTTTTTTGTTTCTCAAGATAGGCCTCTATTGCTATAAACTTTCCTCTTATTATAGCTTTTGCTGCATCTCAAAGATTTTGGTATGTTGTATTTTCATTTTTATTTATCTCTATGTATCTTTTGAATTCTTCTCTTATTTTTAATTGACCCAATAGTTGTTTAGTATCATGTTGTTTGATCTCCAAATATTTGTGATTTTTTTTCATCTTTCTTCTAGTAGTTGATTTCTAGTTTATACCACTGCGATCCAAAAAGATATGTAATATTTTAGTTTTCTTAAAAATATTGAGGCTTATTTTGTGTCTCAACACATGATTTATCCTTGAGAATGTTCCGTGTGCACTTGAGAAGAATGTATATATTCTTCTGGGATGGAAAATTCTATAAATTTCTATTAAGTCTATCTGGTCTAAAATGTCACTTAAGACTGATATTTCCTTGTTAACTTTCTGTTTGGATGATCTATCCATTGGTGTAAGTGAAATGTTAAAATCTCCTACAATTATTATTTTAATGTCTATTTCTCTCTTTAGGTCTGTTAATAATAATTGCATTATATATTTTAATGATCCTAGAATAGGGACATATATGTTAATAAATGTTATGTCTTCTTGATGGATTGTCTCTTTTATCATTTTAAAATGTCCACTTTTGTCTCTTGTTACCTTTTTTTGTTTGTTTGTTTTGAAATCTATTTTATTCTGATATAAGTATGGCTACACCTATTTTTCTTTGGATACCATTTGCTTGGAATATCATCTTCTACCCCTTCACTTTGAGCCTATTTGTCTTTGGAGCTTGGATGAGTCTCATAAAGGCAGAATATATTTGGGTCTTGTTTTTTAATCCATACATCTACTCTGTGACTTTTGATTGGTGAGTTCAGTCCACTCACGTTTAGGATGATTTTTGATATATGAGGACTTACTACTGCTATTTTTATCTTTTGTTTTCTGATTGCTCTGTATCTTAATTGTTTCTTTTCCCTTGCGTTTCTGTCTGTTATTTTAGTTTGGTGTTTTTCTATGATGTTTTTCTCCATGTCCTCTTGTTTTGTGTATATTTTGTGTCTCAGCTCTGGATTTTCATTTTGTGTTTAATATGAGGATTGTGTAAAATATCTCATAGATAAAATAGTCCATTTTCTTCTGATAGCATCTTATCTGCATGTGTCTGTACAATTTTTGTCCTTTTTCTCCTCCCCTCTTCTGATTTTGTTGTTACAAATTATCCCTTTTTATGGTTTGCATTTATTACCAAATTGCAGTAGCTGTAGTTATTTTCATGCTTTTTTCCTTTAACCCTTATGTTGTAATAAGTGTTTAACACCTTATTCTGAATTTGAGTTGTGATTTTCTTTCTCTGTCTGTTTGTCAGCTTACTCAGTTTTGTATACTTTTATCCTTTTGTTTCATGTAGAAGAACTCCTTTCAACATTTCCTGTAATGAAGGTCTTGTGGTGGTAAATACCCAAAGCTTTTGTTTGTATGGGAAAACCTTTCTTCTTCATATCTAAAGAATAACTGCTGGGTATATTATTCTTGGATGGTGATTTTTATCTTTCAACAGTTTGAATTTGTCATTTTACTATCTCCTGGCCTATAGGGTGTCTGCTGAGAAATTTACTGATAATCTGTTGGGGTTTCTTCATATGTTACTATTTATTTTTTGCTTGACTGCCTTGAGAATTCTCTCTTTATCATTAACTTTGATAGTTTTAATATAATGTGTCTTGGAGGTCCTTTTGCCTCGAGATAACTAAGTGTTAGCTTGTTGTACAGAATATCCAATTCCTTCTCTGAGTTTGGGAAGTTCCCATTAATTATTTCTTTGAATAGATTCTCTGTTCTTTTCTCCCTCTCTTCCTTTCCTGGAATACCCATTCTAGTTTGATCTTTTTCATGGAGTAAGATAGTTCTTCTAAGTAATCCTTTCTAATGGAGTCGGGTAGTTATTCTTGAGTTCTTTCATTTTCAAAAAATATTATTTCTCTCTCTTCTTCTAGCTGAATTATTTCTATATTTCTATCTTTGAGCTCACTAATTCACTCTTCCTTATGGTCTGCTCTATTGCTAATGCTTTCTACTGCATTCTTAATTTCATTTATTGAGTTATTCAAGTTTTGAATACCTGTTTGGTTCTCTTCAGTTTTAATTTATTTGGTAAAGTATTCTTTCTGTTGATTAATTTTATTCCTGAATTCATAGAGTTGCCTTTCTGAGTTTTCTTGTATCTTGCTGAGTTTCTTTATGAACACTATTTTGAATTCCCTATCATCATTCAGATCACAATCTTTTATGACTTTGAGTTTTATTTCTGGATAATTGTCATTTTGTGTGTGTTACTGTGTTATCTTGGTTGTTTATGGATCTTGAGGTGCTGTTCCTCTGACAACACATTTGAAATAGTGAACGCCTTTTAAATTTAGGTACTCCTTTGACTTTAACAGTTCAGCAGGGTGATCGTAGAAAGTCTTTCTTTTGTTTTCCAGTAGATGGTGCTATATGACAAGTTTTTGTTTTCTATTACCTGTGCTATTTGGGCCTCTGGGGTCTTAGAGGTGGGGCACTGCTGTGGTTGTGGGAGTTGCCACCTGAGTGACTGGTGTAGTGGGTGTCCCTTCTGCCTAGGTCTTGGGACACCAAGACGATAGCAGGGGTTGTAGCATGTAGAGGGGGCAAGATTTGCAAGCTCATTGCCTTGTTACTTGGTTCCCTATGGTGACAGATGCCACCTTGCTGTAGCTGAAAGTCAGTAGACACCTCTCTATTTCTGCAACTGGGCTCATCTGCAATGAGGAGAAGAGAGATAGATTCTCAGGCACTGATGCTGCTTCAGCCTCTCTTACTTTGCATCAGGCGATAATGTGGGGGCTGCATCCCAACTCCTCTACTGCTGCATTAACTGGGACTGCGAGCTCAGCCTAGGTGGCTGGCTGGGGAAGTGCAGGTACCATCCCTGTCCTTTCCTCATACTGTCTTCCCCACGTGTTCCAATAAAGTCCATCTTTAGATGTTGCCATGTGTGGATCTCTCAAAAATGCTAGTGTGATGAACTTGGTTAAGTTACTAGTTGTAGATTTAAGGGAAGATACAAAGGGCTCTTTTCACACATCCATGATGCTGATTGGATTTTCTTGAATGTGTACATTTACTTAAAAACTGACCCAAGTCACCATGCTACTGGTCTCTTGTTTTTCCTTGAAGGCATTAGCAGTTCCATCACTATGCGACCCACTTACAGTGTCATTATTTGAAATAGTGAGCTGGAGTTTATCTTTTCTTCTTAAGTACTACCTATTTTCTTGGAATTCATGTGTTTCAAGAACTCCCTGGATATTCTGATTAAATTACCATTTTAAGAGGCTCTCCAATTCAATTTCTCAATTCTCTACCAATAATCCTGCTTTTAATCCTAGCAAAGGACTTTTCCTACAAAAGACCCCTAAACTATTATTATTCCCCAGGAGAAAATTATTCTCTAATCTTCTCCTCAATTTATTCTTGTAAACATTGAGCCTCTGACATTCTATCCAGAGAGTTGTTAGCCTTTTGTCTCTTCTTTCACGTGAATGAGTTTGTGCAATCAGACTTGTGTATAATCTTGAACTCAACTCAAGTGAACAAATGATTTCCTCCCTGCTATTGCATTACAACTCTGTAGTGGAAAAAAGGTTTATAATTTGTTTTCACTACTGAGAATAGTGTAAAGGTTTGCTGCTTCTAATCCTACTTCAAGGCATTGCCTTATTTTTAAGATACTATTTTAAAAATCAAGTTGAAAAAGTGCTTTTAAAAGAAGCAAAGTTTTTTTAATCCCAGCTACAAATTTAGATGCCCTGCCTCAGCCTATTTGGGAATATTCTCTTACTCACTGTAATTTCTTCCTTTTCTTTCATAAGACTGGAGAGAAGAGAGAAGGTCAGTTAGAAGACTGGCTACAACATGATGACAAATAGTCATTTTAGCTAGCAACTTCTCTTTCAGGTGATAGAATACATTGGTTTGAAAAATAATTCAGGAAATATTTTATTAGGGTCTTCTGGAAAAAGAGACATGTGTAAGACACACTTTTGGGAACTATTTGCTTCTAAAGTATTTGCTCGCCACTATATAGATGAAGTCTGAGAGATTGAAAAATTAAAATCATCAGTGAGTACTGTGAAAGTAAATGAGCTTCTTAGGCTTTACTGGACTTTTAAATATGTGAATTATTTTTGTGGGCTAATTCAAGTGTTAATAACAGTAATAAGAGAACTGATCTGAATGTCTTTATCCTTGTAAATCAAATTCTGTATATTAGTTTAAAAATAATGGACCTTTAATTATAAACACTTCTATACTAATTATTTAGATTAAAATATTTCTAAGGATTGCATCTAGGCATTCAGTTATTGTAATAAATGTTTTTGTAAGTTTTTTTTCTATAATGTCTTCAATTATTTTTAACTTAGAAATGTTTCAGGTGCTTTAGGGTATTCTTGTAGCTATTCTTCTCTAGCAATAAATTAATTAATTAATAACAAGCTAATGGATCAGCCATTTCCCAGTTTATCTTTCATATTTTGTGGTGCAGCTCCAAATTTCCAAGAGAACAGTGAAAATACACTCACACCAATTTTTCCTGATAATGGAAGGTTGCAGTGGCAGCACATATACCAAACAATTATCCATATAAATTTATTACTTTGGATTGATGTTTGTTCTTTTAAGTATATTTTGCTAAAGACATATTAAAAGCAGTTTGTCAAGGAAATTCTAAGGAACTCTTTCAAAACAAAGGAGATTAAGAGAAATAACAACTGCATGCAAGCATGATGCATGATTTTTGGGGAGGTCATAAAAACATTATTGAAATATGTGGTAAAATCTAAATAAAATCTATGAATTAGATAATAGTACTGTATTAATGCTTTTTAATTGATAATAGTATATAGTTTTGTAAGAGGATGTCCTTTTTTATTAGGAATACACACGCAGTTTTTAGGGCTAAAGGAGGATCATATCTGTAACTTATTCTCAAATAATTCAGAAAACATGTTTGTATGCAAACACATACATTACATATATATACATGTAAGGCATAGACATATGTGTGTTTGCCTGCTTGCATGTTTGCACTTACACAACAGAGATAGATAAAACAAATGTGATAAAACGCTCACATTTGGGGGATGTGGGTGAAGTCTGTACAGGAATTCTTTGAGTCATTCTTGCAATTCTTCTGAGAGTCTGAAATTGTGTCAAAATAAAAGTTAAAAGAAAAGAATAAAAAACACTTTGAATATTTTTGACAGGGAACAGGTTGCTCAAAAGCAATAAGATAGAATGAAAAACCCAACCTAAATATATGGAACTGCAGGACCTATGAAAACTTAGCAAATATTATTTGTCTGCATACTTTCGTATGGGTGTTTTCCAAAACCAAAACTAAATTCCCACTTAAATACTATGTTAAATGAATTAGAGCCGATCCACCCAAAAAGTAGGAAGTAGTCATTTCTATAACATTCTACCTTGTAGTTGTTGGCAATGCCAACCTGCCTTTAGCGTATTAAATGGGATAGTATTTGTTTATTTTCACGAGCATTTGATACTTTTCAGAAGCTTATTTTATTAATGTACCTAGGTTTATTCTTCCTGGTAATGAAAACATTAGGTCTTGTTAATTTTAGAACAAGCAGAAAATACATAGTGGATTCTTTATTGATACATTTCATTTTTAAATTTGCTAATTTTTATAAAACACTAAATGTATTAAATAATGAGAAATGGTTCTACATCATATTTCACCAAATCTTTCCTTCAAAATGTTTTTCCTCATTGCATCAGATAATTCTTACTCAGTATATATTTTCCCACAAGACCCCACCTTCCTTGTCCACCAATCCAAGTGTTTCAGGGCGGACATCCTCATCCTTACTTCTAGGGGGTAGAATATTTCTAATTCCCTGACCAGTGACTGGTCTAGGAATCAACATGTAGTTCATTTTCAGCCAAAGGAAAATGTTGATTCACATTTAAGGAGCATTTAATTCACTCCCACGTAAAAGATCTTCTCATCACTGTGGAGTCTGAATATGACACCTGCAACCGTGCAACTATCTGAGGGCAAAGTTGGCAAGGGATTCCTGGGTGGAAAGATAGAAAGACTATGAGTCTTCAATGACAGTTATGAGCTGCTGAATCAAACAGCCCTGGATCCTGAATTGCCATTGCACTTTCCGATATTGTAGACCCTTATGACTGAGAATCAGTGTTACTTGAAGACAAATACATGCTAACCTATCACTATATATTCTGGAAGTTTCCAACAAAAATTTTTTTTTTTAATTTCATGACTTATTATTAAAAACCCAGTCAATTTATCAAACTAATCAGATGATATAGGCTTTTATATTGCATTTAAATAAACCATAAAAAAGAAGATTCCTTGAATCATAGACAAAATCTTATTCATCTTCTGAGATATATAATAATATTTTAGAAAGGAAATTTATGATAAAGAAGATGAAAAAATTCTGTCTATGCAATGGAAGTAATGGTATTTACTTACATTGTAAGGATAGTGAGAATTAAATGAACATATTTAAAGTTCATAAAACTGTGGCTGGTATATAGTGAGTTCACAATGATTGTTAATGATAATAATAATAATTATTATTCCTTCCTATGGCTTTTATTGCTAAGAAACTTACCATAACAATTTTAAATTGTTTTTATTCTAAGTAACAGACTTTTTGAGAAGCAAATTGACACTGTCAATGAATTCAACTTAATAAGAGTTTTAGAGAGAAAACATTATAACTCAATTCTTAGATGAAAACCTTGAAAACTTGAATCATAGTGATGGAACTCTCTATGTACTACCTGCAATGCACTTTTGGTCACCATACTGATACCAAGTCCAATATAGCAAAATTTAAAATTTTGAAGGGCAGCATGGTGCAGTATGGCATTTACCACATTGTAGGCCATGCTTTAATAGTATATTGTGAGACCAATTTAGTGAGATTACAACGAGAATTTTAAAGAATTAAACTATAAATAAAATAGAATGAGTAAAATCATAGTAAATTTCATGCATAAAGGTAAGTATTGTTTTATAAAACTTTGGTTCGGTAATGTATACATGTAAAGAGTTACATTATAAAATGTATTTCTCACTGTGAGTTTTGGTCATTGGTAGAAAAACATGGGCTCCATAACAAGACAGACTTGGCTTCAGATATTTAACTCATTGGCTTGTTAACAGAGAAAAGAGCATGAAACTGTATGACAATATGCATTCAAAACAGTGTCCTGTCTTTCTTGTCTCTGTCTACAGGCTCCCTCACTCTCTTCTTCACGTGGACTTGAAATTATGAAATGTAAAGAAGCACTGACATTAGCAAAGAAAGGGTCTTTGAACAAACAGATATAACTCTTTTATGTATTATATGTTCATCCAAGCTTGAAACATTAGGAGCACATTGAGTAAGATCTGGGTCCTGAAGCAAGGAAAATCAATTTTATTTAAAATACAACAAATAGTATCTCCCATGCTTCTCATAGCAAAGAAATTACTCTTGCCTCATTCTTAATATAACAGGTATTTGGGTAGAACTATTGATTATTTTCACTTTGGTTACCTCAGCAGAATGCCACATCATCCATTAAAAATGGGAGTGTGAGGACATCAGGCCACCCTGGCATGCTGAGCATCTGGGCTGACTGAGTGCTCAGATGCCACCCGGACACATGTGCTGAGTCCACTCGGAAGCACAGCCTTCTTCTCTCAGAGGTGAAGGAGGAAGAATGAGAAGATATATATATCATCACATGGTGACCGTTGTTTATTCCAGAGAGAGCCCATATAACCATAAGAATGGATCATTTATTTTTTCTCCAAGTCCAATCTTTTTATCTGATGTTACTCTCCTTAACTCCTTACTTACTGTGTGGAATGCTCCTGTGACTCCCAGGGAGAAGAAACGAAACATATTTGGTTTCACTGACACAATATTGAGAGGAAAAAAAAGAGATTGAATCTCCTGCCTTGCTCTCCCTCCTGCCCTCCCGTCCCTTCTTCCTCCACCCACCTTTCCTCTCTCCCCCTCCTTCCTTTCTTTTCCTCTTCCTCTTTCTCCTTCTCCTCTTTTCTTTTCTTCTTCTTTAATAAAACATTTATTTTTGTGCCAGAACTTAGTAAAACTGCTGAGTTAGTCAAGGCAGTAAATCGAACTGGTACTTTTTACCTCTAGAAAATTCGAAAGCATCCTTCTGCCACGAGCTGGCACCCATGGAGGGATCAAGTGCTCCTGTTGACGAGAAGGCAGGAAAGTACATTATCACTTCAGGGCTGTCATTACCAGAGGGTTTCACTGTGAACTATAGCATTAAGGGAAAGCTGGCAGGAGGGAAAAGGGTGGGGGATCAGAGGGGAGGGAAAGAGGGAAATGAAAAGCAAGATTTTTTTTTCTAATTTGTTTGAGCAGCTGACCAGAATGGTGGTGCTATTAATAGAAGAATTCAACTCGAATGCAAAACATAATACTGCTTTCATTTAAAAGGTTATTAAGATAGCCACCTTCCTACATATTTGAGAAAATGGAAGCTCAGCTATACCTGATAGCTTCAGCTAATTAATTCATGTGCATCTTAAACCTGTCAAGACAACATGTCCTATCTAGTTATAAACTTAAAGAATATAGTTTGTACCAGTGAAATACCAAAGAGATCAGATCATTTTATTTTTCCTTTCTGTTTGTATAAGAAACTAATTTTAAGGTATTTGTTCCTCCTTGATATAAACTTTTAAATTTACTTTAAATAAATCATCTAATATCTTAAATTATAACAATAAAATGACCGAAGACATGAGAGGGCTTTAGACTCTTTAATTTAGTTCATAATGAATTTGCCATATGCTATATCTAAGTAGTGTTTTCACCATTTTATAACAGGGGAATTTTGCTTAGGCAAAGAAGAAAAGATTGGAACCTTGGGTTTTGCTTTCTTCATTCCTTTATACCCAGGTTACCAACCACAGACACCAAGCTCTTAACTGAGAGTAGTTATAATCATTTTTATCTGTTTCTTTGAAGTCTGTTTTCTGTCTGGATTCTGTTGTGCAGCATATTGGATAAGCAGATCCTTAATGAGTTCAGAGTCAGCTAGTTAGTTCCTGGATGTGTAGCAGGCCCTTGTTAATCCAGTTATGTGTAGCGGGTTACTCATTTTCCTATTTTCTACTCTCTGCCATTCTTACTCTAAGGTTTCTAATTTTATTGCAGAATGATTCATCTTTGAGCAACAGGGAAATCATTGTTATTATTATTTTTAAAAGTAACAGTGGTAAGAGTAATTCTAAGCCAAGTGTTATAGAAAAGATAAACAGTATGTAATGGCTCTTCTACCACTCTCTACAGGATCATCTGTTTTCCCAACAACAACAACAAAAAAATCTAGTGCTTCCCCAAGTTATTTTTTAAAGGACGTAAGCAGTCATTCAGATAATCAGACTTCATTGCCGTGAAATTTCATCAAAGTGTACTCAATCCTTGAACTCATATCTGGGTCCATTTTGCCAATCAGATAAAACTTCTTAGGCTTTTTCCTAGAGGCATGAGGGTTAACTTGATCTTATTGCACTGCGAAAGATTTTGTGCTACAAACCATTTTTCATAAAAGCTATTTGTTGTGTTAGGAGGACTCCAGACAGGCTCCTTGTTAAAATAGATTCAGAGGGTAGAACGACTTGCTCTGCTTTGTCACTTTAGATGAAATGAAAATTCTTAGAAATTCTTATAAGTAATTGCAGAAGTAACGAAGAGGTTAAAAAAAACAATACAGGGGGAATTAGCATCTTAATAAATACAAATGTCGTTTCTCATGAACAGACCAACAATTATTTTTAAAAAAAGAAAAAAGAAAAATGTTTGCCCAGGAAGAACTGAATTCGTTTATCTTGATTGTCACTTGCTTCTTTTCTTTTTTGGGGCAGAGGGGTTGAAGCCAACTGACTCTTTCCGTTTTTTCCTTCGTAAAGGTCAGCCACCCAACGCATGCTCACTCACAACCACAGCAGTACAAACAGCCTTTGCATCAGAAAAGCACTAGGTGGTGCCCATTTTCTTTGCCGACAAAAGAGCTAGATTTCCCCAAGGGAGTCACTCCAGGGAAGTTCATCAGCTCAGAGCCCCATACAGTGCGATCCCCTCCTCTAACAGATGACCAGGAGCATGGTGTCACGTTCTGTTATTTCCCTAAAGCATCCTGGGGCTTGCCTGGTTTAGGAGAGAGCTTGGGTTTGGGCCACAGTGTTTTTAAATGTGAAGGTGGGAGTAGAGGGGTGATGGTGGCAAAAAGCTTTAAATATTCTCTTAGAAAAATCAAAGATAAGAGAAATAAAGGCTGCAACCCTGCCATCTGTGTCTCTAAAAAGTGATAGTCTCATATCTTTGCCAAGGCTTTCCTTTTGCCAGATCATACGGACAATGCAGCCCAAGTGCTAGTTTAATTTTTCTTATTTTTACCCATAATCGAGCTATAAAAACAATAAAAGAAAATAAAGTTTCATTTTAAATTTCAGTTTGCTTCCCGATGAAAATAATTCTTTGTCAAAGAAGTATAGTTAAATTGAAGAATTTGCATGCCCGTGTCCACCCCCTTACCTACTGTTTGGAGAGGTAGCTCTATGCCACTTGATTTATTTCTTAAAAAAAAAAAAAATCTTATTAGGCACACTTAACAGATTGTTGCTTTGTGTGCAAGGAGAGCAAATAACTAGCTAAGAAGATGTTTTCTTCAGGGGAATTTTATCCAGGCAATATGCCCATCAGATTTGTTTTAGAATTTAGAAGCTTTCATAAAGTTTTTGTTCTTATAAAGAATTTAGTAGCTACAATTGGGCATGATCATACTGTTACCACAAAATGAAAAGAAGAAAATAATATATTGATTTTTTTCTAGTTAAGATATGTAAAATGATTGACTATCTTTGACTTCTTCTCTGAAATTTGGCTGAATGGGGTCAATTTGTTTAAATATATTTATTTTGTTCTAAAGAAGGCAAGAAAATAGTTTTTGAATGTCAAAAAGTAGACTTGTACTAAAACCTGAATCCTGTTTCCCATTCGGTGAACCATACTCTAAAACATAGGGAAAATGAAACCGTTAGTAGTTTTAAAAAGTTGAACTAAGGAAAAGGCTTTATTATGAACTACAAGAATTATTTCTGTGCTCTAGCTGCCCTGTCATATGTCATGACATGTGGCAGGTTGACTGCTCATTAATTCTATTTATATCAGTATGATAATCCACCCCACTGAGTACACATGTGTTAAAATATTCATAAATTATGTTTATTGCGGACAAATATACATTAAATGCCAAAAGAAGACCATTATTTAAAGACAAAACTAGTCAAAATCAAACAAGCATTGCCTTTTTACTGTCAGTCCACTACATTATGTTTTATCAAATTCACATTAATTGCCTCCGCTTTCAGTGCCTCATAGGAAATGTTTATTTTTTATTTTTAAGCTGTGCAAAATAAATAGATTTCAATGAAAGGAATAGACTTGGAAAACAAAAGATGTTTTGTTATTTCAGACAAATAATAACATCAACTGGAATAAACCATCTAAACAGAAATGCACTTCTGGCTTCACAATTATTAAAACTATGTCATTTGAATCCTAATACGGACTTGAATTTGAGGATACTTCATGACATTGAAGACCAAATTTAATAAATCATATAATTTCTTGATAAAAGCCTGCAAATAACAATTTTAAGTTTCTTCATATTTTGAAATCAAATATATAAAGGATGGTTAAGAAAATCTAGAACATTGAGAATTGAAACTAATAATTAAAATGTACTGCAACACACTTCGTTTTAGAACTTATTACTTCCAAATGAAACCACCCTGAGCTACTCTATTTTGAGTGATTTCAGGAAGTTGAAAAAGTTGAGGTGATTATTCTTTTTACAAGCTGCCTCTGCCGTTACAGACCACAGTTGAAAAGTTTGAATTCCTTGTCAAAATCCAAAGTGGTTTTAGTTAAAATGTATTGCCTAGCTTATCCAATTCATCATATTCTGAATTAATGCCATGAAAACATCTAGGATTATTAATTATTAAGACCACACTTCAGGTATAACTAAAATAACGGTCCTTTAAAAAAGTGAACTGTGTGCTGGCCTAATAGTCTGTTTGCAATACTCTCTAGGAAACTGTTATAAATTTTCAAAAGTTTAGTTATACTTAAAGGGACACTTCTTTTTTAGAGAGAATGACAAATGATGAGTAAAGCAAAATGGGAAATCCCGATTTTATTTCATCGTTATTGTATGCTTTTTAAAAAGGGACCAGGAAAGGACACAAAGGTAAAAATTAAACATTTTTCTTATATTGTTAATACTTTACTAAAAGAGTGAAGCCATCACCCTCGGATTGCAAGTTAACTTCAGATAAGATTTTTGTCATTTAAAAAAAATTATTTCAGCTTTATTAAGGTATAATTGACAAATAAAATTGTAAGATTTTTAAAGTGTACCTTGTGATGATTTGATATACGTATTCATTGTGAAAGGATTCCTCCCATTTAGTTAATTAACACATCCATCACCTCAAATTTTATCTTTTTTGTGTGTGTGTGAGAACATTTAGTGCTACTCTCTTAGCAAATTTCAGCTATACATTACAGTGTTATCAACTATAGTCACCATGTTTTACATTAAATTCTCAGGCTTTATTCACCTTATAGCTGAAAATTTCTACCCTTTTACAAACAGCCTCTCCATATTTCTCCTATTCCCCAACTCCTGACAACCAAGTTTCTACACTCTCTTTCTATGAGTTTGACTTTTTTTTTTTTAGATTTCACATAAAGATAAGATTTTACAATATAGCAATACCTCATAGAATGTTTTACTTTCCACTTTCACTTGGAAGAAAAATTTTTTTACTTATACATCATTTAAAGGAACTTATGGGTATGGGAATCCATCCTAAGGAAATATTCACAATGTGGAAAAAGAAATATGTATAAAAATTATCTTTGTAATGCTATTTACAGTAGTACACATTAGAAAGTGTTTTAATATCTAACAATGGAAGCATAGTTAGAAAAATGGTAACATTTACTTGATGAAATATTATGCAGTCAATAAAAATATGGGCACATAGAAGTATGGGAAATGTATAATAAAATATTAAGTGAAAAAAGTCAGGATATAAGACAGGTATAGCATGATTATAATAATTTTAATACATGCAAATAATGAAACACTATATGGTTTCACTTATATGCAGAATCTAAGGAATAAAAAGAACAAACTAATAAAAAACAGACTCACAAATATAGTGGACAATTTGGTGACGGACAGAGGGGAGGCAGGTTTGAGGGGCTGAGAGAATGGGGTGAAGGGCTAAAGAAGTACAATTTAGTAGCTGATGGATGGTCACAGGGATGGGGAACACGGCATAGGGAATGCAGTTAGCAGTAATATGTTGGCTAGGTAGAGAGGGGAGGGAGGGTGCAATTGGGGGGAATCGTTTTATGAACTGTATAGATATCTAACCAATGTACTATATACTTGAAAATAAATTAAAAAAGTAAAAGAGGGTGCACAAACATGCTAATCATTAAGGAGTGTAACTGATTTTTTTTTTTTTGCCTCTTTCAAACTTTTGTTATGCTGTCATTCTAAGATAATTTAAAATGCATTTTAAAATTTCTAAGAAATCATTTGGAAGAAATCAGTAGTCAATTTACATTGTTTTTCTAGATGTCATAAATAATCACCACAGATTTTTGAGGAGAAAAATTATGCAGCTCCTGCTTCCAAATATACAGACTTTGAAACCAGTATCTTAATGTGTAGCTTTAGTAGTCATACCTAATTTGCTTTTTGCTGAATCACAGAGCACATATATTTTATTAGATAAGAATTCCCTTCTTTATTTCCCCCCCTACTTATTATATTCAACTCCAAACCACAACATTTTCATCAATCATTTCTCAAAAACCCTGAGCAGCCATTTCAGAAAACAAAACAAAACAAAACAAAAATATATATCAAAACCCCACAAAACCCTCTCATTAAGTTCTCTGCAAAGTTTGAGATGTACTTTTATGTGAATCTTGGCCTCTGTACAGCACTGCTGCACAATCATTTTCATCTGAGATTTGAACATATTGGAAGAACTAGAGCCTTCCTTTCTTTTATCCTGTCATTTCCCCCCCTGGAAGTGACGGGCATATGGCAGGCACCCTCCCTAGATTCTCAAACAACAGGAGGGACCTGATTTCAATTCCTACATCCTGTCATCAGTGACTCTCGGGATATTTTGTTCTTGCAAGGCTAAAGATGTGATTCGAATTTGCCATACGGACAGAGCTTAATGCGATGCCATTTTTACCACTGGAGCCTTCAATCAGTTAATTAAACATGATATAAATCACCGCATGTATTTGTAAAGTAAGATTAATATGGCAAAGTCAAAGTAAATGAGGAATTCTCCCCATCCTAGGAGTGTGAATCACCGATAGGAAGATTACACTTTGGAAACTCAATACTTTTGAGCAGGCTTTGTTGGTTTAATCCCTCAGACTGCTTTGTGCAACATGAAACCTGGAGCTGTCATCTTTAGCCAAAATTTCAGGCATAACTTCCTCAGCTTTCACTCCATTATTGAAATCAGCATTCACAATACTTAACAAAGATGAACCTTTCAGTGGACCACAGGGCTGCCTTTTACCACCTGGACACCAGAAACACGTTTAATAAATATTTCATTTTGTTTTAACAGGAAGACTTTCCCCAGTTTCCCATTTCGTTTTCCTTCCTGGGGAGCTAAGGACTACCGCCAAGCTGCACATTCCATCACTGTGGTCAGTTGGGTTTATAGCCTTAATAAAAGGATTTTCCCCTTTCACGTGCTAGGGAGCCTTGTTAAACCAGAGCAATTATAGAAACACAAGATAGGTGCTCAGCAAAGATCAAAGCTCACCTAAAGACAGCTCTGTAGGAATTTGGAGCTCTCTTTGAAAAGCGCTCAGTTTACAAAGTATAGAGGTATTAAGCCTCAGGAATTAAAAAAAAAAAAAAAAAGCCTAGTTTCAAATAATGTTAAAAGTCTGACAGTAGTTAATATGGGATCTGCTTCAGCCACTCTTTGTGTATTATTTCTAATATCTATTCACAGCGTATCTATAATAGCTCCAAAGGAACCATTATGCTCTGAAGACATACGCATATGATGGATCCTTAATACCAAATACATTACCTACTCAGTAGGTACATTTTAACCTCAATATCCTAGCTCAGGGGGAAGGGTGAGAAAATGGCCTGTAAATTTCTTTAGGAGGAAAAAGAAATGCAGCAGCATGTCTGGATCTTACACTTTGTGGCTCACTCAGCAGGATCCCTAGAGGCTTCACTAGGTGACAACAGCACCTGCCCTTTGGGGCCAGCCCACAACTCACCTAAATGTAACTGTGTGTCAACGTGCCTAGTATTGGGCATTGTAATGTTTACCCTGCCTTTCTAGATTGTATCATTCTTCCTGAAAATACACACACACACACACACACACACACACACACACACACACACACACACAGTGCTTGTAGATTCTATTTGAGAATAATATTGATAAACTCATAAACTCAGTGGTTTAAGCACAACCTTGTGGCTGCGGGAGATTTCAGGTGACAAAGGGTTTGAGGATGCCTTCCTTGATTCGGCTGTTTGCAAGCCAAATAACTTCTTTTGTGTGCATCTTAATAACAAGGGAGCAGAGTAAAAGGGCTCAGGCCAGGATCCATGCTTCAGTTTAGGAAAATGACTTATTTAAAAGGCATCTATCACCAAGAGCATTTTGATATTGACTTGAAAAACACCATTTGAGTTTGGTTTTTGGTGTCTGGTGGTCTTAGCTTTGAAAAATGGAGAGATAAAAGCAAACCCCTTATTTTATATCGGCATATCCATTTTTAAGAAAACATTTAATGATGATAAAAATTAGAGCTGATATTTATTGACTACTTGTTATGTGCCAGGTTCTATGTCAAGGGGGTTACATATCTTACTTAATCTTCATGACAACGCTATGAGATAGGTTCTATTATTATATTTATTTTATAGACAAGGAAACTGTGGCACAGAGTGGCTGTGTAGTTTGCCAAAGATCACACAGCAAATAAGAGGTGAGGTTTTGATTCTTAATCTAGGTTACATGACTCTAGAAGCCAAGTTTTTACAGCCTGTGACTATCTGATCTGAAGTTTATTTTGTGCTGTGACCCAAAGTTTCTATTTTATAATTCCTTTTTATTTAGCAGTAACTTTTAGGAGCTGAAACTAAAGTTAATAGTTTTTTTTTTTCTGATTAATTTTTACTTTCTTTTAACTTTGGTGTTAAAGGAATAATGCACTTTTAACTTTTGTGTTTCTCATAATTTATTTTAGGAAATGCCATACATCTAAAGTGAATCAAGAGAGTTTTATGATAGTAAGCAGCTCTTTTTTATGGCATTAGAATCACCATTTCATAATTCACCCAAGAAAATGTCAATTTTAAGAGTATAACCACTCAATGATCTTGTTCGCCTTTCCTCTAAATAAAACTTTTCCCCTGACTAGCTCAAGATTCTGATATTTTATTTAATAGTGAAGGAGATTATTCCAGATTCAGAAGTATTATATTGCGATGTCAGTCAGGCCTGAATTCAAATCTTAGATTCACCAATATTGGTTCTGTAATCTTGGGTAACTAGTTAAATTCTCTTAGGGTCATCAAGTTATCATTTGCAAATGAGAAAAGTAATGCCAATCATATATTTTTACTATGAGAACTAAAATGATATATATATAATAAAAATATATTTTATTATTTATATAAAATAAAATTATATGTATAATTTTATACACACACACACACACACACACACACATATAACCTACCAGAGTTCTGACCCATGGTGGTACAATACATAGTACTTTCCTCTCTCCTCTCCTTGATTGTATTGGTAATAGATCTAGTTGGAAAGTTTCTGTTTTCCTTTAGAAAGGCTTGGAAGTTCTGCTTTCATAGTCTGACACTTTATTGGAAATAATTCTGAGCCCCTGATCAAGCTTGAGCGTTTGTGTCATTAGGAAGCCCTTTGAACACCCCTGCCAGGCATGAAGCTCTGAACACAGGGGAACTCATTCTTCTTGTATTGAGTGTGATTGATTTGCGTGATTGTAGGATATCAAGGGGGCCACTGAAATAGGAAGAAAACATACAATTTCACTTTTTAGATTATGAACATTGTGGATTTTAAGAATTTTCTAGCTATTATTTATAGATCATCAGATTTCATTTGAATAAATACCTAACCTGCAGCTCTGCAACAATATGCTATCTTGCCCTTTAAAACCTGTCACCCACTGCTCCAAGACAGGTCACTTCCTCCTGAAGCTATAGAGACCTGGCCCACATGCTCCAATAGTCTCTCACTTCTTGCTAGTATATAATAAACATTAATAATTATTCAATCAATCAATCTGCCAGCTTGCATTAGCAACAAATTTCTTTCATGGTATAAAAAACATGGTCAACATTTTATTGAAATTCAAGACTTTTTGAGGAGTCATTTTAATCTTTGATCTGAGTATTTGTCTATAGAAACATATATGCATACCAATATCCTCTTAAAAAGGACTATAGAGTCAAAAATGTTAATCTGCCTCATGATATCTCCCCTATCTTTGCTTTCTTCACTTTTTATAGTATTTCTTTGTCTACGTGTACAACTCTTATTGTCTTTAGGAGCATTCAACATGCAACATGAATGTAAGATCACTTCTCTTTAAAAATATCATTTTCGTGAACTATGAAAAGTTAGCTGTCACTGAGTAAAGCATCAGAGATGCATTCTTTCATTGCTTCTTACTCAAAGGTCTACCTACTCTACCAGAGTCTGCATGCATAGAAATACCCTGGTATTTAGTAAGAATATTTGCTTTCCTTCTGGAGTTGCCAGATTTAACAAATAAAAATACATGGCACCCAATTAAATTAGAGTTCCAGAAAAACCAATGAAAAATTTTAGTATAACTGTGTCTTATGCAATATTTGAGATATACTTATGGTAACATGTTCAATTTAATTGGACTTCCTGTATTTTTAACTGGCAACTCTATTTCTTCCACCTCTTTAGTGAATAAAATAACACTCAGTGCTGCTTCTGTTAACTCTTATGGGATTCAATAACTTGCCATTGCTGGTGGTGGGAGGGGGGCTCTACTTTTGCTGAAACACTGGGAGGACTTTGAACCACAGGTTAAAGACTAAATCGGAAGAGATGGTTTTGGTAGACTGGAATGGCTGAGAATATCAAAGAGCTATCAAGCTCAGATTGTAATTAAATTTTCTGATTTGCTTTACTAATTTCTCTTAATGCCAAAAATGAAAGTGACTCACTTAAAATAGTATAAAGAGGCAAACTGCCTCTTTAGATTCATTATTCATTGTTCATTCTTTCTTTCATTCATTCATTCAACAGATATTTATTAAAGGCCTACTATGTGTCAGCAACTGCATGGAAGTTATAACATTTTTATATTTATGTTATACTTATTTTCAGGGTCAAGGATTGTGTCTACCTAGATTTTAATGATGATTGATTGTTTTGAATAGCAATGGCCGTAGGTGCCTAAGTCATGCTTCATGCCTTCTAACTAAACGTCAATGATAGATATCATCTGTACTCATGATAACTAATGATGTATTCTTTATTAGAGATCTTTTGGTTTCACCTTTAAAAAGTAGCATATACTTAAAAGATTATGTTATTACAATGCCAATATTTTTATATAGCTACATCTTTGAAAAGAAACTGTTTCCCCAGAGCACCAAGTTAAATTATGATTCATTCTATATTTTTAGAAACCAGGTCAAAATATTATTCGGGTATATTGCTTCATCTGTTAGACATCAAAATGACTCTTATCAATTGTCTTTCTTAATTTTTAAGTCATTTTGACCCATTTTGAGGTTGCGGGGAATCTTACATGTGTTTGATTGGATTTAGTCAAATAGACTGTGCAGCTTTTACTATGCCTTATAATTTTTTTCATTACAATAAAAAACCTTTTAAATCACCGCTACTTAGAATTATATTGAAAATACTTGTGCTACTTTTATATACAGTGAGTTTAATGCCAGGATGTGAAGGCAAATTGATTGTAGGCAATTCTGTGCTTGAGCACCCCAGAGTAAAAAGAATTACACTAGTAACCCTGGGGACCTCCTGCTCTCAGAAAGGCTGTCTGTGCACTCAGCCACTGGCAGGTGAAAAAAGAAGGGGTGGCTTAATTCTGATCTGAAATTGTATAAACACATTTTAATTCAGAGAAATAATTATTGGAGGGGAAAAACAATACCTCAAGAGACATTTATGTTTAATGTTTTTAATTTAGTAAAATGAGCTTCAAGGAAAGTATGTCATCTTTTCAATAAGCTCATGAACATCTTCTAACAGTGACTTAAATGCAGACAACTTGCCATCTGGAGGGTGTGTTGGTTGTGGAGGGGCTTGGCTGGATCAGCAGATAAAACCCTCATGGACTTTTTACCTCTGACACCCTGGTCAAAGTGAGAAGTACATGGGGCTTTTAACCAGAGTCTCTAATGACACATACCTCAATCAGCTTGAGGAGCAGCTGACGTGTTTTAGGAGTGACCTTAGAGTGTCATGCAAGCATTAGAGAGAATGAATTAATATTTTGGGAGGGGCCCTTGGTCTAGATTATGATCCCTGAAGAGTCACTCTTGATTCTTCTTTCCTGGATCTTCAAGGTGAAATGTCTTTTCAGTGAAAGCAAAAACCAGATGTATCAGGTTTGGCTTTAGCAGACAGACTAGCTGCATATATATGTTCACTTTCCTTCTCAAGCTTAGCTGGAGCAAATATTGAAGAAGGGGGCAAAGGTGGGAAATTGAGAGAATATGTGTGTTGACAGGGGCCATTAATACCTGGGGGGGAGGGGCAGGGAGCAAAAGGGAAAATCTATACAGACTAGTGGGCCTGGAGACAATATGGTTGTAAATGAAAGTCAGGCCTCTCATGTACAAGCACATTTCTATCACAGACATGGCCTTGAACAATTTCTAGAGAGAATCTCATAACACAGTGGATACAACCACTCACTGGAACCAGGGCCTCTTACCACCAGTTCTCTTGAAGGGAATACCTCATCCAAGACCTTTCCTCTGGGTTCTTGTGCTTGCCTGGGCACAGCTTCACCATGTATGACATTTGCATCCAGTTACAATGACTGACTCTGTTTCTAGAGGCAGAACCTGCAACGGGATATAAGAGTGTAGACCCCAGGACTTGCTGCCTACCTCCTAATCCCAGCTCTGTCATTAATTAGCTATGCAATTTTAGACAAATTGTATAACCTCTTTGTGCCTCTGCTTTTTCATCTGTAAGATGGGAAGGATTGAATTAATCCATATAAAGTCCTTGGTTATTGCCATCATAGTCATTGTCCCTTGTAGGCTATGAGACTTGCATGCTGAGGCTGCATGTTATTCTTGCAGCCATATGTACTTAGAAAATAAAAGTGTATGAGCATGGATAGGCAATGAGAGTATTTGCCATGTGTTCTTTAGAATAACTGCTCCTGACCAACAACAAAGGTACTGAATCATTTAAGTCTTTGTGATAGAGTGTCATGTGTAAATATTGTTCAAAAGTGAATTTTCAGGGACCATCTGGCCCAATGCTTTCTTTTTATAGATAACTATACCCCAGAGAAGTGGATTTTGGAGCCAGGTTTTGGCAGTGCCTGGACTAACTTCTGTGTTCCTTGTCATCTAGTGCAGTGTCCATTGCCTGACAGCATGCTAGACTTTGTTACAAAACAGATTCAATCCAATCATTAGTAGGAGGTCCTTCTTACAATTTTCTTTCTGAAAAAAATCCCTTTTTAAGGTTCCTAAACTACAGTCCAGCATTCTGAAAACTGTCTGCCAAATGATGGGGTTCATTGCCAACACCCAGTCCCCTCTAAAAGGTAATGCCAATCATTATACCACTGGTTAGATACGACAGGCCATGCCAGCCTTTCTGAAAGAGGATTGTTAAAATGTTCTACTTATGGGCTTAACTTCACATTTTTATCATCCATCATTCTCAACATCAATTCTATTCTTATACCTGTCAATGATAGTAATTTTGCCACAAACACTCCTTGTGAATTCCTTCTGTGATATCTTTGCTCATGTTGTATCTCTTTATCTGAAATGGGCTTTGTGCTCTGACCCATCTTACAAGGTCCTGCTCAGTTTTAGCTCTCCCATAGAGCCTTTAGTAAATATCCCAGCTCCTACCTAGTTAGTCAAATCAGGTAAAGGTTAATGCCATACTCTGTTTTGATAAACTAGAACCAGTAAATAACTATGATATCTCACGGTCCTTT
Source organism: Eidolon dupreanum (assembly GCA_028627145.1). Lineage (NCBI taxonomy): Eukaryota > Metazoa > Chordata > Mammalia > Chiroptera > Pteropodidae > Eidolon > Eidolon dupreanum. The sequence goes on from CM053515.1 coordinate 65,073,134, forward strand.
TATGAATATTGCTCAACCTAGACCTCTGCTCTTTTCAGCCAGAACTGAGTATGTTTCTACACGCAGTCTGACCATCTGCACTACTGACTAATGCAACTTCTTGTTGTCTGGTCTTCCTGAGAATGCATTATATAGATTGCAGTTCATTTAGAATGCAGCTGCCAGGGTCATGACTCACACAGAGATTAATCATTACGCCTGGGTTAGCTTCATTACTTTGACTACCCATTACATCTTGCCGAGATTATAAAATGTTGCTTTTAACTTACAAGGCCTACACTAGCATCCACTTACGTCCACGACACGCATTTATGCTGTTTTCTTTGGTATTATCAGGTCACTGGAAATTGCTAGTATTTCCCATAAGCTTTGACTTCAAAAATTAAGTCATGTTGAAGCTTTCCAACATTAGATTGAGTAACATGTATAGAAAAGAAAGTATATCATGTGTTTTATAATAAATAGAATTAAAAAATGACAGGGCACATATAAAAAGCTCGGGTGCAAATTTCAATAATAGAACCAAGTTTTTCTTTGACTTTCTTTAAAGTAATAATATCATCACACACACACAAAGATTATCCTACAATTTTAGAGCTATTAATTAAAATATTGCCACACTGGTGCGAGCCATCTGTATTTTTCATGGCATCATTCTCTTCTCTTTATCATGTGATTCCAGCTCCATCCTGAAAAAAGGCAGGAAAAAAAATTCTAAAGATAAATGTTGTTACAAAGAGCGTACGTGGAAAAATTAAGAAAGAAGATATTTACCAACAAAAATTTCTGCATTAATTGGGTTAACAGAAATGAACAAGAACCACAAACAGAGATGGACTCTATTAACTTCCCAAAAATCTATATCAATGTGAGGTCTTCATAGGAACAAAAAAGGAAAAAAAAAGTTACTGTAATAAAATTTTTGAAGGACGATTGTGGAGGTAAGTGTTCTCTGACAATTATATTTTAAGGAAGTTAAAATTAAATCTCAAAATATATGTGACATGTATGTGCATCTGAAGGGGAAATAAAATATTAAAGATGTTGCGATAGGTTATATTTAAGAGCAACAGCTATATATTAGAGTTTCTTTTTTTTCACTATAGTTAGTTTATTTAATAATATATGTAAGTGTTTTTAGTTAGCTGCATAAAGCATTATCTTAACACTCTAAAAACATCATTACATTTAATCAAGTTGATACCATAACATTTAATTAACTATATTTATATACTATAAAATTTAACAGAAATATAAGTAGTTTCCAGTTAGTGAGTCTTTTTTTTTATATTAAGTTTATTGGGGTAACATTGGTTAATATAATTATATAATTTTCAGGTGTACATTATAATTTGACATCTATATGTTCTATTATGTGATAACCACCCGAAGTCCAGTTTCCTTCAGCTACCATATATTTGATTCCCTTTACCCACTTCACCCTCCCCCTACTCCCCTATATTTGATCCCCTTTACCTCATTTACCTCTCCCCTCCTCCCCCACCCCCTATCCTCTGGTAAGTTTCAATCTTTGTGTGAAATTTTGAATATTCTGTTTTTTTTAGTGGGAACTTAAAGTTATCTGTAGTTCTTGGTACAGGTAATGAAGTTATTCCTGATTGAGCTCACAAATTTGATGAAATCATTATAAAACATGACTGGTAAGTAAATGTAGAATTGCTAATAATAACAAAAATATAGAAAGGATTTATTCTCTGCCAGGTATTATTTAAGCACTTTAGATATAGTAACTTGTTTAGTCCTTGTTATTCCTTTATGAGGTATTTTCTTCACAGATGACCAATATGAGGCCCAGAGAGGTCAAGAAACTTGACATAACAAGGAAATGCTGGCACCAGGATTCAACGCAGCTGGTCTGGAACCTGAATTCATGTGTATAACCACTATGACATACTACTTCTTGGAATCAGTAGGGAGGCACGTTTTGATATATCAAAAATCATCAAGATCTGCATTAGCAAAATAGCAATTTTGAAAGCTAAGAAAACCAGAAAAAATTGATTTGATGATTTATAAATTAGGACCCACGGTTCACATTTACTCTATGGGGAAACAAGATCTATCTTATAATCTAGAAGAAATTTGTGACAGTAGGTGGATGATAGGTGATTTTAGAAAATGGAGAAAATGGAGGCCTTTGGAGCAAGAAGCCAGGTACATTACTTGGAGAAGATCGTCTGAAAACATTTCTACAATCTCTCAAATATACTCCTAACTCCTGGATCTAAATATTTGTATCAAAGAATAATTATTTGAACTAGAAAACAGAGAAAATTTGAGAACATTTGTTCATGTGGATAAAATAAGTCTTGACTATTTAAAGTAGCAGAACTTACGGTAGTCAACCAAGGACCAGCTACAAAAAAGAAACAAGGACATAGAAAGGAAAAAACATGAAAATTACAATCCTACCTCTGGAATTAATGTGTCCCATGAATTCAATAATATCAGAACTTCATAGTTTCTTGGGAATATAAAGAACTGAATGTACCAGTGCCTTAAAATCTACAAAAGAATCATTTAAAATTTTTTATTTTTGTTAGGAAAGTAAATACATTTATTTAGTAGTGTGAAGTATTCTCCTATGTTGTTTTTTTCTGTACCAATGGACTGTAATTTTCTTTGGCCAAAGACATTTTCTTTTTCATTTTTTCACCATTCCTTGAATAGAGCTTTTCACTCAGGAGACCTTCAATATGCACTGACACACTAAATGTAAAAACTGCACTTATGTCCAGTTTACCAGAAATGCATGAGATGCTTATTGCATAATCCAGTAGCTTGGAATGACTGAGATGTGGGTCCTGCCCTTAAGGGACTTCATCTTGTTTAGTTCCCTATAAAGCATTTACATGTCATAATCATTGGTTTGGGGCCTGCCAGTCATGCCATAGGTTTCCTCTTCAGTGTCACATTCCTGTTGGACTCAGTTTGTGTGTCTCACCCTTAGACACTAAATCCTGTGAACTGGTGAAAACTTAATTGCCCTCCATAATTTGGGGACTTGGAAAATATGATTTTGAAAACAAAACAAAACAAAACACCCCACAAGAGGACATTTAAAAATGTCCTCTTAAAAAACACAAAATAAACACCCAAATAACTACCTTAAAGATCAAATGCAATTAGCTGTATTTGAGGAATACATAAAATATTGAGAGGAAGAAGAAATGGTGGAATGTTTCATGAACAAGATAACATTTGACCTAGGCCTTAGAAATCTAAGGAATTCTCTGCTGGCAGAGTTGAGGAACATATCATTTTAAATTTAAAGAAAGGTGAGCAAAGACATGGAAGTAGGAAAGCATTTGATGTTCAAGGTATAGAATGCCATATTTTGGAAAGAATTGATTAATTTTGAGGGAATGTATTTATTCTGAATTTTAAAAATCAATATAAGAACTGATGATTTGCACAATGAGTTTAGAAGGTATGGGACACATGGTTACTAGCCATGGAGAAGCTTAAACTTGAATTATAGAGTCAAAACTAGAGTCCATAATATTTTTTAAAAGAAGCACAAGACTTATGTATTGAAAACTACAAAACATTTTTGAAAGAGATTAAAGAGGACCTAAATGAATGGGAAGACATCCATGTTCATGGATTATGACAATATTATTAAAATGCCAATAATCCTCAAATTTATCTACAGATTCAATCTCTATCAAAATCTCAGTTGGTTCTTTTGAAGAAACTGACATACTGATCTTAAATTCACATGGAAATATAAGAGACTCAGAATGGCCAAAACAATCTTGAAAAGGAACAAACTTAGAGGACTCACATTTGCAATTAAAAAACTTACTATAAAGCTTAAAATAATCAAGACTGTGTGATATTGGCATGAGAATAAACATAGATCTATAGAATATAATTTATATTTCAGAAATAAACATTTATGGTCAATTGAGTTTCTACAAAGATGATGAGACAATTTAATGGGCGAAAAACAGTCTTTTCAACAAATGATACCGGGACAGCTAGATTCACACACAAAAAATGAAGTTGGACCCCAACCTACAACCATATATAGAAATTAGTTCAAAATAAATTAAAGACCTAAATGTAACAGCTAAAAATATAAAACTTTTAGAAAAATATAGGTGTGAATGTTTATGACCCTGGATTAGGCCTTTGTTTCTTAAATTAAAAAACAAAAACACAGGCAACCAAAGAAACAAATAAATTGCACTTTTTATTTAAAATTTATTAAAAATAATTTTTTTATTAAAAAGTTTTCAAAAGACACTATTAGGAAAGTGAAAAGACAACCTGCAGAATGGGAGAAAATATTTGTAAATCATATATCTAATAAGGGTTTAGTGTGCAGAATACATAAAGAACCCGTACAGCTGAACGATAAAAAGAAAGGTAACCCAATTTAAAAGTGGGCAAAGGACTTGAATGACATTTCTCCAAAGCTGTTACGTAAATGTCCAAATAAGCATATCAAAGATGATCAACACAATTAGTCATGAGGGAAACAAAAACCAAAACCGCAATGAAATACTATTCACACCCACAACAGCTATAAACAGAAAGGTAGATATTAACACCTGTTGGCAAGTATGTAGAGAATTTAGAACCTTCATACATTGCTGATGGGAATGTAAAATGGTGCAGACTTTTTGGAAAACAGTTTGGTAGTTCCTTACAAAGTTAAACGTAGAGTTACCATATAATCCATTAATTCTACTCCTAGGTATATACCAAAAATAATTGAAACATACGTCCACACAAAATCTTGTGCACAAATGTTTGCAGCAGCATTCTTCATAATAACCCCAAAGTGGGAATAAACCGTATGTCCATCAACTGAAGAATGGATAAACAAAACGTAGTTTTCTATACAATGAAATATTAGTCAGCCATTAAAAGGAATGAAGTACTGATTCATACTATCACATGAACGAAACTGAAAACATTATACTAAGTAAAAGAAGCCAGACACAAAAGGTGACGTATTATATGATTCTGATCATATGAAATAGTGCAAATAGGTAAATCTCTTGAAGCAGAAAGCAGACCAGTGGTTTCAGAGGCTACGAGGAAGGAAGAATAGGGAGTGACTGCTAATAAGTATAGAGTATCTTTTTGGAATGATAAAAATGATCTGGAATTAGATAGTAATGATGGTTGCACAATTTTATGAATATAGTAAAAATCACTGAATTGTACACTTTAAAAAGGTGAATTGCATGATATGTGAATTATATCTTAGAAAAAAAGCAAAACAAACAAAACAGAAAAATGAAAGCCTATGAAGCAATTAGCTAACTGGATGAGGATATAACCCTATGAGAAATGGGAGTTTAGACGAGAGAAACTCCTATATTCTAAGAGGGCTAGAAAGATAGCTAAGATAGCCTTGACTGCAGTAGGGTGGTTGGAAAAAAATGGAAAAGCAGTTTGGAAGTGAAGTTGTGGTTACATTACTTGAGAGCCTTAAGAATCAATTAGAAAAATGTTATAAATGGTTGCACATAGAGAAATAGGGAATCATTGTAGGTTCAAAAGGTTGAAAGTAGAAGAAAGAAAAGCCATCAAAAAAAAAAGAGAGACAAAAATAGTAGAATTAAAAAGCAAAAGCAACAAAACCTCTTTAACTGGGACAAGGCCAATTTAAATGAGTCAAATATATCCTACAATTTTATATATATATGTGTATATACATAGTATTTGTATGTAATAATATATGGACATATGTATCTCTATATAAATTATATATATCAATTAATATTTGCCTGAATTTAGTGCATTACAACATTATTATATGGGATCACATATACATACATATAATATATGAGATTCATATAATAATGTTGTAGTGTACTAAATTCAGGTACATATTGATAATAAGCTCTTTTGTTTGATTTAGAAACATAAATTCCATTCTATCTAGTCAAGAACTATTCAAAAATTAGAAAAAATTACAGATATTGAAGCTCACGGTGAAAAAAAAGTGATTAAATAATATCCTTCAGTTTGTTGATTTTACCATAGTTAAAGGTTTGCTGTGACATTCTAGCTTGTGTTTATAGTAAACTAAATGACTCTCTTTTATTAATATGTAACTCCATGTTTTAACTATATTACCTATTGAATATCACACAGGGAAGATTTTATCTTGTTTATTAGCTGCCCTTTTGAGAGTCATCACAAATTTATTTGATGTTAGGTAGGTCTGTTGATCGAAATCTCTGATAGGGCAGAGTACTTCCAAATCCATCTCAGTTTTATGGAGTGACTAAAACCTATGCGCAGCACCAAACTTGTAACCCTGTATTTGTGACCAAGAATGCAGGACCCACACCTAATCCTCCAGTGTGCTTTTGACCTGAATGAAGCAGGTAATAACTTAAGTTTGAATTTAATGCTGTGAGTTTATAGCTATAAATGAGCTTTTTCATTTTGGCAGACTTGTCTAGTTGAGTGATTTTTAATAGGCATCAACAGTCAAACTCAACAGAGCATGTAAAACGATCTACAGAGAGGGTGTGTTTGTCTACTCAGGTATCTTATAAGGCACTTAGACACTGCCTTGATTAGTTGGCATAAGTAAAGTATGAATAAAAGGGTGTGGGTTTCCTCATCTGCCTACTATTATGTATTTACTTATCAGAGTTTTGGCATAATTTAGACATTAGAGAAGAAGTGATAAAGTGTTTGCAATAGGTACGGATTTCCCAAAGTGATTCACAGTAAAATATTTAGAGTGGAAATGCCATACTTTTAAAGTAGGTTGTGGCATATAAAATTCTCATTAACTTTCCACCCATTCTTTATTCATTGAAGGAACACTTACTAAACTCCTGTCAAAAGTAAAATACTATTTTTGGCATGTTGTAAAAGGCACAGTTCTGGTCCCAACATTTCAAGAAAAAATACATAAAAATGCAAGAAGAATTTTGTAAATCATGAAAAGATCAGACTGAAGATATAGTTGATCTTGGTGGGAATATGTATTTTTTTGCATTTTTAACATTTTCAGTACTGGAAAATTTTTGCTAATGTGTACTCATCACTCTGATAATCAAAATAACAGAACAACAGCAGGAATAACAAAACATTAAAAAGTTCTACTCTTGAGAGAGGAGATAGAAAGAGAGCAAAACCTCTGAGGAAATTTGAAGATAGACCACAGAGAGGGTTGCTAGGAAAGTGATTTATTCTGTGACAAAGGAAGTGAGGAGAGACTGTATGGGAAGAAATTTGAAGATGACCTTCACAGCAAACAAACATCAGTTGCCCGTCCCTAACCCTGCTATTGCCTTACCTCACTTTTCTGACATATCCTCTAATCAGTGATCTCCAACCTTTTTGACACCAGGGACCTTTGAGAATCTAATGCCTGATGAACTGAGGTGGAGCTGAGGTGGTGATGCTAGCTCTGGGGAGCAGCTGCAAATATAGACTGGAGTTTCATTTGCTCACCCACAGCTCACCTCCTGCTGTGCTGCCCGATTCCTAGCAGGCCACAGACAGGTACTGGTCCGTGACCCAAGGGTTGGGGACCCCTGTTCTAAATGTCTGCAATCTGCCTCTCCTTTTCTCTGGTTTGTTGATTCCAGAAGCTTCTACCATGCCTACTCTCAAAACTTTAGATGTTTTTCCTTTGTCCATTGAATGAAATTTAATCTCCTTATCCTGCCATTGAAGATCTCTGGTCATCTGACTCTAATTGTACTACCCAGTCATAACGTCCATTAACTTTCCTGCCACACAGGCCTACTCTGCATCCTCTGATGAACCTTTATTATTTCCTCTTCCAGCTTAGTTTTTGAACCTTTGTTCCTCACTTTTTTACTAAATAACTCATATACATCTGTCAAAGCTCAGTTCAATAGTTCAATTCACAATACTGCCACAAAGCGGTTCAGTTTATTACCTCTTACTTTGGTACTATTTTGTCACACATTGCACAAGTTTTTGACTTGAAATATTACTTAATATTTGTGCTACTGACTCTATTACTCTTTCTTTCTCTCTGTGTATGTGTACACATACGTATGAATGTATAGTCTCTTCAATGAGATTTGAAGTTGCTTGAGAGTGGGAGCCACATATCATATCTCAATAATTTAACGTTGCGCTTTATACATAATTGGTACTCAATAATAGTAATTGCAAAGACTTATATAGCACTTACTATGTACCAGGTGCTATATACATATATTTAATTTATTCCTCATAGCACTCCTATAAAGTAGGAATTATTATTGCTCCTATTTGACAGACAAGAAAACAAAAACTAGATTTTCACTGTCTAATAATATAGAAGCTACTAGCCATATGTAATGGTTTTGATTTAAATTAATTAAAATTTAAAAAATTAAGTTTTATTTTTCAATAACATTAGCCACATTTAAAGTGATCAATAATCTTGATTGCTAGGGACTACTGTACTGGGCAGAACAGATTATAGAACATTTCAATCGTCACAGAATATTTATTGACAAGCGGTGGCCTATATGGTTAAGTGACCTCTGCAAGGTCACATAGTGTCAGAGTCAGAAGTTCAGCCTAGTTTCATGCTACAAAAACTCTCTATGAGCACAGGTGCATTAGCAAACACACACAAACACACACTCAGACACAGATACATGCTCACTGAGGGCTGAAGGACAAAAAGACTTGAGTAAGATGGACATAAAGGCAGAATTTTCACTGCCAGATGGAGGTGCAATAAAGGGACAACTGCTTTACTCAGTCTCATGCCACCTGTTTTAGGTAGAAAAGCAAGAAGATCTAAAGAAAGGCATTCACCAGGGTACATGTAGATATTCCAGGCTGGGTACCAATGCTCACTCACCATACCCCTGAATGCGTAACTTTTGACTTATCCAGAATAGAGGTTCTTAATCTTGAGTTGAGCTTCTGGGGACTCTAAAACGTTTACTGAATTATAAAAATTCAGTATAATTGTGTCTATACACACTTGTCTTTAAATAAAATCCATAACATTTATCAGATTCTCAAAGAGATGTGTGATTCCAAAAAGTGTAAGAACCATTGACCTAGGGTAATCAATTATATCTTTAGTCTGGAACTTGAACCTAATTATTAATTTTAAAATTTAAATTATTAAAAAACTGTCACACATTTTTGATGGTTATGTAAATTGGTACCAACTTTTAAGAGACTATTATGGCAGAATCTATCAAAATTTAAGAATATGTTCTTTGAATCAGGAGTTGTCCTTATGAATATCTGTCCTACAGTGATCTCTGAGCACAAAACAATGTGTAGAATAGTCTGCTGTAGCCTTTTTTTATAAAAGAGAAAAATGGGAAATAACCTGAATGTTCATGAATAGAATGATTATTGAAGTTGGGTAAAGAATAGCAATATCTGGAATATTATGCAGCAGTTAAAATGGATGAGACAGATCTATTGTACTACATGTAAGGATCTTTAAACATATTATTCGATGAAAGGAAAATAGAAGAAAATATTAGTTTAAAAAGCTTAAAAGTTACATGTACTTGTAATTGTAAACATGTAGAAACAAGTTTGGAACACTCATCTTCAACGCTGAAGGAGCTGTGGATGATCCTGGGAGCTGGGAGATGAGCATGAAGGAACTTTTACTTTTTACTCTATTTGCTCCTGTACTGGTTGCATTTTTACAACCAAAATGCATTTATCTACTGATTATGTAGTTAAAAAAACATGCAAACAAAATTTGTTCTGGATTATAACGTAGGTCTTTAATTTACTAGTCAAATTGATCTTTCTTTTCTGTAACCTAGATTTCCCAAAGTTCTAATAATAATAAATCATATATATTTTTGATGTCAAATCACTAAGTATATGTTGTCAACCAAAGTCGTCTTCATAAAGTAGTGCTTTGACCAGGATGTATCTTTCAATGATTGTTTCTCTGTAGATCTTCAATATAGTTTCTAAACATCCCCAGTGGTGGCAATGATGATGATGATGATGATGATGATGATGATGACGGTGATGATAATATAATGATGGTGACAGTGATGATGATTTCTGACAGTGACTGAACTCTATATCATAAGTACTGTTCTAGATGCTTTACACGTAGTAACTCTGTTACTTGTCACAACCACCCTATGATGTAGGCACTGCTATTATTCTCATGTTATAAATGAGGAAATGGAAGCACAGAGAGCTTGAGCATTTGGCAAACCCGCTTGGCTTCAAAGAGGTAGATCTGGTATTTATGTGGTCTGGCATTTCAGAATCCACATGTCTCACCATGATGCTTTTCTGGCTCAAACCCACCTTTCCAGCCTTATCTTTCACTCTCCTCATCTTCCTACCTCCCATGCACATGTGACTCAGCTATGTGGTGCTATTCAGCACTTATCCCCTGTGTTTCTGAGGAACATGGACTTTGTACATTCCTAGGAAATGCAACTTGGAGATGCCTGGAACACGGTAGACCTGCAGCTTGGGTCTTTGACCAAGTCATTTCTTCTAATTTCTATATCCTTTCTAGTCTCAGATTAAATGCTCTCTCTTCCATGAAGCCTGTCTTGCTTTCCTCAACCTGAATTTCTTCCTTCTCTGTTCCCAAAGCCCCTCTTTGTTATGTCACTTACATTATATATACCACGTTCTGTCTGCTATAAGCCTTATTGCTGTTCATGTCTTTTCTTCCCACTAGATTCTAATGTCTCTGAAGGCAAGGTTCAACACTTGTTCATCCTCTATAGTGTATTGTTTTAGTAACATCTTTTTGGGTTTATTTTAATTTGCAAAATTGTCAAGAAGCATACTTAATATTTAGTTAATTAGAGTCAATTAACTTAAAAGCTTTCTGAGCAAAGTTTTATGAGTGTATATAAGAACTTCCAACTCCCATTTTAGCAAGCAAGTGTATTCAGAAGTTATCAGCAAAACTAAGAGTTTCATGTGTTACAAGTTTAAATAATAAGAAAAATAATTAATGATAGTGCTAATAATAATAGTAGTAATTAGATATTTACTTAACAAGTACAGTGTGCCTATTTCTCTTGATATTTGAACATATGTTTGAGACTGGCACTATTAAATCTCCTTTTTATAGAAAAAACTCGGGCTTGCATAAGTTGAAATGTGTCACCCAGGCTCACAGAGGTAGAGTCTGAGTCCGGACTTGAAGTCTAGTAGGCGTGATTCAGAGCCTCGGCTCCTCACTTCTCATGCTGACTTCCAACAGTGTGCAGTGAAGCACAAACAGGCAGCATTTTGTAGTGGGATTAACACTGAGCTGGATCTTGGATAGCAAGGCTTCCTGTCCTGGCTGTTCAATTAATTACGTAAATTTAGATTGTCCTTCAACATCTTGAGGTCTCATTTGCCGAATGTCGTGGGGATGCGTTGGGGAGTAAATCATTAAATATCCAAGTTCCCCTCCAGTTCTGGTCTCTGATTCCCAGGAAAAGCAAAAGCCTCTTTGATGTTTACCAAGCATTACATATGGAACGTGTCAAGAGCTGTGAAAATTTTATTTAATCTACTGTGTTTATGTTCTTCAACATAAAGGTGAAATATTTTTACATTTTCCCAATGCATTTCTCAGTAATAACATAGCCAGTAAAAATATTTTTGTTCGTGTTAGAGCAGTGCTATTATATCTTAGCCAAAGAAAAAGCACATCATTATATACTGGTGGAGGGGAAAAAAAGCCTCATTTGTTATCAAGAAGGAGCGGCAATATAGTAATTATTATACTGCCCTTTCCCTAATTTGACTTAAATTAGTGACTTTAAGTTATCAGAGGTTATGAAATATATAGTATGTGCACATAGTAGACAAAAATATTGCTTGCTAGTACCTACGTTTATGACATTAATCTATCTCTCAATGATCTAATATAAAATAAACCATTTGAAAGCAATTTCATTGAAATACTTTCAGAAATGTTGAAATGAAAATATTAATCTTTGGAAGTGTCATGTTGGATGTTTTTTTTTTTTTTTATCCCAGGAAGATGGGTTAGGGAGTGCTGAGAATAAAGAAACAGCCAAGAAGATGCAAAACCAAGAGGCAAAGATGCTAGCTGCTAATCAAGAGGGCTGTTTCCTTTGTGCCTTCCTCCTTTCCTCACTTCCTCTCTTTTTTCCTCTCTGTCTCCCTCTTTTCTTCAAGACTTCATCCCCTCTTTCTACAAATATGATGATGAACCTACACTAAACAAGATATTGTACCAGGCACAGACATGAAGCAAAGCAAGACCCTACTCCATGGAGTCAGGGCACTCGGGGTTTTCCATAGAGACTAGTCAAGTTCCTTGGATGGAGCCAGTGTGACGATAAGGTGACGTGTCATATTTAGGCTACTCATGGTACTCACTTCAGGCCAGTGCCTATTCAACAGGTCCTTTTTATTTTAATTTTTTCTCTCATTTAAAACATTTTCAATTAGAGCCAACATTCAATATTATTTTATATTAGTTTCAGATGTACAGCATAGTGGTTAGACATTTATATAATTTATGAAGTGACCTCCTCCACCCAATTAGTCTAGTACCCACCTGGCACTATACATAGTTATTACAATATTATTGACTACATTTATTATGGTGTACTTTACATTCCCATGACTATTTTATAACTACTAATTTGTACTTTCTAATCCCTTCACCTTTTTCACCCAGGCCCCAACCCTCCTCCCAAATTTATTCTCTGTCTATGAGTCTGTTTCCATTTCATTTGTTCATTTATTTTTTTCTTTAGATTCCACATATAAGTGGGATCATATGGATTTGTCTTTGTCTGTCTTATTTCACCTAGAATAATACTCTCCAGGTCCATTTATGCTGTCACAAATGTTAAAAATTTATTTTGTTTATGGCTGAGTAATATTCCATTGTATCTAAGTGCCACCTCTTCTCTCTCGTGTCATTTACTGATGGACACTTAGATTGCTTTCATATCTTGTCTAATGTAAATAATGCTGCAATGAGCATGGTGGTGCATATATCTTTTTTAATCAGTGCTTTGAATTTCTTCAGATAAACACCCAGCAGTGGAATTGCTGGGTCATAAGGTAGTTCTACTTTTAATTTGTGAGTACCCTTCATGTCGTTTTCCATAGTGGCTGTACCAAGTTACAATACCACCAATAGTTCACAAGGGTTCCCTTTTATCCACATCTTTATTAAGACTTTTTTGTTGATTTGTTGGTGATAGCCATTCTGATGGGATGGGTGTGAGGTGATATTTCATTGTAGTTTTAATTTGCATTTCTCTGATGATTAGTGATGTTGAACATCTTTTCATATGTGAATTGGCCATCTATATGTTCTCTTTAGAGAAATGTCTATTTAGGTCCTCTGCCCATTTTCTAATTGGATTTTTTGAGGGTTTTTTTTTTTTTTTTGGTGTTGTGTTGTATGAGTTCTTTATAAATTTTGGATAAAAATGCCTTATTGGATGTGTCGAAGATCTTTTCCAATTTGATAGGTTGTAGATGGTTTCCTTTGCTATGCAAAAACTTTTTAGTTTGATATAGTCTTATTTGTTTATTTTTTCTTTTATCTCCTTTGCTCCAGGAAATGTATCAGAAAAAATATTACTAAGAACAATGTCAGAGAGTTTACTGCCTATGTTTTTTTTTAGGAGTTTTATGGTTTCAGATCTTATATTTGTCTTTAATCTATTTTGAGTTTATTCTCATATATGGTGTAGGAAAGTGGTCTAGTTTCATTTTTTTTTTTTTTTGCATGTATCTGTTCAGTTTTTCCAGTACCATTTGTTGAATAGGCTGTCTATCATAGATTAACTGACCATATAGCCATAGGTTTATTTCTGGGCATCTGTTGTCTTCCATTGATCTATGTGTCTCTTTTTATGCCAGTACCATGCTGTTTTGATTACTGTTGCCTTGTATAGTTTGATATCAGGTAGGGTGATACTTCCAACTTTGTTCTTTCACAATAGTTCTGTTAAAAATATCATTGGTATTTTCATAGGGATTGCATTGAATCTATAGATCATTTGGGTATTATGGACATTTTAACAATGTTAATTTATCCTATTCATGAGCACAATATATGTCTCCATTTATTTATATTTTCTTCAATTTCTTTCTTTAATGTATTATAATTTTCTGAGGACAATCTTTACTGCTTTGGTAAATTTATTTCTAGTATTTTATTTTATTTTTTGATGCAATTATAAATGGGGTTGTTTTCTTAATTTCTCTATCTGATTTGTTATTGGTGTATAAAAATGTAACTGATTTCTGAATATTAATTTTATATCCTGCTACTTTACTGAACTCATTATTAGTTCTAATAGTTTTTCGATGGAATCTTTAGAGTTCTCTCTATATAGTATCATTCATCTTCAAATAATGACAGTTTTTTTTTTCTTCCTTTCTACGTTCATCAGGGATATTGACCTATAGTTTTCTTTTTTTGTAATGTCTTTGTCTGTTGTTGGAATCAGGATTATGATGGCCTTGTGAAATGAGCTTGGGAATCTTCTTTCCTTTTGAAATTTTTGGAATAGTTTGAGAAGGATCGGTGTTAGTTCTTCTTTGAATGTTTGATAAAATTCACCTATGAAGCCATCCGGTCCAGGACTTGTATTTGTTGGAAGTTTTTTGATGACTGATTTGATTTTTTTAGTAGTAATTGGTCTTTTCAGATTTTCTTCTTCTTCATTCTGTTCTAGCTGATTGTATGTTTCTAGAAATTTATCCATTTTTTCCAAATAGCCCAATTTGTTAGCATATAATTTTTCATAGTATTTTCTTATGATCCTTTGTATTTCTGTGGTGTCAGCTGTTACTTCTCCTCTTGTATTTCACAGCAGGTCCTTTTTAATTTCTTTTTTTGGACTCTTGTGCAGTTCTATGCCTTCATGTTAGGGTATTTTTTACTCAGTGCAATTTCTCCTTGACCCAAAATAAACAGATAAATAGCTAAGTTTCGTCTTTTAATTATATGTAATTAAGGTCATTTTAGGAAAATACATTTGAGGTTGAGAGTTGTATCCATTTTTCTTCCAACATAGTATTGGAAATCCTAGCTACAGCAATCAGACAAGAAAAAGAAATAACAGGCATGCAAATTGGAAAGGAAGAAGTATTTCATACCTACCTATGTAGTTTCTTTGCAATAGGAACAAAGGGCAGGCAGTTCTACCTCAAATATGATTAAAAACCTTCAATGACTTATCACTTCACCTAAAATAAAATCCAGTCTGCTCTCTAAGGTCAAGATGATTTGGCACTTCTCTACCTCTGCTTCATCTGGTCTCCTTTCTGTGTCTTGAAGATACTATGGTATTTTCCAATTTTATCTTCTCCAACCACAGCATTGATTTCCTTTGTTGCCATTATATTATGATGTCTGTCTTGTTTATTTTTGCTTATTTGTTTATTGTTTGTCTCCTACACAAAATGTGAGCTGTATGATGGACTTTATCTCTCTTCATTTGCTGCTATACCCACAGGGTCTAGCATAGGTGCCTGGTACATACTTGCTGAATAAATAAATGAACAAATAAATGAATGGGTATACTCATTTGAAACTTAGAGAAAAACAGAATGGCCAGTGTTTCACGAGACAGAATAAAGTGTTAAGGGTAAGGATATGAGGTAACATAGTTTGAGTTTAAATTTCAGCTTTATCGTTTATATACTGTGTAATCTAGGAAAATTACATAACTTCTGGGTGCCTCAGTTTCTAGAGAATAAAGATAATCATAGTATCAACCTCAAGGTTAGATGTGATTATTAAATAAAGTAACACATCTAAAGTACTTTGATGAGAAAATGCTAAAGAATGGCCAGGAAGTCTCATATTCAAGAATTTTAGAAGTATTTATCAATCACTGGGATTGGAATGCCAATAAAAGTTTGCAGGTAGGGTGTCAGGTGGCTCTTTGCTCAGTCCAGTGTGTGACCCTGAGAGCTGGTAGCCCCCTAGAGCTAGGAAGACCATAGTGCTTCCTCTTATATGACTGGACTAAGACATTCCAAATGCACATGGTTCTATCTGGCTTTACCAATGGAAGGAATTGAAAGTTGTTCACACATAGCTGTGGTGTGGAGCTGGCTATAACTGACAGTATTTCACTAACAGTTCAGAGGAAAACAACAGTGAGATAACTCAGCTAATGCCTGCCTATTGCCGGACGCCATAGCATCAGGGCCTTGCTAGGCAGAAATGACAAGACATTGACATTTTTTAGACTCTACACTGGAATTTGATTTGGAATCAACATTTGTAACAGGCTGAAAGTGATTCATCAGTTCATTTTTGCAGCTAGATGAGCAGTCTCTTGTTTCCTTGGAAACTCAGACCTGAGCAGATATAGCTCAGAATGTGCACCCTCATGTTTTCAGCTGAGCAAATACAGGCAGAGTCTCTCCCAAGAGATTCAATATGTTGGCCTTAAACAGAAGAACCAAGAATAAGAAAGAATTGCCATATTGAAATTGAATACAACAGACATGGCTGGATCTCACAAAACGCAGTAATTCCAAATAAGAGAGACAGACACTCTTATAATCTGACCCTTGTTAGGTTAGCAATTTCCTTCATTTGCATAATTTACTTTTCTAAATTGAAAAGTGAGTGTTCTTGAAATATCCCTGTGTATGTATTTAGAATGTCTAATGTTTACATGGCTTACTCTTTGGGGATCTTTATGAACTAAAATTAAGTACAAAGCCCCTATTTCTCTATAGTGGCATATAGAGAGGTAGATAGATTAATTCTTGTCCTGGAATATTTATGACAAACATGAAGTAATGTTATCCTTTTTAAAGGAAATCTTAAATATGGGGTGATCTTTAGTTCCTAAGATGCTCCTAGTGTTTCTTATGGTTTATGTTTGGGGCATCAGAAGGCTCTGGCACCTGCATGTCTGCCCACAGCACATTTAAAATGCCTGCTACTTTCTACTAGTAATAACAGCTCCTCTTGTGTCAGGGACCATGCTGAACCCTCTATATACTTTCTTCCAAATTCTCATGCTTACTTCATTTAGTAAGTGAGGAAATTGATGCTCAGAGAAGTTAAAGCAATTTGCTTCTGGCCACATTATTTTAAAGTGGTAAGACTAGAAGTTGAGCACAAGTCTAGATTGATCCCAAACCTATGCCTTTTACTTAAGACATATTTTATTTGCCATGATGAAGCACATGGAAGGATGGAGTGCTCTGTTTAATGAGTATTCTGGTTAATAAAAAGTTACAGAGATAACAGGGCAAGTGAGTAACAAGAAAATAGATATTAATTAAGTGTGTGTTGGGGGAGGTACAAACTTAGTAAGAACAAGAGTCAGAGCAACCACTCATAAAAGTAGTATGGATATCATATGACCTTTGACCCCTTTCCCTGGGTCTAAATTAGAGGCCAAAAGACCACGTGGAAAGCATAGAGTAGGAGAGGTTCTGTTTTTTTGTGAAAGAAGTTGTTGAAGCTCCCTAACAATTTGAGGAGTGCGAATCTAGGTAACAGAGACCCACAGTGAGTGAGATTTAATCTTTACCAATTCATAAGATACTTCAAGGCTTTTCAGTGCTTTATGGCTCTCTCTGTGTCTATCAATTATGAATCCTGAGATGAGAAGCAATATTGGATTCCTGGCTAAAAGAAGGCCAGCGAAGACAAATGCTTTTATTTTTAATTTTTTAAACTATTACCAGAAGGCAAAGTTTCCTCTAGATCAGGAGTCCACAAACTTTTTCTTAAAGGGTCAGTTAGTAAATATTTAAGCTATGCGCACCATGTGGTCTCTGTCACAACACTAGACTCTGCCATTATAGGGTGAGAGTGGCCACAGACAGCATGTAAATGAATGAGCATGGATGAAAATGGTTTTGTGCATAAAACCATTTGGTGGTACAGATTTGTAATTTTCCAACCCTTGCCCTAGATTAAACATCCCAAAGTTGTCATACACATTTTCTTTTCTAGTGGCTATGCATAAAACAGACCCAAAAACCTAATCATCATGATTTAAGATCACCTAAGTCTTTCTTTTTATGTATGTCAGAAATAATGCATTAAAAAAAATACTATGTCAGTTAGTTTCCTGGGTAAAGAGAGCCAATAGAGTAAGTGTATTTAGAAGTTATTTCTAACATTAAAAAAATACTTGGAAAAAATAAAAGAGTTCTGAGAATAGCCTCTGGGAAATTACTAAAACCATCAATTATGCCTAACTAATCCCCAAGGATTTAGTTGACACATAGCCAATGTTCAATATGATGACCGTGGCCAAAAATTATTTGTGGAAGTTACTACAAATGAATTTAGAGGAAATTGTAATTTTTCCTTTTAGTTATTTAAGTGGCAAGAAGCCCATCAAAATAATGACAAATGTTACAAGCTGACTTTGCTCCATGGAAATGATGTTCAAATAATACAGTGCCTGAGCACCTCAGCCTAATTACCTAGGCACTATAATGACAGATAGTTTGGAAATATTGAAGTAGCTATTGATAAAGCATGTAGAAAATGTGAATATTCTTCAAATTTCTGACAGCAGAGATGGACATTGAGGTCTTGGTTTAAATGAAGAGCTCCTGGCTTCTTTTAATTGCTCGGAGCCTTGTCTAGATTTAGGTCATTTCAGGTCCATTGAGCGTGCATTATAATCAGTAGGGGTCTTTCTGTGGGACATCTTTCTTACCTCTGATTTAGAATATTGTAAACCACTCTTTTTTTTTCCTTATAATGAAAGAAATCCTGCCTTTCTTTAAAATCACTCACTTGTGATTTTAAAATACCTAATGTATGAAGAATGCATGCTCTCAACATTCAGACAATTCTACAGAAAGTAGATCCTAGGGTAAAGACATCCCTGGAGTGGCTACTTATAAATTGTGAAACCTAGATTAGTCATGTGACCTCTCAGCCTCATTCCTTCAAGTTTAAAATCAGGTCAACAATATGAAGCTTGAAGTTCATCATGAGGATTAAGAGGTATAGCATATGGGAAACCATTCTGTTCTATAAAAGTAGATAAAACCATGATCATCGTTAATGTTGTAAATGATTTTTAAAGAGATTAGATTCAGAATATTCAGGCAAAACAAAAATTAATTAATTCAATGAAAAGTTAGTCAATTCTCTTTCTTTGAGAAAGTCTGCTTTAATTAAGTCAACATAATTAATAAATTGCCGGGTGTCAAGACAGTCACAGTTTTCATATTAATAATGATTCCACTACGTGGAATTTTTCTGTTTATAGCTCCATTTTGAAATCTTACAGAGAAATTGGAGATTACTTTCTTGACTGAGTGCTTGGAAGCTTTGCCTGCTGACATCCTGTCCAGAGGATTTCTTGATTTAGTCTTCGACTATCTGTTTCTGTGAGTACTTTGAAAAATGTTTACCCTCAAGTATTTAAGTTCATAATTCTGCTTGTACAAAATTCTTTATGCTTCTTTCCTAATGAGAGAAAAGTCAAGTTAATAGACCTCGTGGGTGAGGCTAAAAAAAAAAATCACTTCATTTTTTCTTTCTGTTAATCTTTCAAGTGCAAGAAATCTGGAGTTATTCAAATCACAGTCTGGAGTTGTTCCTGAAAGCTGGCTATTTATCTAACAAAGTAGCAAAAAAGTGATATATTAATATATTTAAGACTATGTAATTATATGATGTTACAATATACACATATTATAGAAGAATCAGATTGTTTGTTTTAGCTTGAAAAAAATTCTGACTTATTATTGGTTAAATATGAATTCCTCCACAAAATTTTTTCCATTTACTTTCTGTGTCTGGACTACCCACAGATCTTTTGTTCATCTCCCTACTTAGGTTCAAGTCTTCAGCACCTGAAGATCCATAAACCCTGCAGTTTATTCTGTAACAAACTACAATTCTTCTTGTTATTTTTACATTAAAAATAGACTTAATGCTTATTGAGTACTTGCTGCTTGTGAGATATTGCATTAAGTTCATTGCTTGAATTTTTTTATCTTTATAATAATACTCTGGAGAGTAGATATTATAATTGTTATTTTAAAGATGAGGACACTAAATATTGGGAAGTAAAACTGGTTAAGGACACACCTTTAATGAATGGTGTAGCCAGTATTCAAACCTAAGGCAGTTTGATATGAAAACTCAGATTCTAATGTATCTCTCATAATCTATTTCTTAAACTAGTGAATTTAGAAATTACAGATAAGAATTATATCTTGATATGTATGTATATTTAAATATTATATATAAGTATATATATGTGATATATCACATACATACTATATAATATATTAGAATACATTGTGTATCTTTCATATTGTAGATATGTATAGATGTATCTATAATATATGCATATATATGTAGTATGTGCATACAAACATCCATTTTTTTATATACACATAGATAAATTCTTCAGCTCATTGCAAATGCAGCATAGATTTTACATGGTCACTTACATGTTTTCTGTATTTCTACAAAGAGACCTGCAGTGAAAGCCATTAAATAGGATGCAATCTGTAAGCCTTTCATTAAATAATGATTCTCAGCTGGATTTCTGAAAAGAGAATATTAATGCAACCATATGTAACTAGCATTGCAAGAAATTAGCGTTGCTGATTTGGTCTTGAATCAATCATTTTAAGCTATGCATTAGACTCTTTGCTGATACATTTCCGTCTCAGACAACTTAGCACAAATTGTGGGCTGAATACAGTCATATTCAGAGTATAATTTTTGTGAAATACCACTAGTATTTCAAGTTTCTTGGGTTTGGTAGGGAATGATCAACTCCATATGCAGAAAGTTAAAATGCTGCCACTTAAGGTCCAGTGGCTAATTACTAATCTCTAATATGTATGTTCTTGGGCATGAGGTTAGATGACATAGTCAAGTTTTCGATGCCAACCCAAAACTATATTTCTGGATATGTGAGCAGGAATGAGTTAGGCTGTGGATGTGAATTCTCTGTGTTAAAATTTCTAAAGCCCTAATCTGGTCTCCAAGATTTGAAAATGCTTTGAGGCATTTTGGGTTTTTTTTGAAACCTGTATTATTGGGCCAGTTCTACAGCCTTTTCTCCAAGTTTGAAGCATTGAAATATGTTATTGTTCATGCTTATTTTTTTAGTCACGAGAAGCTGTTGTAACAACAAAGATTAAGTCATCACCCACTTACAATCAGAGTATTAGCTAAGAGAGATCATGAGAGAACAGGAAGCAGAAGAATTCTAAGTAAAACTAGATAAGACATGTCTTCCAGGGGGAGAAAACATGTTAAGAAGCTTTGCTTGGTAAGGTATATAGATTTGTGGCCACTCCATGTCTGAAGTGTTTATTTTGGACAGAACTCTGGAACCTACAAGATGATGGTTATTTCTCTTCATTTTCTTTTAGTCTATAGCGATTAGTCATTTTTTATTCTGTGGAATAGGTTTGGTTGAGTGCTTCCTCATAGCGTCGTTTAACTGGTTTCTCTATTTTCTTTATTTCCTGAACACTAGTGAGATCTAGACATTTGGTTTGATTATGGCCCAAATTTGTGACCAAGAAGATTTCATAGGTGTTGCTGTGTTTTTACTATTGTATCATATCCCAAAGTACATAATATCTGGCTAATCAATCAGTGAATGGCTTCCCAAATGGCATCAGTCTGATCCATTCATTAAAAAATTTCCTATCAACCTGTCACCTAATGTTTTTGGCAGCAATGGAGGTAGGCTGCCTTGATCCATTATTTCATTAGGAAGTAGTATAGTCTTGTAGATTGAAGTCTACTCCAGGTAAAAGGAGAGGATGAGGTGGGTTACAACCCTTGAGAAATAGCCAAGGGCTCTAGGCAGGGACAGCAAAACAGCACAGAACAACGGAACAAAATAATTTGAATGAGAAAGTTGGTAAGGTAGGTTCAACATTCTTAAGTGTATTTCATAAGCATATTTGCCAGTATTAAGCAATAGGAAAATTTCTAGTCTGGTGCAGCAGCCAAAGCCTTACCACAAAATAACTTAAAATAAAGAGTCAAGAATCGAATGGCCTTAACCTTTATGCTATGTGGTATATCTTCTTCTAGTGGTATCCAGGTGGTTTTAGTCTTATTCAAGCCTCAAGTAAAATTCCAAGGAAGGTAATGAAGTGATCATTACATCTCTTTTTATGAATGTTGTAAATGTAATTTTCCAAGATAAATATTTTGTTTAAACCAAACAAATTGTAGAAGCCAAATTGTCTTGCTATTTCTTAGCATATTTATCTTATAATAACAGCTGCCAGTATAGGTGGCCTGAATGTCTTCAAAAGTAAACAACTACCACCAAAAATAAAACAAGCAAAACAGGTGTAGGATCTGTTTTTTATCCTACCTCTTTCAGCTTTTCTCAACTGGGATTCCTTATCTCTATTATAGAAAGCAAAAAATGATTTGAATAATTATTTTTTTTTCAATTATCCCTAGGATGGTTCATAAGTGACACTCTGGATACATAGCAGAGAGATTAATCCATTACTGAAAATGGGTACCTAGAGGCATCAGGCCTTATTTCTCTTGTGAGACCCTGATGGAGAAGGTGTGCTAGACTGTAAATACTTAAGCATCTTTGTTAGCCTGGAAGATCCTGGAAAACATTTTTTTGTTCATCTTTGTCTTCTCCATGTTGCCTAGCTCAGTACTTTGCCCACAGCAAATAATCAAATGACACTTCACATTTATTAAATAAGTGTTTGATGAAGCCTAGATACATGGCCTTGGTTGTCACAGTCCACAAAACTTGCTCTTTGGCAAGAAACATAAAAATAGTACCAAATTCCCAATTTCTCTATTTCTCAAACATTTCAAGTCCCCCTTTCTCTTTTATTTTCTTCATAGAACTTATTATTGTCCAATGAACACTTTATTTTTACTACTTTTTTCTATTTCCCTGTCCCACCCAATGGAGTATACATATTTTTTCTATTCTGTTCATTGCTTCTCCCCTCCCTCTTCCAGATCTAGACCAGTACTTGGAACATAATGAAGATCTAACAAATATTTAAGGAACAAATGAATATTCAAGGGCTTATGTGAAATGTATTAATAACATTCTCCCTGACCATTTCTTTAACTCCACATTTGCATATTTGCCCCAATATTCCCAAGTTATTCTGCTTTTATTTTTAATAGCTAAATTAAACAACTCAAACCTGTTCCCTATGCAACTATAGGTAGCCCTGCTCCTGAATTATTTTGCTTGTTCCTGGTTGGCACTTAGATGTCTCATTCATTGTCTGTCAATTCTCACCCTAAGCCACTACTCAAAACTGTCCTATTGTTCTTGCTTCAGTTAGCACTTGGTCAGGCTATGGCCCTTTTTCCTCCTAACTCATCCCTGAGTACAGACACAACCCCTAACTATATTCCCCAGATTGTCATAAGAGTCACATGATGTTGCCATGGTTAAGCAACTTTGCTGTAGATTTGAGAAAATCACAAGAGCCGTACAACCCAGACCGTTCTAGAACAAACACTGCTGATCATGAAATCTGTTAGTCGTGCTCCATAACAGTTGATCATCTGCTGAACATTTCTCTCCTTAGATCTAGGTCACCTTTCTGAGGCTCATGCCCTCACCCATATCAGACTATCTTTACTCCTCTTTTCTTGTCTATACACCTACCTCCTCCCCAAGGTCTATGCTAATATCAGAATCAGTTAATATCAGAATCACATCTCCACCTATCGAAAACTCTTTTGTTTTACATTGCTGGTTACTTCCCATTGCTGATGGCTCTCCTTCCATATTAGGCTCTAAGCTTTGCCTTTCAAAACCAAAGAAAGCCCATTAAAGAGATTTCCTAAATAAAAACAAATCATTCCTTCATTTGATACATTCAGCTGCCACTTTTAGAGTGTGACATAATGTATTTGTTTTACCCTGGGTTTCCTCTGGAGAGCAGAGTGGAGACAGACTTTTTTTTTTTTTTTTTTGAATTGGTTCCAGGGAACAAGAAAAAGGAATGGGAAAATAAAGTGATTCAAAGGGGCATTTATTGAGCAGGCCACAAATATGATCAACAAGCTTGAGCCCTCTGGCACTTTCTGAGGAGTTGTGCACATCAGTTGTAGAATTGTCCCAAGGAACATAAGGGAAAAGCCCTTAGCAACTCTTGACACTTCTTGGCATATAATGGATATTTGGATGTGTGAGTGTAGCCCAGTGTCACAATGTCAGAAGACCTTCAGGACCTATGCCATACAGCTGAGAGAGACAATGCAGGTTATTCCTGTGCAAGACTGGCTGCCACAATTGTGGCTGGGGTAAAAGGTGAGCCAAAAGCATAGAATATGGTGCCCCAAATTGTAAACTGTAAAATCTAATACCATGCAAGGACTCAGAATTCCTGGGTTTGCAATCTCATGCTGTACCATACTGACTGAGTGAACTTGGACAAATTCCTTTCCTTCTCTAAGCTTACATTTCCTCAAAAATAAATAATACCTACAGGATTATTGAAGTTTGAAGATAATTTAAATAAAACACCAAACAGTGGAATCAAACAGATAATAGGTACCCCCAAAGCTATTATTATATGTATATACATTTAATTTAAAAATATTGACTGTTGAGTGACTACCCAAATTGAACTCAAGAAATAATAAATTGTTTCTGCAGTAGCAGGCAATCAGTTTCCCTTAGAAGAGGATGCTGTTCTCACTGTGGGAGGCACTTTCTTACATTTGCTTTTTTTCATCTGGAAAGTTAATTGTAGATGCCCCATCACCCGAGGAGAGCCTTGAAAGACTGGTAGCAGATGCACTGCAAATATGATGGCATACTTGAGCATCCCTGATGTTTGGAAACCCTATGCCATTTTGTGCCCTAACGAATAAGGGACACTTTGGGCTATTAAGGAAGGAAGGTTGAGTAGCAACATGGTAATGATCCTCCCTAAAGGAGAAAAGTTACCCAGTTAAGCCAATATCACCTAAGGATGGAGGCTTTCCCACTTCAGAGCACCGTGGTTGTCATACTCTGTGCTGGGTACTTGTGAAAATTTTAGCAGTGGAGGAGGCAAGGGATTTGACTGAAGTTTCAAACTGAATTTTGAAAAGATAATTGATCTTTACAGAAGCAACAAATTTAATGAAACCATCACTGAAGTTTGTCTGGACTTGTCCAAAGACAAAGCCCATCCATGTATACCTGAGCACATCCAGGTTTGTTCCTCAAAATGCTATCAGGAGGCATGAGCAGAGTTGCCAGGCCAGACTGAGGCACAGCCACCACATGCTGCCAAAGTGTCTGCTCTTCAAAAATTTCAGGGAAATAGGGAAATGAAGAAAAAAATTCTCTAATAAGTATTGTGTATTAAAAATACTGGAAATTGTTTTACTGCAGTAACTAAAACAGTACTAATTCAGACTTTCATAGCCTAAGAATGTGAAACAAAATTTTTTTAAAAGTCATCTTTTGTAAACATATTTAGATTTGCCTGAAATCGTGTCATTTGTAAGACAGGACAGTTGTCAATGACTGGTCACAGCAAAATGTCTGTGGCCATTTTTATCATTAGGTAAAAACACTATGTTAAAAGTCAATTCTTTGAGTGATTCCGGAACCAGTTGAGTTATATGGGATTTCCCTGTCATTTCTGTAATTCTTCATTTTTTCTGTGATTCTTTATTGTTTCTTTATTTAATGAGGTCAGCGTCAAATGAGTTGACACACAGTAGCAGTTTATATTTCTAAAATATTTATAAGTTTTAAGGTTATTTTATATTGGTTAATTTCATGTTGACATGTCTTTATATTTTAATATGAAGTATGTGTGAGTGTTTGAGTGTGTGTATGTGCTATGTGCATGTATGAATATCTCCATTTTAACATATGAATAGAAAAATCCCAGAAGATCAGCTCATCTACAAGGTATTGTTTCAGCAGAATCTGGAAAACTCCTTATCTGCCTACAATGCTCTTCTTCAACCACTAATGTTCAAAATTCCACTTTTAGTGATTCATTGCTTTTGCTAATTAGTCCTTTGTAATTCCCCCAAGACAGGTGATATATCAAACACTGAGTGTCTATGAGCCAGTTTGTCTGAAATGTTTAGTTTGAAGAAGGTGAGTAGCTTGTAAGGACACTGGGCACCCAGAGAGCAGGTATAGAGCTACCAGTGAAGGATGGGGGTTGGTAAAAGACACAGAAAGGAGGGATTTGGAAGCACTAGCACCCACTGTCCCCACAGTGGGCCTTCTCAATCACTAATGGGACACAAATTTGAAACTATAAAATTGATGAAGCTTTCATTTCCCCTCACATAAATCATGTCCCATCCTCAATACCTACTCTGTTCTCATAGCCATAGAGAAAGGGTAAGGCAAATATCACTCTTGGGAGGATGATGAGATAAAGCACAAGGAAACCCCCATGGCCTGACTGACAAGCTTTTCTGGTTCTCAGGGACTGTGGAGAAAAGGTCAAATGGAGGTAGGGGCTGGTCTGCTGAGTTTCTTAAAGGCTGAAACAGCCAGGCAAGGCAGAGGCTGGCTTGCCAGCATGAGAGTGGGTATTCTTAGAACACTGAATAAGTAATATGTTAAAATCAGCTGTAACCCACTAAGCACCAAATGAAACCCTGAAGCAGACAACAGCCCAAGAGCCAGATGGAGACCCACTATAAGTCATGACACCCCCACACCCATTACAGAAGGGGTCGGGTAGGGGAAGAAATAGTTCTCATAGGAGGTTGAACTGTTAAATTCGAAGGAATGGGGTGGACATTGGAGGAATTCTGAGTCAGCTATAAAAAATAAGGATGCTAGAATTTTCCAGCACACCTGAGTTGTATGGATAATTTTATGGTAGCAGTAAGAATTTTCAAGGAAAATACACACTTTGGGAAATCTTATCCATGATCTTGTCTAGGTATTTTAATGAGGAGAATTTTTCCATATCCTTATTCCAAAAGAAAATCCTAATGCTTTACTGTCTTTTTCCACTTGATCTTAGCCAAAAAACAGAAACGATATTTCCTGTCTTTCTCAATGGGCGGAAATAATAAATCAACTTATGTGATCTGTTTCTGTCCTCACAGGATCTGTAATTTTGTGAGGTCAGAAGAGAAGCTCCTTTTTATATGACTATTTGGTAGCTTCAGTGTTTATGTTTGGATAGCAGATTTGAATTGTTAAATTTTATTTAAAATAATGAATATCTGTCAAGAAAATACTCCCAGAAACTTGGGAAACTTTCGATTCTTTGGGATTCCTAATTCTGATTACTTAAGCCAGTCTTAAAATGCAGTATTTTGGAGTTGTTGCATAGATTCTAGGTGAAAGCAATATGGTGACAATCTTCTGAATAGGCCCATTGATGGAGGGCTTGGGCTCCCTATCTTTAATGGCTGTGACTTAGGCATATGGTAGTGGGTGGCAATAAAAGTTATTTGAGATGTCACATTATACAAAATAATAATGACTTTTTTAAAAGGTGTGAATTGAAATGAAAAGACTGTATCTCTGAAGTTTCGAGACAAGCTTTGCAATATAAATAATCAAAATATCATTTGGCCTCAGTTTGAGTCTTAATTCTAAACAGCTTACACATTTTCAAGTCAGAGTTACAGGAAAAACATTGATAGCTAAATAAACAGAGTGAGTACATGATTAATGTTTTAAAATAGTAAACACTTCACATTTGTAGCATTCCTTTAACAGATTGGTCTGGGAGACCTTATTTTCATTCTTGCTTTGCAATCTGTGTTTTGTTTATTTATTCTCTTTATGTTGAATTCCTCTCTTTTAATTTACCTTTCATCTTAATTTACTCTAGGGGGCAAAGTGAAAATGTCTAAAATAAGTGAAAAATCTAAAACAATTAGGAATTTAAGACTGAGCAATAATCAACTCTAAGAACATAACTGCCTTTTTCAGCAGAATGAATTGTGGGCAATAAAAAGATACCACTAGCAGTGATTTTCTTTAGATTCTGAGAGACTCATAAAGCTGCGTTTTATATTTCCAACAAAGAAATAAAATCATCCAGGAAAATTTGGAGGCTAAGAAGAAGTGGGTCTTTTTGCTTATTACCTTAAAAATGGTGTAAAAATATAAGGAGAGCAAGGAGCTCTGTAGAGGGATTTTCCCTGACAGATTCCAATAGCTCTGGCCAAGATGGGAACATATCACGTGATATTAAGTTTTGAACCCATTAGAAAAAAAATTAAAACCATATGTAATTCCTGTGGTTTTTAAACATCAATAAAATATTTAAAAAATAGAAATTCTCTAGAAACTATTCAGAGATAGCATTTGAATCAGTTTAGTAACTGGAGATACTATTATACTTTTGGGATGGAGACAGTAAAATGTTCTGTGCAAAAAGCCTTGATGGCTATGAGTGGGTTGATAAACTCAAATGCTGAGCATGTGCATACACTTTTTAAAATGTTAGTCACTGCCATTCAATGAGAGGAGAATAGGGATAGATGATCCTGACAATTTGTTGGTTATATGACCCATGTTCTAGTTACTCAAAATAATTTCCCTGGGCAGAAATTTGGATCCCTCTCTGAGCCAAGATGGGCTTATTACACAAATGGTGATAATTATCATTCATGGGAGAATTATCCAGTGAAAGGATGGTCCATGGATACGCATTCTGTGCATCTCTCTGGTTCTTCTTTTGTTCAGCGATGTGCCTTCCTGGGACACGATCAATGTACTGCTGTGTTGCTCATCATCTTCTTCGTCAAAATAGTTTTGGGAAATAGTTTAGAAAACATCTGTTCATTATCCAGCATTTCATCATTTTCCTATGTGATATTATTGTTTCTGTGTAAGTAAAGTCCATTTTAATCCTTAAAAATCAATAGCCCATTAAAAAAAAACAACAGGTCCATTTAGCCAGAGACAGAACTATCCTAAGCCTGTCCCTTTCTAGCAAGAGTAGTATCCACAAATGAGCATTTGGGTTCCCGGCTACTCTCCTTCATGGGGCATCCTTGTGATGCATCCAGAGGGTGCTTCAGAAATAATTTATATGGGAAATTAACAAGGGGATAATGGACTGACCATACTGTGTCTTTAGATCTAGTGTTGCCGCTTCAGTCCTCAAAGGTTATGGCTATCCTTTCATGCTGCCATATTCGAAGAAATCTAGACGTTTAGCATTAAGCAGAACACATAATGGTGATTAAATAATTTCTACACTCATTATCTGGAGGTTATTATGCCTGATATTGTTAAAAAGCCACTTATGCTTGAATTCTAAAATCCAGCACTCGAAGTAGGTATTTTACAGAACTGGTTGAAAGGCATGCCCTACCTTCCCTCCCATGCACTCTCTTAGGAGCATTTACTAACACCTATTTTAGACATGTGTTTTGGGGACTACAATCATGGAAAATTCCTTGAGGGGATTTACAGTGTAGGGTGAATGCAGACAAGTAAAGACCAAGCAGAACATAAAAGTTATAATGCTTATAAGGTTGATAAAGTTATGAACTTTTTGTGAAGTACAAAAAGCTAGGAACATGCTAAAATCGGGGTAATCTAGGAAAAATTTAAGAAGGTGCATTTTGAAGGATGCATATATAGGATTTCAATATATATAAAAAGAAGTTAATAAATTTAAGTCAAGTTGGGAGAATGATGTGCGGTTAAAATGCAGAGATGGAAGTGGGTCATAGTCAAAGGCAAACTTGAAATGTGATCATGGGCCAGATTATTGAGAAACACAGACATTTATTTAATAAACACTTTTTTAGTGCTGATGGTATACCAGGCACTCATAACAACTTAATGAAGTCGGTGCTAATATTAACCTCATTTTACAGATGAGAGATCTGAGGTTCAAAGAGGTGAACTAGTGGTGCAAGATCCCCAGCCAACAAATACCAGAGCTGGGATTTATACCCTGGCTCTAATGTCAGTGCTCATCTTGGCAAAACATGAATCTCAGAACTTTGCATCATGTTCTTTATACAATAAGAGTCTTTGGAAGCATTGAAGAGGCTGAGGATCTAATATGGGTAGTAGGAAGATCCTTCTGGCAAAAGGATGATAGATAAATTAAAAATAATAGCATCAACTCAAAGATCTTAAGCAAAAGAGGGTTTATATTTGTTGAAACCTTTATGTTCAAGGCAATGTACTGGCCTTTTTTTTTTTTTTTTTTTTGTATATACACCGAATTTCCCCACCTTTTACCTTGAGTAAACCAAGGTCATGTTAAAGAGAATAATTCCGATTTTACCTGCTATTATCCCTAACTGCTGTTCCAGGTTCTCCAGCCCTCCTGCCTCAGTCTTCAGACACTTCGGAGGTCACTAGGGGATCTTTCACATGTGCTTTGGAACAAACCCATCATCTACTAGTGCAGTATTGTCCAATAGAACTTCCTACAATGCTGGATCTCTTAGACTGAGGAACTGAATTTTTAATTTTAATTCATCTTGATTTAAATAGCCACATATGGTTAGTGGTATCAGATCGGACAGTACAGCCCAAGTTGGTTTTTCCTGGGCACGTTTGCTGGTTACCACTTCTCCCACTGGGTACTTTGAGGGAATGTTCTTTCTCTGAGCATGGCAGCCACCTCTGTTGGGACACCCCATTCCCTTTACACTACTTCTGCCAGGAACTACTCTAACTCTCACTAGAATCCACTGCTTTCACCAGGTATAACCAACCGCTGTTATCAACTCCTCCCCACAGTGCTGTCCTGGAAGTGAGGAAGACAGAGCCTCAAATAGTACCAATTGTGCCCCAGTATGTTGTAAAAACTTTAGAGAAGCAGCTTGTTCAGTTTTTACTTTTAGTTCTTTACGACTCTCACACAAGGTCATAGAATGACAAATACAAATATGCTAAGATTACTTCTCTTGATCAACTTCCTAGCTTGGTTTCAAAGTTTGTCTTCTTGCCTGACTCTCTCTTCTTCTGGGATGAGTTTTCCTTCAAAGAGCTCTATAGTATGTAGATACTTAAACTCAAGAAACTTCAGATCTTTGGAAAATTAAAATGCCAGTTTAGGCAGATTAGGGGCCCTGACAAACACAAGCTACCTCATTTAACCCTTATGGCAAAAATACCATCCCTAGTAAACAGATGGGAAAACTGAGACCAAGAGAGTTTAAATATTGGCCCAATGTCGCCTCGCTTGTAGATGGTTGAACCAGGGTTCAAAACTACATCTGAGGTTTTGATCCAAATCAAACCCAGCCTTCTTCCATTTCCAAGCTGCCTCTCTGTTAACAGCCTATTGCAAAAAGAGAAGAGAACTTGTAATTACATGAAAGGTTTATGTATATAATACACTGTTTCAAAATTTAAGTAAATTTTGAAAGTAAAAATAACTATGCATACTTAAGAATAACTAATAAATCTCAAACAGTAGATTAGTGCACAATCACAAATAGCTATTTCAAATTTACAGCTATTTGATTTGGGATTTTATGTTTCAAATCAGATTGGAATGCACACATGTCACCACCAAAGTACTAAATCAGATATCAAAAATGTATACTAGGAGATGGTTGGAATGACCACAACCAAGTCAGTCCTTAGAATTAGTGAGGAGTCACCAAGGAATTATCCATGGTGCATGGATCGTTCATGTTGCTTCTACAGTATAATATAAGATACTAAATCCTTTGGAACTGTGATGCTTTTATTACAGAGATTTGTATATGGTCAGCACTGTCTGTGACTAAATCCGGAATGCAATTGCTTTTGTAAAATAATAATTAAGACTAGAAGATAATAGATAGTCAGGAAAATCAAAATACTACTCCCCCTTCCCACCAGGAGCCTGTGTTTTAAATATTTCAAAACAATAACACCTAATACTTTGCAGCCTTTGCTTTAAGTATGCTTTTTCCTGGAATTAAGATTAGGGGAAATCCCACAGGATCTCATAGATAGTATTTCTGTTTTTAAAATACTGTAAATAGGATTGAAATTATTTTGCTAGAAAGGAAAAGAATTTCTCTCTCTCTCTCTCTCTCTCTCTCTCTCTCTCTCTCTCTCTCTCTCTCTCACACGCACACACACACACACACACACACACACACACACATCAAAAATCTATTCTTTCCCCTTTGTTCTCTAATTAAGCAAATTTTAGTTATTTCACAAAATAATGGCTTTGAAAAGTTTGAATTTCAACTGGGAAATATAGTTCATAGAGGGCAGATAATTTGTTCTATCCTTTCCACCAGGATATATTAAGACTGATAATATCATTCATTATTTGTTCTCTTTATGTTTTCATCACATATTTCAAACATACTATCCTCGGGGCAGCAAATATATTTTCCAGTATTTTTTGTTAAGTAATAACTTTCAGATGCTTTAAAAAATAATACAACACTCCACACACAATTTTTCACCATGCCATTGGTACTCTTGGTAGAAGCATCTTTAAAACCCAGATAGCACTGCACTATTATCTAACCTGGGCACTGTAGTGCTAAGTGGTGGAAGTGAAATCTTTCTGCTTAATCAAGTCTTATTTAGTAAATGATATCACTTTAGGCCACCCCTTTGGTGTGAAGCCTTTTTATTTGATGTGAGAACAAAGAACCTCCTAGTGTCACCTCTGGCATATTTACTTCTCTCTTCCAAGCCTAGCAGTTCTGGGTCTTCTGCCCTGGCACACGAGACCAAAAACTGAATTTCCAGAATCAAATTGTAGCTCTGCCATTCCTTGATGTCCTCCCAGGTGAGCTCTGGGGCTTCACGCGCATACTTCTAAAGCAAGCAAACTTTAAGCTAATTACGAGCTAGTGTATTCTCCCTTGCCGAATTTTGGCAGGTTGCTTCTGTAAATTATGAAAAATAAATGTGAAATATGCAGATGTCTTTTGTTTGAAGCAGATGTTTGGTCCATCTTGCCAGAATCCAATCAGCTGTTCCCCTGGGAGCTTCCCCCTCCTCCCCACGTTATCCCAGAGCAGCTTGGAAACATGAAGGGGTGATCAGAATAGCACTTCACAGGCCTTTGAGGAAGCTTCTGGACTTGGAGGTCTTTGTTAAAAATAATTAAAAGTAAAAATATCCCAATCCACAAAAATCAGATCATCTCTGGTAAAAGTCACTGGATACAGAACACTTTTCTTTGGTGGTGCTTGATAGAACCGGGAAAAGGGTGGGTTCTAAGTCATCTTGATGATTTATAGCAATACCTTGGACTGTTGCTGTCCCAAAATTGCTGCCAGTGCTGTTTGCACAATGGTCTGGTATTTCCTCATGTAGAAATCTCACCTCAGACAATAGATTCTATATTCAAAAGTGAATATTTGACCACCATATGGCTAATGGATTGAGTTTATACAACAGTGCAGAATAATTTAATGATAACGCCTCTTTATTGAAGTATAGCTAGAAGACAGGAAAATAAAAATGTTTAGGGCCATGTATTCTGTTTCAGAGTTGAAGCCTCTCTACTTGCTGACTCAGCGATTCTATCCTACTGGGCTCTAATTTTATTGTGAAATCTGGAGAAGGAAGACTCAGAGTAATATATTTGCATAGATATTATATATTTTTAAAACGAATAACTCTAAAGACAACAGTAGTAAAGGTTTTGCATTATCATAGCTGTAAGTCAGCTTTTGCTGACATGCAATTAGTTCACTAAGTAAAAATAGAAATTAGTTGTAGGATCTTCTGGGTTCCATGGAAGAAAAACTGTAGAGCTGGTCAATGTTGAGATTGTGGTAGGTGTCTTAAATGACCACTTCAACCCAGAAGGTAGACATGTGCACTAATTCTAGGCTCTGCTGACCAGTAGGCATATGACTTTGGACAAACAACTGTTCATAGTCCCAGTTTCTTCATCTATCACAGCAACCACAGAGACCTTATTCAATGAGACACTGTCTGTTCCTGACACATAGCAAAAGCTCAATAGAGATAATGCTGTCAACTTTCTGTTCACTGTCTACCACTTCTCAATGAAGGTTTATTTTATGTATGCATGAAAGTATGTATTTATGTATTTATTTGCTTTTATTAATGCATGTGTTTTGTGCCATAAATGAGCAGTTACTCTGCTTCTATTCACAGCAGAGGTAAGGAGTCAACATGTTCTGCTCCATCAAAGATATCTTTTATGAAGCTAGATGATACTCACAATCTCCCCTCATTTTTCTCTTTTTGAGTAATTTAACTTTCTTTTATGAATTTAATCTCCAACAATGTTTCTCTTCTGAATCCATTTTATATTCTAGTTCTTCTTTAACTGAAAAGCTTAATAGTCTTCTCATAGTCTGATTTATAGAAATATAATAAAAGACTTTATACTTAGCTAATATTTGTTGAGCACCAACCAACTATGTACCAACCACCCAAAATAGTGAGCATAAACAAGACAGAGAGGGGTCTCTCTGGGATGGAGTTTGTCACCTGGTGAAGTAAGTAACTAGAAACTTCATGACTTCTGTACGTGAGCCACTATTCATACTTTCCAGAATCATGTACTGTGACTTTTGTTTTAGTGACAACATTGTAAAGTAGATATGTTCTATTTTTGTACTACCAGAATTTTGTGCTTTCGAAGAATGTTTCACCATGTGCATAATACAAGACAACTGGTTAAAAAGCAAAGATTTTGATCAAGTGGTGATTATTTTTTCCTGCCATCAAGTACAATTAATCAATTACGCTGGCCACATATAGACACAACCTTACCAAGCATTTATTTTGCAAAGCACTTTGTTATCTGTACTGGAAAAATTTATCTTCTGAATCTATTCATCAAGCCACTTAAAAGAAAGGAATATGAGGAAAGAATAAAATAAAATAAAAAAGAAATAAAAGATAGATATGGGCTATATCCTAGGGCTATTAATATTAAATTGATGATATAAAATCTACAGACTGAAAATAATAATAACTTATGGTGTTAAAAATATCATTTTCACATAATTCACATAAAATGGATGGGTAATAGTGTTCATCTTATACTGTTGTTTGGGGATTAAACGAGATGAATATGCAAGAATTTTATAAACCGAGAGAAATGTGCAATTATTAGATGACATATTGCCAACTCTACAAAGCATGTAGGTAGGTTTTTTTTATTTCTCTTTGACATAAAAGAAACTGAGTCTTAAACAAATCAAACAGTCTATCCAGATGATAAAACACAGAGCTTAAATGTGAGCCTAGGTCTCCTGACTCCAAATTGAACCTTTTCCTACTATATGTCTCTAACTTTCATAATTTATGAGTAATTAAAAAGCTACATAACAATAAGACCATCTTAATGAAATAGAGACTTGATATATAAGTGTTTCAGAAATAGAAAACAAGCAAAATCAGAAAGGCTTACTCAGAGAGGCTGTAGGTCTTGAAGGAGATGGAACTAGATTAATCTATGGATTGTATATATTATACTCATTTTAGCCTTCCTAATCCTTCGCTTTGCTTTCTAATTTAGGTTTATAATTCAAAATTATTTTTCCAGCCTCGAAGGTATTTGCTTTGTCTTCCAGCATTTATTCTCCCACAAGGACCAGTTTTCACGTTCTGAGGAGTGTACCCTTGGCCAAGGGACAGCCTCATGTGAAACAGAGATGAGGCCGCAGCAGAGAGCAGGTGCTGACAGCCTCCTTGTCTACCATTCGGGGGAAGGGAGCATTCCAAATAGTGACTCAGAGCCAAAAGATACTATGAACCATGACCAAACCCTTGAGAAAGTTAAAGTTCAATTTTCTGGGTATTTTCTATTGAAATTTTTTTGGAAAAATAAAAGTTGTAAAAAAGACTGATGATATCAATAATAATAATAATAAATAATAATAATATAATTTTTTGTAGATCTGCGTCCAGAGTTAATATATTTAAGGGGATATATTTTAAAGACATCACTAAAGCATTTATCTAGCTTTAACTGCCTCATCAAAGAATATTATTTTTTAAAAAGAAGCCTCATAAAGATGTATGAATATATAGACCTATGATTATTCAAAAAAAATTGTACAAATCAAAATAAATTTGCCAGAGCAATTTAAAATAATTAACCTTTGACAAACCTCCCTCTCTGGTAATGGAATAGTAACTATATGAATAAAAGATAAGTCGTGACATTCAATGAATTACAATATTCATCCCATAAATTACTTGATATAATAGCTCTATAGTCTACATTTTTATAACACTAAAATGTCCCAAACACTAAAGAACCCATTCATTTCCAGTATGTGGTTTGCAGATAGGTTGGCTAATTCCTTTTGCCTTCTTCAGATAGTCTTTAATTAAGTCTTTACTATTATTTTCCTCCCAAAATATACCTAGTGTCAGCCTTTCAACAATTTCTGCAGCACAGACACCTGGAAGAATTGAGGCTTGTGTTCACCGCCCAAGTAGCTCAGGAAAATCAGTGAATGTGAACTTGATTTGCATGCTGGGTGGGATGGTTAAGGGGCTGGCATTGCCATCTGGCTGATTGCCACACTCAAGGATCCGGTAACCCAGTCACTTGTGCAGGCTGTGGGCCCTTTGGGCAAGCTGCTGCTCTTCGACATCCTTCTGTCTCCTCTCCTTGTCCCTGAGATAAAAGAGCAGCAGTAATTTGCCCCTCCAGGTAAACTGAAGCTATCTTTGCGCAAGTAACAAAGATTAGAGACCACAGTGTGAAATATCAGTGCTTAATAATGATAACA
Organism: Eidolon dupreanum; assembly: GCA_028627145.1. Lineage (NCBI taxonomy): Eukaryota > Metazoa > Chordata > Mammalia > Chiroptera > Pteropodidae > Eidolon > Eidolon dupreanum. The sequence goes on from CM053515.1 coordinate 65,109,714, forward strand.
AATATCATTGTTTATTGGCATATACAAGCCTCCGGATGGCAGAATGGTTGCAAAATACCCAGACATTTTTGATCTGAAATGTGTTATGATTTTAGACAAAGAATGGAAATCTATGGTGAAAAGATGTCTCCTGAGAAATGGATGCTTTTCCAGCTATCCACTTTAGCAATTAAGTACAAGATTTGCTAATAATCTAGGGGTGACTAGTTGGTTTTCTTCAACTCTTTTGAAGTCATTTGCTAGAGCAAAGTGAACAAAATGGACCATGAAGGCAGCCCTAGTTTTCAATTCAGCGTGTATACCTCCCTGGTGTCTTTCTTATGCACTTTATATCACAGAAGGATGTGTCTACACTAACACATAATTTAAATTTTATTATCCTTGATCCTTTAATCATGGTCTGGTTACATTTATAACATAATAAAAATAGACACCATTTATCAAGTACTTACTATGTATCAGATATCGGGTCAAGTTCTACAAATATATTATCTCATTTAATTCTTTCCACAATTCATGAGGTAAGTTCCAGTTTTATTCCCATTTTTCATAAGGACATTGAAGCTTAGAGTTGTCAGTGATTTGTCTAATTTCACATTATACTTTTAACTACTATATTGTGAATCCCCAGATATCCCATGCCCTCTGGCTACCCGAACTCAGAATCCCTTCATGGAAAGGGTTATCTTCGTTTTTTGACTTGAGTGCTAGCAAGCCAAAGTTGCAGCTGTAGGTAATGGCAAGTAAAACTCCAGAACTGGGGTTCATTTGGCTCCCCTTTTATTCCAAATTCAGAGAAGAAGGGGTGTGGGGCTTGTGCTAGTTCCAGATCTCTAAGTAGGGACTGACCCCACAAAACCACTACATATATACAATGGAATATTACTCAGCCATCAAAAATGAAATTTTACCATTTGTAATGACATGGATGGACCCAGAGGGTATTATGCTAAGTGAATAATAGCATGGAGAAAGACAAATACCATATGATCTTACTTATATGTGGAATCTAAATTACAAAATAAATGAACAAATGAATTGGAAACAGACTCATAGATAGAGAAAAAACTGGTGATTGCCAGATGGGAGGTGGGTTGGGGGGCTGGGTGAAAAAGGTGAAGGGATTAAGAAGTACAATTTGGTAGTTACAAAACAGTCATGGAGACGTGAAGTATAGTGTAGGGAATATAGTTAATATTGTAATAACTGTGTATAGTGACAGGTGGGTACTAGACTAGTTAGGGGATCACTTTGTAAATTATACAAATGTCTAACACTATGCTGTACACTGAAACTAATATAAAATAATGTCGAATGTCTACTCTAATTGAAAAATAAAAATTAAAAATATATAGTGATAAAAGTAAACCAACCAATTTAAAAAAATCAGAAAAAAAAGAATTGCTCCTGAACAAATGGTGAAGAATACCTGTTGCTGTGCTGCCTTTTGGACAAGATACTGATTTGTACCAAAAATGCCTTTTGTTTCTTTGTTCTTTTGGTGAAAGTTCAGATGTATGAAAATAAAAAACATATGGGAAATAAAAGAGGCTACTAATTAATGGCCAAAACTATTGTTCCTTAGTTTGAGGGGCTTAATTAAATCTGATCTACGTAGTTGGATATACTTTTTGTTTTCTATTAAAGTAATCCAGATGTACATATACATATTTCTTTTTTTCTCTTCCTTGGGTTCTTTTTGTTTGTTTGTTTATTTGTTTTTGTTTTTCTTCTTTAGAGACCACTGTTTCTGAGCTAGAACACATAGATGGGGATGGAGAACATAGAAATTTGGCGAAGGGGTCACCTGTTGACCTGTCAGTTATAAATGATTTTCATGTGCCATTTATTAACATTCCAAGGAAAGTGTCCTGAATGAAGCACTGCGCTTGCCCAGTCATCTCTTTTCTACTGTTGAGAAAGTTGGAACTCAGAGAATTTAAGAACTTTGCATAGATTTGCATAGCAAGTTTATAGCTGAGGCGAAAGTTAGCTCTCCTCTTAGTTCTGCATTTATTCAACGCCTATTATTGAACACTTACTATGCACCAGGAACTGAGTATATTAAATTCGTTATTTACCTCAAACTGATTTTAGGAAAGGAAAAAAAAACATGTAATGTTCTGTTTCCTTTTTCATCTGTTACGCATTTGTCCTTTTCCTTGTTTTCTTACATTTAGTTTTCTTATTAGTCATCTGCAGAACATTGTGCTAGGCCTAAGGTAGAAAGAACATTTTAGGTTACGATGCTAAAAAAAAAAAAAAGTGACTAACACAAAGTTTCTCAAATTTTTATGAGGAGGTGCTATTTTACATTTGTTTGTTTGTTTTGTTTTTAAAGAAGATTGAGTGGGGCCAAAAGTAAAATTCCAGTTGAAATGAGTTTCCATCCTTTTAGTGTGGCCCACAGTAAAAAATACCTTTTATGTCATAACCCAGCATAGACGTGTGTGTGTGCATGTGTGTGTGTGTGTGTGTGTGTATTCATGTATACATACAGATGTAATTGAAACAGGAAATGTTTTGTGAAAGACTTCTCATATAATAGAAACAGATTTTACATCATATATGACCTTCATAATATTTAGACACTACATGATGTGTCACACTACCTATTTTACTCTTTCTTTCTTTTTCTTTTTAAGCTAAACAAAGCTCAATAAATTAACCAAAGCAATTTGGGCAAATGTTTCAATTCTCTATTCAATTTTGTTTGTGAAAATACCAAAAGGTGAGATGACCAGTGAATTTTGTCTGGCTTGACCCTTGATCTCAGATGTAGTCATTTGCCATTCAAATAGTGAGGGTACAATGGGAAACCTGTGCCGGCCCCTCCATTTCTCTTCAGCCTTTAGATTTCCTGAAATCTAATTACGTGAGCAACCTTAAATTACGACTAAAACCATTTGAACTTTCATCATACATGTTAAATGAGGGAGTAGGTCATCTTGATTTTCATGATCCCTTCTGGCTTCAAAGGTCTGTGAAATCTGGGTACCTGTGAAAACAAAATCTCCTCAAATGTATTATATGCATAAACTGTGGATTTCTAGATCCACAAATGTATTCCACTTGAAGTTTCTCTAAAATGTTGACAGATGTGGAAGTGAGCATTATCGAATGCTTAGTTCTACATTTGCATTCATATCTGTTGTTTCAATTGGGGCATTTTTATAAAATAAAAATGTGTTACTGCTGTTCTTAGAATTCTGATTCTGCAGTGAATTTAATTAGCTAAAGCACTGTATACTTAGTGTGCTTTGGTTTTTGGGAGTCTTAGCCATTGCTGGTTTAGGGTAGCCTTCCGAGAGAGAGAAAGAGAGAGAGAGAGAGAGAGAGAGAGAGAGATCCAGTTTTTTTATTGTCATAATATTACGACTATAGTGCCTCAAGTTGTGTGAGGGAATGACAATGGCAACAATGTCAGCACCAGTGTGTAGTACACACATTCCTCAGAGGCACCGGGATGGCCTTTCAACTAAGTTTAGTGAAAGTAATCTGGTTTATGGTTATGTAGCTCACTTGCCAAAAAGGCGAATTGTTTTTATTGGTTATGTAGCTCACTTGCCAAAAAGGTGAATTGTTCTTATATTTTATCCACATACAGCTGTGTGAACCTTCAAGTTCTTGGATTAGTAAAACAAGCAAAGCCACTGATGGATAGCATCTAGGGACAAGGAGTTCATATGGACTTAGTATAGACAGTGCAGCAGTCAGTGAGGGCTTAGGAAGTCTTTGTCCCTTCAGTCCAAAAGCAACTGAACCAAAATTTTCGTCAAATTAATTTTATGTAGAATAAAGCCAGTATATTCTTTTACAGTAAGAAATAAACTGCCACGTGGTCTAGAATATTTACATGAGCATGACCTGTGTGCACTCTCACCATTGGCAGCCTGCATGAGAACCCAAATGATAACCAGCAGGTGGCTGGTGATCCTGTAATTCCAACACGAGGCATCAGTTACATAAGTTGTACATTTAATGCCATGGGGCCAAGAGAGTCCATGAGTTCATCTCAAAAAGAAGAATTGGAATGCTCATAGCTTGTTGGCTAAACCTCCTTTCTCTCTAGACAGCAACTGGATGCTGAGAACGGTATCATCTATTCTTCAATGCTGCTGTGAAAGACAGAGATAATACACACCTAGCACAGTGTCTGACGCATTACAAAGATGCTCATAAAATTATAGTTATTTTAACCTTTGCGTCAGGGCTTTCGTGTCTGACCAAGTACTCTTCTTCACTTCTGAATGGTATTTTCTTTCTTTTTTCTATTACACAAGTAATGATAATCATTGTAGAAATTTGCAGAAATTGTAGAAATTTGGAAAAATCAGAAATACACCCCCCAAAGGATAAAATAATAGGTATAACATACATACACAGACACACACACACAAAACCTTTTGTTGATATTCTGGTATATAATTATATAATCTTAACCCGAATGGGACTCCATTTGAAATACAGTTCTTTAAGACAGAAAGACAGAGCTTATTTGGTGCCAGTAAAAATGACTGTATTCACCCTGTGTATGGAACCTGACCTAGTTCGTTTGCCCCACATAAAAGTTTTTCATAATTCAATTCTCCTTTCTCCATCTCTGGCTAATGAAAAGAAATAATGAGAAATAGAGTCTCCGGATTGGATCTTCAAATCACACTGTTAGCTAGATAAATAGCAGACCAGAAGTGATCTGTGGGGAAAAAAAAAAAAAAGAAGAAATACTGGTATTGTTATTGATATTGCAGTGTAATTCCTGGTAGCCTGAATTTTAGATCTGTAGAACAAGAATGAAGGTAGGGAAGGAGTTGGGGGAGGGTAGAAAGAGGTGGAAAATGGAAAAGAGGACAAGGGAGGTGTTTAGCTTTCATTTGCAAGCGTGATACCCGCTGCTTTGTTTATGGATTTGATGCTATTCATACAGTCTTTGCAATATTAATTTTTAATTTATGATGCTCATTAGGAGACACTTAAAACAGAACAATTATCATTTATCTTGATATATTATTTACTAGGACTGACTGTCATGGTTAGGGGCCTGTGATTAGTGAGGGGGGATTGAGAAGAGCTTCTAAAAGGTGCCGAGGTAAAAGGATAGGAGCTTCGGAAGCAGTTGTCGAAACCCAAGGCCCAAAGTTCTGATGTCAAAGCAAAAGCCACACAGTCCCTAATCAAGACTCAGGAGGCTCCCTCCAAGACAAGCCTGGAACAGTACTTAATGAACCTGCAGGATCATATTAATGAGACTCTCTGTTAGGCCACCAGCTCATCAATTATTCATCCAGCTGCATTCCTGATACTTTGCTATCTTCCTCCTCTTTTTGTGTTGGTGTGATTACTTTCTTTAACCCTCCTGTTTCCTTACCTGGCGTGTGAACAAAGCCCTCTGTTCCACTGTTCCCTTTTCTTCTGCTCAAACACCATCACCATCTCTCACTACTCAGCCAGGATATCACACATGATGATGGAAGTCTATTGAGGGGAGTCTAACTTCTGAGAGTCTCTGAGCATTAGGGAACCCCTGGCTTTGTGGTTCCCTAATACTTGGGGACTATCTTCTACAGTGTGGTCATCACACTGTATTATACTTATCCATTTGTGTGTGGCTTTTCTCCACTGATCTGTGACTTGCTAGAGAATGGGGCTTAAGTTTTACTTATCTTCATATTTTCAATTCCTGGCATAATGCCTGACACATAACAGACACTCAGAGAGTGAATTAATGTGTGAGCGAATGAATAAATGAATGAATTGTGGGTGTTCAGTCATGCCTAATAGTCAGCCCTGACTCTCTGTAGTACAGCAGACTGTGAAGTGGAGGCCATAGCACTCATTGTGTTTCACAGGAAAATTAACAAAAGAAAACGAAACTTTGAATTTACTACCTGGGTCATGCAGAAGATGTGTCTGCAGGCTTGAGAAAAAGTATGTTAGGTCTGTTTAGTACCCAATTCTTCCTATGTTTATTTAAAATGTTTCTAAGAACATTAAAATTGGATACAAGTTTAGAAACAAATTGTGTTTTACTAGGACTGACTCTCATGGTTAGATGACTGTCATGGTCTAGATGAGAAGTTTCAATTGGCTTTTGCAATAAAGACCAAAGAGTGAGTGAGCTGTGCAGTGGGATAGAGGCCAAGGGCTGGGACTTACGGCCAGAGCCTGTTACTTGGTTCACTCACTCAAGTTCAACCGAGGAAAAGCAAGGGAGCCAGTTTCTAGTCTTCAGAAAGTGAAATATTATGATGCTGACCAAAGTCATTACCTCATATAGTGAAAAGAGTAGGAGAGGATTGGGAACACTTCCCTTTTTCCTGGACAGGTAAGATGATGGACAGTAGCAGTCGTACTACTTGAAAGGCAGATGGACAAAACAAGGGAAAGGCAGAGGTAGGTGTGAGGAAATACTCTGACATTCCATCGCCTACTAGTATCCCTACCAGTTATAACTATTAAAATACAGGGATCCCCTGCTTTTTAAAGTTTGTGTTATACCACTCTGCTTTTATGAAAGACCTACATTAGTACCTGTTTTAGGTGACCAAAAGAAATCTGAAGAAGATGTTTGCTTTTACGAGAAAAGCTGAAAAGCAGAAATAGCATTCAGTGCTTGCTTTACAGGGAGCCGTTAGGCAGCACACACCCCGAGCACCGTCAGGCTCCTTCCCCAGGAATTACACTCAGCGTCCTAGCATCAAGCATCAAGTCACCGGAGCTTTGAACTGTGTCTGTGAGTCTCTCTACTTATTTCCATTTCTTTTCTGCATCTGTTAGTAAGATGTGTCCTAAGGTGATTGCTTCTTCACTTTAGGCCATTTTGGTTTATAAAAGTTTTCATAGGAATGCTCTACTTTTGGATAGTAGGGGAAACCTGAACTAAAAAAGAAAAAAAAAAAGAGCAAGGATCTGACTTCTCTGAAAGAATAAAAAGAAATGAAAAGACTTGGATGTTAATCCTAGGCTTTGGCAAAGTAGACTGCAAAGCCAAAAGCAAGTAGTGACTTTGGCCAAATGGATTCTAATTTGTTACATCTCAACTAGTCGCAATTCTACAAAGTCGTATTTAGAGAAATATCTCCGGCAGGTGTCTCCATGGTCCTCTAAGTTGGCGCTTCACAGTATGTCAGTCTGAGAGTGGGCTATAGATGTGCCTGAGCTATTGTGTTTCCTCCGTGGGGGCACCTGGGCGGGCCGAAGCTGCTGCGGCCCTCTGGTTGCCCTGGACCAAGAAAAGTCTTAGCCATTTATCCTTATTTCATGGATTCTGAAATACACATTTTTTTCCCTCATTCCACATCTCTGAAATAGAAATGTGTTTCCTTACCAGTATTTTACAATTGCTTTTGGCAAGATGGCTGTGATGAGGTAGTTGTCATAGCCTGCACATAAACTGAATAAGTTAGTTGTTAGAGCCTGCACATAGCTTGAGTAAACTTAATTGCAGCAGTTCACATCATCCTAACTTTAGTTCAGCGATGAACAGTGTTGTACTGCTGGCATTGGGTTGAGTTTTCCTTAAGATGTCTTCGATAAAATACATTATGATTCAGCATGAAAGTGAAAAGTTATTGTGTGCACAGAAAGGTATGCAAACAGAAACTGATGTAAGTGTGATACTGATGAAGCAGAAGATGTCATGGAAGGGACGAGCAATGGCGTGCTTTATGAGTCTGAGGACAGGAAGCTACCCCTTGGTGGATGAAACCTACCAGAAGCCAAGCTCTGCAGTGAAAGGTGGGATGTATTATATTTTCCTTTCTATAACTATATAAAGCTATATATAGTTTTATATAAAATAATGGTGTATCTTTCAGTGGCAAGATTATTACTTTCTAATCATTTTCTGTGTGTGCCATGATATGAACTACATTGGGAAACATGGATTTAAGCTCCTGGATTTTTTTCTCCTTTGGTCAATCTTTCTAGTAAAGAAATAATTTCAGTTCAACTTAAAAACTTTAAAATTATTAGAATGGAAGTGTTGATTATATTCAAAAAGAGCAACTTGAGATTAATTTATCTTTTGTTGTATGTTGACTTCCATCAAATTTCACTTTATCTTTGCATGCTAAAGATGAACTTGAACTTGGGTCCTTGAAGCAGATTAAGGTCAGGCAATTTACATAAGCAGTAGCCACTGGGTCCAGCACTGTCATTACCATAGTCAGCAGTGAGAAGTGCTCAGAGGGTTAGCGGCAACAGATTCTGTGATATTTATGTTATATACTCCACACTCACTACATATGATTAAAAAGGATACAAACTTTCTTATTTTTGGAGCTGTAATTGGAAGCTGGCTTCCAGCAATCACGGGCCTCTTCACCAAAACAAAGTAGGTCATTGTGAAAATACAACTTTAGGATATGAATTGTCAAATCAAATAATTATTTATAGAAAGGACCTGGAAATCATTTAGTTCAGTTCTTTCATTTTACATATGAGCAATACAAAGAGCAAGTGAAAAGGCCACCTGGGATCTCACAGCTGGTTCATGCCAGTAACTAGGACTTCTGCCGCTAATAGGGTGTCCTGCCACCATCATACGCCTGTCTTGCAAAGTAAATTTTCACATAAAAAAAATATAGAGTCTACAGCCATGCTACCCTGAATGCGCCCAAGCTTGTCTAATCTCGGAAGCTAAGCAGGGTTGGGCTTGATTAGTACTTGGATGGGAGACCACCTAGGAATACCAAGTGCTGTAGGCGGGTGGGTGGTATTTCTGGGTATTTTGGTTATGGGTAAAACTTTATTAGAATTAGTTCTTCTAAATCTTTGTCCTGTTAGCATCAGTGAACATTTACTGAGATTTTGTTACCAGTTAAGGACTTACTCCTGGGTTAAAAGAAGACTCTTCTGTCCCAAAAGTTTTTACTTGTTAGTGATTATAACCTCGGTGATTTTTACCCTCTGCTCTCTAATCTTGTTTCTATTTTACCAATTTAAAATATAAACCTGGGGAAATGCTTCAATCTCTCTTTAATTTAAAAATGCATCAACATGATTCAAACCAAGAGGATAGAGATGAGAGAGAGGGTAGCAAAAGTCATTTCCTCTCTTCCTTACTCCCCTTCCTCCAAATGGAATTGACAATATTTTTTACCAAGGCCTATTAACCCAATAAATACATTCTGGATGGAATGACTTGTCCTACTGGTTTTAGAATGTGACATTTAAAGGCTTATGAAAAAGAACAGAGAGAGCTTGTCAATATATCCTAGTATACAAAAAAATGAGGTCAACTCTGCTTTTTTTTATGTTTTGCTGCAAATGAGGCTTTAAAATCAAAATTGAAAGGAATTTATTTACAGTACATGGTATGTGTTTGTACATTTGTGTCTGTGATATAACTTGTGTGTACATGCTCAGACATATAAACCTGAATTTAACATGACATAGATTTTTTATTTCCTCATAAGGAATCTTAAAGTCTAAAAAGACCATTTTCTGTTATCTCCACAGAAGTCTAAATTAAGCATCTCTCTTCTCTACATAGTACCTTACATTTCCTTCGATAGTTGTTCTAAAAATTCATTTCAGTTGTGTAATTTATTTAGAGCAAGTAAAAGTATTTTTTCAAATAAAAAATGAAAATGAGAAAAAAACTTAAAAAGAAAATAAACAAAGATAATAAAAAGGAAAAAAAGAAGAAACTCTTTCCCTCAGAATCAAATGGAGGACATGATAAAATAACCTAAGGGTCTTTGAAAACCACACTTGAAAGCCTGGTGCCTGGACAGATGACACATGATGAACACTGCGTTGAAACCTATGGTCCAAATCACTATCAAAAGAAACAATATATTGCAAATCTTCCTTGACAGAATGAATAATCAATTCTGTAAAAATGATTATGTGCAAACTCCTGTTCAAAATAATATACCTTATTTTTGATGCTATGACATTTATAATGTGAGAAGCTTTCTAATATTTTTCTTTAAAATGTTTTCTTATTGTTTTAGAAATCCTTAAGAAAATAATTTAAAACAAATGGGAAGCAGTTCTGAGCCATGGAGTGAGCCCGGGAGTAGAGATGAAGTGTGATGTCCAGTCCCTAATGGGAATTTATAGGGTAACTTACAGAATCATTGCCCAAAGTGGGTGGCCTTGGATCTGTGTGTCCCAAAGTGTGACTGGCTGGCTAAGCTCATTAGTATCATCACTCTTAGTTTTAACACTCTGTGGTTCATTTGCTAATCTTGCATCACAAGACCTGTCTGTAAACTTTAGCATGAATGAGGTAGGAAATAGCTATTAAATCATAAGAATGAATTTTAGTTAAAAAGACATTGAATTTCTTTGGCCTCAATTGCCGCACATGCACTTGCTAAGAAATCAAATTTGTCAATTCTCATTTCCAGTCGTTAGCAGGACATCATATTTTTTAAATGCCATTTGTAATCATACCCTCTCGATAGGGTGACACATGAAACTTGAATGTCTGCCTAGGCTTTCCTCTCTTAGCCCTCATGTCTTAGTCATTTAAAGAACAATGCTTTTGAGTAACAGAGTTACTCTTTCCTCCTCATTTTTTTTCTTACAAAATTCAGTTTCTTGGGCAGCTTCTGGGGGAGGAAATTCAATCATGAGATGTACTGTAGAAGAGGGCACCATGCTACTTTTAATATTAGCCCTTTTTAATCTAGGTAAGGTCATTGAACTTTTCTGATTTTTGCCTAGGGAGAACTTTCCCTTTACTTTTAAAATATCCTTTTGTCTGGCTGGCCAGTAATTGACTTTGTCCCTTTTTTCATTTATTTCCCTGTCTCCTGGTTGTAGCATCTTCTCCCCAGAGTCTCAGGTTAGAAGTTTTCCCTTTTGTGAAACCATGACAGGTGCCTAATTGAATGATGAATGTCCCTTTATTACTCTGTAATTGAACTGCCAGCTTTTTGATTGGTTTGTAGAGATGCTCCCCCCCTCATCAGGCACTGCAGGGGGCTTGGTAGTTGGCAGTCTGGTCCTACACTCCATCTGTCTAATCCCATCTAGCCCCCACATGCTTTTTGGGGGGTGATGATAGAGTTAGGGAGTAAGGGGGAGGGGAGTCATAATAAATTATGCTAATTCTGTGTGGCAATGACAACGAGAAGATCGTATTTTTCTGTGCATCTTGGGGGTAAATGCTCCAAGACATTTTGTCGTCATGGGTGCCTAGCCTGACAGGCCCAGGATGAAGATTAATGGACCTCACCTGAGTGACAGAACAGGGGATTGTGAGGAAGAGAGGGTCATTCATCATACTCTGACAGGTGTCATTCAATCCGACAGCAGTTCCACCATCACCCGGCTAGCAGTTCCATTTTTCTGCCAGTTAAGCAAGGAGTTTAATAACATCCCCAGAATTAAAACTCATTCTTTGTAGCAGGTCTGACAGCTGAAAATAAGAAAATCAATTCTTCACATGTTATAGCACAGTTACCTGACTGGGGCTTTGACTCTCATTTAGTCTTTGGGCTGAATTTCAGGCAAAGAGCTTTTTGTAAGACATCATCTATTAAAATTATCCATAGTGCTAACTTTAGTGGTATTGTTATTGTGGGCACATTAATGATCCAGACTTTCATACTCAGTGTCCTTTTACTCACTCTGTGCTGAAACACATCCCCACAGTAGCTGTGTCTCTCTTGCTTCCTCATTAACAATGTTTACAGATTCTCTCTTCATTAATATTGATCCCCTCCCCAACTACCGGCGACAACAAGACAGACACTAATTTGAAACATTTGGTATCATTAAACTGTTTGGATTTCAGGTTTCAGGGATCTTGGAGGGCAGAGAAGATGGTTCAGAGGTAAGAAGGGTAGTTAAATTTGGTGCTATAGCTTGGTCTGATGAATCATAACACTCTAGGTTGGTGAGTATGGCAAATTGCAAAACATGGCCCTGGGTTTCATTCATCCCTCTTTTCACCTGGAAGAGAAGTCTATTTTTCCATCTCTGTGAATCTGGTCTGTCCAAGGCTGTCACTGACCAATAGAATGTAGTGATGCTGTGTAACTTTAGAGACTGAGGCTCGAGAGATCTAGATCTGCTTTTCCTCCTTGTGGAAGCTAGCCATCACGTAAGATGTTGGTTCACAATGCTATGAGGAAGCCCAACCTAGCTGCATGGAGAAAGAGAGGCTACACAGAAGTGCATTGAGACATTAAGCATGTGAGAAAAGCACTCTGGAAATTCCAGCCCATCTCAGCTGCCAGCTGGATGCAGCCACATGGAAGCCATCTTGCATGTGACACCATATGGAACAGAAGAACTACCCTACTGAACACTGTCCACATTTGTGGCCCACCAAATTGTGAGCAAATAAAATGACTGTAGTTTAAGGCCATTACATTTTAGGATAGTTTGTTATACAGTGAGGGTAACTAAAACAGTGAAGGTGAGAAGGTAGGGGCATGGTACAAGGGATGCAGGTACACAACTGTTTTCTGTAACAAAGATGCAGAAATATTTTAGCTTTTTGAGCAACATTGTTCCCCTCAAAAGCTCCTTTGTTTGAGTCCCTTTGTCTTTTCATCGTGTGCACTCCACCTACAATTCTCTTCTCATATATGACAGAGCAGTTTTTCAAAAGTACGTTTTCTTGGGTTGAAAGAAGTTGTGTCATTGGTTAAAGAAGACCTACCATATTTATTTTTAGACTTCTTAGTTCTATCATTCCCATTTTATACAACTAGAGTAAAAGAAAGCATCTTTGAAAAATACATTCTGAAACTGGAATATTTAAGCCATGGCACAACAACTAAACTTGATTAAATGGCTGTGAATTGTGTGCATTGATTAAATTAACTAGATTACTGATCAACTTCACAGAATACCATATAGACAAAGTATATACAGATAATTATTTTCTTATGAATCATCTAATTGGATTCTCAACAGTAATCAGATTAGCTAAAGACTGGTTTAATAACCTATTAGGGCATCAAAACAGAAAATTATCGCCTCTCTGTTGCTTTTAAGACAGACATGATAACTGCAACCTGTTAGATTTCTGAGTGATAATCTTGGAAAGAACTGGGATAAAACTATGATGTGAGGGGTAGCTCTTTGTTCAAAGAGAAGTCTGTAAAGGCACATACTACTAGCATACTGAGAGAATGCAATAACTGTTCTGGATTTTCCAAATCCGCCAATCATGGATATTTATTATAGCGGAATGACTGAAGTTTGGGAAGAAGAGAATTTATGGAGCAACAACATCTCGAGAAAGGTCTTGATCCCATGATTAATTCCAGGGGAAAAAACAAAAGTAAAGATTACCATGGCAATTTTTATTATTGTAATAGTTTATGCAGCAGAACTTTTCCTTAAGGCCATCCTTCAAAACAAATATCTGAAAGCGAGAAATGGCTCATGGTACAGTGTCTTTGAAACCAGTAATTACTTGCCTGAAGAGTCTTCAAGAGAGGCCATTATAGCTGAAAACTGTTGCTGTGACCTTGGGTGGACTGTCTGCACTGGCCTTGCCTTCTTAAGAATTCCATCTGCCCTTAATTTCAAATTGCCCCTACAACTCACATTGCCTGTTCAGAGTCAATATTTCTTGATCCCCATACACTTGCATTCTAACATGCTGATTTGAAGGCATCTCCTTAGCATCTATCATATTTTTATTTTCCCTTGTTTTAGGTTTTGCTATTCCATTTTAAAGCTGATATCGAAAGAGCCACACTCTGATACTGCATCCTTATATAAATAGTGGACCCTCTAAGGTTTATGATGTCTTTTCACTGAGCCTGAAAAACTTAAGAATAATTACAAAAACAAACTTTTGGTACCTGGAGTGGTCAGTTCATTTTAGAGCATCTGAAGTGATGCTCCAATGTAAAGTATACTATATTAATTAATAGCTCACAAGCTAGTAAAGAGCCTGGTACATAGTAAGTGCTGAAGAAAGTATTGCGAATAAATATTAAAAAGCCAATTTATAATAATTATCAGCTGCTTAATCCTATGACAGGCACATTTGCTAACTTCTAAAGACTTCTAAAGACTTAATTGAGACTAGCAAAGCAGTTTTGTATATGAACCAGCCATATCTGAGAGGTAGAAAGATTAGTTGATTCTAATCCAAATGAGGTTTTGGAAGTAAACTTTGGATTAAGAATGAGAAGACTTAGATTCTAGTCTTTTAGACTCTGTCACTTAGGAGATAAATTTGGGCCAGTCACTTTATATTTCTAAACACCATTTTTCTAACTTATAAAATAAAATAAATCTCTAGCCTTCCTGCCTAACACTGGTTTTGAGGATCACCTTACATGATGTATATTAAAGTAGTTAACCAATCTTAAGTTAACCCTATGCCCAGTATCTTCACCATCCCACTACCCCCAAATCAGTTGAAACTTGTTTAAATATTTTTATATTATGATGGTAACTCCAAATATTATAATTTAAAAAAAAAAAACCCTTTAAGACAGTCATCTGGGAGCTTCTGAAGTATATAAGTAATTATATCAAACTTTTTTTATTCCCTTGTCCAGACAAACCTTCTGCATAAACACCTATTCTATGGCATCTTTACATATGGCCAAAATGTTTCTCAACAGTAGAAAACAAAAATGTATCTTTGGGTTTTGTAAATGATATATATAGAACAATGTCTATGGAAGCAGAATCTACACCAAGAAAGTCATCATTTTTTAGAAACAGAAGATGAAGGGAGTTGAAGAATGAATGCAAAAAAAGAGGAAGGAAAAAAAACAGGTACCTCATTATCAAAGGTGAAAGTTGCATGAAATCTGACAATTTTGAGCAAAACTCAAAACCTACGGACAACACATATGAATGCTAAGACCACGAATTCTCTGATAGCTTTTTTTTTTTTCTGGGTGGAGGAGGGTAAATTACTGTCCACGATAAAGATCCCATCCGGCCAGCAGCACTGTTAGAACAGCTCCTCCCTTGCAGTATGACATGTCGTTTCCAGGCAGCGAAGCTTCCGTGGAGGAGCAGCGTTCCAGTGGGTGGGTCTGGTGTCAGGGAGGTGGATTCCATCCGACTTACAGCTGCACCAAAGGCTGACTTTGGCAGCAATTCCTGGGCTGTAATTTTATAAACAGTCTTTTCTTTCCAGACTTCCAATGTGAATTTAGACCTCAGCACAGATTCCGTCTCACATCTTTATTTTGTGTCATCACATTCTAATCTGATGACAAACAGTTAGTCTGAGATTTCAGTATATTACTATATTAGTGCAATTTATGTCCTGTGTGGAAGTTGATGATGTGTAAAGACTATATTGTGGACTCGCCTGGATTCTAATCCAGCACCTAAAAGGATAGTGTTGCTTTTGTGGATCACAATGGCACTTTATTATGAAATCGAATGGTTAGTTTGTGGTGCTGGCTTGCCAGAAGGCATTGGCAGCAACGTTAATTACATTTCCTCCAAAGCAGGCCGAAGCTCTCCAATTCACCTTTGAGTAGTCATCACTATAATTTAGCGTCTAATCTTACCGTTTCTGCTTGATCTTATTTATAGAAATGTTAAATGTATGTATATACTCTGGCTTAAGCAAAAAAGATATGTAGGATGGAGTGGATCCAACTGAGAAATGGAGAAGACACCTAGGTCACTTGTAAGGCTGCCACTGCCTCGCTAAGTAGACAGTGGCTTTATCTCTCCACTTAGTAAGAGGTGGTTCTGGATGAGAAACCAATTAGCCAGGTTCATTTTCATTCCAAGTCTCCTCCAGTTTTTTTTTTTTTTTTAAAGTTCCACAACTTGAAAGGAGTGCAGTCTCCTAGCACATCCCAGAAGAAGTAGACCTGAAATAGATGAACTCAAGAAGAATAGAAAGTAAATCAATTTCCATTTTCACAAGACCGAGTCTGCTCATTTTCAGAGAGGTCAAATCATGCAGAAAACAGTGCAAATTACTCATGGTTAAAGACAATTTCGCAGGAAAGACAACTGGTCTACCAAGGTATTATGTTTAGGACTGTTTCTGAATAGAGGTGCTTTGGACCTGAGGTGGGGCACCAGAGTGAAGACTGAATGCCATTATTTCTCCTTTCAGTGACATGACAGAAATGTGTACAAAGAAGAAAAAAGTTACAATTGCAAGACATACTTTTTATTATTTGAGTAAAAATTATATATTTTAAACTAAACAAAGTCATGTCATAATTAAACTCTTGATCTAAATTTTGGTTGTTAGCGAGCCCTTGGCTTTGGGAAAATTCTAGAGCCAGAAAAGAAAGGGATGCTGGTAAAGATCTGAGGTGGAACACTGCCTGTATGCATGTGCTTGTCAGCTCTGTGGCTGAAATCTGAGGTGAGCTTGCCTCACTCAGGGACAGTTATAACTCACATTAAATCCACTCTGTCCTAACTCTTCAGAAAAACTTAGGACAAATATCTATAGTTCCCTCTGCTGAATCTGGTCCCAGGCTTATGAATGATAGTCTTTATTTCCCTCCTTTCCTGCACATTCTAGGTTTTTCTTATTCTCAGCCAAGTGGTTAGTTGGCCCCATACCTTCCTCTCTGAAGGTGTCTAGCCCTTGGTTGCCTTACCTTGTCAGATTGTGATTCTTCTGGTCATGACAGTACCAAGAGGTGCTCTGTGAGTCTTCCAAGCTCTATACACACTGCTCACTGCCCACATTCTGAAGCAGCAACCCCAGCTCCTCATGGTGAATGCAGTCAGTTATTCCTGCCATATGGCAACCCTCTTCCTTGCCCAGAATGATCAGGCCGTAGTCATAGCTTTAGGTTTGGAGACCTCCTGTGTGCTCACATGAAAATATTCCTCACTCTCCCAGCTCAGCCACTGCTGGGACCCAGAACCTCTAATCAACAGAGCCTTAAGTGATGGTGATGAGACACACAAATTCATTAGATAGGTTACTGGGAGATTATGGGCCTATGCGTTCTAGCTATTGGAAGCACAGCACCATGTATCAAGGTTTTTTTCATATACTATATCCTGGGACATAGTACCTTGCCTGACTCTACAGGTTCTCAGTCCTGAGCTTGCACCTTAATGGAAATTTAATAGGGAATCTCATTGTTCTATCAGGTTAGCTGCTTCCAATTAATGCTATATATGGCAGCGTCAGTGGATGTCAGGCTCCCATACTCATGTGCTCATTGTTGCATCTCCTTTACTGAATAATGACAAACATTGATCGAATACTTACCCAATAAATGCAAAATCATTATTGAGGTTAATGAATGAAGATGTATGCTACTTTGAGAGATTATGATATAAGACTTTGACCTTGGCGGAATGATCAGGAAGGCTTCCCTGAGGAGGTGATAATTGAGCTATTTGGAGGCTGTTTAGAAGTTAAGAGGTAAAGGGGAATAGGAACAATGGTCCAGGCAGAGCGAAGAGCATGTCTGAGCATCTGCAGGCTCAAGAAAATGAAAGACTCCTGGTTTTGAGTAGAATTTGGGGACATGTGGTATGAGTATAGGATGGAGAGGGGACAGACCTGAAAGGACCTTATAGGTCAAATGAACTCATTTTTATTTCATCTTACGTGGAATGGAAGCCATTGAAGCATAGTGTGTATGAGGGCAGGGCTTAGGTGTGTGAAGTAGAGGAACAGGCATAGAGAGAGAATCAATTTTGTAAATGACCTTCACGAAGCTCACCCTGGCTGCTGTATAGAGAAGGCATCAGAAGATGAGAGAGAGAGGATAAAAGTGGATCTATCAGGAGGCCACTGAGTGTCTAGGTAGGAGCTGATGTTTGCTTGGCCCATGGGAAGTCCTCAATAAATCATAGTCACTGAAGTTGTTACTGTTGTTCCATAACATAGATAACAGACTTGTGTTGACTGGAAAATATAAAATTCTTTGGATTTTTGTGGCCTCTTTGCTCTTTCAGAAGTGAATGTACCCCTGTAAAGGGCACAGACTTGTGGGGTGAGAGAAATAGAGGCACAGAATATATCAATGCCACTCAGCTGGCACCTGTGCTCATTTTTAAAGCCTGTAGCTTGGACTCAAAGAATCACTTTATTAATCTGATGCTTCCCACAGCTGAGTGTCCATATTCACAGTAGAGAATTGAATAAAAGTGATGAAGTGACTTGGATAAATGAGGAGTGCAAAGGAGAGAGTTAACAGAAAGTTTCTCCCCGCTAATCTCTAATCTCTTTATTTTCCTAGGGGTCTCAGAAATTAAATAAAATAGCTGCCTTATTTGGACCTTTTACTTATACTGTAGATGGTGAATCGCCAGATACACCAGCCTATTTCTGAATCATGAGGTCCACTCTGCCCCAAACACAGTCCTCCCACTTATCTCCTGTCGGTTGCTAACGTACTATTTTTTAGAATCCAAAGCAGCTCGTGAATCACTTGCTACAGAAGATTTTCTCTGACCAGCTCACTCCACCCAGGTGGGGTTGCTGCCTCCCCTCAGTGTTCCCAGAGTCCTCTCCACTTCCCTCCCTCTTCACTGCCTCTTCACATTGGACTCCCTCTGATCGTGTCACTCTCCCTGGGCTGTGAAGTCTTTGACAACATGGGATAACATCTCATTAATTTTTGTATCCTTAGCATCTAGCATGGTGCCAGAAAACTCAAATATAGACACAAATGAAAGATTTAAAGAAGAATGGATAAAGGTAAATATAATCTGCTTTTAGATAAAATGCAGATAGAGGGGACTTAGAGTCAGGTAAGAGGGGAAAGCTTGTTAGGGGAGGCAAGATTTGTCTGCTGTGCTTTTGATGGGATAACTATGTAGATGGTTAGGGTCCTTTCTGCCCCTTCACAGTGTCACCCTCTCTTCCTCTTATTCACTCCTCCTCATGTTCTAACACCTCAGGCTGCACTCATGACATTCCTCAGTCTGGTCCTGGGTGAGGTAAGTGGGGTTAGAGTTGAGGGGGAGGGTAGAAAGGTGAGGTCCCATACCCCCATACTGAGGTTGGCCTAGCTGATCATGGCCTTGCGGTGGTTAACAAAACTGATATTGGTTTCATAATTCACTGTTAGGCAATTGTTTGAAAAAATCATTTCAAAGCTCAACTCAGCTTATTTTCCTCCTCAAATTGGTGTGTATGAATAGAGTATCAGGTCAAAATGTAAAGAAGAAGAGGTAGTAACTGTGGTGATAACACATAGAACTTTCAATTCCTAGCTCTTTTCTTCCCATCTCAGGAGTCTTAAACCACTTCAAGAAACCTCACTTTCTTTGTCTGTAATTGGAGATAATGGAAGTTCTTTCCTGATAGGGGTGTTGTAAAAATGAAATGAAATAATGCCTATTTAATGTAAGGCCTGGCACATGGTAAGCCTGGAAGAATGTTAGCTAAAGCTATAATAACAGATTAATTTGCATTACATGTGATTGTTTTAAATGGTTCCACTTGCTTAGGTGTTTTATCTGTGAATCTTTCCAGTACAAGGATCATTCACATGCAAAGGTTTCTCAAATTCTTCATATTTATTCTTGAAATTCAGCAGGTAATTGTAAAGCTGAATATATTTTAGAATAGGATCTTCATTTTGCTCCAACTGATTTTATGTTTTTGTTTCAGGAAAAAATATACTATACTTCTTTATCTTTTGAAATTAGTCAAAACTGCACTTGTTCAATTTATTCAACGCCGAGTGCTTCTCAGGAGCATTATCTCAACTGGGAAATATAAAATCTGCAAATTTACGTTGTTCCACTTCATTTGATATGCCTGAATTTAGCAACTTGGGGGAACCGTGTTCTTGCTAGGTGGGTAGAATGACCACTGTTTTAGCTGTTGGCAAATACAGACATCTCTTTCAAGAAGAATGGAAATCACTTCCCATAATGGCATTTATAGACACTATAATGTTTTCCGAAAGGTAGTTTATGTAGGGTTCAGACTAAAGGTAACATATTGTACTAGAGAAAGCACAGGATTAGGAATCTGGAATATCAGTTCTAAATTTTGCTAGCTGTGTGATCTTGTGCAAGTCACTTCATCTTTCGCATTTTATTCTACTATTAAATGAAGCTAAAATAATTTCCTATTTGTTGCAAATATTGATGGAGATTTTATTATTATTGTGAGGGTATTATGTATGTCACCCACTCCTTTCCCTGAAGGACAGGTTTTCACAAGTGTTCTGAGATTCAAATATGTGTATATGTCAAAGGGCACAGGACTGGTGATATCGGTGATCACGATACCTATTTATTTCATACCTGCTATAAAACCAGTCATGATATATATCTATATGTCTATAACTTAATTGAGACTATATAAGAAGGAAAAATATAAACAGTTTGTCAAAAGACAGATATGTTTCCAACATACCAAATTCTTCATTTATTAAAATGGAGCAAACTTTTCTTTCAATGCAGACTATAAATAATTTTGTTCTGAGTGAGTTTGCTGAGCTTTGGGAATCTCGCTTCTTGTTTTGAGGAAAAAAATATTCTTTCATAATACAATAACATTTTCACCTTTTTCAGTTCTTCCAACAGAGTTCATGTTTTTATTTTGCTTTGTGATTCTGAGAAGCAGTTATTCTATTATTCAGAGGGAGCAGCTCTTCAGTAACTTATCTCAGTCTCCCTCTCTCCTGGGAGATGTGCCTCTGTTATTCTCAGAAATTTCATCTCTGAGCTTTCTTCTCTTGGCCAAGGGTATAAATCAAGAAGCCAGTTCAATTTGGAATTTAGTCCTTAGCCTTAGTTGCTGTAAGAAACGGACTGGATTATTTATAACTATGGGTGTCCAGGTTTTCATCACCACAGATGGTTGAGTGCTTGAGAGCATTCACCTTTAAGTTATCCAGAATACAAGCTGTTGATCCTCCGTGGATTGTAAATTTCTAGAGTTGGGCTTCTTGGTTCTTGTCGGCAGGGCAAGTTTTATGATCATCATTACATTACTCCTATGAAATGTTGGGAAGCTGGGAGCGTCCTTCCTATTAGGAAGTTTTGCCTTGACTTTCATACCAATAAAGTTGTTCTTAGACTGGAGTTCATCCTAATAAGCATCTTGAGAATTGCACCTGAACTAAGAAATATTTTCCCCCTCTGTCTGCCATAAGCCTCAGAATCTCAAGCAGCCTACATGCTTTGAATCTAAGACAAGGCTTACAGCCTAACAGCTTTTTTATCACTTTCCATCAAGCAGAAAAGCCTCCAGGTGGATTAGGCTGAGTGTGTAAGAAGCTTACAAGGTAGCAGATGTCAAGCTTTAGTAAAGGTCATTCTATTAGGGCTATTCTCTTTCTGGGCACAGATTCCCTCCTGGACTAGTGTAGACCTGGGAAAGAAGACTTGGTATTCTGCCACAGACCTTTGGAATGCTTAAGGGGAGGGGTTATGCGTGACAGATGTGCACACGGTTTAAGAATCTAAGCTTCAAAGGGGCAGCATGTAAAGGACAATGGGATACAAATGGGGAAAAGTTACTTGAAAAATCTTCGCAAGTGAGACACACCAAAGATTACTAGAATGTGATGGTGTCGTGGTTTCAGGTTAAAGCATCTTTCTCTTATACAGAAATACATGTTTCTTCATCAAAAATAAAAAGTTAGAAGTTTACATATGTTTCCATCTGAGGAAGACTAATTTAGGAAAGGTCTTCTCTATCTTACCAGCATTAAAGCATAAAGCTCGTACCTAGTCGAATATGGCACAATAAGTTGCTGAAGAGATGGCAAAGTAAACATGCTAAAGCAGGGAAAAAAATGGCTTTAGTAAACTTTTCCTAAGAGCCAAGCTCCACATTATGGTGGCAAGCTGCACAATAGTAGAATTGTCTTAAGGGTATAAAAACTCTATGTAGAATTTTGGCTTAATGCCCTGGCTTAGTTGAGTCAAGTGACTTTGGCCAAGCTGTGGCTCTTGATGTGTCACTCACTGGTGGGCTATTGGAGTAAAGTGATTAATCCTGCCACTTATCAGTCAAATTGACTATTCTGTCACAAGTAAAAATGCCAAGATCATACCAATGGATGGAGGTGAAGCAGGGTACATTTCTTGAGTTGTTTTAGTCCATCAGTTTCCAATCGCATAGCACCCCTGGTCCCAACTTTTCAAAGAAGTCTGGCCTTCCAGCAGACAACCTAAGTTAATGTCAAGTACAAATGGTTCTCTATAAAAGCATTGGACTAATTCATTGCCTAGATCTTAATATTTGTGGTGAAATTTCCAGTCTTCCCCAATAACTTCTTGTGGGAAATGTCAAAAAAGGGGAGACATTAGAGACGTCTGAGTTAAACCATTTCCTCCCACACACCTGAGTC
The DNA here is from genome assembly GCA_028627145.1 of Eidolon dupreanum. NCBI lineage: Eukaryota > Metazoa > Chordata > Mammalia > Chiroptera > Pteropodidae > Eidolon > Eidolon dupreanum. The sequence continues at coordinate 65,131,928 of CM053515.1, forward strand.
ATGGGTCAAAAGTTTTACCAATTTCCTTTTTAAGATTATTTTCTCTAGTCTCTTGTCTAAAAAAGAGTTTAATGCCAGATGGGTGAGAAGTAGGGACGTGATTAGGAACTCATTTGTATTTTTTTCAATGCTAGATAACTTTATTGCCAGGGATTTCCATTCACTGTCTGTGACTAGAAATCTGGTATTTCTGAGGAACTGGAGGTAGTGGGAGAAGGTCTTTATGTGGCTACACGAAACCTGTTGCAATCTGGTGAATCCTTGGAGCGTCTTGCTTCAAAAGGTTCTTGTCGCTGGGAACACTGACTGGAGCCAAGCCAGTTCCCTGGGGAAGGCTGGTGTCTGCTACTTGCAGAGCTGGCTGTCAGGTTGGTCCTGTGTGTTTGTAATTAACTACAATGTCTGGATGTTGATAGAGTGAGTCTGGCCAATGGTTCCCCTCCAAAAGGGGGTTTCTGGCTAGCTCTCCTGTGTCAGAAATGCCAAATTGGGAGTTGCCTGGGGACTCCAGAGATGCAGATTCATTTGGCCGAGCTCCAGTTTTGAAGCCAAGTGTCGAGAAAGCAGATCAGAAACAAAACCTGAATTTTAATCAGTGGGCTTCTCCAACCACTTGGCTCCTCTGTTTTCCAATGTTATGTTTAATGTTTTAAAGCATATTTAGTAAACATGTCACTAACAATTGCCAGTCCTTAGTCCCTTGCCACTCTTTACTTAATGGTTTTCCCTTTTCCTTTGGGTCAGTGTGGCAGGCTGAGTTTGCAGTGTGTGTCAGCTCACTTGTGTGTGTGAGTGTGTGTGTGTGTGTGTGTGTGTGTGCACGTGTATGTGTTTGTATGTTTATGAGTATATATGCATATTTCAGGCTACGGAGATTGGGATATTTGGTTTTACTGGCTCAGTAGCTTGTTTATAGCATCCACTTATTATGAGCCAGATAAATAATCTGAATTCCTCACTTTTCTTACCAAACTTGGCTAGTTCGCCTCTCTTGAGAAAACTGAGCTTAGGGTTCACATCAATTACCACAATTTATTTTGAATTTCAACTCATGCAAGATGTACTATTTTTCTTTCTGAATTGAGTTCAAAGAACAATATTCCTCTGTGATTTCATCCATGTAGAATACAGCCACACTTCACCAATTGAGAAGTGAATGGTTTTCAAAATCTTGTTAATTATTTGAAAGTCAGTATGAGATGAAATAGGGATCCTTGGTCTTCCCAGTCCCTTCTCCCCTCTGTCTCCTTATCTCTACTATTCCTCCCCACATATATTTTTTACTACAGGCATTTTCTAGCTTCTTATAGATTCGTAAGTGTTTCATGTTGCTTGCCTTCACATACTGTAATAATTCCCTATGGACACAGTAACAAATTTCCATAAACTTGGTGGCTTAACTAGTAGAAATTTTTTCTCTTACAGTTTTGGAGGACATAGGTCTGAAGTTTAGGGTCAGCAGGTTCGTTCTCCCTCTGAAGGCTCTAGGGCAGAATCCGATCCATGCCTATTACAATTTCTAGTGACTGCTGGCATTCCTTGGCTGTGGCCACATCATTCTAATCTCTGACTCTTTGGTCACATTACCGTCTCCTGTCAAATCTCCTTCTGCCCCACTCTTATAAGGATATTTGCAATTACATTTAGCACTCACCTAGATAATTTTGGATAATCTCCCCATCTCAAGATTCTTAATTACATCTACAAAAACCCTTTCCCATGTAAGTTGACATTTACAGGGTTCTATAAGCAGGACTTATTTGGGGAAATATAAGAAAAGGATGAGGCTAAAGACCCCCAAGCCAGAATCTTTTGGGAAAGCCATTATTAGTCTCCCACATACATACCTGAGACACTCTTCCACCCTTTGTCACCCAGTCAGTGCTACTCAGACTATCTCTGATGAAGTAATTTTTTTAAAAAAGAAGAATTAAATTCCAATTTGTTGCAGACTGATCTTTTTCAAAATCTCATACTTGGATTTTATAGCAATACCAAATTGTTACAAATTTTTTTAAACTTTACTCTTATATCAGACTAGTAACAAAAGTTTGAAGCTTGACACTAGTCTACAGGCTATACTTTGAGTAGTATTGATCTAAAAGGTTCCTGCCTGTTCAAGTACCACCTTTCCCAGGAGTCTTTTCTGGCTCACCATTTTGGATTTCTGTTTAATGGCCCTGTACTAAGCTCCCATGGTTCCTGGGATGCTTTATTCCAGTCCTTGCTACCTAGTTTTTAATTATTTGCTCGACCCCCAAACCATAAGCTCCTTAAAGGAAGACCCAAGCTTTGGTGGACTATGAGCCACTCATAGATCTTGATTCATAGAATATGCTCAGTAAATACTTGTGAAATGAGTAAGATACACATAGAGTTTGGAGGTTGGATCTATGTTAAACAGAAGCAGGACTTATTTGGGGAAATATGAGAAAAGGATGAGGCTAAAGAAACTGAAGGGAGTCTAAGATGGTATGATAAATTACAAAAAATGGTCACAAATTTTTTCTATCAGAAGGGAAATTATTTTCTTGCCTAGCGACTTGCTTTGACCAACAGAATGTGGCAGGAAAGATATATGAACTCTGAAGTAATATTCAGAGGCTTCACAGCTTCTGTTACCCTCTGCCACCATATGAACAAAGCTGGCTTAGCCTCCTAGAGAATGAGAGACATTTCAAAGAGAGGTGCCAACCATCCATTTGTGCTCCCTAGATATGTGTGTGAGCCTAGTCAAGAACAGATGAGCCCAAATCAATCCAGAAGAACCACCTGGCTGGGCCCAAATTTATAATACACAGAATCATGAGCTAAAAAAAAAAAACAAAAAACCAAACACATAGTTGTTGTTTTAAGTCACTAAGGATGGTGACTTGTTATATAGCTAAAGCTATCTGATATGAGAAGAATCAAGATTGAGACATGAGAGTTAGTAAATCTCTGAATGCACCCAGGGAAAAATAGGGATGAGTTCAAATTTTGACAGAGAGGGTTAAGATTAGGGACTAGCAAGTACTTTGTCTCTGCAGACTGTGAGACCTTAAAAAATTAACATAGCCGGAAAGCGGGCTTAACACAGTTATAATTTGGGTCTCTGGCCATAGAGCCCAAGGGGCACTAACTGATCCATGTGGAGCTTAATTAAACTCAAGCACTGTTCGCATTAGAAACTGAGTCAACAGGTAACAGTTGATTGTGCCTAACTGTATGAAAACTGACAATAAGTTTGGCAGAAATTTCCAACAATATTAAAAAAGAAAGAGGAAGGCAGTTAAGGAATCTAACTTTCGAGTTGATAGCTGCAATTGAACTTGTGCTTCTCCCTCCTCATGACTCATTTGGTCATTCATTCTCTAAATCACCCTTTCCACAAAAGTACTGGGCACTTCTCGTGTGCTGGGCACAGAGCTAGATACTGGATATTTAATGGAGCAGACACAGACTTCACAGATTTTAGTTTGGCAGGAAAGACAACTTAACAGGCAACTATTAAGCTTTGAAGCTTACCTATTTTGCTTGTTTCAGACATATCAAACATATCTTTCTGCCTCTGTGATGCCTGCCATCGTGCCTCCATCAGGCCCTTGGCATCTGTATCTGTATCTTTCAGCATGACTCTTAGATTGCCTCATGACTAGTCTGAATTCAGCCTTTTGAAATCATGCATCACTAATTTATTGATGTGGATCATGACTAAATCCAGGAGAGTGGAGTCAGAAGGTGTGAGGAAAGAAGTAACATATCAGACAGAGGCTTTTACGGGCTCACAGGTGAGCCTATTTGTGCCAGGCTATGGTGCACATTTTTAACTTCTGCTATAAAACTTCTGAGGCCTAGAGATCACAAATCAGATATATTGAATCCAACGTTAAAAACATCTCATAATTTACCACAATAAATCAATCAATGTTTTCCTAGAAATATTGGAACTGAAACAAGAGTTGAGTGAAAACAGAAAAATCTCTAGAGTTTTAGTTGGCTTAAAGGCATTTCTTGAAATATTGAATCTCAGGGACTAAAACACTTAGAGAGATCCTTGAAAAATGTTCTACCAGGTGATGGAAAAATGGCTTCCAGAAAGTCGTTTATTATTTGGCAGAAGGAACCTGTTTGCCAAATCACAGGGCAGTCAGCAATCAAGTACCTGGGAGCCCATGAGTCCAATTCTATGCTTTATACAGTCCTCTTTGATCCTTGTATTCATTTCACCACACCTTAGAACTGCCATCCAAAGGCTTACTAAGGAAGACAGAGGACATCTAACACAAATCAGCTGAAAATTAACAAAGTGTTAGCTTTAAATGGCTTTTAAAAAGCTTTGTGAGAGAATGACTTCATCTCTTTAACATGGTGGTCTTATGTATGTGTGGATTTTATTTATTCCACTCTCCGTGTCTACATTTATAGGAGGAGGTAACCAAGAGTAGGCGACCAGAATATAGTTTTCCATTTCTCCCATTATATTTGCTTCTATCATTAAATTTTAGCATAGCCATTTGCTCCCCGTCCTTCCACCCCACCCCCCAAAAAAAGTTTTCACTAGGTGAAGTAGAAAGACCATGGAACTGGTTGCCAGGAAACAGATTTCTACTCTTGGCTCAGAGATTATCTAACTTCTCATTTCTTGTTTTCTAATCTAACAGACACAATATAGTGCATTCTAGTCCTTGTGGTGGGGAGGAGGGTGTTACATTAATCAACAGAGAAGAGAGGTACTTTATAGACATTAAAAGCACTGTGTAAATGTAACATACCATTTTAAATGTGAAATTCTTGATATGACACTCTTTGGAAATGACTCCTGAAGCAGCTCTCAGTTCTGGCTCAAGGGCGAGGTGCGGCTGTGGAGAGCTGGCTGTGGGCCCTTTCGTTCCATGTGTGAAGGTGCATCCCCCTCATGGCTGACGTCTTTCTTCTCTTGGCACCAGGCCTCAGCAGTTCGCCTTTCCTGGGCTGGCAGTTGTCCACTTGCTATCTCCTGAGAAATCTGGATTGGCCTAACTTCCTAATTCATAGGCATGGCATTTAACTTGGGAATTATGATATTTTTTTTCAAGTCACAATACTCAGTGTGCGCACAGCACAAAATCTCAATAACATTTCATCAAATGTCACTGCTGTATCAATTCTAAATCTTAGAGGCATTTTCTTTAATAAAAAGACACTGTTGAGAATTTGAGTTCTTGAATTTCTTTAAAATAATTCTCCTTTGATGGCGAAGCCCCTTTAGACATCATATCCTGATCTGTTCTTAAAACTGTAAGAGAAAACACATGCCCATACACACACGAACTCATGCATACACACACTGGAAACAGGAAATGCTCTGTTATTAAAAACTAAAATTGATGTGTCAATCTATTACATTAGTTAAATAAATAAGTACATCATCTATTTCTTAATGGCTCTACATGAAATATACTTTATTTTTTAAAGACAGAGAGAGTTTGACACAGAGTCCAGAAGGACTCACCAGAGAGGCCACACAGTGTAAAGGAGAAGCTCTGGACAAAGGGCCAGGAGACCTCTGCTACACAGTGTGTCATAGTGTGACCGGGATAAATCACTTAACCCTCTGATCTCAGTAAATGAGGGGCTGAGCTCAGTACTATTTATGAGATTCCTTTCAACTTCAGTATTCGATTTTGATCCCAAGAGCAATTCTACATTATTTGGGTGTCTCCATATTGCTGAGGGTCTAGGATAACTTCTTTCTTCCTCTTTTTCTCTGTCCTTATTCCCTCCTTTTCTTTGTTCTGTAACAATAATTTCCTGAGTGTCTATGATGTTGACCAACGCATGGCTAGGGAGTGGTAATACAGCAGTGACAAAGACAGACAAGATCCCTGCCCTCATGCAGCTCATGTCAGTGAACCCAGAGAAAAGATGATGAGTCCAGTAAAGTCTGTGAAGACATCGCAAGTCTCTAACAGAATGGCTCCTACTGTCTTGGAAAGCTGAAGATAACATATTGTCTTAGGAAAGGACAAGAATAGTCTTGCCTGGTCATTTAGGCAGGATTTTAGCTTCTAATTTGTGTTGTCTAACATGAGAAAGTTTTTGTTTAGAGGCTGGAGTCTGGAAGGCAAAGGGTAGAACATGCTTTGATGGGTAACTGTTGGCCAACTCTTTAGTTCCATGGTCTCTTTTCTAATCTCTATTAGAGGGGCAGATTGAGAGATCAGGTGTCCTTCTGACTGGTTCACATGGCAATGGGAGCCACATTTCCTGTTTGTTAGGGGAGGACACTGACCATCTCCTCTCCTCTCTCCAACCACAGGGCTCTATATGGTTACAGATGATGAACCAGAGAGACTACCTGAATTTTAAACAGCTGCAGAGTATGAAAAATTCCTCATGAATAGAGCCTTTGTCTCATTTGTTGATATTCTAAAGAGGGTGAAGATAAGATGGTTCTAGACACAATTTGGAGAAATCTGAAAAATTGATATGCAACTTGTGATCATTTTTTTCCAAATGAGACTAGTCCAGATTTTTTGATTCAGATGCCTTCCAGCCCTGCTTATCCTCCTGAGAGGAGTTGGCATTCTACAACTTTAATTGTCACTCAAAATAAGGGATCATCATAAATATCAATGGAAGTTCATGCCCCTCATTTCATAATTTACCCAGATATACTTGTGAAGCAAACCCTTCTGTGATAACTAAATGAGTTAGCAGGTATAAACGGCTTAGCACAGTACTTGGCACATAATGTAGCGAATTGTAGGAATCAATAGATGTGTAGATTGTACATTACATTTTTTGTGCCATTGGATGTTTTAAAAATGCTTGTGATTTAGTAAGCTGGAAATAAACATAGGCTTTATTTTATTTTATTTTAGTAGAAGTTACATATTTATTTTATTTTATGATACTAGTCAGGTACTCACACCTCAAAATGCCATTGCTTCCACCACTTGTTATGGGGCCAGAAATTCACCACTGGACTTTTGATTGTTAGAGAATTGAAATTTCCCAGTTTTCAAGGTTCTTTGGAGTATCCTTTGGAAGAGAGAAAACTTTAGCTTCTTTAGACCAATATCTAATGAGATAGTTGGGAAGAACAAGTTAAATCATTCTTGAAATCAGCTTTTGAATACAATTATGATCCAAGAGGGAATATGGAAGTTATTATTTACTGAGAGACTGTTACGTATTAGAACTATATTAGGCATTCTCTCCTGATATTGTATTTAAGTCATATAACATCCCTGCTAGTGGTTATGTGGTTATGTCCATTTTAATAAATGAGGATATCATTACTCAGAATGCTTAAGTCCTAATCCTTAGTACTTTTCTATGGCTAGGTGCTAGAATTTAGAATTAGGTTTGTTAATTTCACAGTCCAATCTCTTTCCCATACTGCCAAAAGTAGGGGGGAAAGTAGAGAATAAGAAAAGCAGTTGAATTGGATTTGGGAGGAACCTAAGGCAAAGCTGGCATTTACTTCAGACAAATCTTGAGACAAAAGACAGACCAACCAACCAACAAACAAACAGAAAAACAGAAGACTATGTTTATTTTTGCTTGAACTTTCATAATAAAATACTGTAGACTAGGTGGCTATTGTATGTTTTCAACAGACATTTATTGTCTCACAGTTCTGGAGGCTGGAAGTCTGAGTTCAGGGTGCCAGCATGGGTTGTCTCTGGTGAGACTTCTCCTCCTGGCTTGTAGGTGGCTGCCATCTCTCTGTATGCCCATATGATCTGTGAGTAAGTGGAGAGAGAGAGAGCAATTTCCCTGGTGTCTCTTCTTATAAAGACGCAAATCCTATTGGATCAAAGCCCCACCTTTATAACCTCAATTAACTTTTATTACCTCCTTATAGTCCTTATGTCCAAATACAGTCACATGGGGATCAGAGTTTTAACATATGAATTTGGGGAGGACACATTTCAGTCAATAGCAATACTTTTCTCTGAGTTACTGCTTGTCTATGTCTACCTTATTTTTATATCCTCAATGCTTTATATAGTTCTCATAATAAAGCTCAATAACTTATCTTGAATGAAATAATAAATGAATGAATGAATAAAAGCAATTGGAGGTCCTTTCTTTCCAAGAGGCTATAAAAATTGATGCTAAGATATAATAGGATTGTAAAAATAACTTTTACCAGGTTAATTTTCTTTAAAAATTTCCCAAGTTTCCATTAAACAACTTACCAGATATTTAGTTTTAATCTAGAGCAGAGTTTCTGAACAGGAACACTATAGACATTATGGGCCAGATAATTCTTTACTGTGGGGGCTATTCAGTGCTTTGTAGGTGTTCAGCAGTATCCCTGGCCTCTTCCCATTAGAGACCAGCAGCTCCCCTCTGCCCCAATTATGAAAATAAGAACTGTCTCCAGACTTTGCAAAATATCCCCAGGCAGGAGTTGCGGAGTGGCAAATTTGTTTGAGAACCACTTATCTAATTTCTAGATTCTAAACCATAGGGTATTATGGATCTTAGAAAGTCTTCTCAATTCCAGAACAGAGAATCTACTGTAACCTCATCAGGCTGCATGATCCCTTGAGCCATCCCTGATTTCTCAAGCTCCAGCTCCCTGCTTGACTTACACTTATCTCTTACCTTGGTCTGTGCCTCATGTATGCTCACACAGAATTTCTACCTTATTGCCCCTTCCCTTCACCACTTGTCCTTCTGCTGTTTTTTTCTTAATAATTCCTAGTCTTAGAAAGTATCTACTCTCTCCTCCTGCTCCTCACTAGGTAAAGGTCAATTGAATAAGCAACAAATATAACACCTTAGATAGACTTCTTCCTGGTTCTGTTACAAAAGTATGCTCTCTAATGTCAGCTAAGCAATGATTTGCAGTGTGCTTCTCAACTTTCTAATGGAGTTTCATTCTCAGATCCTATCATCAGATAAAGCTCACCTACAACTTTACTTAAAATATCAAGATGCTCTGATTTGACTGCTCTTAACATCTGTCTTCTCTTATTTTTTATTTACTCTGATGGAAAGTCCATTCTCCTATCTGAGACACTGATGGTCTTCTTCCTCATGACCTTCTTCACATTATGGCTCCCTCTCCACTTCCTTGCCCTCACTTGCATTTCCAATCTCTCCCTTTCTACTTGTCTCTTCTTCTGTTCCAGAAAACTTGCTTAATTTTCTCCACCTTAAATATATATATATATATATTTATATAATATTTATAAATATATATATATATTTTATATATATATATATATTTTTTTTTTTTCATGATCAATGGTTCTCAGTCAGGAGAGATTTAACCCCCAGTGGTCATTTGACAATGTCTGGATATGTTTTTGATTTTTACAACTAAGAGAAAGGGTGCTACTGGTATCTAGTGGGTAGAAGGCTAGGGTGCTGGAAAACATTAAAAAAAAATCCCTTCCACTCTCAGCAAAGATTTTTCTGGCTCCTGAGGTTCAGAGTGTGCTAGCCTAAAATTCTCTGGTGATACTTCATCACGGCTGCTCTTCCTTTTACTTTTTAACTTCTTAGAAGAATCATGCACAATTGCTGCTCTGCTTGCTTACCACTCAGTCACACTCACTTACTCCTTAATTCACTGCAATCTAATTTCATTCCACTGGTCACCAAATCATCAAATTGAGTGACCCCAGTCCAGCCTGTATCTTCTGAAGCCCCTCTGTAGTGAGTCATGCTGCCTTCCTGGCTGATAGCTTGGGAAATCAGGGAAGGCTCAAGGGATCCTGCATCCCAATGAGGCTGAAGCAGATTCTCTATTTGGAATTGAAAAGTCTTCTAAGATCCATAATGCTCTATGATCTAGAATCTAGAACCTAGATGCATGGCTTTCAAGTGAATTCGCCACCCTCCATCCCAACCTGGGGACTTTCGGCAAAGTCTGGAGACCGTTCTTATTGTCATGATTGGGGTGGGGAAAGAAGTTGGTGCTACTGGTGTGTCTAATGGTTAGAGATCAGGGATGCTGCTGAATATCCTATGGTCTTCTTCCTTCCCTATCATCTTTTGGTCTTCTTCCTTCACTCTGCCTTACCTCTAGGTTCCTGCAATCTGACAGTTCTGTAGTCTCTTCCTCCTCCTTTTTTGTCTTATCTACTCTGATGGATTGTAAACTCACCAAAAGCATTTAAATTGTCCCAGACACCTCTAATACCTTGCAGGATGGCTTGTTGGAGGATGACTCAATAAATGTTTGTTTGCTTTAATTAGTACTAAACTACATGTATGTCTATGTCTATGTATAAAACAAAATGAGTAAGTAACATTGAGGTCTCTTGAAAAATCCTTGAGCAAAATTTGAGTTTTATATATCACAGGGCATATCTTATCTAAATTGTTCTGCGATGGTAAAACAGGCCTGTGGAAAGCCGGGAGAAGAGGAAGTCAGAACTTGCGTTTAGTTGCTGATATTACTGCTAAGGAGCTGGGTGACCTCACTAAATACAGTATCATTCTTGGTATTAATCCTCATCTGTAAAGTAAAGAACCCAGAAGCTGATGAGCATCAAGATTCTTCCCAACTCCAAATTTTTGTAATTCTAAGTAGGAAACATAAAATTGAATCTCCGGTAAACATTTTTAAATCCAGCAGGTTTTTAAGTAAAAAGACATTTTTAAGTTGATCTAATCAATCAATATGCATCTACATTTTTATGGACCAAATATGGTGTTTAAACATACGTATCTGTATATTTATAAGAAACATATGTGTGTGTATGTGTGAGTGTATGTCTGTGTGTTTTTATATTTCCATCACGTAAAATTTGGTAAAATCAGGGCTTATTCTTAGATCAAATGTTCCAGCAGTGTTCTAAGTAAATTAAAAGAAGTTAATCACAAAATTGTAAATCAGCCTTAACAATTGTGTAATAGATAATGACAGTGTAATAAGAGAAAATTTAAAAGACAGTCAGACTCATGTAGTTTTTTTCTCCTCAACAAAGCACATGTTAAATCAACCAGTAAGCCTTGAAACCATACATACTTGATGATTATTTTGTTATCTTGTGTTTTAAAAAATGGTTCCAAAATACTAGATTTATAGCACTGCAGAATCCCACACTGTTGCAATGCTGTCTTCAATTCAGCCACTTCATATTGAAATTTCACACACAATAATTGGCTGACCTTCACAGCTATGGCAGAAACTAATTAAAGCTGTAAGGCTGTGCTAGCAATGCTTTTGTGTGAAATGTGAAGTTTGGTGATAATGAAATATGGGGTGCAGATGTTATTGTCTTAGATAGACTATGCCCTTGGTTCACATTAATGAAGAACAGCAATTATTAAACAAAAAGTATTTTTTACCTATTAATTATTTTGTGTTGTGATAGTAGGAATAAAAACACAGTGGCAACTCTCTTACCAGCTTCTCTCCAATGTCATTTTATGGAACTTTGCCAGCTGACTTCTGTATCATTAGATATCCAGTTTCTTTTTTTCTTCTCCTACTGATCTTAGACCTTTGGGAGCCTCTGGCAAGGACCTGGCTGGGTTCAGAAAGCAAAGGGTAAAAGGCAAGCTAAAAATGGTCACCCATAAAGATTTTTAGACAGCTGGAGGATTAAATAAATGAAGCTTTTTGGAAATAACTTCACATGCCAAACAGAAATGTCAGTAGAAATATGGTGCCCTCCACACTGTTGGTGTATGATAGACAAAGGTCACTGCTGCTATTGAGGTGCAAGGAGAGAAATAAAGCAGGTGTGAGCTCTGGTTCTTGGTTGTTAGGAGGCTCAGTTTCTATTAATAGGTCAGTGCGACTCACAGGACTTCCACTCAGTCAAATATAACAAATCGCAGATTTACAACAATTGAAGAAAAACACTAGACTGAAGAAAAGTCATACTGTATAGGTAAGTCTTAACTTTTCACAAGCTAATGATTTAGTCTGCTTCTCTTTCTCTCTCTCCTCACTGATGTTAGGCCACCCAGTTCTCATTAACTGGATAAAGATGGGAAGGACAAGAGTCAAACTCAAACTGGCTAATTTTCCTATTTGGTGAAAGAGATTGAAATTATTTGCCAAAATAAAATTTGACAATTACTTGTGTAAATTTCTCTGTTGTCTATGTCATGTGTTATGCATATCTTACTACCTCGGCATCTTAAGGCATTATCAAGGAAGTGTTGGCTACTAAAACACAGCAAGGGTGAGGGTAGGAAATGGTAGAAGAAGCAGTAGGGGGTGATGGGTATCACTGGATCATCTCACCTCTGATTAACCAGGGAGACAAAGGTTAGTACTTGGGAAAAAGAGGAGGAATGTCCGTGGAAATACTGTATAGGGGAAGATGTACTGTAGGGCTTAGAGGACATATCATTACAACACATTGGGCTTCTTTTTCTGGATGGTTGTGCTGCTTGTCAATATAGTCAGTCTTTAGGTAACAACATATTCAGTGAGCCTATAACTGAATTTGAGGATTAATTAATATAGCTAGCGATGGGTAAAATGACTGTTGACTACGTGTCTCTTCATTTTGGGGAGAGGGTAAGAATTTCCATACTTGTTTAAAAGATAGCTATATATTGTTAGGTGGAAACATAGACTTGTTTTGTTGTCATAAAGAAATTCAATCTATGGTAAATAGTAGACTGTACCGGTTATCAGATTATTGCCTCTCAGCTCCAAATGTACTCTTCATTGCCCTTCTTTTGATAATGGGTCATTTCTCTCTTGCCACCTCGTACAATGTTAAACTTTTTAGGACAGGGTGCAGCAGGGACATTGGAAGAAGCAAAGACTTCTGGTACTGGTATATTCTCCTCCTGCTCCTTCAGTCTAAGGTGGCTGGGAGCTTGCGAGGCACCAGTGGTGCTCAGTGCAAGTAGGTTTCACGATTAGCCCCTTGTATGGCTTCTCCCAGCACTGCAGAGGGCAGCTCTGCAGGGAGCTCCACTGGTGCAGCAAACCTCTCCACCACGCCGTGGACCATGATCACGTGCTCTCTGAAAGGGACTGGATCTCAGCTTTTGAAGGAGAAAGGGCTTCATTTAGGTCTTCTGCCTCAGCCCTAGGGGTAGTGGCAGCTTCTTATATCTGCTATTTTTGTGAACTTTCCACTTAATAAGTAAAAGTTACCTATTCTTAGTAGGAAATCTCCTTTTCTAGTTAATTGTTTTCATTAACCTTTCCTTGTTCAAATTACTCTGTTTTCTATTTCCTGACTGATTCAATGATCCTCTCATCTTTCGTTCTACTACTTATAAAAGAAATAAATGAATTCCTTTATTGTCATGACTGATTGAGTTAAATATGAAATGGGTGCTAGGCCAGGAGATAATGGTAACAGTAGATGTAGTAGAATATAGAAGAATACAATTGAAGCAATTGCCAGCTTTCAAAAGAAATAGCCATGAATTACAAAAGATTATAGTCCCGTGCAATGTTCAGTATAAAGAACAAAGCAAGAATGTACCAAAATTCTTAAATTTACCTTATACCAAATAAAATAATAAGTGAGAAAGACTGAAAATACAGAAAATACAAAAAGGTAATGATACAGGCACATTGTCCCATGTCAAAGTTACAGAGTATCCACTTACAAATTACAAAGGCCTCTAATGTTAAATTTTTTGGGCCAAACTATGAAATAGCATTTTGAAGTGGTCCTGGCTTACAGTGTAGAAGGAAACATTAGATTGTCTCAATCTCAGAAACTGGTTTCACTCCTCTCGCCATTCATCTAGTATACATCTCCAATTCATTTATTTGAAGCAGACTCCATAGCATCGCTAAATTGTGTAGACACAAGGTCCCATACACTGCCCTCTCTTTATAGCATAATCATCATTTTCCTCAGCCAGTGTACCATTACACACAATATGATCAATAACAGAGTGGATGCAGTTAAATAGAGCAGTAAAGAGACCTAGCTGGGTACATTAATGAGAGGCAAGGCTGAGCAATGGGAGCCTGCCCTTCCCCAAGGAGAGAAATTACCTCCTAGGATATCAAACCACGTTTCTCCTCAGGCTGCTTGGCACATAGCCTTATCGATACCGGGAGTGGAGTATTGTGATGGTAGAGGCTGCCCAGGGGAATGGCATCTGGGGACAGCAATTCAGGCAAAAAGGGAGAGGGTAATAACTTGTTCAGTGAAAAATAAATGAGTTACGGTGCTCCTGACCAGGTGTCTTGTCTGATACTAATATGCTAGGAGTGCCCCTTTGGATTAGAAAAAATAATGTCAAACTTTGTTTTGAGCCAGAGCCCTGGGGACAACTAAAACTGCGCTGTTGCAAAGGACTGCTTTTTAACCAGAGGCTGAGCAAAGTGCTGCTAATAAAACATCAGATGGTCTTTATGATGGTTTCTTTCAGACTAGGCTGGCTTCTGAGTGATGGGTCGTTGGAATCTGCCTCTTCTTAGCAAAGTTTAACTATGCGGTCCTGTTTGTGGTGGAATCTTATTTGCCCCTATGAAGCAAATGTTGCTTTAAGTCGGAAATAGAGAATGACAGTGACTATGAATTCGGTTCACGTGTGTGTCTCTAGGTTACCTGAAGAGGGCAGTTTATACCCCTATCCCTACTGTTAGAAATATGAGTAAATTGCTACCTTACTTAACTAGTAGTATAAAGTATATTGCTGGTTGTTTCACTAATAAGTAGTTCCTAAACCTGGGGTACTTTGGGGATGGACCTTGCCTCTGGATATTCATATAGACTAGGTCCTACGTGGGCTGTAGACATCTATATTTTGAACCAGTTATCCCAGTTGGTTTCAACGTAGCCATTCCAGGGACTATTATTTAGTGATCACTACACTTAACGATACTTAATGATTCTTCAAAGACTAAGGTAACCTGATGTGATAAAAAGCTGAAAGTAGAAAAATTAGTGCTTTTTGGAACTTACTACAAATTTGGAGACCTGGCAATTTAGAGAGGTCTGTATTAAAGTAGCAAAAGAAAAGATGATAGAGTTTAGACTGGGTGTGGTATGGGCAGCAGAGTTTTGATATAACATCTGACACAGTATAAGGCCAGTATTCCAAGCACCAGGTTATAAATCTTTAAGGAATATGTTCTCCTTGCGTCCTATGTCAGTGATACCCTTGGGAACACAGATGAGTACTGTATTCAATAATTAACAAATCAGAAGTATCATCAATATGGTTCAATCCACATACTTTGTCATTGAGGCCTCCAAGTTAGGGAGAGATGACCAAAGGTGATCTGGGGCTGAAGGGGTGGGTGGGAAGGTGCCAAGGCTGATAAGAAATTGAGGCAACAGTCTGTCTATATCACTTTGCAGTTTAGAGCATAAGAACCAGTTTGTTAGCTTTAGTTTCAATTCAAGAAGAACCTGCTTATGAGACATTCTTGGAGAATTTCTTTTATTTCCCATAACTAGGATTCATTTATGCTAATTTTATCACATTCTTACACCAGAAACCCATTGAAGACAATAGTGCAAAGTTGAGAGACAGGTGATTGATATCAGGGTACAGGTAATGGGACAAAAATTATTGGTCTATGTAGGAATCACGTTGGTAATTTAGCACTGCTTTCTAAAACAGTGATCCCCAGTCTTTTTGGTACCAGGGACTGGTGCTCCTATTAGACTCTAATGCCTGATGTTCTGAAGTGCAGCTGAGATGGTGATGCTAACGCTGGGGAGCGGCTGCAAATACAGATGAAGCTTCATTGGCTCACCTGCTGCTCACTTTCTGCTGTGTGGCCCAGTTTCTAATATTACTGTTTGTTAACACATGCATTTTGGATACATCTTAGGCCAAACATAGTTACCAAGCAAAAACAACCAAAAAAATAGTCAAAACCTGCTATATTTATTTCCTTCATTAAAAGTGGTAATTTATAAGTCATGTGCTCAAATGTTTTCAAGGGGGAGAAAAGGGTAAAATTCCAAACATTAAATGTACACATTGTTTGTAAGAAATGTCTTAATTTTAGAAATGTTAAAATGTAAACAACAAACAAACAAACACAACCCCCAAACAGATATCTTAAAGCTGAAGAAAATGCAAGCTATTACATGCTATGACATATATCTTAAAGAAGACTAGGGTATTTGGGAGTATAAGGTGATGTCATTCACAAAGTTCAAGAAATTCTACCAGTAATTCAATACCAATAATATATTCAATTTAAAAAAGAACAACCAGAGAGTTGTTTGGAATACACGCGTCAAAGGTCTTGACTTCATACATCTTCTTAGGAGATGAAAATATTTCTGGGCAAATTTGCAGTGGTGTGGATGTGCTTAGCAGACTCTGTGCATAAGGAATGGTGGTGTCTCTTAGGGAAAACTGTGTAGTAAGAGGAGAGGCCTCTAAGGCATGTAAACTCTATCTAATGACATTAGACCTAGGGGAGAAAAGATAGCCTTGAGGCCAGCCCATGTGGACTTGCACTTGAGTTCGGGACAGAGGAGAGTGTGAGCAAAACAAAAATAAATTCAGAGGGATCTGTTCTTTGGTAATCAGTGGAAATATGCTTTATGAAAGAGAGTGTAACACAAGAGGGCTAGAAGTTCTGACACGGCTAAAGCACATTCAAGTACAAGTACCAAGGCTCAAGCAATAGTCAACTAACCTGCAGCTCAAGTAAATAAAATCATGGAAAGGCCTTCGTGTATCGTTTGTGTCACAGGCAACAACAAAGACAGGGGTATACTAGGAGGGCATCAGTGGCATTATCTCATGTTGCCAAAGCTTTGATGGGCACTAATGGTGGTGGCTGAGCAGCAGTTGCATGCCACTTCAAGGCAGCTGAAAGAGACATTTTCGGAGAAAACCAAAACAGGAGCAGAGAAAATGTCGGGTACCAGATTATAAGCAAGAGCTCATGAGAGACGCCCTTACGAACCTGCCCGAAGTCATGTGTATGGCAGGGATGGGGTGGATGAGAAGTGTGACTTCAGCTTAAACCTGGATTTCTTTCACCTCTGGTGGGGACAGAGCACACAAAGATTAAGTTTTTTAACTTAATTTTAGCTGATTGATCTAGTAAAGGAAATCCAGGTTATGCTTGTAAGAGTCTAGGAAAGACATATTGAACTTCCATTTTAATAGCTCACATTAAATAATTTCATGTAATCAGTGCTCTATATTTTAAAGAAATCATACAGAATATAATAAATTATTTGGCTATTACATATAGATGATTTAATCCTGAGTAATATAGACATATATTATTTTCCTATTGTCTGTTCCTATTATTAATCAAGCAAATTAAGTTAGTCAAGTGGTTCCAAATAGAATGTGGTAATTTATTATACATATCAGTGTTAAAAACCATAGAACTAAACTCTCTGTGGTAACTGTGAGTGTGTGTATTTTTCTTTAAATGATATGTAACATTAACAATTCATATCCTGATAGATTATGAAATGCATCTTGCATCTCAGCCTGGGTTCCCTCTCCCTTCCTCTGTGGCATTTATGGTAATTTTAAAACAAATTGGCAGTAAAAATCGAAGAAACATAAACAAGTAAATGTGTTTATTTATTAGATGCTGCATTTTATTTAGAGTCTTAAGTGATATTTAAAGGAAGAAACCTGCCAAAATCTCAACTGGGACAGCTCATCATTTTCTAGCAGGTTCATGAGAGCTGGGTTGACATTACCTTTCTTTCTATTCTCAAAATCGCTGACACCTGTGTTATGTGGAACATCAGGTCAATGCATGTTGCCATGATAGACAAGGAAAAAAAGTCATGTTTACTTCTTTTGAATCATTTTAATTTTCTTAGGGCTAATGTGTGTTAGCCCAGTATTACCATGTGATATTCTTAGGCCCACAAATGAGTCAGTAAAGATGGAAATAATATGTCTTTCTTTCTTTCCTTTTTTTTAAAAATTAGAATGCCAGTCCACTGACCTTCAAATTCCATGGAATACCATCTATACATTTTAATCTTGCCCAAGAGACATCTGAACAAAGGCTTGAAGATTTCAGAAATGAAGCTTGAAAAAGTTTTTTCTTTCCTGTAAATTAGAAAATAGAAGTTACAGCTTTCAAAATATCCCTGTTTATTAAATAATTAAACACACCCTTTGTTTCTACCCAGGGTCCCCAGTCAGACCAGGGTGCTCTGATTTTGTCTAAAAAGGCTGTTTCAACTCTGAAGTCAGTGAGGATTTTTATTGGGTTGATTGCGTTGAATCTGAAGTTCTGATTAGACTGAGTAATTCCACTGAGAAATAGGCACGATGCAATCTATGCTTAGAAATGTCCTCATTAAACAGGACTTTAGAAGCTTGCAAATATTGCCAAATTTAATTTAATTCTGAAAATTTTAGGAATGTTGCCAAAATTTAGAGTTGGCAAAAATACAGCTAAAAATCCCAGGGGAAAAAAAAAAAGGAAAATGTCGAGGCTATTGGTTTGTAGAAGTTTTTCAAAAACATTACAGTCAATCTTTCTATGAGTTTTGCATATCTCACTAAACAAACAGGGATGTCAGTACCTGTGCACTCACCCGCATGAAGAAGGCTTTCTAGTGACATCACCATGTTCCTACAGGGAACGTGTTCCAGACCTCCTGATTACCTCTATGAGCTTAACTAGTTCAAACACTTAATAGCTGAAATTCACAGACCCTTTTTCTTCAAGCACATTGACAGTCTGAAAGTCAAATAACAGTATCTTCAGAAAGCTCTATTGTAAAGCTGAATTTTAGTAATTGACACCAATAACATAGCAGCATTAAATCACCCATATTTTTATAGTGGATAAGCTAGTCTGCTTGTAAATATGTTCAAGGATAGCATGTAGGTGGCAGAAGAATTATGCTACAACTTTAACAGCTAATAAATCTTTATTTAAGCAGGGGACCTCTAAAATTTAATTAGGCATATGAAAGCAGAGATCATTCTGAGGGTAGAAATATGCCCACAAGAAAAGACAACTGCTTTGTGGAAAAATTTCAAGTTAAAATTTACTCTTCTGTTACTTTGTCAATAGAAGGGCTTTCTGGTAGAACAGCAAATATCTAACTTGAAAAAAAAAAATGACAGCAGCAGACAGGAGGCATTCCTGGCACACCCTAGAGGAGAGAAAGAAAGGCCCATTTGTGAACTTTGAGTGTATTATTTAGCTAATTCAGGTAGACGCCTCTTTTTTTTTCCCCCTCTCTTCCTCCTTCCTGGGTCACGTAGGGCAGATTCGGTAGATTCGGTAGTACCCAGGATGTAGAATCGAAGGTTACCTTGTAATTTGAGACTTTTCAATACAGTGCTCCCTCACTGCTCCCAACCTAAAAATGTCTCCTTCTCTGCTCACACCACAAAATATGGCTCTACTAACGTAATACCCCTCCTCCCATATTTGTAACTTACATACCTAAATTACAATTGGCCCTTGAGCCCTTTGGAAATTACAGTTGCCTCAGTAGCTAACATTGCTCCTTATAAAAGTGCAGAGGCCACTGGGGCTGGTTACATTCTAATTCCAGATTCTCTAACTTGAGTTTGTATTTTCTCTTGTTTTTCTTCTTGAGAGAAGGGCTTTGGTCAGTACAGCATAAAATAATGACTGAGGGAAAGAGACCAACCGGCTTTAAACAGCACTCCTTTTTTTTTCATAAATTTTCTTCTAGAAGTATAGAATCTGGTAGGCATTGTGGAGGAAGATGTTTAAGTTACAGCCTCTCATCTCGTAGAACTTGATCTAGTTCAAGAGATGAGACATAGATACTTAAAGCATGTAGTAACATTTCAATTGTAGAAGGGACAATCCAAGGCAATATATACATATGGGCCACAGGAAAAGGTAAATAAATCCAGTTGTTTTTCATGGACCAAACCCAGTCTTTCAGCCAACAAAGATGTTTTTGTTGTTTGTTTGTTTTCAGTTCTCAGGTGACTTCATCTAAGAATAGGGTGATATATTTTAATTCGTGCTGCTGAGATGCACAAATGAAGCCAAACAAGCATCTTGAAAACAAAGCTAGTTTATGATAAAGTATTTTAATTGTTTTCTGCTTCCTTTTGATACATCCTGAAGATGTTCTGCTGCTTGCATGGTATTTCTTCCAAGTCACTTGTTTTATGCAAAGAAGGTAACACTAGTGACTCACTTCAAATGTCAAAAGCATCATAAATAGTAAATTTAGAATCAAGCTCATATTGTCCAATTAAATAGTTCTTTCATCTGACCAAATACCATTCAGGCCTTTTGTGTACTTTTCTTTATGCTACTTTAAAAGTCATCCTGGTGTTGTTTTTTTTTTTAAAAAATAAGTAGACTCTTTTGTGAAAGGCTTTATTTTAGATCTAGCCTTAAATGGCAGCATAATGCAATTTAATTAAATTAGAAGGAGCTATGGCGTATGGAGAAATGCAATTAATTGTCTTTTCTAAGATTCTAGAAGTGGGTAATCTTAGACTAGGTGCCCATGCAAGTACTCAGTGACCTTGGAACTAGATGCTGGGCTTGGCCCTGCTCCTGTGAGCTGACTAGGTGGACCTGAGCAAGTTTCTTGGACCTCAGCTCTTTAGCTACGATACGTGAGGCTTCGACCAGATGCCCTCTGAGCTTCCTTTTGGCTGTAAAATTCTATGAGCCAGCCGAACTCCATCAAAAGGCTACTGCATAATACTTAATACAAACTTGAGTCTTGTTTCCATTAATGTGAGAAACTGAAAATTTTGTTATAATACAAATGGTTTTGATCTTCCCAGAACTTACATTAGACTGGAGTCTGCGGTCTCCAAGACCTAGCAACAGGCTTTTAGCCTATTGGGAAATGAGAGAGATTTATTGGTAACATTTGGGGGTTTCTGAATCATTGCATGAAGCGGAACAATACTTTCATGCAGAAGGTTTCTCTTGAGTTTACTCCTTACTCCTTGACGAGGAGAGAGAGTGTCATGGTTTTGCTGCCAGTTACAATTGCCTTGTCAGTTCAGAGGTTTGTGGAATAGTCTTTATATTTGGTATCTGTCTATTCTGATTCACAGTTTCCTCAAATGTGAAATGGGCACAATACTTACTTCAGAGTGTTGTTTTGAAGATTGACAACATAGTGGAAATCACCTTATATGTTAGTTATTTATTGATATGTAACAAATCGGACCAGACCTTAGTGACTTAACAGAACCACAATGATATTGTTCATGATCAGATGGATGGGGAATTTGGGCAGAGCTCAGAGGCAGTTTGCTCTTCTCTTCTCTGCATGGTGTTGGCCACAGTGAATGACTCAATGCTCATTCATGGGGCCTCTCTCTCTCTCCATGTGATTTCTCATCCTCCAGAGTCTTTCTCTCTCCATGTGGCCTCTCTGTCTAGTGGGACAAGCTGGACATCTTAACATGATAGTGGAATTCTAGCAGTGAAAGCAGGTCTCGGTGGGGAAGTCCCTGAAAGCTATTACTGTTGCATTCTATTGGTCAAAGCAAATCACCAGCCAAACCCAGATGTGAGGGGTGGCGACACAGACTCCATATCTTGATGGGAGGAACAGCAAAGTCACTTTGCATCAGCATGGACCTAGAGAGCCTTGATTCATGGTGGGGGGGAGGAGCATTTAAAAATATCAACCATATCGCAAACAAAGCCTCATGCATAGTAGGCACTTGACAAATGTGTAACTTCTTACATGTTGTGACTTTCATTCAACCTTATTAAAGAGGCGGCACATATTAACTCTGTGACTTAAGGAAACTAAGAAGTGTGTTAGTTGCCCAAATTCATGCAGTTAATGAGTGATAATATTAGGACCTTAACAGAGTTTTTCTGAAACCAAGTTCTCTATTCTTTCTACTATGAATTACTGCTGACAGTTAAGAAAGGAAATTAAATGTAGAAAGTGAAAATGCTCTGGCCAAAGAGACGTACATGGCTTTGCTGTTTTAGAAAACTGTACTTCTTTGTTTATGAGTGAAATGCCAGTTGAAAACAATGAAAGAAGAGTATTTTCTTGACGCGTTTCTTAGATATCTTTCTCCAAAACTTAATTATATTGAGGGTAACTTTATAACTGAGCTCTAGACGTATATTTATTAGTAAATGATTTCTTGAAAATAACTCCAAATAGTTTTAGCTTCAACTAAAAAGTCTAAGAGAAAAGAAATAAAGATATTGGAGCTGAGTCAGGAATGGTTTGAAATCTATGCTTATCGTGGTATCCTGAATTCAGTCTCTATTCATTCTTTCCCTTCTTCAAGTTTGGTGTGAAAACTGTGACTGCTTTCAGCAAGAAGGTAGAATGAAGAACAGAGAAAAAATATTAATATTTAAAAAAATAGAGTACTCATTATTGTACAAGCCATTATATTATGTTTATATAATACTTAATATCAATATTTGAAACTTTATGTAAAAGTGTCATACAAAGATTTTTATTCTTTGCATTATAGCTGTTATTATTGTCATTATTTTGATTGAGTCCCTTGTTGAACTCTGAATTCTATTTGAACCTGAAACGGTAATCAAAACTGTGGGCTATTTGATAATCCCCATGAATATGACTGAAAAGTTTTCATGAAAGCCTTACAGACTGAACCCATTGAATTCTGAATAGTTCTCATTCCAGTAGAAAGAAGCAGATGTCTCAAACCAAACATACTTGGTTTAATATACTTTTACATTGGCTTTAATGGACAGATGTTTTGACTATGACATGGCAAGACAAGGATTTGAAATGGTGGATTGAAAAGATTTTGTTCATAAAAGTAATTGCTCTTACATTACAAAGTGCAGGATTTACATGTGGAAAATGTCAGCCTGTTGCAGCATCTCATGATGGATTGTGTTACCACAAGCCATGACGTTCACTAGAAATGACCAACTTACTTCTGAGGGGCTCTTTTAATAGGCATCACATACAGAATGGCAGGGAGGAGGAGCCTCAAATCCAGATTCATCTAGTAATGTAGTTAATCCTTGATTATATACTCTGAGGATTATCTGTGACTTTTTTTCCCATCAGAATTTGACTTCTGTCTACATTATTTTACGATTTAAAAGCAATCGTCACATGCCAGCCACTATTTGAAGAGCTTTACAAATAAAAATAACCTATTTTCTCCTCATAAGAACTCCTAAGAACAGGTGAGAAAAATGATGCACAGAGAAGCAATATAACTTACTCAAGGTCACACTGCTAGTAAATGACAAAGACAGAATATCTCAGTCTAGCTTTAGAGTCCATGCTCTTTACTCA
This sequence comes from Eidolon dupreanum, assembly GCA_028627145.1. NCBI lineage: Eukaryota > Metazoa > Chordata > Mammalia > Chiroptera > Pteropodidae > Eidolon > Eidolon dupreanum. The sequence goes on from CM053515.1 coordinate 65,155,042, forward strand.
AACTCTCCTCCCTCTTCTATTACTCAGCAAGTGGTGAGAGCTACATTGTGTGGTTCAGGAATTTCTTAAGTGAGACTGATTTAGGTAAGTGAATCTATTGCTCTAGGACTTCAAATGCTATCTCCTAACTTATCTGGGAGTCAGTTCACCAGCAACCTTATTCCCAAATTTGGAAATCAAAAGGGTCTTCCAGCCCGTGGAATAGTCACAAAATCCTTACACTGATTCCATGCACTTTACCCCTCAAGCTTTCTTTTCTAACGCTTATTTGGACATATAAAAGAGGAGAGGGAAAGGGACAGAAAATTTAGAAACTATAAACCTATCTGTACTACTACATAGCACAATAAAAATATTTCATGGTGATGGCTCTGAATTAATAGCAAAAGGTTAGCTAATGTTTGCTACCCTTTATTTAGAAGGTAGGGTAATAAACAAGATATATTAAAAGGTCCTTCCTCAAAAATGCTCAGATTTTTAGACTTTGCTCCACAGGCTAAGTTTCTATAATGAGAGATCATATTTTTGGAATACCCTCTTCCAAGCAGTCCCAGATGACTTAGTAAAAGACGCATCATTGTGGTAAGAACACTGGATGAGTTGGAGACACTCCCCCACTAGCTTGCTGATAAATGATCTGGGCAGGTCGTTTATCCTCTCTGTGCCTCAGGCTGCTCATATGCCTCCCTCAAAGAGTTATTGTAAGGATTACATGAAATAATGTATGTGAAAGTGCCTATTATGTAGGATGTTCTCAATAAATATTTGTTAAAGAAAAAAGTAGCATTGCATTCTAATGCCAAGGATATATTACTTTTAAATTATGCCCTGGATATGGTTTGTGCAATAATACATATCCAGAAATATGGATAAAGGAAAGGAAGTAACGGTCTTGGGATTCTTGAATAATTATACTACCTTTTGGTTTTTCCAACTTTTTTTTTTGTCTTTCACCTACTATGAGGAATATAACAATTCAAAGAGAGAAGCTTCTTTGATAAAATCCAGATGCACAGGGCAAGATGCATTTCCTGCAGAGATTCATTTGAGGAACAAAGGGTCCAGGAACTCTTTTCAATCTGTCCATTTGGGTTTCACTTGGCAAGTAGGGATGGAGAGTGGGTCGTCCTTCACTTGTATACTTGTGACAAGGTAATGAACCAGAAAGGATAAAGTAGATCATCACCCTCTTCTAAGCATAACCCCAGGCCCTAGCCATGACAATCAATGTAAATAACTCCCTGATTTGTTGGAATCATGATAGGGGTGGAGGTAGAGGGTAGGGAGGATTCAGGCCATCAAAATGACCTGGGATATTTTTAAAATATAAAAATGTATATGTCTTCCTTTCTCAACCAAAATTTCAGATACTTTCTCCGGGGTGGAGGTAAGGATGTAAATATTTTCTAATACCTTTCTGGGAGATTCTGATACCTACCACTCCCACCCCTTCCCAACCATGAGAACAACTGGTCTAGTATATTGATTACATTTGTCTGAGGTCAAAATTAATTTGACTTCACCCCATGGTCAACACATCCTTAGGACTGCAATGAGCTGCAATGATCATCAGCTACCCATTTTAGACATAAATGACACTGTCAACACCCCCTCATGGATAATGGCATGTGTCTTTTACACTACACCTACCACATCATTTTTGTAATATGCTTGGCCTTTGTCAGTCTTCGGACCTGAGCAATAAGGGATCCTGTCCTATTGCTGCTCTTTAGCGGGCTCAATCTTGGCTCTTGTTCAGCCACACCTCCCCCCACGAGGTGAGGAGTCATTGGGACAAGTGTACCTGCCTGTCAAGCAGCCACCCTTCCTTTTAGCACTGTGCTTTCCTAATTTTAATGTGATTATGAAACACCTGAGGACCTTCCTAAAATGCGGGTTCTAGTTTAGTAGTTCTGAAGTAGGTCTGGAATTTTGCATTTCTAAAAGCCCCCTTGTGCTGTGAGTAGCAAGGCTCATTATGCTCCAAGTACCAGGCTCCTGGAATTCCCTGACCAAAATGACACCAAGCCTGCATGACCTCTTCCCTGGGTTGTTTCTCCTAAAGACAAGTTGTATTGCCAGTGGACACCCAAGGATTGAGGGGTGGCCAAAGGGATGATGCTTAGGGTGGGGATCTGTAGACACAGCTTAGATGTGTGAGGCCCTTGAGTACAGAACAGAGCCAGAGGTTAACAGAGAAGTAGGGACCACAAGACAGATTCTGGTATTGGAATCTGAGGCTATGAGCGACCTCTGCCCACATTACCATATTCTAACAGAATTCTAAGTAGTCCAAGAATTCTAAATTTAATATTAGCCTTCCAGGTGGTTAATTAATGTAAGGTGATAAAACACGTAAGAGTTTGTTAACTTGGCATTTTTAAAAAAATAAAGGCATGCAATTTATGGGCCTCCATTTGGATTCTTACTGCAGACCCCTAAAGTTGGAAGGATGCCTATCTTTAGGCATCGGAATTTGTAACCATCCTACCCCTCACCTAGATCATTTTCAGCCTAAACTTCAAATGACAAAAGGATCAAGGGAAGTTATTACTTTTTATTTGGACAGTTCTTTTGCAGCTGCATGCATTTCTTTCCAATGTTATTTGAATTTCTTTCACTTGCCACACGTGTCTCTTTCATATGCAACTTGGGGATTTTTAAGACCTTTAGTATGTATATTGAACTCTGCAATAGTCAGCTCTCCGGGGTATGAAACAGTCTCAGATTCTTTTGGTTAACAATGTTTGCAAATGTGACTCCAGAGTTGTAGGACAATGAAACAACCCAGTTCAAAAGAGAAGGCTGGCTTGCAATGCTCCCCCGCTCCACACCCCCCCTCCCCCCGCCCCAGCCCGCCGCCCCTCACCTCATTCTCTCATCTTATTATGGTATACTTTTACAAGTCCTGGGTTAGGGGTCAAATCTCAGCCCCAACACATACAAGCTAAGTGATTCTAACTTCTCTAGGCTTTAATATTTTCGCCTCTAAAATGAAAATAAATTTTTATCTCTTTTTAGGGTTATTGAGAGGATTAAAGAAGATAATACACATAATAGTATTTAGAATGGTGCCTGGTACAGAATAATCACTCGAACACTCTTTTCTATTATTTAATTCATTCAGATTTTTAAAAAACTGTTTTATTGAGGTTCACTTGATATACAAAAAATTGCACATATGTAATGTATCCATTTTTATGAGTTTGGACAAAGACACACGTTTGCGATACTGTCTCTACAATCAGGTAATTATTCATTCATTCATTATTGAAGCTGTATAAATGTTTTCTTGACCCACTGATTTTTCTCTTTCTTGAAGTCCTTCATCTTGGACAATCGTTATCTTAACTATTTAACTTTTGCTTCTATTCCGTTATTATTATTAGTTTAACATAGTTTCTCCAATTGTATTTTAATAAATTTTGTGTCAAAGACAATATCTTTCACTTACTTTGTATCATCACAACTCAGCATACAATGCAAAACAAACAAAAAAAGACTCCCAAATATCTCTTGAGTTTTCAATTAATTCATTGTAAAGGTGTACTTCAGCACAAATCAGGCTGATCTGACTTGAATGCTCAAGAAAAATGAGGAGGGTAAACAAGAAAGGCTGAAATAAGAAAGAAGTCATAGTCATCAGAAAGCAAGAGTTGAAGAAGGGAAATCACTCAATTTGCTGGGTAGGAGTAAAGATTAAACAACTGTCAACTGGCAGAATTTGGTGGAAAGGCTGACCTGCTTCTCCAACTGTGCAGGGTGAGCAGGGTTACTTGAATTTACATGAAGAACCTCCTACAATGGGGATAAGAATATCTCTTTACTTGGGGTCCGCCCCCCACCCCCAACTTTGGTAAACTCTCCAAACATAACTATTACAAGACAATGGCTTGAGAACAGTAGTTGACATGGGATCATCAAGAAAAAATAGGAGTAGAGTGCAGGATTATGCAAAAGCAGTAATTTGTATCCTGCGTTTTCCTCTCTGGCTACTCTGCTGACCAAAAAGAATATAAAGTCTCAAGTCAGTCGCTTCCTTTATAGTCAGCCTCATCTGTTCTCTCATTTGTTTAAGGGGTGGAGCAGAGAGACTTCGACTGGAAGTAGAGTAGGGCTGATTCAAAGCCACCACATGGGACCAAAACAACTGAAGGATTTAGCAAAATCCTAATTTGTTTACTCCCGTCTGACAGAGAGAAATGTTTATGTTTATTTCTGAGGCTGCAAAAAGATGTGGAGTTCAAGAGTTCTGACACTTTAACACACCATACAAGGCTAGAAGCCCATTTGTCCCTTATTAATTTGTTGGTGAATATATTTGAGTTTTCACTTCACACCAGTAAATGCAGGAAGGGATGCAGTTTTGACATTGTTTCTTTACCCTTGCACTCCATGTAAACAGAAGCTGTCTATCTGGCAGGCTAGTGGTTATATGTATATAAAGGCCCTGTTTACTTAATCTGAATGTCCGTTTCTTTTCTGCTTGGTCTGCAAAATAAATGAAAAGAAAAAGTGTGTTGGAATGAAAATTGTGTGGGTCTGAGAAAGACATTTGGATCAGTGAGTAACCAAAAGCACCCTGTTTACACATTTCTGCAGTTTCTGTTACTGCAGCTGCATTACTGCTAATAACAAGTAATCTCTTTTTATTTGTATTTTACTTTATTTTATTTTGTATTAAAGGCACTTTTAAGCCGTGTCTTCCAAATGTGTCCGAGGTTTCATAACTGTGTTAATAGTGTATACACATTATAGTGACTGCAGTCTGGATTTTGTTAGGAGTGACTTTAAGAATAGTTTGCAGGACAATTAAAATGTGTTAATCTGTATTTGAAAACTTGATCTGGTTAAAAATTGGTTTCCCATCTGCATGTATTTGCCAAAGTGTCCTATGTCTTGTGGCTGGGGTTTTCTTGAGAGGTGAACAAAGGGAATTGAGTGGAGCAGAAGGGTACAGAAAGCCTGGGGTTATGCTAGATTTTTGGCCTCCGGGCTCTCTTCCTCTTAGCATAACCTACATTCTGCTTCAGGAGAAAACGATGCACTGAAGGGTTGGAAATGGGGCTTGAGCAAGTATACTTTTCATGCTCAACAAAGCCTAAAGTCATTTCATTATATAATTTGAGTTATGTGTTGCCTTTAATAAACTGATCCTCAAAAAAAATAAATAGATTTGTTCTGCTTAAACTGGCACACAAAGGGCTTGTGGGGGAATAAAATCTTTAACACCTCTTGGAGGCTGGCAGGTAACTTCACACTCCAGCTCCATGTCAGGACGTAAGATAACAATTTGACAGGAAATAAAAGGATCCTGTCCCAGGCCTTGGGAGACTTGACCCTGGAGCGATGGAGTAAGGCCTGGGAGCTTCCCGCCCAGCAGGGGGTAGCCAAGCGCTGGCAAGTGGAAGGAATTCCACTCCAGGATCCATTCCCTCAGTGCCAATGGCTCAGCTCTCAGCTTCTAGAAGCAGGAGTCCCTTGCCAGTACTTAGATGATTTACTCCAAAAAGAGCCACTCACCTGAGGCCTTCACCTGAGAGCTCAGACCTATGTAACCAATTCCTTGAAAGGGATCCCAGTAAAGGGGTGAAAGAGTGCTTTTATCTGTCCAAGGCTTGGAATGAACATTGGTGGGCCGGGAGACAAGTCTTTTTTTTTCGTCTGAGTCTTTTTTCTTCTCTCCCAGTGGGCAGAAGCCCAGAGTTCTTTGAAAAAGGATGGAGAGAAATTTAAAAGTCAGGCCAGCTATCCCTGGCTCTGCGTGTATGAGAGTGTGAGTGAGTGTGTGTGTGTGTGTGTGTGTGTGTGTGTGTGTGTGTGTATGTGTGTGTGTGTGTGGCGTCAGGGGGAGTCTGCAGACAGAATCCTCATAACCTCCTCTGGGAAAACCTGGGGAATCCAACAGGTGAGCCCCAGGAGTGCCAGTTAAGGGCCAAAGGCTTTGAGGAGGAAGATCAGCGATGAGCTTCTGGGGAGAAATAAACGCCAAGCTGAACTCCCTGGCGGGAGAAGGGAAGGGAGGTAGGAGGGTGACAAAGTCACTGAAGAAAAAATATGTTAAAGGAAGCCAGAGTTCCTTACTGCCTGTCCCAGAAGGAGGTTGAGCCTGCAATTCTGCGGGCAACAGCTGAGAACATTCCAGCCCCCAGGGTCTCCCCAGCCTGCTTCACCTTGTTGCTTCCCACTCAGGCCATTTTCAGTTGACGCTGCTTTTCTTTGTTCTGTTTTCTCCCAGTGCAATGAACCCTTACATTATGGGTTTCTGTTGTAGTTCTAACCTCTAATATACAACCATTACATCTTATCTCGTCTTCTAAATTACTCTAAAATCCAATTATAAAACCCCCTTTCCTTCAAGAGCACACAACTTGCCACATTACTGAAATGCTGGGCTGCTCTTTTGTTTTTCTAAATTAATAATAACTACCATTTTCCGTCTGCTCTTAGCATGGGAGTCTTTTATATCACCAGACAGCTTTCCAAAATGCATATTATGATTGTTTTTGTATCTTTGCTGGGCTAAGGACGACTTTCCAAATATTCATAAAAGATCTGTCAGTTGGTTTTTAGTATCCAAACATTTGAAACTCTACGATCCTTAAAAGAGAAAGCATTCTTAAGATTTATCTGTTAAAATTTTACTATTGCTTTTGCTTTGTTAGGATGAAATAGTCCATCAGTTTTAAGGTTTTCAAAGGTTAGAATGGATTGTGTTTGTTAAAACATTTATGAATTGAAAACTTGTAGTCCTACTAATGTTTCAAAAGCATGAGAAATTTTTTAAATACAACACTCGTGAGTTTCTCAAATCTGTAGGACGGAAGTGACTTTCTGAAAGAAAGATTCAGCTTCCATAAATTATAGAAATAACTCAGTAAAAGTGAACATGCCAAGAACATTTTAGGAAAACTTTAACACTACTGAGAATATCCTCAAATACTTTTTTTGACAGAGGGGTAATTGTGATTTGTAATAGAGAATTGATCTTAGGAAAATACAGTTAAACTCTAATATTAGAAAAAGAAACTTGACTTGTTTTGGTGTTTTATAATCACAGGCATGTTTTGAACTGCAATTGTTTTTCTTACTTGCAAATTCTTACTTTTAGTCTTGGGGAGAGAGTATTTTTGCCATACCTAAGACATCTGATTATACAGCAACAAAATATGCTTGATGTGTGATTATTAAAAATACGTATATAGCTAACCAATCACTATGCTTTTCACTTCACAAGTTTGGGCAATATTCGGTGGAGCTTTTCAATGTGAAGTCTATATTAGTGAATCCTTTCTCATATTCAGGCTTTAGCTGCTAAGGATAAATATATTATAAAATGTTGGGAAAACTGAAAAAATCCTAGAGTACTTATTAAATTTCAATCAAACATTTAAATAATACCTCTAGTTAGATATTGTGTGTATTTATTGTGCCCTGAAGTTAAATCTTTATCCCCTTAAACATTAAACACACGAAAGACCACTTATTTTTATTTAATAAATTAACTCCACTTAGGCGTTTTCTGAGACCAACGTGAAGAACAAGGGAAATGACGGACAGAGTGCAGCTGAAGTGACATCACTTAGAATTTATAGGCTAAGTGACATGAACCAGAAGGACATGCTAATCACTAAATAACACAATCGAAGGCAATATATAGAAACAAGATTGTTATGAGGAGCAAAACAGGGAAAATGGAGATGGGATGAAAGGAAATCATAAGCTGTAAAAACACAAAAATCATAGGTTTTTATTTTTATAGTTATTATACCTTACATACACAATAATTACACATATGCAAATGCATACTCTATATTTTATGTCTTTTATAATTGTCCTGGAAAATAGACTTTATAATCTTAATTTAATCATGATGGAACCATCATGCTATCATTTAACATTTCAACAGTGCTAATGAAGCTTTTTTTCTTTTTTTTCTTCCCTTTGTCCTTTTTTTGTTCCTTTCTTATTTCCTTTATATTATATTATTTTTGCATACTTTATGGGTCTTCATTTTTTAAATTTTTAAATTAAGATTTTGGGGGCTTATTGGAAAGTTAATACAGATAACCATGTGATCTCTAAACTCTTTAAAATAGTCTATTATTTATATATACTAAACATATCAACAGGGACTATGTGATACATTACATTGAAAAAATAGTATCTAGAAGATAAACTATATTCTCCAAATTTATAAGCCACCCCCGGCAGGTCTTGGAGGTTTTGTGTCGATTTGGAGATGGACCAGGCCTCAGGCCACAGGACTCTTCTGTTGTTGGGGTGACATAGCAGTAAAGTCCTCTCCAATACCCTCGAGGCCCAGAAGAGTTAATGCAGCTTCCAGGAAAACAACACCTGGCTAGTAACTCAGGCAGCAGGACAGCTTGATAGAATGTGTCTAAATTGTGATTTTTAAAGAGCAAGATGCAACAACAACGCAGGGGGGTTCCCCTCTTCTTTCCCACCCGACGTTTCTAGGAAACTGAGCATCTATGCACCTTTCCTGTAGTGTTCCAGCACTGGGAGATTATTATGGCTTTAAAAGTGAAAGCTTATTACTTAGAGTCATAATTCTACATTTAAAATGGAGATTGAAATACAGTAATACAAAATACATAAGGCATCAAGATGTGGCAAATGTCTCCTCCCATTAGATTTCTTTCTTTACAAGGCGGACAGTAATAGCAAGTTATTTTCCATACAATTGTGTAGCTGCTCCATTAAAACTGAGCAAGGGCTTCTCTAGGCCCAAATTTCTTTTAATCCATACTACATGAAATTTCCTGGCCCTAATATAAGTTAAAATAAAATAAATTTTAAAAGCTCAGATAAGAAGTCCCCAACTTTCTAAGACACCAAATATGTCTTAAAGAACAATATCAATTTTGTTTTGATCAGTTGGATATAAACTGATATGCAGATTGTGTGACCCTTAGTACACCAAAACTTACTAATACATAAAAAAAAAAGCTAAGTTTAGAAAGAATTCCCACTGTCAGATACTTGACTTTGGAAACAAAAGAGCTAGAGACATTCAGAAAACTCAAAACATTTCTTCCCCTTACTTTAAATATCTCATTTATGTATTTATTTCTTTTAATACTGCAAAGATTTTTCATGATGCTGTGTACTGATTTGAAAATACCAGTTTTAAATACTAAATAATAGTGAGATAAAATTTTCTATGATTCAATTTTTCAGTCATGTGAGAAGAAAAACTGTGGAAAATGACTACTTTCACAGGAAAGGAAATGTTATGGGCTTCTGAATTGGGGATAGAAAAAAATCCTTGTAGCGGTGTCTATTGGAAATTACTCAGAATAAGTATCTTTTTTTTTCCTTTGAAATAAAGTTCAAGGTAACATTTAAATGAATAATTATTTACCATTTTCTTAAATGTTGATGTGTGTGGCAGGAATCATCTATTAGTACAAATGCTTTTTCTGCTTAGAATGGCTCATTAGTTTCTTTGTAGGCTGCACTAGTTTTAAGATTCAAATTTAAAATCTCCTCTGATTTTGCTGTTTCACTCCTGGCAGCTGTCCAGTGGCAGATATGCATAATATTTCACTGTTAGACCTTGCAAACATTATATCCTGCTGTGCTAAAGAAAACATTGTGTTTCTTACCACATGAAAATAATCCATCACTTTTCAATCAGCACACACACAAAAAGCTCTACCTGTTTTTTCCATCAGACTCAAGAAAAATTAATGGCCCCAATGTGAAAGGTGGACCCTCGATACATGATCCATTAAAGTACAAACTAATCAAAATATATCTGGCATCTGATTTGCTAAGCAAGATGGAACAAAAGAGGAGTGATGAAAAAAAAATAGATCCTTCTAAGACCCATACAACCTTGTTCTATCAGTATTAACCTTATTTATTTTAAATGTGGGAGGACATAAATAAAAGATCATGAAGTGGATCTGTTGAATTTAATCATTTCAAATAAATGCTCTGTATTTATCTGGAAGAGAGGGCTAAAGATACCTACTGTAGACTGGAAGAAAATTTTATAATGAAGAAATGTTTTGAAAAGTAAAGAAAGACAAGTTATGAGTACTGTAACTCCCTGAATTGGTCACTAGAAAACATAATATATTAAAATAAAAGTTTCATTTTGGAATAAAAATACCAGTATTTTGTCAACGTGTTCATGCTTTTAAAATTAATTTCATTCCTTTAGTAATGCCGATGTTGTACCTAGTTTTGAGTGAGGCATAAGGACATTTCTTTCTAGGGCCTTATGACTTTTGCCACAATATTCCAGTCAGAAAGATAGCAGCCATCAAGAGTGTCAATTTAAAAAATTTCATTTTACAACTTTTAAACACTTTTCATTGGAATTGCTTGAATTTCTTGGTGCTACTGGGTTTGGGAAGATTTTTTTTTTCAATCTCTCATTCTCATTTTTACTTTCTCTTGGTATTGTCTGTGTCTTGTAGTTTAATGCATTAATAAAAGTGTATGAAAAATGCAGATAATGAAATGTAATGCTAATATGAAGAAGATATACGTATTAGTAAATAATTTTAGTCATAAAATATATTTATTTTTATTCTTATAACTTCACGTTTAAAATACCACATTGTGCTTTTTTTCTTTCTTTTCTTTTTCCATCTCAATTCATGTTGAAACGGTTCTTAAGTTGGTCTTCCTAAAGCAAAACTGATTATCTCACTCTTCAGTCTCCCTTTAGTTGATCTCCTTTGCATGAGAGAATAGCATTTTAGAGTTGAAAGGCTTGAAAACCATAATTTTTTTATATGAGGAAGCTGAAGTTCAGGGATTTTAAGTGACATATTTGAGGACGCTGAGTTTGAGAATGATAGCACTGGGATCTTTGGGAACCAGAATCCAGTACTTTCTCCACTGCATAGGTGGGGCTCCGACCTTGAGCAGTGCTGCTCAAACGTTAACTGGTATGCAAATGACCCCGGGAGCTTGTTAAAATTTAGAATCTGATTCAATACATCTGGGGTTGGGCAGAACGTCTGCATTTCTAAAAAGTTTCCAGGATGTCCTGATGCTGGTTTGGAGACCCCTCTTGTAGTGGCAAGGATTGAAGAGCTAAGTCAAATTCTTAGACTGGCTTTAAAGGGATTTTGAAGTCTAGCCCTGTCTTCCCTTGGCCTGCATGAAAACTTTAATCTAGTTATATAGACTACTTGCTCAGTTATTGAATACCCTTTGAGTGTTTTGACTTTAATTTCTTTCTTTATTCATTCATTCCCTCTACCTGTCGTTGCAATTAAATGCCTACTTTTTTAAAATACCAAATTCAAATCTCAACTTCTCCAAGAAGATTTTCTCATGATCAAATATAAAATGATTTTTCCCTCCTCTGATCATCTCTACCACTCTTTAGGAGCTTAACAAGTCTTTGCAAAAACTGTTTATTGAATTTAAAAAAAAAAAAACAAAAAAAGTATGAGTGTATAAAATAACAGCAGAAATTAGATATATTAAGTTGTAGGAGGAGAGAGAAACTGAAATTCCTGAGCTCTGTGGAAAATCTCAGAATTAATAAAGGGTTTTCTTCCTTTTGTTTTCCTGTATCTTATGTTGAAAATGGTTTAGGACCAATTGTAGAGAACAAAGTTGGAAAGGTTGTCATAGGTCAAGGGTCATCATTTTTTTTCTTAAAGTTTCAGATAGTAAATATTTTAGGCTTTGCAGGTATATGGTCTCTATAGCGAATATCCAACTCTGCTGTTGCAACAGGAAACCAGCTATTGGTAACATATAAACAAACGGACAGAACAGTGTTCAATAACACTTTATTTACAAAACAAGGCACCGGCCAGATTTGGCCTGCCTATAGCTGTTTACCAATCCCTGTCATAGATGGTACCCAAGTGTATTTTAAACAAAAAAAGAGAAGGACTTATCGAATCAACAATTGTTAATTATAGCTTAATTAACTCTACAAAGAGCAACCTATGGAGGAATTGGGTCAGGACAGGGAGAAGATACACTGGTCAAAGCAAAGAATCTATTGTGATTTTTTTCATAAAATTACTTTTTATGGTCACCTGAATCATGTGTCACATATCTTCAAACTCAATTTCAAACTCTTATTTTACTACAAAGATGTGGCACATGGGTTATGTTATGGCCAGTGTCTTAAAACTTGTTAGAAAAACTTGTTAGAAACCTCTATAAAATCAGAACCTGCAATTCAACAAGATACTCAGATAATTCTTATGCACTTTATAATTTCAGATCTCAGAACCTGTTCTAAAGGTCATCTGCATCAGAATCACATGGGAGCTGGTAAAATGTCAGTTTGGGGTTCAATCCCAGACCTACTTACCCAGTGTCACTGGGGATAAGAACTCAGATTATTTTTTGAATCTAACTGTAGTTTTAGAAAAACCAATCTACACTGGGACTGGAAAACTAAGGATCACGACTGCAAGATTGCCATCAGTTGCATTCATTCTATCTTTTTGATCATGACTCCCTAACCTCATTTTTTGTCAGCAGTACTTGTTTTGTCATTCCCTTTCCATTCTCTTTTTCAGCTGAGTTTGCTTTACTTAACATATGAATACAATTTATCTTTTGTTAATTTTTAGTCTGAATTAGCATATGTCAATAAAATGATGTGAAAGCTATTTTATTAACTTAGCAAAAGGGGTGAAGTTTCCTCTTGTGAAGATTATTGAGAATGTTTGGGAGAAGCATTTGATAAGCCACCTGAAGAGCGAAAGTTTGCAAAGGCAAGCTCAAACAATAACTTGGTGATTAAAATATTCTCCGAGGAAGGAGAGACCCTTTAACTTCTTGGCCTTTTGGTTTTTTTTCTGAGTATATGGGGTTAGGGTGGAGGTGAATTGTTCTGTACTACGGAGGTGACAGGAAAAAAATTGCATGGAAAAAAATAGAAAAAAAATCTCAGTTGCAATAAGGGACACAGGCCTTTGGAGGAAAGCAAGGGTCATGTGGTTATGGGGTATGTGATATAAAGGATTCTGGCTGAGTCCTCTACACATCTTCAGTAATGTCTCCATAGCTTACTATGTTTTCTTTTTCTTATTGATTTTACTTGAGGGTAGGGAGTGGGGTGGGAGGAGAACCAGAAAGGAAGCCAAAAGGTGAGTCATATGGTAGACAAAATGGCCAAAGAAAGAACAACTGACATCAAGGTTCCATCAATATCTGATTTGACTAGGGTTGCCCCAGCACTCTGTTTTCAATTTGCGCTTTTAATTTTCTAGTCCTATTCTTTTAAGACAGGGTTCCCAAATCCCTCTTTGTTTTAAAGTCACCAATACCTGGCCCTACTCTCAGAATTCTTGTTCAATTGGTCTGGAGGCTGACCCAGACACTAAAAAAAAAAAAAAATTAAGATCCCAAGTGACTCTAAAATATGCAGCTAAGATCAAGAAGTAAAGTAGAAATTCTAAACTAATCTATAAAATACATATTAAGACTAACAAAGTGAAAAAGAATATTCAGATAAGATTTTTTTCTCTTTCTCTTCTCTTTCCTCTTTTAATTCTTTCCTTCCTTTCTCTTTTACTTTTTTTTGTCACTGACACAATTTTGAACTATTGTTCTTATAGTTTTTATTACAAAAGCACTCAGTACATCTGTTGAGCTACTAACACAGAGAATACATTAAAATAATCAATCAGTTAAGGCAGATATATCTAAATTATTATAATCTACTTAGTTCTTGATAATTAAAGAGCATTCATGGATAATGTGATTTAGTAGTAACAAGTTATAAATATATGATATATGAATATATATCAGTCTACATTATGTTCTAAATAGACATTTTTTTCCTGAGGTTTCTCAGGAAATTTCTCAGAAACCATCATTTTTCAAAAATGATTTTATTATGGACCAAGATTTAGGGCTTGGGGTATTTTGAAAGAAAATGGTGCATTAAAAAATGAAGGTATGTCTTAGGAGAATATTTTTGAACTGCTCTCCAATACCTCAGCATTGTAAAGTTTACAAAAAAGTTGGGAAAAAGGTTAATTGAAGTTGAAAAGGTCGAAAGTGAGCTGTGTGAAGAAAGGATCCATTGGTAGTAAAGGATTCATTAGTGAATCGACTCAGTGAGATCAACCTACTTTTGACCAACTCTGCTATGCTAAAGCATTGGGCAGAGGGTGACAGGCTAGGTGTTAAAGTTGGATTCTCCAAAAAAAATCTCTCCTCATAAAGTCTTCTAAAATTGGAGAGAAAATTAGAAAAAATAATCTAAGTCCTTAATTTAGCATTACATTACTGGCTGGTTATTCAAAAGGACCTTAATAGTTAAGCGTTCACCATAAACGTATTTTTACAGCTATATTTGTATTGCTAAGGTTGTTTGTTAGAGACAAATCTTCTCAGTATATTTGTGTCTGTGTCTACATAAGGGCATTGATTTTTTTGAACCCCTCTCTTTACATAAGAATAAGAAAACTTTAATAGAAAAAAATCTCTTTGTATACCCACCAGATACTAATACACTATGTTGTGACTATTTCAGAGTAAGATCATTCCCAACCAGTCATCTCATTAGCATATACTATGCTACAAAATTTCAGCTAAGTGATTTTATTGATTGATTATTTTCAGCTTAGTTGTGGTATTATTAACATTCAATAAACCATATACATTTAAAGTTGGCAATTTGATAAGTTTTGATGTGTATATATGTGTGTGTGTATGTATATATATATATGTATATATATATATATATATATACATATATATATAGCCCTGAAACTATCAGCTCAATCAAGATAATAAGCATATACATCATCCTCAGAAGAGTCCTCATGCCCCACTTCTCTGTAGCAACCAATGCTCTGTTTTCTGTCACTACAGATTATAATGTCTGGCTTTTTTCTCTGAGCATAATTATTTTGAGATTCATCTGTGTTACTGTGTGTATCAATAGTTCATTCTTCTTTCTTGCCGAGTAGTATTCCATTATAGGATTAATATACAACAGTTTATTAAAGGACATTTTAGTTTTCTATTTTTGACTATTGCAAATAAACTTCTATGAATATTTGTTTATATGTCTTCGTAAAGACATCTGCTTTTATTTCTCAGGTTAATGCTTAAGAGTAGAGTGCTAGATGTTTGATAGTTGTATGTTTAACTTTTTAAGAACCTACAGAACTATTTTCCAAAGAGGTCGTACTATTTTACATTGGCAAAATATAATGTACCACCAGCACTGTATGAGAGTTTCAGTTCCTTCACATCTTCAACACTTTATGTGGTCAGTATTTTTAGTGTTAGCCATTCTAATTAGTGTGCAGTTATATTTCAGTGGAACTTCAGGGAAGTAAATTTAAAGACTTCTTTGCTAAGGAAATTGGAATATAAGAAAATATGTTTAGTCTTCTATTTTCTTCCTTCTCTGTCTTAGATATTTTAGATTGAGCATCTATTCTAAAATCTCTTTTTTTTTTCTGCTCTACCATAGCAGAGAGTTCATTCACCTTTCCCTTTTGACTCTTGCAGACAGCTGTGTGCCCTTAAAAGAACTAACAACAGGAATTAGGAGTGCCCTGAAGGAAAGGTAAAATTTGGCCCGTGTAATCAATCATATCTGCTTCACTGAACTATAGTGACCTTGTGTACAGGAAAACATCCTTAGTCGGGCAGACTGGTTTCCATGAAGTCCTTAACATTTTCAGGGACTGAAAGCAGTTTATACATTTAGATTCTACCACATTCAGTCATACATACTTTTTCTCTTTGTGAGCATATAGTGAATTGTATTGGTGTGCTGATATGGTAATATAAAAATATAAGGATAAAAAGATCAGAAGATCACCTAATTCATTTTGAAAAATACTGTCATTAATAATTCAAGCTAAGGAACAAGATCAGTTCCATAATATCCAATATCACGATAGCCATTTACAAATGGCAAATAATGGCAGCTGTCTTGGGTTTCATCAAGAATTATTCCCCCTGAATAAAGTAAAGTAAAAGACTTTGAGATAGACACATAATCTTGAGCAACAACTTCCAAGAGACACAAAGGAGACCAATTTACTAGTGTTAGCATTAGAGAAAGTCACTACTATGTTGTAAGGACTCACCAAATTTTAATAGTGGCCAATAAAACTATTACAAATCCCTAGCAGATGTAACTTTATAGGGAACATCACTTTATAATCCAGTTTTCTGGTTTCTGTTTTCATTGAAGTTCAGATTATACACATATTACTTTATTCAATTACTGAGAAGCTGAGATTAAGCTTTTATGATATATGACTTTCTTTATGCACATTTCCCAGAAGTCATTCCAAACCACTCTCACATGATATAAAGGAGAAATTGGGAAAACCTCTAGTCAACCTTTAGAATATTATTCCTGAATTAAATGTCATATAGTGGACATTATGACCTCTAAGAGTCTAATCTAAATCTAATCTAAGTGTCCAATCTTGGCCAAGATGATGGTATTGATGAGAGTGATGATGAAGTTGATGATGAAGATGAAGAAGTTAATGACAACAATAATACTACTAATGATAATGGCAGTTAACATTTTCAGAGTGCCTACTCTGGGCCAGCATTCAGTTAAATTCTTTGCATGCATTGTCTCATTTAATCTTTGAGAAGCCCTGTCAGGTTGGTCCTATTATTATCTCCCTTTCACAAGGAAGTTCAGTGAAATAAATTACATAGACTGTACACCACTTAGTAAGCTTGCTCCGTTCTCATCTTGTCTCTCTGTTACTACAAAAAGAAAAAGAAAAAGAGAGAGAGAGAGAGAGAGAGAGAGACTTAGCTCTAATAATTATTATTAGCAGAAAAACTGGAGGACAGACAACATACAATTTGTTGAGAGGAAGAGCTTGATAGCTCTCAACCTGGATAACAATCAGTTAATGGATGTAGATATCATGAATAGGGGAGAAAGCTCTTCAAGCAGCAGCAGATCATTATGCAGCAGCTCAGCATGTTTATTAATCATTGTGCACAATTAAAATGCCATTTCATCCCTCTAATTAAAACAAGTAGTTCCCTGAGGCTAGCACCTGAACTAATGAAGCCTGGTTGCCTAAGGATCTTACTCAAGGAAGGGAATTAAACAATGGAGGAAGCAGTATGTTTACCAAGATGCCCAGACAACGTCAAACATACATGACATCATGACGGGGTGGACCAGTTGAGACTGATTTTAAAGAGTCATGGATGCTTCTATTTCAGAGCAAAGTTTGGGTTTGCATGTTGAAATTATTCTAGCTTTTAATTGTTCAGGTCCCCTCTTTTGTCATTCTGTTTCCTTAACAAATAATTCTGAATTATCATCCATCTTGATATGTGGAAGTCTCGATGTTCAGAGGAAAAAGTTCCAGGAACTGTATGTTGTCATTCAGGCATTTGGGAGGCTGCAAGGGTTTCTAAAATTGGTTGATTCTACAAATAAATAAAATGTATATAGGTTTTGGGATGCACTACTTAAAACAGTGGAAAGATGAAAGGGCTAAATGAAGTAAAACCTAAGATTCAGTCCCAGCATTATCGCTTCAACTAAATGACCTGGAAAAGACTCTTAGTTTCTGTATTGTAAAATAAGAGGACTAGGTAATCATCAAGTTTTTTCCTAGCTCTAAAATTCTGTGGCTTGGGAGAATATGTGGTTAACAAAGCAGCTCAAAGAGTTTTTATTATACCCTTACAAATTTAGCTGAATCAAGGCTTACTTACTCTTCTAATTTCTGTTTAGTGTATCACCATATCTTTAGTGTCTGGCATTGTACCTTTCATATAGCAACTATTCATTTAAATATCTGTAGAAAATACAAATCAGATCTCAGTAACTCTGGTTTCTGTGCTCTGCTCCTAAATATTTGGTACTATAGAGAGAAGAACCACCCTACATAGGGCTCCGCATTACTCATTTGGGAAATGGCTAATCTGGAGATTATGAGAGTTGCTTTCATTCTAGCCAGTCTGCCAACTCAGTCTCCTACCATTCTGTACTTGAAAAGTATAGTTTTTGCTGAAAAAAGTATAGTTTTAGGCAAAAAAGTATAGTTTTAGGCAAAAAGTCATGGTTCGTTCTTCCTCTGCTTTACCTGTTACTCTTTTGGTCCTCATGATTCTCTGATGTCCCAGAAAAATATTTATCCCTAGAGGTTTGAAGAATTTAGTAGTATTTGCTCTTAATCTAGTTTTTATGTGTCACAGAGTTCTGTGAGAATCTGATAAATTTCATGGAACCTCTAACAGAAAAATGCACAGCACAATTTTGCAAACTGTGGAATAAGAGGTTCACAGACTTCCCAAAACTCATTTATGGAGTTTCCTTTTAAATTAAGAATCCTGATTTTAAAGGATCATATAAGAATTTCCAATAGTCCTTTATAAGGCCTTTGTCTAGCTACCTCTCTTGCTTCCTTCTAGCAACTAAAGAAAGATGGCTATTTAATATACAAGTACATATATATATCTACTTGTGTGTGTGTGTGTGTGTGTGTGTGTGTGTGTGTGTATTTTTTTTTTTTTGGTAGAGACAAAACCAGTAACATATGCATGCCAATGATGAGTTTTTGTTGTTGTTGTTGTTATTTTGTTTTAATAGTGTGACCAGCAAGTCTCCAGAATGAGATATCACGATTCCAGTTATTATCTCTTCTACTTTCTAAATTTATAACCAGGCAGCTAGCTTCAATGTCTTTGTTTCAAACTAAGTAAAAAGACAAAAATAAAGTGGTAGCAGTCATATGGGGAGAAAACAGGTCAATTATAGAAAAATATTAGGACCTTAATTTTCTCACACTATTTATCCTATTCTTAGGGCCAGGAGGAAATTGGTAACTGGAAATTACAAACCCAGGTCTTAGGATCTAAGAATCTAAGAGTTTAATCTTTCTGATTAGGGGCAATTATTCATATGTCCAACCTAAATTTTTTTCTTTTGAAACTGAAGCTCAGTTTCTCTTGTACGTCATGGTAGGAAATATAACTTGGTCAATAAGACATCTAGAAACTAGCAAAAATCAGCCAATAACTCAGATTAAGTGGCATGGTAATTGGGTTTCCTAAGCATTTTTTTGGTATTAAAACAAGTTAATCAACCATAAAACACAAACTCATCAGAATCCAAGGTCTTATTCAATTAACTTCTGGCCTCAAACACTTAAATGTTTTTTTCTTTCTTTCAAATCATTATGTCATATTTTGCCAAGAGAGAATGGATTTCTGGGGTGGGAAATTCCAAAGAGGGAATAAGAGCCAATTCTTTTAAGCTATATCATTTTATCCATAATTATTATTTTTAGTTAAAATGAAAACAAAAGTTTTCTTCTTGCCCAGAAGTGAGATAAAATCTTAAACTTACAAGTTCAAGCAAAGGGACTGAAGTTGTATAGTTTTTTGTTTGAAGTGACCCTTATATTCTTATATAATATTTACTCTAAAACATTGGCTAAACTAGAAACTTGGGAGGCAAAATATCTATTAATATAATACCACCAATACATGATTTTGTGCCTAGATGCTTTATTTCAAATTGATTTACGACTTCTTATTATCTTTTCTTGGTATTAAGGTCATAAATTCATAATCAAACTACGTAAGTGCAAACCTTTACTAGTCCCCAAATCATAGCTATAGCTTTAGCTTTCCAGGATGTGAGGCTTTGGAAACTAAGCATAAACCTGTATGTTGTCAGACTGTTGTGGCAGAGTTAAAAGAGCAGAAGGGTTTTGTTGTTGTTGTTGTTTTGTCAAACTAAACTAATTAAAATCCCATGTGTCACATATTTAGCTATATGACTCTGGGTGAGTTATTTAATCTATATAATTCGCAGTTGTCGGCTGTATTTGAGTGAAAAAAATTTCCTTCATAAGATTCATGATAGGCAGATCCACAATCATTAGGTGAAGAAAGTGAAACTTTGAGAAGATAAATGATTTACTCATCTTTCAGTTACTAAGTGTAATGTTGCTTTAATTTAGGTTTTTGATCTGCAAGATCATTTTTTTTTCTACCATACAGATGTTCAGAAGTCAATTACATTTTTAGCTGAGCAAGGAAATTATATTGTCCCAAAACTAGTTGTAATAATTTACCTTTTTGAATCAATGCACTTGGGTAGTTCCCTCCCACCTTGACTTTGGACTTAGCCATATGACTTCCTTTGGCCAGAGGGACAATAATAAACATTACTAAAGTGTAGACTTGAAAAGTATTTGTGCAGTGAGGCTTGCCTCCTCTTACTGCTCTTTGGCACTCTGAACCTGCCATGTGAAAAAACCTTAGCTTGTTTTCTGTATAACAAGAAATGTACCGAAATCATCCCTGTGGCCTCAGCTGATTTTAAGACAGCCACAATACATGTGAATAAGGCCATCCTAGGTCATTCAGTCTCAACTGAGCCAACCCAGTCAAGAAGAGTTACTCAGGTAACTCACAGACTTTGTTTATTGTTTTAAGCCATTAAGTTTTGGAGTTACGATGGAGCAAAACTAATCTTTGCTTTAGTAAAGCTTTGGTACCTACAGATATTTTGACAAAGCAGCAAAACAACATATTTATTTCTGTCAATTAGAGCAATGATATTCAGACTTTGTCATATGAGAGTTACCTGGGCAACTTGTTAAAAAATTCAGACTTGAGGTCACCCCAGACCTACTAAATTAGTATTTCTTTGGCAAGAGCTTCGAAAGTTGCATTTTTAACAAGCTACCCCTTGATTCTTATATTCATTAAAATTTGAACTAAACTAGCATATTATTTTCCTTATATTGTCAAATATTCTCACTTGAATATCTTTTATTAGTTTAATAAGTTACTGGAAATTAACTTTTAAACCGCAATAAAAGAACAGGAATCACTGAAAATTTTGTTTTTGTTTTTTTCATTCGTTTGTTTTTCATAGTTTTGTCTGTAGTCTCCATGGATTTATGGCATAGGAAAAAGCCAAACACTTAAAAAAACATAGACAGTGACTGAACATCAGATGTTACTAAAAATTGGAAACAACTATATAAGTTAAATGTTTACTTTCATATTGAAGTTACTAGCAGAAAAGAGAAATAATGGGGAAGAAATGAGGGGGAAATGGTAGGTATGAATGCTCTGCCAGAGAGGAAAGGAAGGTGTGATCACTGGGGAGGGTGTAGTCTCCTAAAATAGAAAGCAGACAGAGATAAATAGAGAGGAGGAGGGTCAACAAGAATATTAGGTTTGCCTTGCTAAGGTATGACCCCAACATAGTTAAGATTAATACCTACTGTAGCTGACTCAAGTTTCTTATGTGAACTTATACAGTTTCATATAGATGACAAGGTTTATGAAGCATAAAAGAACACTACAATGCCTGCTGAAGTCCTGGTTTCTCCTAACCAAAGAACAGGAAAGCTGAACGCCAACTCCCAGTGAATGAGGGGTTCCAGTTACACTATGAGCTCAATTAAGAGAAAATCAACTAGCTCATTTTTATATATAGGGACATTCATTCTTCTTAGTGAAAAGAATGATTACAACTTGAATAGGAAAGCCAGAAACCACTAATCAGGATACCTAAGGTTTGACCTATTCTAGTACATTCCACATTAACCAATTAGCTAGACTCTCAATAAGTTCCTTGTAGCAGTTCTACTGGCACTGATGATACCATAATCAGTTGTCTTAATCAAGCTTTTAAAAATGAAAATGATGAGCTTAATATATAGTCATAACAAGGACCGGGAAATTAGAGCCACCAGGTTACCACTATTGGGTCACTCAACATTCTGCTTTGGCAACTGCTTCCAGAAGACTATGTAAATTCTGTTTGTTGATTTTGCATTGCCTCCCACCTGCCCACCCATCCTCAGGCTTTGGTCCAAATTCCTAATCATCTAGCCTCTCTTGATGAACACACCATTACTATGTGGGTGCCCTCTGTAGCCCTATTCCTGGTCCTGAATCCACTGGACTTCTTTAGCCATATCGTGGTTGCCTGGATTCTTAGTCCTCTTATTTGCTACACACCAGCTTGGGCTGGGCCTATAATCCCTCAACTTCAGAGGATGGAAAATGAGGAATCTTCCTTATCCCAGGCTTTTCTGTTGGTGACTTTATATTTGTTAGGCAGCAATAGTTGTTTGAGGGTGGGGATTGTTCAATCCTGTAACTCCAAAATACGTGTCTGGCACATAAAACGTATTTACAATAAATTAATGGGAAAAAATGATAGTTTAGTCATAATGCTGCTTCAATTGAGGTAGGACATGGCATTGTAAGTAAGTCTGACCACAGCAAACAGGGACCCTGTCAGTCTTATTTTGCCCAGAGACTACGATGATGTCCAGAACAGCATTTATGCTCATAAAATACTGTTTTGAATGAATTAATGACTACTGGTGGGTTTTTTCCCCCTTTCTCATAGAAATAATGAAAAAAATACTGAGTTCCAGATATGGGTTAAGGCTAGGGTAGAGATAAAGGAACAGCCACAAACTGTAGAGCAGGAGACAAGAATTCAGCATTCACTGAAACCTGGAGTTAGAGACCATAAAATTCTAAACCCACAGAAGTCAAGCTAATCTTGGGGAGGTCACTAACTTTTCTACTTCATAAGGAATGGGGTTTGAATCAGTCCTTTGAAGAGATTAAGGCATGGAGACACTACACCTGGGCCACCCAATTAATTAAAATAATAATTAATAATTGCCATAACAAAATACAGTATGGTTGCAACAAAAAGACTGAGTGATTGTTTAACTCTGGGCAAGGTAAAAAAAGATCCAATGAGCTTACATTTAGGCTGGTCTTTTTAAACATTATTGGCTAATATGGATGCAGAAGTTCAAGGCATGGTCTCTGTGTTGGTTCTGGTTCCCCTAGAAGCAGATGCTGAAACAAACCTTCAAATACGAGTGTTTCTTTGAAAGGTGGTCTCAGGAAACCTGGTAGGAATGTGAGGGAGTGAGTCGGGACAGGAAGGAAGCTAGTAAAGGTATAATATCAAGCCTATTACCTGACAGCAACTGGAGGTCAGGTTCTCTAGAAAACTGGGAGACAACATAGGACATTCCGCAGTTATTCTAACTGACGTGCTGAGAAGCTGGGACATTTTTCCACTGACTTTCTGCCTTTGGTTGATGAGCTGCTTTTCGGGACATTAACTCTTTCTTCCCTTGTCCTGCAGGTAGGTCAAGCATGTTACCTGGTCAGAAAACATCCCAGGAGAAACCATCGCACAGTCAACTACAGTCTGTGATTATGATGCCACAAAACTAAAATCAGTTTAGTATCAGCATAACTAGATTCTGGTTTTGCCCTTACAACTGCTTTCCTTTTCCCCTCCTCCAACTAGGGCTCTATAATAACAAAAGATAGTTAAAGAAGGCATTGTTCCTTTTGTTCTTGCTCAACTAAGACCAGAAGCACAGTTGGATTACTTCCAAAGAGCAAAGAGGTCGGATTTCATGTGTCAGGCCAACAGGCAAAGTTTTCATGAGGCAACACTCTCACTGATGCCCCCACTCCACCTTCCTCCTCCCCATCACCTGTACTGAAGAACAGAGTGTTCAATTCTCCAGACTCCTGGGTAATTGATTCTCGGTTTTCTGAAACTGCGTCCATGTCCTGAACACGATTCTCTCTGCTCAACTTTCTGGAAAAAATGACATTATATTATGAACTACTAAAGGGCAAAGTCTGATTTATTTGTATCAACTTTGTATCCTTTCTTGCCTCTAGCATTATACCTGGTGCCTAAAATGTGCTTAAATATACTGTTGGTTAGATGGATGGATAAATGATGAATAAGTAAAGAATGTTCCCTATAATATTCTGTTGACTAGCATTGGGGATTAGTTTGCTTTACCATCTTAATCTTTGTTCATTTTTTTCAAGTTATTCAACTTTCTCCAAATAAGGTGACTTCTTCTCCCAAAGAACTTCTGGGATATTACTGCTCAAGACACTGTGTTTTGCAGAACCGTGTCTTGATCCCCAGCTACCACCCTTCCCCTTCCCACACCTTACCCTCTCAGCTCTTCATTTGCTCATTGGCTTTCCATGTCCCTTTGGTATACAACTCTTTCCAGGGAGTCAGGGCACTCATTTATAATTACCTCTAGTCAATCTATTCTCATACCTTTTTTAAAGGGATATTTTAATTTTAGAAGATGATGCCAAAATTTACCTAAAAGATGTTATTGTCAAATTCTTTAAAATAAACATATCTATGTTAGATCTGACCCACAACTTTGCCCTAATTCTGCCATACTATCACTTCCCTCCTTCTTTTATGAGCAGAGATTAGGCATAGGGATATAGCTTTCTTGCCCTATCAATTGAGAGTAGATTCTCTTTCTCCATAACTACTTACCTAACTTATTGCCTTATTTCCTAACAAGAAGACAGGACCTAGTTTAGGGATTTCAACTCTCAAGTTAAGTAATGAGGCTTATAGATTGAATTAAATTATTCTTACAATCAGATATCTCCACCTATGTGGCAATTTCTGACACAGAACACTGTACTATCAAGAAAACAGTATGGAGATTCCTCAAAAAGTAAAAAATAGAACTTACATGTGATCCATCACTCCTGAGTATTTATCCAAAGAAATCCAAAACACAAATTTGAAAAGCTATATGCATCCCTATGTCCACTGCAGCATTGTTTACAATAGCCAAGGTATGGAATCATCTTAGGTATCTATTGATAAATGAATGGATAAAGAATATGTGAATACATATTTTTGGAATACACACACACATACACACACACACACACACACACACACACATATATATATATACACACATATATAAAATAAAATATTACTCAGCCATAAAAAGAATAAAATCTTGCCATGTGGAACACGGATAGATCTAGAAGGTATTATGTTAAGGGAAATAAGTAAGACAGAGAAAGAAAAATACCATATGATTTCACTTATATGTAGAATCTAAAAAACAAAACAAGTGAATAATCAAAACAAAACAGAAACAAACTCATAGATACAGATAACGAATTGATGGTTGCCAAATGGGAGTGGGGTGGGGGATGTATGAAAAAGGTGAAGTGGACTAAGAAGTACAAACTGCCAATTATAGAATAAGTCATTGGTATGTAAATAAAGTACAGCATAGGGAATATAGTCAATAATATTATAATAACTATGTATGGTATCAGATGGTTACTAGATTTATCGTGATCACTTCATAAGGGATATAAATGTCTAATCATTATATTGTACACCTGAAACTAATGTAATACTGTAAGTCAGCTATAATTAAAAAATAAGTTAATGAAAAAGAAAGCCCCATAATGCACAGAATAAATCTGGTAAGGATGATGAATAAGGTGCTGAGGGTGCAAGATTCTAACCAAGGGTACCATAGGATAATCCCAAGGTGAGTAAAAAAGTTTAGATACTTATGTGAAAAGAAAATGAATAAGAGAAATAAGCCCTAGTCCTTTAGCAAGAAAAGACAATGTTTTGGGGTCAGAAAGCTTAGGCTTGCAAGCATGAAAGGAAACTCATATCCAAACAACTTGAGGATGATATAACTGTAGACAATATCAAATAGACTAAACAGATCATTCTTGCCAAAAGGAGAGTTTAGGTGGTGGCAGAAGGTGATGCGGAGGGGACTTAGGGTTGTGGGAAGGAGAAGAGTTACAAAATTAGCAAAGAAACAGATTTCCCTAGAAAGATGCAGGTGATATGTCTTGACTTTAGCGAATCATTTCATGTAAGGCCTCACAAACTCTTACTTGCAAATTTAATCCAAATTGGATTGTATATGAGCACTGTTGTATGTGTTGAAATGTAATAATAAATGAAACAGAGCAACAATAAATGACAATACATTATGGGGAAGGGAGGTTTCTAGTGCAGAGCTTGAAGGCCTGGTGTTTTGTCTGATCTAATTTAATGTCTTCATTAATGATCTGCAGGACAGAATAAACGATAGTGTATTAATTAAATCTGCACTAGTGTATTAATTAAATCTGCACATATAAATTGAAAGGTAAACTCTAGTGAAAGCTGAGAAATGTTGAGAAGGAATATTAAAAAATTAGAAATTGAATCAGGAAATAAAATAAAAGTTGGATGGAAATATACATACATACATATATGTATGCCAATATATCTTCTAAAACAACTGTAAAAAGAAAGATATTCTTTTAGAAGAAACTCTAGAAGGCAATATGTAGCAATATTGGAAAAGATTTTATAAGAGCACAGAGCAGGAAGTGCCCTTAAGAGGGCGCATGGCCTGATATGACCACATAGAGCAATAAAATATTTATTTTTTAGGAAGTTTGAGAAATCTAATTTTTCCCTGCCCCAACCCTTCCGGACTCTCATCTTTCTGTCTCCCCCTCCCCACCCCACACACATGTTCTTTTCCTTTAAGAAAAGAACAATTTTTTTTGAGGGTTGAGTATTTTTTGATCAACTTCTATTTTTACTGGTTACTGTTACTGTTAGAAATTTTTTTTTTTTTAGTTTTTACACTGGATATAGTCTTTAGAAGTGAAGTATAGGGAATTTGATTCAAGAAAGAACAAGTCAAAATTAAATTTCCCAGATGAACTGAATGCTACCAAACATATTATATTTTCATGAATCTTCCCCTTTTTATATAGACTGGTGTTTCTCAAACTTTTTTTATTTCAAGACCTCTTTATACCCTTAAAATTATTGAGGACCACAAAGAGCTTTGACTTATATGGTCTATAGCTATCAATATTTACTGTATTAGAAATTAAAACAGAAAATTTTTAAAAATATACTATTTTATTTAAAATGAGAATAAACAGTACATAATTATACAATGTATTTTATTTTTAAAATTTACATTTCCAAACAAAATAATTAGTGAAAAATAGCATTGTTTTACATTTTTGAAGATAGTTGAATTCTTATATCAGTCTTCTGCATTCAATCTGTTGGATATATTGTCTTTGTTGAACTATATGGAGAAAATCCAGCCTTGCACAGGTAAGTTGGAAGGGAAAGGAGAATGTAGTCTGAAAAAGTCCTAAAAATCCACAGGCTGGGGTTCTCATTCCAAACTTTGAGAATCCTACTGTAGGATTCTCAGTATCTGTAGATACTGAGATGAATCCTCTTGGTAAAGAAGTCATATTTTTATTCCCAACTGCATAGAAAAAAATATTTGATGGCATGGAAAGATTTGAATGTTTAGGATATGTAGTGAGGTACTAACAATACTTTAAGATCTAACATCTACAGTTTAATAAAGCTACCATTTCATCAGGTCAGGTCAGAGTATTTTAAAAAATCAGATATAACTAGTAAAAGTTATTGGGTTTACTAGCTTATAAGTTTGTATGAATTCACTGTATTTACAAATTTACCTTAATTATTACAAATAGGAGCTCAAGCAAACTGTTTCTAACACTGAATGCTTGATTTTAGTTAACATAAATATGGAGGCTATGAAACTTGAAGGTCACCCAAGGATAATCTCTGGAACATAAGCCACCAAAATCTGAAGATGGATCCGTGTTATTGAAGGAAGTCCAAAGACAAACAATGACACCATTTTGTAAAATGATAAGCTCAGAGAAATACTTTAAAATGGTTCCAAGTCAGACCATTGGGTCACCTGTCAGACTGAATTGGCCAATGAGTTTGGCAAATATTTTTACTGTGCTGATCAGTAGTTTGAATGACTTGACCAAATAGTTGTTTTGGCACTCTCTATAATATTACCAAAGTATTAGACATGCAATTCTGATTATGTAACTACCTTGCTTGCTCAGATTTCTTCAAAGACTTTTCTTTGTGACATGGTCCAAGAATCACATAGGGGGATTTTTTTTAGAAATGCAGAACAGAATCCCAGTGCCCACCTCAGGCTACTGAGCTAGAATTTTGGGGGAAGTGAGTTCTGGGAATACATATTTTAACTTTCTCTGCAAGTGAATCTTTTAGTACTCAAGTTGTTGAGAAAAGTCTAATCTGTATAGGATTAAATACAAGATTCTTCATAATCACTTTCCAGACTTCCCAGCTGAATTTAATATTGCTCAACTCATACACTACCACACCAATTACTTATAATGTCCAAATGTGCCCTATTGTCTTTTACTCTGCTTAGCAATATCTTCACCCCCAGTCTTGGATGCATTTAGTTAACTATTTGTCCTTCAAAAGTCAGGTAGTATCGCCTCTTCTGTGAAGCCTTCCCTGGCTCGACTAAGGAGTGTAACTTTCGCTTTTTTGTATATTGCACTTCAGCTGCAACATTCTATGATTTATCCTATTGTAGAATGTGTCCATTTTTTTGACTACATCACTGCTGAACTGTTAGCACCTCAGCAGCATATATTTTTTTCACTCTCAGACTTCAAACACAGCTCAGTGGCTAGAACACTATACATGCTAAGTAAAATATTGTACAAAAGTGAATGTAGTAGTTCATAGAAAATATAATGATAAAGGAAAAATTATGAGAGCATGCTTTTAAATTTAGTTTTTCTTTTGAAAAATTTTTCTTAGTTGTAGCGGCAGAAAGTTAAAAACATAAGGACGGCAAGAGAAAGAGAAAAGGAGAGAGGTCATTGCATACAAAATCAGCTAATATAAATCAGCTTTACATAAATAATATAAGAAGTTGGGAAAAGGGGGGCTGCCACACACCTTTGAGGCAGAAAGCCTCATTAGTATGCAACAGAATAAACAATAGATTCCAAATTCAAACTCAAAACACTAATAAATCAAAGCAATAAGGTGAAAAATGATGGTATCAGCGACAGCAGGGGCTGTTAGCATATGCACCTGCTGTGAGGCAGAGCAACCTAGGGAGATGCTTGGGAGAAAATTCTAATGCTGAGACCAAGAGCAAAAACATAATTTTGAAATGAGTGAGAGATGAAGCAGAGATTCAGGATGTCTTAAACATTTTTGCAAGGTCAGAATGAAAAACCAAGCTGTCCCAGAACCCTTTTTGAATGACGAATGAGCACCAGGTAGTATTTTTAACAACAAGTTGATCAGTACCTTCTGAAGGTTTTTAATGGAATGGGCTCACTGTTTGACTGCTCCTCTTGGTGTGGTTGATGTACTGTGATCCAGGAGAGTTAAGATGACAGAATTATCCCTGGTAAAATAAAACACAGTACATCCTAAACCATCTAGACCTGTGGTCAAGATGCACAAGAGGGTGAAGGTGAAGACTTCGCAAAGCAGCAGCATGTCCCAAGTTCAAGAGTAATGAGAAAATAATGCACATTCATTTTAGAAACAATCTGATTTACTTTCAGTATAATTTGGAAATGTGATGTCCCCATTAAAGCCATTTCTTTGACCACTACTTCCACACAAGAGTCAGACTACAGCCTATGTCCTATTTCTAGAGCATCCATTCCTCTCATCATCTGCTAGTCACTAGTGATGCCTTTTGTCTGTCCTGAACAGATAGTTTCAAAATCTACCAAGATAAATTAATTTCTTTCAGTTGTTTACTTTTCCTGTCTGGCTGCTGTGACAGGCAATTCTAATCTGATTTCAGCTTCACCTCCTTGCCAGTTGCTGCCACTGCTTTGATCCTGAAACCCTTCACGCTACCCACTTTGCTACAACCACAACCACAACAATGACACAACAAATTGGCTCAAGATGCATTATTCAGTTCCAGGCAATTTTCAAATAACTAAATATAAACAAACATGTAATGAACTGAGTCTCTTCTTTGTGGTGATTAAACTTAGCTGTCAGGGATTTCCTACATGTTAACCACTGTGCTAGAAAATAAAGTACAGGAGTAGAACATAAATATAAAAAAATTACTTAATGAATACTGTGGAGAAGCTGAGACATCAGCTGAATCAGGAGAAAGCATTGCTGATTGCAAATCATTAGACTGCTACTCAGCTGAGCAAATTATTATATAAACCATAACTCACAATGGGGAGTACCTGCAGTGCCCAACTCCTGCATTTAAAACCTGAAGGCTGTAAGGTTTCAGAGGTGGCATATCACCTGAGAAGGTCCACCTACGATTAAACAATGCACAAACACGTGTGTATGTATGTGTGTATATGCCTATATATATTTGTGTTCATACTTACAAAAAACATACTTACCCCTTTATTAAAAGAACTATTACATGACTTATTTAAAGCAAAGTTGAATATTGTTACTTAAACAATTTTTTAATTGCTAATAGCAGATTTCTGCTTTCATAGGTAATATTTAACCTTAGAAGTAAGACCTTAAGTGTCTACTTAAGGCTTTGAGGTCAGTCACATACAAGACATGGCCAGCAGATGCTGACTGTATCTATTTAATCACAGTAGCCTAAATTTATTGAGTGCTCACTATATGCCAGGCACTGTGTTTGATGCTTTCAACGAACATCTCATTTAATCTATATAACAACACAAGGTACTATTATTATTCCTACATTTTAAGAATGGAAACTAGCAAATTGGTAGAGCTGGGATTCTTACATAAGTAGTTTAATAATATAGCCTACTCACATAAGCAATGCACTAGATGCTACTACTCACACAGCATGCTTCCCGGATTAATAATGTGTGGCTGTGATCTTTTGGAGGGTCGAATAATTTTATCTCTTTCTTAATATAAGGCATGATCTTTCAGGCTTCCCTTACTTTCTACTCTAGGCTTATCACAGTGTTATTATCTCTAACATATGCCATATCCCCCCACCTCATTTAGTTAATTTTATTAGTGTTTACAATGGTTTTGTAGAACTGGTTACATAATCAGAGAACACTTGTGCACTTAGTTGTCACTGGCCGAAGGATTAAGCAGAAAAGGTAAGATGACAAGGTGCTCTGGGATCATTCAAAAGAAAAGAAACTGTGTGATAGTGTAAAAAGGAAGCTTTGCTACCTGTGAAGCAGGAGACAAGAAGATGGACCAAGAACAAGAATATGTTCTTAAATAAGAAGAGCAGATAAGCAGTCTGTTAAAAGTGGGGTGCAGTATGTTCCCAATACAGTTTCAAAATGTATAGATCTGTCTGATAAGCCATGTGGCACATAATAATAATCTATTATTGAAGTCCAATAAACATTAAACTTTCTTCTTCCATCAAGATGAATCAGAATATATATATATATATATATAGAAAATAAGAGTATGAAAATTCGGATAAGTAATAGGATGAAAAATAGTCAATGGTGCAAGATTCCCAAGGGAATAAGATGAAATTGGGTCTAGATCCCAAGTATCAGGATGAATATTTGGAAGAGACTTGGTAGATTTGGTTGTCAAAAATAGAGGGAGTTTCTCTCTGATATTTGGGATAATCGAGTATTTGGCATCAAGATAATACACTGACTTTCCCTGCTAGTTTTATCTGAACATTTAACAAAATAAAGAGCATTGGCTAGATCAAAACTCATAACAAAATTAATTGTATATTTTTCCTACTTGACTATCATTTTAAAGAACAAATTGTATGGGCATGGAATTTGAGAAGTGTGTGTTATTAAATATTGAGTTAAGCCCTCTTCTTTTCATCAACTTGGTTTGGAATAGAGGTTCCTAGTTAGGGATCTGCAAATGAGGAGATAGTCTAGTGATACTCATAGTTTGGTTTTCTGTCCTTCGTCTGTCTAGACAATTTCCACAGGCTCTTAATGAATTATATTAATTTCAATAATTCACTAGAAGCCTAAAACATTTTGATTGGGACTCTTTTTTGTCCAGCTAAAGATGACATCTGGTCTACATGGCTGTGATGGATGGTCTTGCAATTATAACAGAATTCTAGATTTCTGGTGACTATCGTAACTAAAATTACAGCGAATATACATTGATTATTTACCACTTATTTCCAAATTTTTCTTAAATATTCAAATCTTTATGTTAATCTCATATTCCTTTCTGTTACTGAGATTCAATCTATGTTGAGCAAAGTAATTGTAGGGCTACTTAAACTCTTGTCTATTAGCCATAGTCCATTAGCATCCATATCATGGTGCTAAAGGTTAGTATGGTTAATATTATCTTAACTGAGGGATTAGATTAAAATTTAAATTTTTAATTCAGTGGAAAATTATTAAAAATTATTAGAAGTATTAAAAAATGTAAGTTCTGTATATGGGTTAGAAAAATCTGACCTTTACTTTGATCCTAGGGCCTACTGAGCTGTATTGAAATATACATAAGAAGAAAGTATGATCCTAGTTTGTCTCTAACCATAAAATACTTGAGATTAACTCTAAATATTCTCTCCACAGTAAAAGGATGGGCCTCAGTTATTCTAGTATAACCACTGTGATATTTATAAAGATTGAAACCTATAATAAAATGTGTAAAAAAATGTATTTGAAATGGTTTACACTCCCACATAGAAATCTGTTTATTATTTTAAAAACAGAGTTTAGTATAATAAAAAACAGAACATTGTAATAGTTGAATTATAATTGGATTTTGGAAAGTCGTTTTCTCGCATGTATTTTGTGTGTGTGTGTGTGTGTGTGTGTGTGTGTGTGTGTGTGTAATTATATTTAGCATGGTGCAGTTCTACCAAATGAAATCAGATACTTTCTTTGCTCCTGCTGACTACTCTATTCTCCCTCCCCACCCCAGAAGATTATGAAAGCAGAAAGGAGGGTGTGGGTAGGGAGGGAATATGAATTATTTAAACAGTATAAAAATGCTGGAATAAAATGAATATTCAAAACTTCTGTGGTTGAAATTAATCTTTCATTCAACTCATTCATCGAGGAAATCTGTCTTCAAATGGTTCACACTGCAGAAGGTGATGAACTAGTCACCTATTCAAGACTCTACATTTGCTATAAAGACTATTGTGGCACGATGATAGATGAAAAAATTTACGCCTATAGTCTGCAGGGGAGTCAAGTGCCAATAAGTTTAGACTTTCGATGATACAGTCCTAACTTACATTCTAAGCAATCACAATCTATATTTATCCACCTGCTGTTTTTATTGCTTAGAAATAACATTACCTGTTTGTGATGGTAACTTATTATGTTATAGAAGATGATTTTCAAATAACAGACTTTCATTGAATTAGGTAGGGAATTAAAATACTTTGCTCCATTTTTCTTCATAAGTAAAAATATTTCATTCAATAGGCTGAGGGTTTTGAGGAAGTGGGACTCCTGTTTATTTTTAAAGTTTTCAATTGTCAACAAAATCTGTGGGAACATATATAAATTTCAGACAAGAATAGCCTGGAAATCAGTTTCTAATAAGTAGAGAAGGGTGGTACCTACACAACTTTGAAAGGCTGCATCACATGTAATGTCTTCTCATTGGCTGTGTACTAACAAATATTAAAATAATATTTCTCTTAGTTTAGGCATTTGACAACTACCTTTATAATTTTCACCATAACCTGTGTTGTTACATTTATGCTATTATTTGACTAAGTTTTCTTCAGATAAACTCATGTTATAATTATTTAGTGTAGAAGCCAATAATACTAGCAATATGCCCCCCACACTTTGGAAAACACTGCATTGAAACAGTGATTTGCAGCTAAATTTATTGTCATTATTCTATCCACATTTTACCACAATTTGATGAGATATAAAAATGTTTTTGTTTCCTTTATCTCAATATCTCAGTGATGGTTCATTCAGCTGAATGCTATTTTAAATTGCATCTGAATCTTTCTACCACCACAATATAGATCCATCCCTAATTAAGCTATATGTTGCTAATAAATTGCTCTCCATCCTCCCTTAATATAAATAGTCTTTTATTACTTTATTCAATTCTATGCCCAATTGCCAGATATAATTAAAAGTCTATGAACATGCATTTTTCTATTTCAATAATGTTACTTACATAAAAAAGATAGATGGCCCATTTCACAGCTTTTAAAAATAATCCAATGTGGATAGGTTAAGGGTAGTCATAGAACAATTATGTCAACTTTTCTGTATTTTTTAAAAAACTTAATAATAAAACAATGGGGAAAAACACAACTTATAATCTATGACAACCAGAAACATAAGAATATTACCAATTTTCTTCAATAATGGTGTGGACTCAAGAGTCTTGGTCTAAGAAGGGTCACAAAATCCGAAGAAAAGTCACCAACTCCTTGAAGTACTGACAGGTATTGGTAAGTAAACATATTTGGTTCATTTCCTCTACCAATAGCTAAAGGTAAGTAACTTCATCTATTTTGCTCCCTTCTAAAAAAATTATCATCTACATTTTTGTTATAATAAAAGGTTCCTGAATTTTAGTATTGGAAAGGTACAAAAGGTAATATTTAGACATAAAGAAGATATGAACTTGAACTATTGTAAAAGCACCAGCATTAGTTCATTCTATATCAATTTAGTTGACATATCCTCTCAAGGAAATATATTAATCTTTTCATTACTTGGTTAATTTTTACCTTGATTTCCAGTGGCAAAGGTTCACCCAAACATTTATATACAACTATATATATGGGGGACATTTAGAAATCTTTGTAGTAATTTTTTTACACGTTTGCAGTGTGCTTGGTGTATTCTAATATCTAGCCAACAGTTTCCTGAATATAGAATAATATATATGATAGTTCTGTAGTATGAATAGTCCTCATTATCTATCAACAAATAATAGTTACTCATCAAATAAAAATTAATAATTTTAATGAAGAATCATTAGAACTTGCTCTTATTAAAAAAAAAAGACATGCATTGATTGATGCACATGGTACCATGTCTTGAAGCATAGTCATTAGGTCTTTTCTCTATTAATATGCAAGCTATAATAAACCTTTTACTGTTATTCAATATCAGCAATGAAATTATCAATATAATTTGAGTTGCTTGGTGGAGAAAAAGCCAAAATAAGGATTATTGAATATTGTTGCTTGCTTTCAAGTTTTAAGATTTTTACCTTTGTTTAACTTGGTTACATCAAAATTCTTAGAGTGAGAAAAAGAACTGAACAAAGGGAAAAAAGGAAGAATATATAAAATACACTTATATACATTTTTATTCTCAAAAAACCCTTTTAAAAACTGAAATCTCAAATAATTATTTGCAATGGGACAAGCACAAACTTTCTATGACAAATATTTTAAGCCTGGTGTTAAAATACTCTGTTTAGATTGGCAGGTCATACAGCATCTTGTAAAATTCTTTTCATATTTTCTTCATTGAAGTGATTAATTAGAACTGCTATGGTTTTTTAAAAAATCACAATGCCTGATCTTTCGATTACCCAGTCCTTTAAATCAGTGTCACATAGTTTTTAAAGTAAAGATTGCAGATGTTTTCTAGGGTAGCACATCCTACCTCTCCGCTGAAATTTCTGATTGTTGACCCCTGGCGTAAAATGATCCATTGTCCACCTGGCACATGGATTGTGCCATATATTAAGCTTTAGAGTTTCATGGAATTGGTTTACCCCACAAGAGTGCTGCAACGTTTGAACTTCAGCTGACATCTTTGAGGATGAATGGTTTCAAGGAAGAATGGTCATGGTTGGCCCAAAACACAGTGAATTTGTACCTAAGCTGTTTGCCTCCAAACTTTTTTTCATTAATCAAGGAAGTACGGACCATGTCATACATGAGACACCTACCTAAACATGTTATATTTGTTTACCACAGTTATTTTTACTCCCAACAGTCTAATTTGACATCCACAAGTAACATGGTACTTATTAAGTTAAAGGAATTGTGAAGCAAATAAACAGCAACATGGCTTACCATGTGCCCTGATAAATGCTGTCGATAACTTTTAAAATTCTTATGCCCATTTGAGGACAATGTTGTAACATATTCAAGAATTGTTTACAGCTTTACAGAATGACCAGAAAGGTTGGCCAATATCAAATGACTTTATAGAAGTATAGAGGAAAAATAAGGAGTTTTGAAAAACTGAGAATAGTTACCACACAATAGTAGAGACATCGTATTGAAAGAAATATAGTAGAAATAATAATAATTCCTGGCACTTCATCTCTTTGTCCAATCAACAAATACTTTCTAAGCTACTTTATGACAAATTTTGGTGATAAAAAGATAGAGAAAGCACACCTTATACTTAAAGAAGCACAAGGTGAGATATGTACACAACACAAGTAAATAGAGATACTGACAGGAGCTTTGGGAGCACATAGTGGGGTGCAAATCCACTCTAGGGCTAGAAGACACTCTTTCTCCTGAGGTTTATTTATTTCCTTCCTGTGATCACCTCTAAATGGAACTTGTATTCTACTCAATCCTTATATGATTGTAAATGATTGATGATGGCATTGCATAGGAGTTAGTAAGACAAAAATTTCTTATCATGTGAGAAGCTACATTAAACCATTAAAATGTATTCAACAATTCTTTGTAGTTCTTCATCAATTCTTGATCAAGAATGTGTCAAAGTTCAACAGATTGGTAGTTACCAGAGGGGATGGGGTGGGGGGAGCGAGAGAGGGTGAAACAGGTAAAAGGGATTAAATCTATGGTAAAGGGTAGAAACTAGACTTTTGGTGATGTATACAGACTATAGTGTATATTGAATTATAATGTGGCACATCTGAAACTTATGCAATGTTATAAACCAATGTTACTCCAATAATAGAGGAGAGAGAGAGGAAGAGAAGAGAAGAGAAGAGAAGAGAAGAGAAGAGAAGAGAAGAGAAGAGAAGAGAAGAGAAGAGAAGAGAAAAGACAAGACAAGACAAGACAAGACAAGACAAGACAAGACAAGACAAGACAAGACAAGAGTCAAAATTAATAATTGCTCTTTCTCCGTTTAACCAAATGATTGTTGAGAGTTAAACTAGTTGTCCACAATCCTGGTTGCACATTAGATTCACCTGCAAAACTTAAAATATATATATATATATTTTAATATATATTGAGAGAGAGAGAGAGAGAGAGAGAGAGAGAGAGAGAGAGAGAGAGAGAAATGGAGAAAAAAAAAAGAGAGAGAGAGAGATAGTTTGGTTCTCATCCCAGAGAGTCTTATTTAATTGATTTGAGATGGGCTAAGGGAATCACTATTTTAAAATAGTTCTCTAGTTTATTTTGCCCTGTCAAGAGTTGAGAGTCTTTGTTTTGAATTAGTGAACTTTTTCTCTCAACCGAGTAAATTCTTACACTTTCAAATAGCACATTAGGAGGACTCTGAGTTAAGCATCTCTGCTTTTTCTGAAGCCTTGGAGGAGATGGTATTCTCCTTGATTTATTCTCTTTTCCTTGAACAGCCTGTCATAACTTTTCTGGTACAATAGTGTACTTCTCTAATTCTGAGCAAATTTTTTCATCTAGCTTTTAAGATGCTTTTTCAATGTGAACGGCCTTCAATTCTCTTTATATTTTTTTTAAATAATGTAATTTTATTACAAAATATAAAATATCTTTTTATTTTATTTGTGAAATACAAGGCACAAGATTAAAAGCAAAAAGTTTACTATAAGGACATGCAGTACTATTCTGTGGCACTTATTTTCAATCTTTTTTCTGTGTTAGGTATATTAACATTTTGTTTGAAAACTTAGAATCCTACACTATTAAAATATATTTTATAATCAATATTTCAACTGAAAGTTTTTATCTTGAATCATTTCCATATTTTAAAATAATCTTGTAGCTCATAATTTTAAAGACTACTTGGAAGTCCATTGAACATGTAATATATTTACTAAAAGGTTTTTTTTTATTTTGGGCATAGAGATTGTTGCTATTTATTTTATTTTATTTTATTTTATTTTATTTTATTATTTTATTAATTTAATTTAATTTAATTTTATATTTTATTTTACTTCAAAGAATCTACAATTGGATTTTGTTTCTTGATGCCAGGTTAGAGTCTTTGGGGACTTTCAAAATGTTAAAATCATCATAAATTGTCTTCCTTGCTTGCCTTTTTCTTCTCCCTCATTTTGTCATCAGCGATGAATGTGAGTTGGGCTGGGTAGTAAACACTGTGGCAAGTTTCTTGCTCACTACTGGATTGATCCTTTGCCTCCAGTTTTCCTAATTCTGGAAAATATTTGGAATATTCTGCCTGAAACTCTTCCTCCCTTTTCTTAGGACATATGCTCTTTCACATATGGGTCAGAACTGGATTTGCTTTGGTGTAATCTATATCTTGCAGAAATTCTTAGATGTTTCTGCTATTCATATACCAATATCCTTAGTTCTAACTGCTGATATGGTTTTTCTTTATATGTATATCATGTCAGTCATGAGCAGTAGTCTTACATAGAGATTCTGACTGACATGAATGAACAATAAGCAAGCTTTCAGCATTTACTCATTTTATGTGTTCATGCAATCATTTAACTTTAAATCTTAGTTTTCTCATCCATAATAGTGAATAGTAATTGTACTTAACCCAGAGGATTATTATAGAGATTAAATGAGACAGTGTGTGTAATGTGTATAGCACAATGTCTGACACGAAGAAGTGCTTAACTGTTAGCTTGATGACGATAATGATGATGATAATGATGAAGATGATGAGGATTTCAATAGAAATCTCAGGTTGCCATTGTGCCCAGAACCATTTAATAAGGGATGAGTAAAAGGAATCTGATTCTTTTTATTGGAAGCACATTGTTTTGAACTAAAATAAACATAGGTTAAATCACAAAACCAAATAATAAGCGGTTGAAAGCATTTTTAAAAATTGTTTGTTTTAAAGTTGAATCACTCTGTACCTATAAAGTTTTTCTTATTTCTTAAATACAAGTATGTCTCTAACATTTATAATCTCCAAACTCATGGTTCAGCTTAAACCATGCTATGGGCTGAAGTGTTTCCCATCCCCCGCCCCCACAAATTTAATTGTTAAAGCCTTAGCTACCTAGTCCACAGAATGTCACTATGGAGATAGGATCTTTAGGGTGGGCTCTAATCCAGTATGCCTGATGTCCTTATAAAAAGAGAAGATTAGGACATGAATACATACAGAGAAAAGACCATGTGAAGACACCAGAAGATAGTCATTTATAATCTAAAGAGAGAGTGCTTAGGAGAAACCAACGCTACCAACACCTGATCATGGACTTTCATGCTTCAGAACTATGAAAAAATAAATTTCTGTTGTTCAGCCACTCATTTTGTGGTACAATGTTATGGCAATCCTAGCAAACTACTACAGTTCATATTTAATTTTTGCCCTCTGTAGAATTTAAAAAATTTATTGGTTAGCCTGGCTTTTTAAAACATATCATCATCTTCATCATCATCATCATCATCATCATGCTGTCTTTCGGCAAAATAGTCTTAGTTCTTATAAATGTTTCTTATAAGTTCCATTTTTGAGTATTTTGGCAAAAGCTACAAAGCTGAAAAGATAAAGAAAAGAGTTACTTCAATCTAAATTTTGTTTTGTTTAAAAAAAGGCTATGGATCTCATATAGTATACACACACACACACACACACACACAAACACATCTTCTTTATAGTCTTTTCTAAGAGCTCATTTTCTCTCTTAAATCTATAGTGATAGTATATCTGAGTACTCAACAAAAGTTGCTTGTTTGAGTGACTGTTCAGAAGAGAATCAATGAGCAGGTAGAAGTTGGAGTTGTGCCAGGCCAAAAGAGCAGAACAAAAATTACATTTGATTATTCAGAATTCCATAATCTGAATCCTAATTCTATAATCTAAACCCACAAAGTTGAATTTTTATATTTTGCTTGAACGTAACTCAATTAGCATCCTCT
Source organism: Eidolon dupreanum (assembly GCA_028627145.1). Classification (NCBI taxonomy): domain Eukaryota; kingdom Metazoa; phylum Chordata; class Mammalia; order Chiroptera; family Pteropodidae; genus Eidolon; species Eidolon dupreanum. The sequence goes on from CM053515.1 coordinate 65,194,650, forward strand.
GAAAAATAAACTATCTTTATTTATTTATTTGCCATATTTTTTCCTAACAACAAAAAAGAGTCAAGAAAACATTCCCTCTATTTTCTCATTAAAAACAAGGTCTCTGAAGATATTTTAAAAAATAACATACCACACTAGCTATCCAGAATTAGCGTTTTTAGTTGGTTGACAGATTTGCCAAATATAAGAGGCTATTGTCATGAATTGAAAAAATTGTTGCTATTATAAGATAATGTTTCTTTTCAGCTGAATTATTGTTGATGAAGACTCTGAAAATGGAAAGGAGATATTTTTAGGCCTTTTGTGCTTAGCAATTTTGTCCTTAGGCTCAGTAAGTAGATGTAAACTTCATATTAAATTAAATATTTCACATCTTAAGTCACTTTCTAAGAAAATGTTTCAGAAGCATAGAATAATTAGGTAACTAGATACTTTCCCAAGGGCCAATTTTGTCCATGTTCCAAGATTTTAGGAAATCTAAACAGACCATCCTGGATGTATTCTTATTTTAGGAAGTCATAGACAATAATTCTACAACAGTTCATAAATACATTTTCATTTAATGTCTGTATTTAAATTATGGAAGGAATTGAGAAATATTACATTGTTAGCATCTCAAAAATGTTAGAAATAGAAATACATCTAGGAGCAATCAGCCACATAGTTTTTTTTGTTCAAGAGAGCTCATTCCTTGAGTATAGTATATAGTGTTTTATATTCTTACTCCTGTCTTCCAATCCCAAGATAATTATTCTTATTTTGTTTTACGGTATAACATTTCAGAGTAAAGTTAATACGAAATTGCAATTTCTTATTAATACCATACATACATCCTTTCCTATCAATTTTATTCTTACTGTAGGCTCTGCAGCTGGTTGGTCTTTTACTTTATCAAAATTTAACATACTGATCCATTTCTTTATCGTATTTGAAGGTTACTGAGTTCTGGGGTGGGGTGCTATTGTTGCCATGTTCACTAGATGCCTTTCCTATAGTGTAAATTAAGTCACTTAAATCAGTTATAGTCATTTCTTGGCAGAGAAAAGTAATTAAACTATGTGGGTCCAAAGCTGGTAATGACTTAACTATAATAGAGCAGCCACAGACTATGATATTTCATTATAACTGATCACAACAGATCAACATGACCCTTCATATGAGAGCCTATACTTAAAAGATGTATGGCAAAACTTTCTAGTGAACTCTGCCATTTTAACTTATGTCTCTTGACATTTAGATTCTTTTTGTTCAATTTACCAGCAAGGTTCCTCTTCAGTGGAGCATTATGGAGTATTTTAATTTTAACCACATGTTGATTCTTCTAATTTTATACTAGATAGTCATAATTTATCAAATTTATAGAATTCTAGATGCTAAGGTATGTGGTCTATTTGTTTTATAGTTGGATTCTTTTCCTCTTTCTGAATGGAGTGCCTTACTAAAATCTCAGTTAATATGTTGTGACACTGTCACAGGACACTTTATATGCAATAGCTTTGCATGGTTTTGACTTAATCAAGAGAAAGATGAGTGTGGGTGTCCATTTCTTTGAAGTTCTCAGCTCTTTCACCATCTATCTTAGTCCAGGGATGGTTACTCAAGACACAACATTAATGATAGCTGCCAAACTAATGGTTTGTGGCTTAGAGGTCAAGAAAAAAATTGTAAAAGACTTCAGGGTGAACTGATGATAAAGTAACTAATTTAGTCACTTAAATGCTAGACTAGCATGGCCTTGGTGGGATCAGGGGTTAGTGCAAGCAAGAATAAATGGGGACATCTCCAAGTAGTTTACTCTTGTTAAAAGAAAAAAATATATATATGATAATAGCATTTCCAAACAAGGACAATAGAGGCAGTTTTCCTGATTATAGTGCTGACCCAGTAGAGTACAGAGTGGTCTTGCTATTGGCATGAAAGCTTTTACTTTCAAGTAATATTAACCCTTCTTGGTACTGTATGTCTTAATTAAGATAATTCCTGGAAGTTCTGCCAACGTCAGCAGTTTTATGTTTCCACTGGTGTTTATAAGCCATTTGTGAAAGATGAGCTAGGGACCTGGCACAGGGTCCAAAGTGAGTTAATCTCTCCAAGGAACATTTTTTGATAAACTGGAAGAAAAAGCTCCCAATATTCTGTTTTAATAGGTTATTTAATATCACACTACACAAAATGGAGAAAGAGAGAGCTAGAGGGAGAGAAAGGGAGAGTAGTCTTGATCTCATAGAATCTTCTGAGATAGCAAAAACCATGCCATATAATCCATACAAAAAGTACATTATTTTAATTAATTAATTTATTTATTACAGTGAAAAAATTTTATATTTAGAATTAAGCAGCTGGGCTCAGTTTAGATGATCCCAATTTTGTTGGCAACATCCAAAGCATCATAGTGGGGAGCCGGCTGAACATATGCCTTTTTCTCTCCATCAGGCCTGATCAGAGTGTTGACTTTGGCCATGTCAAGGTCATAGAACTTCTTCACAGCCTGTTTAATCTGGTGCTTATTGGCCTTGACATCCACAATGAACATGTGTATTGTTGTCTTCTATTTTCTTCATGACTGACTCAGTAGTTAGGGGGAACTTGACCATCACATAGTAGTCAAGCTTCTTTCTTTGTAGGATGCTCCTCTGAGGATATTTGGGTTGCCTTCAGAGTCACAATGTCTTGGGCCATTGGAAGGTGGGTGACATGCATATCTTCTCTTTTTTTTTGTGGCTGCAGATGCCTTTCAGCATTACTTTCTTCGCCTTCAAAGGCTTTACTTTGGCTTCAACTTTAGGAGAGGCATGGTCTTCCTTCTTCGCTGTAGGCATCCTCTTCGTGAAAAGGGCCATTATTGTATTTTATACATAAAAATAAATTTAAAGCCTGTAGCTCAATTGTTGAGTATAATTAATTATAATACATTCTTATTTATAGTGTATAAAAGGACTAGAACAATTGCTTGTAGTAATTATATAATGGTAGAATCATTGAAATCTCACTTTAACATTTGAAAAACATTCAGTTGGTGTAATTTTTAAAGGAATTTCTTTCTTTTTTTCTTTTCTTTTCTTTCTTTTTCTTTTTTTTCACCACCTCACACCTCCAGGAAAGAACTTTTGAAATTCTCCAGAGAATAACCATAGCTAATTTACGGTCACTTGAAGAATTGCTTTTCAAAGGAGACCTGAGATGTATAATCTCTTTTCAAAGTGTGTTTTCTTGATTTCTCTAGGTAGAAATGTGAAATGTAGCCTCTCAGAGAGAACTCAAGTTTCACTTAAATGTTGGCACATCAATAATCAGCCAAAAAGGATCTTGAATATTGTTGGACAAATCTGAGTTTCTGAGTATTCTAGGTTGGGTAGCTAGGTATCATCAACTCCATGAAAAATGGCCAAAGTCCTCGTGTTACCTGATTCTGGTTAGAACGTTAGAGGGACAAAATTATCCTATTATCTTAAACAGATTACTTGTTATAGTTATACTATTTTTGGTTAAAGCATATTTTCAAATATTTATTTAGTTTATGAGTTATTTACAAATTTTACACACTAAATATATCAGCAAACCTTTCTTTACTGTCCATGTTATGAGATTATGAGATAATGAAAAAAAAAATACTGATTATACTTTTAGTTGTTTTATGTGAACAAAATGCCTACTATAAAACAAGGTATTTTTCAACTTCATAAAATAATGTTTTCCCTTTGGTAATTGTTTCAGTGGGGTTGTTAGTCTCTATTATTGCCTAATGAGTCTTCCTTTAAGAATTTTTTTGGGAACTTATTTACTACCACTGACTCTAGGAAATTTTGTTAATGATATCAGGACCATTGGAGAATTGCATTGGTGCTTAGTTGTATAATGTTCCTCAAAGCCAGCAATGATTGCAGATTTTAGTAACTGAGACATAGTGATAAAAACTTTTCCTTTAGTGTAAACATCCTCACTTTAAAAAGAAACAAGCAAATAAATTATAACTAGTAAAATAATAGTTTTTTTATAGTTTTTAAGATTATGTTTGCCTATATTCTAGAAAAATCTTGATAGTGTAGACAGTTTACATTACATAGTTTGGAAAAACATCAATAGCAGATTTATTTATGTTGAATACAAATAAAATGACAAGTATAGTTATTAAACCACACTCAGCCACAACTTCTGAAGATCAATCAGTGTTGACACTTATTTCTACACTTTTTTTTTCACTTCTTATTGAAGTGTGGAGTATTACAGCATCTTACAGCATCGGAATTCAAAAAGGAGAAACAAAAATCTACATTTTTCTTAGTAGAGGTGAGAGGAAGAACTTAAGCAGATATGATTATCATTACCACTTTAAAACTGAATACCATACTAGTGAATGAAGTGCAAAAACAATTCCAGGTATCTCCAAAGAAGATGATAATCTAAATTGATTTAGGACCTCTGTGGGCTCTTTGAACAATAACAAAACTAAAATCTTATTTCCATTTTGTAAGACATAGGACAATCACAAGTACAAGAGTATTTCATTGGAATGTAATGATCGAAAGTGAATGAAATTTTAGTGGAGTGGAGTGGAATGTAAGAGAGGGTCAAATGTAAGAACAAGGGAGTAGAAAATGACTAAGTAGCATTAAGAAATTGTATCTAGTAATGAATTTGTAGTTAATAGTAAAAGTCTTTTTCCTCTTCTTGAATTATTTATTTTTCTATTAATTTATTCAGTAAGATGTTACAGAAATTCTATATTTGGAGCTCTTATATATTTGGAGTAAATTACTTTATGTTTATAATTAACGGGATATCAAATGTTTCTAAAATCTTTATCAAGATGGAAAAGAGAGAATAAAGATTGTAGCAATAAAAAATATGGATAACAGTTTAAAGTTAAAAATGTATTAAACATATAATCATGAGCAAGTAATAACTTCTCTGGATCTAAGTTTCTTCCCTTATAAAATGAAGTAGAAGCAATAGAACTTTACTATTCTTTTCAGCTGCATTTGTCAGCTATGAGATGAGCTAGACTTGCTGGCAGGCTGACGCCCTTTCTAATTCTTGCTAACTCTCCATTTTGCTGGCCAGATTATATATATATATATATAATCTCAACACGTGTACTGACATGAAACTGTAAGGATAGTTACAATCTCAAATCTAGAATAATCTCCAGAAATCTTAATGGAAACTATACCTTGAGCTAAGTCTTTCTCTTCCAGGATGTAGTTTCACAGACTGATGAACTTTGACTTATCACGATTCTATGAAGGGCCTTGAAGTTTCAAATCGAATTTTTTTTTTCCATCCAGATAGTGACTGGGAGACATTGTGCATCTCTGTTTGAATGTGTGAGTGTGAAAAGGGAGAAGAAACCATCTTTTCTGCCTTTATTTTCAAGAATGGCATAGAATCATGACTAAATGACCCTGGGGACTAAGACACACTCTGATTAAGGGAAGCTGGGTAAGTTGTAAAATAAATAATTAAGACTGTTATAGAAATGAACTTGAAGTTGGAGAAACATCACACCTGTTGAGAGAACTTAGATTTTCTAAATCAAAATATGGGTTACTATAAATGTTACTGTTTTGAACCAGAATATTGTGTCAAATAGACAAAATCATACAGTCTTTGGGGGCCCCAAACATACAAAATTCTCTTTAAGAATTATTTTTTTGGTTATAAACAAAAAGTAGTGAAAATCTCTTCTCTGATTATATGTCCAAGTTCCTATAGTTCTTCCCTGAGATCATGCTTTTGTATATCTGTATCTTTTAGTCATATCTTATAGTCATCAAATTTCTTTTCATCCTTAGTTGGGATGTTCTCCTTTCTCTATGGAAAACAGAGATATCATTTCAGAGACACAGAAAATGAACACAGTGCTGTTTTAAAAGATGATATATCAATGAGCATTTATTGAATATAGACCATATACTCAGTGATATGAGATAATGTGGCAGAGCGGACGTCATTTATAAGCCTCAAGAGTAAGATAGATATTAAAAAAGTAGCCATATCAACATTCTGTCTCCTCATAGTTCTATGCTGCCAACATGGAGCTAAGAAGAACTGGACCTGATTTGTCTCATTATCAATCTGCCCATCCCAAAATGTGATTTAATACATTTAGTGACTCACAGAGCCATAAAACAATAGGAATGGAAGGGACAATAGAAACGACATTTTACAAAAGCTGGGGAAGTGAACTAATTTGACCAGAGTCACAGAGCTAGTAATTGACAAAATGATAACTAGAAATCGTATCTCCTTTCTAGTTTGGTCACAGCTCTGATACCAGGCAACTTACAGAAAATTGTATGACTCTTCATACTCTTGTTAGTAGTTTAGGGCTGCTATAACAAAACACTAAAAACTATGTGGCTTAAAACAGCAGAAATGCCTTGTCTCATCTCACAGTTATGGAGGCTAGAAGTCCAAAATCAAGGTGTTAGCAATCTATACTCCCTCTGAAGCCTACAGGTAGAATAGTTCCTTGCCTCCTTCTAGCTTTCGGTGGTAGCTGGCAATTCTTGGTATTCCTTATCTTGTAGCTGCATCACTCCAATCTCTGCCTTCGCTGTCACATGACCTTCTTCCCTATGTGTCTGTCTTCATAGTATCTTCCCTCTCCTTATAAGGGCACCGATCATGTTAAATTAAGGGACCACCTTGATTCAGTACTACCTTAACTAATTACATCTGCAATGATCTAATTTCCAAATAAGTTCACATTCAGAGGTATCAAGGGTTAGGAATTCCACATCTTTGTGGGGGAAGGGTGAATGGGTACCCAACTCAACTCATAACATACCCCATTGCTTATAGGCTGAGGCCTACGAAGACTGGAAGAAAAGTGGGGAGGGCAGTAAAGTGAGTTCTGGGTCTCCCTCAGGTGCTTCCTTGGTTCCATTTGACATCCAACTTGTTCTCTGTTAACACAACTAGGAGGAGCTTTGCAACCAAGAAAATAGGGAGGATGCTCATCCTTGTTCTTCTCTTTTTCTCAATTCTCAAATCAGTTTATAGTCTCCATTTGGAGAAACCAGGGTTGTCCACACCCACTGCTTCCTGCCCCTGGCTTACTGTCTCTTCATCACAAAATATAAGCCTCACTTACCTGGCCAGTTTCATAGTCATTACTCCCTGACTAGGCAGAGAGCATCACAATCGTTAATGGAAATGTTCTTCTTAGCATAAACTGTGCAGGTCTCTAATTTGTTTAGCTAAACTGCATTAGTCATACTGAAAGTTTTATTATCAGAGTCAAAATCAGGAAGTTGAAGAGGACATGCTGTATTTTTAAAAATTAAAGCATTTTTAAAAATAGACTTGGCATATTGATTAGCTAATATTCTAAACAAGAGGTTCATTCCTTTTAATCCTCAGCAGTATTATAAATTCTATTTCTGTCTATAGGTCATATTATTCAAAATTATCCAACAATAGCACACTCATATTTCATGTTAGATTTTAAGATCACCTTTACTAGAATATTACTGAACTGAATGGGAGAGGCGTAGCCCTAGATTTCCACAGGACCTTACCACTGTAAATTTTGAAGAATGAAGATTTTTTGCCTGAGTTGAAACTAATACTTTATACTCATAAACTTTATTTTTATATATTTTTTTCAGCGATCTAAGGCAAGCCATTGTGGGTAATTATTATGTCATTTCTATGGAAGTCACTTCATGTGACCTGCTTTTTATTTCTTCCAGCCTTTTGTAGAGTGGGCCTGTAAGCTCACCTTTTCTTCCCCTTACTACTTATTGTCATTGTTGTTTGTTTGTTTTTAACAGAGAACAAGTGGCCTTTGTCAAGGACACAGTCAATGCTACTGGATAAGTCTTATTATAGTGTCAGGAGTATCACTAGAGGACTAGATACTGTTAGGTGAGTGAGCTATTTTATCATAGTACATAATATTTTACAGGAAAAATTCTTCTGATATCGTGGATGGAGATTATATAAAAACCTTTCCAGTGTGTTATCACATAGTGAGTCTACTTGAAATCTTCTCTTCCAAATAAATCTGATTAATTACAGCCTACATTTCATCAGATTCACTGTTATTGTTTTCAATGCCTGGCATAGTACTCATGCCATCGTAAGTCTCAATAATCTGTTGCATCACAGTGAGGAACAATCAGACAACTGTTTCTCAGTCTACACTTAAAACCAGAATTTCTTATTCATGGTCCTGAGTTCTGCCACTTCAACAATAAAGGTTTTATCAGTCCCCTATATTGATGACAATTTCTCATGTACAAGAGTAGAGGAAAAGTCTATAACTTAAAAATTCTCAGATAAAATATCTTACAGGTAAATGTTTTAGGTCAGCGAATTTAGTATATGTCAAACAAGAAGAAATTAACTTGAAAGAAAATGGTGGAAAGGTTTATACATTTTTCCAAATTTTAGCTAAAATAATTAAATTAGGAAACCAATCACTTTATGTTTGCTCCTGGAGTTTATTTGGGATAAGTAATTCATTTAGTAGATTCTGCATTGCCAAGTTAATTTTTTATGACATTTGCAAATGGATCAGACAGTGTAATATTACCTCCTTCTCCTTGCAAAAATAGAAAAAAAGCAGCACCAAAAATAAATGTCCTAGGCATAGCTCTCACAGAATTCAAATTATCCAATTCAGTGTTTGAAGCTAATCTAAATGGCTTTAACCATCCCCACCACTGCTCTCCTACACTGGAAAGATGCTCCCCTGTAAGATGTCTTCATGATGAATGAGCTAATGTTTATAAAGCACTTAGAGATCCTTGGGCAAGACACTATCTAATTACAAAGTATAGTTCTTATTATTAAATGGAAGATATTTTCCCCCGTGTTTTTTGTTATCCATACCATTTTCATGTCATACCCTCCTGACGGTTTCCATTGCAAAGTGGAATCAGCTTCTTAAAAATAAGGGTGGGGGTAGAATGAAAGCTCAGTAATTTTAAGTCACAGTGCATTGCACATGCCCAGAAAAGCCTAGATCACTTCCAAATTCAAGGACTAATAAAAATTGGAAGCACTCCAGTAATTTTAAATTGCTTTGCACATTGAAGAGTGATTTAAAATCATTGAAGTGATTCAATTTTTTTTATATGCACTTCAATTTAGAAGTGAGTCAGACAGACTGCATCATAGTGTAGAATAGAAGTCCAAGACATTGAATTAGTGTTTAAAAGTTAGGACTTAGACTAAAACATAACTGGAGAAACCAAGATCAAAAAATCACCAGTTAATTGGGCCATTAAGTTGAAGAACCATGTGAATGTCTGGACATGTTTTTCAAGGCCTGTCCTCACCTTATCCATGGCTATCTCTTTTTTTTTTTTTTTTTCTGAATTGACAGTATTTACAGTCTTTAGTGCTCATTTATAAATGTATTATATATGTATTTTAACATTTCTCAGGTTATGCTTCGGTATTGTTATTTATTTTGTCTGGTCATTTAATTTTTATGTTAGTGAAAATCTAATCAACATACGTAACTTAAAATTTTCTAGAGCCACATTAAAAAATGTGAAATTAATTTTAATAACATTTTATTTCACCTAATATATCCAAAATAGTGTCATTTCAATGATAATCAATATAGAAGGTTTTCAAGATGTTTCACATTATCTATTTATTTATTTATTTTTGTCTTCGAAATCTGCTGTGCATTTTGCACTTACAGCATATCTCAGTTTGGAGTGGCTGCATGTCAAACGCTCAATAGCCACATGTTGCTAGTGACTTCCATTTCGGCCAATGTAGCTATAGACTATAAGCATCTTGAAAGTATCAACTGTATTTCATACTTTATAATTCGAGTTTGTGTTTTTCATTGTTTTTATCATCTCTTTACTTTATAGCTGTAATAGTCAACAGTACAGGTTTATTAGCATAAAAAGAAAACCAAACAAAGCAAAACCAAACAATCCAGTGATTATGCTTCAGGCCACATGCAGTTTGACAACATATATTCTACCTGAGCTGCGTACAGGATTGAAAGAGAAAGCTGACATATGGAGTTTCCTGAAAGCCTAAGGCTAAACTTCAGCATCTATGCACTTATGCATAAAATTCAAATATGGCCGGGGAAAAGACCTCTCTATTAATCATGATAGAAAGAAAAAAAAAGAACACACAATAATTTGCAGTGGTCAAATTGAGCAAGGGTTTATTCACAACTACAAACAAAGGAACATCATTTTCCCAGTAAAGACTCTGGACAAGGGTTGGTTCCTATCTCAAGTCTCTGCTGGAAAAAGCATTCTATGCTCAGGGGACAGATATTTCAAAGTCTTCCAGGCCAACACATGAGGATACAAGTAAATGTAAAAAAGATGCCACCACACAGTAGATGCATTGTTGTGAAAGCGAATGATTTTATGTGATTCAGAGCAAAGAAAGGATGTATAAGGCCACACATGACAGTTTGATGGATCGAGATGGATGGCCAAAGAGAAACTCAGTTAAACTTCTTCCTTTGAAAATTCCTCTACTAAAGAATTTCATAGAAGTACACTGTGCTTTTTCTTCTTTTTAAGTTTTTTAATTATTTGTGATTCTAAAAACAATATATGTTCTTTATAGCAATGTTGAAATTTGAGAAGAAAAAAGAATAATGAAAGATGACCTTTTTTCCCACCAGCCAGAAGAAATCATTTGTAACATTTTGACTTATTTCCTTCTAGTCTTTCTTTCATCAATTTTTATATAGTTGAGATATTATTGTGGTTTCTTCATTTTACATTTTAATGTGAACATTTTCTTAAGTAATTAAAAACCTCTTAGACTACAATTGACTTTGTCACTCTGATAATACTTTTCTCCATTTTAAATGATGGCGTAATGAACATCTTTGCACTTAAATCTTCTTTTACATTTTAAGTTGTTTGCTTAAGATAGATTTCCAAGAGAAATTACTGGGTCAAAAAAATATAAACTTTGTAAAAGTTTTGAAATTATATTGCTATGTTCTCTTCAAAAAAAGCTACATTTTCCTTCTCATTGATATTTCTACCATGTTTGGTACCCAATATAAAACCAGGTAGCATTGACACCTTTATTTCTAGTTTAGTTCCAAAACCATTTTCCAATTGCCCTTATGTGGTTTTGTTGATAACATTCCATAAGTTGTTGTCAACAACTTGTGAAATATCCCTGTCCCAGCAGTAACTTGCTGTTAGCATCTACTCACACTATTTGTGAACAGACAGCACAAAGAAGACAGCCTTTGATAACTTGCCTCTATTTAAATGTATTATTGCTAATTCCAGCAGGTAGTGGGAAAAAATTGGGGGGAAAGATTTCCTTTTCATGTATTCCAAGAGAGCACCATTTGCTATCCTTCACTCCTGTTATCTGGTGAACAAATCAGCTTTTAAGATTTATAATAACCTCCGTGTTTTGAGAATTTACTATGTTTCAAATATTTTATATTTTGATTTTGTCATGTCAGCTTCTTAATAACTGCTAGGAAGACACCATTATCAGTCCCCTTTCTACTGGTAAGGGACCTCAGCCTTAGAGATTGAGAATAAGTAACTTACTCAAGTTACAATGCTATTAAATAACAAAATCAAGATTTAAACCCAGACTCTATAAGTCTATTTTTACAAGAATTTCTATTTTTAATTGCTATCACTCCGAAATGCATGTGGAAATTTACCCTCCCTCTTTTATAACCCCAGTGTGTCCTGTACTTTCTGTTTTCTTTGCACATGCAACTCTTCATTGTACACACTTGTTTATTGGTTGACAAAGTTTCTTGAGGATAAGTCAGCTCATCATCTTATCTCTAGTGCCCAATACAGTGCCAGGCACCTCATAGGTACCCAAGAAACAGTTAGTGAATAAACGGTGTGGGTCAAAAATCTTGGAAGAGAGACATAAGATTATATTTTGTGTTGTTATTCTTTTAGGAGTGTGAAATTTTTCCAGAGTAGATGATCTTGTTCTTATGACTATAATTTAAAATAATCATCCAAAGAAGAGGAACTGAATCGTTTAGTTCTGTGAGAACTTTGGGCTACTAAAATGATACTGAGGGTATTCTGGGTTATATTTGGTCTGTAAGACGGCTAAAATTTAGTAAACACATTTTCAAAGATTTCCAAACTGTTGTAAACCAAAAAAACATTTTTTTTAAACAAGCCTAAATTGATGTATAATAACTTTGTTAGAAGTCATGTGAAGCTTCATGGTTTCAATTGTTTTACTTTGATTTTTTTTTTTCCAAATGCAGCTCAGCGGGTGTGAACCCACACAAACCAAAACAAAAAAAGGGGTTTGAACAGAGTCTTTGGAAACTGAGATGCATGGTACTCACAGCTTTATTCAGCCACTCAAGGGGGCCAATATTTCCGGCACTGCAATCTACCACATTAAGCAAAAATGATGACTCCTCGGGCAGTTGGAATAACATGTTTAAAAACTAAATAGCGAGGAAACTATTTAATGACTCTTTTGTGTATTTATGACTTCTGTGTGTTTATGACTTCTGTGTGTGTGTGTTTTTTAATAAGGATGGATGTGTTCTTTGTAGAGAAAAGAAGTGAAACCCCAAATGCTCAGGTTAAGACCCAGGGATGTAAAATGTTTTTCTCTCAGAGCATTCCTACATTAAAAAAAATGTTTTAAGGACAATTACTGAGAAACAATCTTTCATTTGTCTGGATCATGCAGTTTTAGATGGAAAGATACATCGTTAGCAGTGGCTATTTTACTCTTGTTATTTGTTTAACATTTTTTAAAAAGGACCATTCTGGAGGTTTGTACACATTGTCTCTGATTTTGTGTCTTTTTCATGAGCAATAGAGTTTGGTATTATTATTTATACTCAGTACCTTTCTTTTATACAACAGTCTTGCTATATTCAAGTGAAATTAATATGGGAAAAATGCAGCTGAACATGAAAACAACTATTTAGAGTGATTAAGGTTATGAACTTTGTATATATGTTTATGGAAGCACATTATATATATGTATGTTTTTCAAATATATAAATGCATATGTTTTGTGTATATATGTATCTCTATATATTTAGCATACATATAAGTATACTTATGGAAATTTTCTAAATCAGCTCCATGCAGAAATTCCCCCTTTCTCTTTTATATACCCACTGTGTCCTGTATCTTCTGTTTTCAGAAGTATACGGATACTATTTTCAAAGTTAACTTAGATAAAAAATAAATTTTTAATTCATAAAATTTTTCATGGACGCCAATATGTTTGCAATAAGAGGCATCAACTTTTGTAGAAATAACAAATAGGAACGCTCCACAGTGAAGTGATTTGAATGCTTGGAGTGGCTCAACGTGGTAGCCATGCAGAGATGGGGCATGTAAGGGCTCAGTCTTAGACAATCTGTAACTAAGCAGAAACATTCAGAAAAAAGTGACAACTGGTATCAAAAGTTGATGAAGAGGCGCTGTGAAAGTGTTATGAAAGTTGTAGTTCAATGAGGATTGAAATTAAAAGACACAAAGCTCAATTAGATACCAAGGAACTGCCTTCAGGCACTTCATGAAAATTTTTCTTAATAACTTTCTGTTGTTTTTGTGCAATTTCTATATAAATTTCACTACTTTGATTGACTTAAATGTATCACTCATGTTACAATTGGTTCTCAGGGTAAATTCTTTCCAAGTTCCCAGTGTTTAAGTTCCGCTTTGGCGCCATTGGAAGTCTAGTCCAATTCAACTCAGGTTAATGTGGGTAAAGCAGTTGTTTTTTAATAGACACTAGGTTCCCACCCTGATACAGGGTATGTGCTGTGGGTGAGGTGGAGCTAGAACACCAGAAGAGCAAAATCCAAGTTGAAAAACCATGGGTGGGAACAACAGTGGAACAAATGGCTTGTGGGTATCAACCATTGCACCCCTGGCATAGAGAGATGAACCATGAATAGTCCAATCAGACCCAGTCTTATACTTCAGGAGACATTGCTTATAGATGGTAAATATTTCATCTTAATTCATCTGTGAAGTGGGTCAAGAGGATCAACTGGATCTTCAAGAAATTCTAGTCCAGCCCTGGAGTTTCTCAGACGTTCCTTAGGAAATACTGTAACAAGGGATGGGATGGGGCAGAAAGGAGAAGAACCAAGAGAAGATGCTCTGGATCTTCCACTCCTACTTCAACTAGTGTAACTCCACATAATACTTCGCTTGAATAAAAAGGTTTGGTTATTACAAGTGCTCTAAGGGTCTCTGCTTTAGTTAATTATTTAAATGGACATTGAAGTAGTGCCACATACTTCACTGATAATAAAAACCATCATTGCTGGATACTGCTTTGAGGCAGAACAGGTCTGCCGCAGAACTCTATGCTGGGTAATAAGAAAGATTAGCGCCCTCTGTGGTTGTTGGGCAGAACTGCCTCTGTGTGACGTAGAACTTATAAGACCCTGGTATCTTCTTTATGAACGGTATTACACAGTCAGGGTTAAAATGCAGTGCCAGTGCAGGTTAGAGAAGAAGGCATAGTTACCGAGTACCGTAGTTGTTGAGGAAAGTATAGGTATCAAAAAGCATGCAGTGGGGCCTGGCTATAAATCAAGGCATGCTGGGTAGTGCTGGATGTTCACATTTTAGGGGCTCTAACCATCTTACAACACTGGACTAGGAAGAGGATATTTGGGTTTCTGTAGCATGGTGATATGCTCTAGAAACTAGATTTAGGACAAATTCGAATTCCTCAAACTGCTTACATTTGGAAAATATTGGTGTAGCTTCCTTGAATAAATTGATAATGTGAGACTGAGTAATAAAATGAGCCAAGATATTATATAGGAATACAGTATCTTCTCTACCCATGAGTAAAGAAAACTCTATTCTAGAACTTCTGGAAGAGTATGGGATAGTGGCGTCACAAAATAATAGTATTTCCTCCATTATATCAGTGTATAGTCATGTAGTTAAGTTCATGGGTCTCGAGTCACCCAAGGGATATCTAGTTCATGCATGCTGGATCCTCATTCTAATATAAAACTGTGCCTTTAAGAGGCTACTCAGAGTAACTGGGTCAAGGTTTTTGTTGCCATGTTCCAGAGACATAAATTTGTCTTGAATAAGGTGATCATTGTCATGATACAGTGGTCAAAAAAGACCCAGATTATTGTAAACCAAGTCTTGGTTTAGATTTTAGAAGGCTAATCATTTCATACATTACTATTAAGTACATAGAGAAAAGCATGGACACATATTCTATATTGTTCATGAATAATTGTCATGTTCTTATTTTCATTTTTCAAAGTTTCCAAGGGTTTAGATTACATTTATGATTAGAAAAATAATAAAATGATAAACATTTTAAACTCCTCATTTGGCTCAGATTTTTAACAGGATCTGAGTTTCACCTAGATGATTCAATAAAGCAAGGACACTCCAGTGGCAATTAGCTGAATGAGAAAACTGAATGAGAAGTTTGGAGAATTCTCTTAGAACCTCATTAGGTATTCCAGAAAAACAAGCAAAGACATGGGTGAGTTGTCACGAAAAATTTATCCTCCTGAGTTAAGAGTTGTATCTGTTTGCTATAATCCAGATTCTTGGCAAAAAGGAGCAATTCTTTGAAAACAGATCAAAAATATTACAGCTAATTAGCTGGAAGTCAGCCGACTTTGGTAGAATTATGTCACATTCCATGTAATGTGTAAAGTGGAAAGAAAAACTATGGTGGTATGCTTAGCACCACATATTCAGTAATAATGCTAGGAATACTATCAATCATTTCTTACCAACAATAAATAGACACATTTTATGAGTTAAAATGACAGACCTAGATCTCAAACGAGAAGGTAGTACTGTACCCATATCAAGGAAATTCTGAAATCTAGTGCAAGGAAGGCGTTCAGGTTCCTGGAAGGACTGTGTTTGGGTGTCAGAAGATGGAAGCATGAGTTCTTTCCAGGAACAGCTCATTACTCTCTGGTTCCATGTGATTATCATTACTTAATTTTCCTTGTGTACAGTAACTTTTGTCCAATAGCACTACTTTTGTCCCACAATGCTGCCAGCTTCAGACACTTATATTCACTAATGTCTAGGATCATCAAGTTAAGGGACTTTTGATGAGGCCACTATGAATAGAGCCATGTTTTAAATATGTTCTCCCATGTATATTTATTAATATTGTTGCATATTTCTTGTCACTCTCAAAGTCCCTAAGGCTTTGCTGATACCCTTTCTTCATTTATATCATATTACAAAAGAATTGCCTCTCAAATACTGCCATAATTATTGACTTTCATAATGACCGCTTTAATTGAAATCATTTGGGATTTCCCAAAGGTAGTCATTCAAGTGCCAATAAACGAATGACCTATTAGCAGCTTTTGAATGCTACACATTATTAGCAAGGGGAATTCCCCTTTCATCCATCTTATATCCCAAGAATTATATCATTTAAACAGGAACAAATCTATTTCTCTTAGGATTCCCTTAACTAACACATGGGCTTACACTTTATTAATACATACCTCATGCCAGGATTATTATTAATTCAGAGAGTTTGTATATGAGTTTGGTTATCATTCACAATAAGAAGATCAATTAATTCCTAGAGTTGGGGATTGTTGGTGAACACTAAAATTCTCATTGTAATTCCTTATTTCGCAGACATTCTAATAAGTTGGCAGACACTGTGATCCTAAGAAGGATGTTATAAAAACATTCTCTCTTTGGTAGGGAGGGTTTAGAACCAATTACATTAAATATCTTTAACAAGAACTTTATTAAAAAGACTATTTTTACATTCAATTTGTATGGATAAGCAAAAATTCATTCTTTTAACATATGTATTGAATGCTTTTTATCTGTGAAGTATTGTTCTAGATCCTAAGATCAGGACTTCTTAATAAGGAAATTATTTCAATATGTGTCCTAATATTTAGTACAAATTTATATTCTCTCTCTCTCACTAAGTGAATAATTTAGCTGATTTGTTTTCAAAAAGAATTTCAACAACAATATTGAAACAGAAAGTGATTAGTCTGAATTAACAAAAACAACACAATTAACTGAATTCCTAGTGAGGAAAGTGCACCATATTAATTATGATTTTTCTTTATTTAGTGCCATAAGACATAAAGGTATTTGTGAACTAATTGTAGGCCTTGCAGTGACTGAGGAAATAAAAGAGATGGCCCTGGAGTCAGTAGGGATTAAAGTAAACTATTTTAATTCTTTCTTCCAGAAACATAGATATTGTTACAATATCAAAATACATCACTCATTATTCAACTCAGGGATCTTTTACCTTATCAGGTTCTTCAGTGCCAAGATGTCTTCATAAGGAAAATTCCTACTGCTCAATATATTGCTAAGATAAGCCTTTCCAGAGTTTCGATGATTCAAACTTCACAATGTAAATGAACAAACTGTTTTGTAGGCATTTACTGATACTATTTCATATGTTATTTAGGTTCCTATTTAACAGCTTAGTATTTTATTTTATTTTATTTTTGAGTATATGCTCACCTGAATTGATCATCTAATAACGAAGGGTTTACACACAGTGCATACTTATCACCAGCACCTTCCATGCAACAAATAATAGAAAGTCTAACCAATTCAACCAATGTCTTCAAAATAGTGCAAATGTATACCGAAAAATTTAAGTCTACAAAATTATCTGCTATTCAAATATCCTAAAGTTTTAGGCATGTTTGCCAGACAGAAGATAACATAAAACTTAAAAAAATACTACTATTTCTGAGATTTTTTTAAATAACAAACTCACCTTGCGATGTTATTTCAATTTTATTTTCTGAATTTGATACATGTTAGTTTTACTCACTTTGAGCTTCGAACTGTATTCTTTGGCCCTTCTGCGAATGTATTTTTTTTAAATAGTAGCAGGTAGCAACTCTCAAAGTAAGAAAGGGTAACTTTAAACCCACAGTAGTTTATTATACTGTTATATTATGCTTATCCCTCATTAGCTCTATCTATTTCAATGGTTGCTGATTATTCTTATCAAATAGCATAGATTTATGCTTAAATTTTTGGCAGTGTGAATAACAAGGAAAGGATTTATTTACCTCCAAATCATCATTTGTAATGGGTCGAAAACATTACATTCATGTTAATTTTATTTGAGCCCAAGTTTTTCACTTTTTGTAGGTCTAATATTGATTCTAATTTTATTCAAGAAAGGGGGAGAGGGTTAGAATGAAATTTTTAAAAAGAAAATATGAGTTTTCCTAACCTTCTTGGAAAAAATATGCAGACATTACATAAGTCGATGCATAATTTCCTTCCTTCCTTCCTTCCTTCCTTCCTTCCTTCCTTCCTTCCTTCCTTCCTTTCTTCTTTCCTTCCTTCCTTCCTTCCTTCCTTCCTTCCTTCCTTCCTTCCTTCCTTCCTTCCTTCCTTCCTTCCTTCCTCTCTCTCTCTCTCTCTCTCTCTCTCTCTCTCTCTCTCTCTCTCTCTTTCTTTCTTTTTTGCAAACCAGGTCAGGAAATATCAATCTTATTCCAAAAGGAAAACTTAAATTTGGAGAGTTATGATGATTATACAAAAATTAGCATGAAGCTTCTTTCAAAAGTTTGAATATATGCCAGAGAAGAACAATATTATAAGAGTCAATTGAACAAACAAATAAGAAAATTCACTTTTGTACATCAAATGCCACATTTAAAAGTTCATTCTACATATAGCATCCAATTCAAGTGAAGAGTTTGATTAGGAAGAAGGGTGGCTTCATGAATCTATACCTTTCTATACTTCCTCATAAAAAACATATAAGATCAACAGAAGATCCATTTCTCTAGCATTATTACTAGGAAATTGAGAATTTCGTGAACTTTGCATTGCCTGTAAGGAGAGAAACGCATACCAAATTTCAATAGCGCTTCCTCTGCTTTCGCAAGTCTATAGATAAAGAGAGCAGGGAGGAAGGAGATTTTTGGCTACTCCATGGGAAAGAAGTAGATAGCAGCCTTTGTCTTAGATGAAGCACAGACAAAATTATCCTCAGAAAGAGAAAGATCGATACTAAGTGGTAAAATGCTGAGCACAGATCTAGGCCTGGGTGGCTTACTGAATCATGTAGATATAGAGAAGGGGCTTGAAAGCAAGTACGAATAGAAGTTGAAGCCTCAAAGACATATCGTTTCTGGGAGATAAGGTTATAAATACAGAAAGAGTGTGACCCTTAGAAATGTGGCAGTGAAGAGAAAGAATGAAGAGAAAATTTATGATCCCTGAAGAAAATATAGAGAACCTTAAGACATGACCTCTCCCCAACTCCCCAATCAACAAAAGCATCCATTTATAAATTGCATTTTATTATATTAACAGAAGAGGGAGCTTTTGAATGAGGACCCCTGTCCAATTACCTAGATATAGGAAGCAATATTACGCAAACCTACTTTAAATAGAAAATCATAAAATAAGAATTGGAATATTTCAGATAATGAAAATTTCACCCTCTAACAATCATGAAGCAGAAGAGAAAAAACACAGTACTCCCAACTTAATTAAATATTCAAACATGCACTTGGATATATATATTTCTTGTTGTAATAGATACACATCACATTTATAATCAGAAATTCAAATACTAAGAACAGAACTGGACAATAACATGCAATGAAAATTGATCAAACTCAGGAAAGAAATTAAAGAAATAAAATTATCTCAGAATCTCAAATTGAAAAATGAATTAGAAGGTGATCAAGGGAGAATAGATTCAAATAAATATTTTATAAGGGACATTGAAGAACAGCAGGAAAACTATGACAAAAATAAAAATACAATTTAAAAAGTGCAAAATATCAGAGAAAATGAGCTTACAAGTGGAAGACATAAAAGAAGAAATGTCTTTTATATAATTGACTCTTATAGGAAAAGAAATAAAACACTGGCACACAGTTAGTTGAACTATAACCTCCAAAATATTATCAGAAATAAGAAAACATACATGTGCATATTACAAGGGCCCACTATGTATCTGGGAAAACTCTAAGACATCCTAGTAAAACTGTTCAAATGAGCCTTATAATACTGTTCTTCTCTGGCACAAATCAAACACTTTGAAAGACTGTTTAGAGAAAACAAAAAATTCTTACGACCTTTAAGAAAAAGAACGGCCAAAAAGTTAAGTTTGTTTTAGATTGCTCAAGAGTAACATACAGAGCATAGTAGCAATAGAGCACACTTAAGACACTCAAAAAAAATGTATATCAAGGGTTTTATATGCTACCAAGCTATCTCTCAAGTATCAAGTATTATAGAAAAAAAAACAGTTTAAACATATAAGAATTGAGAGAAAAATTTATTCATAAACTGTTTCTAAAGAATCTGCTAGAGGTAAATCTTTATCTGACCAAGAGATGACTGGGAAAGCTTAGACAAAAGGACTAATGATGAATATTTTATATATATAAAATATACATATAAATTATATATATAAAATATATACAATTACATACATATGTACATATAATTATATATACACATACATATATGTATATATAATTATATATACATCTATAATTATGCATATACATATAATTATAGAGGTAAGCATAAAGTGAGAGTGGGAACATGGTGGAATACTAGCATTTAAATGCTACATGCTCTGAAAAATAGAAATAATACAACTTTTAAAATGTGAAGAAGATGGATACAGAAAGAGAAAAATAGAATAAAATCATTATTTTCACATGGAAAATAGGTGGGAGCCAAAGGAAACAATCTAAAATTGACAATCTAAAATTGAAAAAAGTTAAGAAGAGGCAGTTAAAAGCACCATAAAATGTACAAATACAAAGATAACCACTAGAATAAAAGTAAAACCTTTCTTAATGACAAAAGACAAAAAAAAAGAGCAAAAAGTCATACCACATAGAGAAAACAGCCCATATGAAATAAAACATAATATACACAGAAATAACACAAAATATGACAGCTTAAATAAAACAGGAAAGTTATATAAAGAAATAGAATAGGCTGAATTAGCCAATTAAAAGAAAAAGACATTAAAACTGGTTCAAAAGGCAAACCTAACTCTATGCTGACAAACACCTAAGTAGAATGATTCAAAAAAGAAAAAGAAGCAAAAACAAAACAAACTACCAGCAAAAATATAGCAGAGTGAAATAATAAAGCAAAGGTGTGTGTGTGTGTGTGTGTGTGTGTGTGTGTGTGTGTGTGTGTGATGGAATATTATTCAGTCATAAAGAAGAATGAAATCTTGACCTTTGCAACAACATGAATGGAACTTGAGGGCATTATGCTAAGTGAAGTAAAACAGACAGAGAAAAACAAATACCATAAGGTTTCATTTATACATAGAATCTTAAAAAAAAAAAGGAACTCAGATACGGAGAACAATCTGGTGGTTGCTCTGTGTAGGGCGAGGGGCGGGAGAATGGATGAAATGAGTGAAGGGAGTTCAAGGTACAAACTTCCAGTTGTAAAATAAATAAGTCATGAAAATGTAATGTAAATCATGATGACTGTAGTTAATAATATTGTATATTTGAAGTTGCTGAGAGAAAATATTAAGTTCTCATCACAAAAAAAAATTTTGTGACTGTGTGTGGTGATGAATGTTAACTAGACTTATTGTGGTGGTCATTTTGCAATATATATAAATATCAAATCATTATGTTGTACCTCTAAAACTAATATAATGTTGTATATCAATTATATCTCTATTTAAAAAAAGAAAAGGAAAAACAAAAGGAGAGCAGAGGTTGCAGTTGTGACATCAGATAGAGAGATTTCAAGCCAAAAAGCATTAAACCAGACTCTGTAATTCTGAAAGATGTAATTTATAATGTAGATTGAACAGTTATGAATATCTTTAAATCAAACAAATATAGATTCATCAATAAAAGGATATTTTGATGCTCTATCCTTAGTATAAAGCAAGTCAACTGGATTAAAAAATAACTAACACTATAAAAGAAGTAAACAACATAATCAATAATATCTTGTGGATATATATAAAATATTACACCTTGATAATAGAGAATGTACTCTCTTGCCAAGTGCACATAGAATATTCACAAAAATATATAACTTGATCAAATAATAGTTTACTCAGAAAAGTCCATAAGTTATAGAACATTTAAATATTAAAGGCAATATCCTCTGATTACAGTGGAATAAAGCTAAAAAACAAAAATAAATAATTTAAAGCCTATTTCACTCAGAAATATTTTTATTTTTAGCTGAAAGGTGAAACACAAACCAAATTAAAGTAATTCTGAAAAATAATGAAATATTATATACTTAAATTTATGTTGTTCATTTAAAGTTGCAACCAGAAACAATATATACAAGATATAACTCAGTTAAAGGACTTATGTTTTACTATACAAAGAACTTTCTAAGTTCAAGGTAAAAAAAAAAAAAATCCTGAAATTCAAAATGAGCCAAGTATCTAAATAGGTAATTTTTAAAAGGTATTAAAATGGTCCTCAAACCTAGTAAAAGGTATTCAACTTCATTCATAAAAGAGAAATACAAATTTAAAGCTACGCTGGATACTATTTCTCGCAGGTTAAGCAAAAATTCAAAAGTTTGACAGTATACTGTTGATGAGGCTGTTAGAAAATGTTTTCTCATTCATTGGTGGTGGCAATGCAAAATGGGACAACCCTTTTGAAGGCAAATATGACAGTGTCTAATAAAACTACAAATTAATTTGGTCCAGAAACCTCACTTCTAAGAATTTAACCTCACAATACACCCCTAACAAGCATCAATTGTAATTACAAAGTATTGTCAATTCATAATTTCCCAAGCAAAGCAGAGTAAATCAACACACACACACACACACACACACACACACACACACACACACACACTGGAGTACAATGTGACTGCAAACAAGAATGACCAAGATCTCCATGAATTGATGGATACTAACTTCTCATCTATGTTGTTAAGGGGGAAAAAAGCAAAGTGCAGGAGAGTTTCTATAACATGCTACCATTTATGTAAGAAAGGAGAAATAAGAAAATATGATGATTTTGTGAAAAGAAAACATAGGAAAGGGGGATGGAGAAGTTGCAGGGGAGAGAGTACTTTTCTTTGAGTATATTTCTTGTATAATTTTGACTTTTAGAATCAAGTAAATACTCTGCAAATTCAAAAAATAAAAATAAAACTAATGAGGGTAAGGGTAAAACCCTAAAACTGAACTCAAAGAGAAATAAAAGAATTCAAACAAACAAACAAAAATGCTATACTTAAGGGGAAAGATAACTAATACAAGTAACTTTTGAATGAAATACTCTAACTACATACCTCTAGTGTTAAAAAAAATAAAAGAAGAAAAAAGAATAAAAAATGCAGACAAATTCTGAACTCTCATAATAAGGATGTTTGCTGCAGGGGTACCTTAAACAAGGAATCAAAATTAACATCATTAATAAAGAGCACATGGATGACATATCCTTTCTGATAGAGTAATCCAAACAGAAACATTGCTTTTATAGTATTCCAGCCAAAATACATAACCTGACCCTAATAAGTAAACATCAGAAAAACCAAAATAATGAGATTCTCTGTAAAACAACGTACCTGTAGTTTTCTAATTTTTTTTTATAGTCAAAGGCACGAAAGACAAAAAAAAAATCTATGGATTGTTCCAGACTAAAATATACTAAAGAGATCCTGAACTGCTGTATCCTGTACTAGGAAAGATTGTTATACAAAGGACATTATTGGAACAAATGAAGAAATGAAAAATATAGACTGTATATTAGATGAAAACATTATATTAGTGTTAAATTTTCTGAATTCAAAAACTTGTTTTCAGGAAATGAAAATAATGAGCACAATTATATGCAGCTACTCAAATATAGTTTAGAAAAATACAAAATATCTACAGAGAGAATAATAAAGCAATTTGGCAAAATGTTAAAATTCGATGAATCTGGGTAAGAATATTCAGTTCTTTATACTATTCTTACCATTTTTTTGTGTTTGAAATTATTTAGAAAAACAATTTTTAAAAGCAAAGAAAGTAAATTGTGTTTGTGACCCTCACACAGGCAATACTTTTTTTAATACTATATGATTTCACATATATGCGGACTCTAAGGAACAGAAATAACAAACTAATCCAAATATTTTAATAGTATCGTCACACATGGTAGAAATTAATATCTAGACGGAGAGAGGTTTAAACTTTTCAAATTATCCAAAAATAATTTGAATATGGATATTTTAAAACAGTTGACCTAAACATAATTCTTTATTCTCTTCCTGCCTTAATGCTTTTTTGTGTGAAGTTGCACCAGTTTACTCATCAGCAGTGATGAGATTTTCTTTTGTAAATTTCCACATGCATTACATTAAATTATGAAACAATTTGAAAGATAGGTGTCCCTCTGATTTTAGAAGTAAAAGATATCCTCTTTAAAAACCTTGGAGACATATAGTCATGGCTCAGTTGTTAAGGCTATGGACTAAAAAGCTAGGAAAGTACAGAAGAGTATACAAAATAGAAAAGAAAAATCATTGAACAATGATTTCATGAAGAAGAGAATTAAAAATGTTTTGTATTTCTTTGGAAGAAGGGTTGAAATTATTTACAAAAAAAAGGTAAATATAGGAAAGACAAGAGTAGATGAAAATGTTGATTTCTTGAGGAAAATAAATTCACTGCATTCCAAAAATAGAAAATCTGCACTTGAATTCACTACATTTGCCTTCCAGAAAGTGATCTCCCTTATAAAAAATGAAAAACAATTTGCTGATACTCCGTTTCATTAAGTAGATAAATCAATAACTACCCACAGCTTGAGTAGCTTGTTGGCACAAACTTGCATGACCTTATTTTCACTTCAAATGTAGCAAGATTTGTTCTGGCATTTAAAAAGAAACACTTTTAAGTTGTTAACCAAAAAATCTATACAAACAAGTGAATAATCAAATTATTCAGTTTTTGTGCATATAATGGTAGAAGAGAAGGGGAGAAAAGACAATGAGGGAAAGAAATTGAAGAAGGTGCAATTAAGAAACAACCACACCACACTACATAAAGATCTAAAAAACATGTTTTATCTTAAATCAGACCTACAACAAACTGAGGATTTAAGTGTAGAGGACAGCCAGGTCACTTTCATTAGCCTCTTTACCATCAGACCCTTTCCCTGGTGTTCATGCTTTTACTGCCATGGGGTGACTTGGAAAAGGGGCCAGGAGGTCCCTGCCCAGGACCACCTAAACTGTACATCTGTCATGGATCATGTTATAGAACAGAAATGTTTATTTTTGATCCTATTCATTTCAACTGGCAGGCAGTTATTATTAGAATGAAAAATTAAGCCATATGCCTCCGAAGCCTTGCTGGTTCTATCAATTTTATGGAGTTAATAAAGCAAAATTATTTTTCATAGTTGATAGAACCAGCTGTATGTAGATGGCTGGCCTTTTCTTAAGCAATAGTAAGAAACATAAAACAGCAGCCATGTTGGGATGCCCTAACCTGAAGATAGAGGCATTAGCGGTGATGGCTGGTGTGGCAACATACAAAGAGATATACCAGAAATGGTGGTAGTCTATTCTGAGAGAGAGTTTTATTTTTATTAGTGTCTCTATAGGAAGGAAGCAAAAACCATAACTTCACTTCGTCTAAAAATAAGCCTCTGTACTTCTTAAGTAGCATTGTTATTTACAGCCTTGCGATTTTTCTGTTATTCGGTGAATGTTTCAATTAACATTTTTGCCACAAAGATATTCATGTAGCAATTATAACTTTTCAAAAACCAATGAATTGCAAGTATAGCTACTTCCTATTTATAAACAACTCCTCTAACATCTTTAGGAGCTGTTCATTTCTTGAAAAAGATTTGAGTCATAAAAAATGCAAAGCACAATAAGTACTGATGTGGTGCTTTTCATTCCAAGAGCTTTATAGTGATAACTTATTCAGGCCACCTCTGTAAAGGTCATGCTGATGATGGTACCCATTAGACCAGAACAGTATTGCATCCTTGGGGGAGGCGGGGGGAGCGAACTGGCAGGTCTCTAGGGCCACTTGACTGAACCAGCACATTAACACATGGGTATTTTTCAAACCAAATTCTCAAATCTTTTCTTATCACATCTAATAATACCCAAATGCCAACACAGAAATATTTTAATCCTGTCTAAAGACAGGTTAAGTGTGTCATAGATTCTCCTAAGATTCGAGTGTGTATGTGTGTATGTGTGTGTGAGTTATCTATGAATGCCTTTTATTATATTACTTTTTGAAATTTTGAGTTATTTTATTTTCTTTCTAGGTTTTATGAGAATGATTTTATTGTAATACAGCTTGCCTTGGTTGTCAGAAACTTGCTTAGCTTTATGGAGAGAAAATGTTAAGTTCTGCTTTGTCAAGACTGTGCATATGAATGGCCATTTTTGATGTTACCACTGAGGTTAGAATGAAAAGAAATATGTTGATACAATCACTAAGGCTAGGTCCACATGTAAATCGGACTGGCTTACGCTTTCTTTCTTTTTAAAGATGTAATAGATTGGGCTAAGTAAGAATAACATCTTGAGGTATAGGTCCATGGAGAAAGAGAGAGGGCTTTGTTGCTTTATTTTTCCATCAAAGACAGTTACTATCAGAAAGGGAGCAAATGTATCGGTCTTAGAGGCAGTGGAAAAGCTTTAATAACAAAAGCGGATGTCAGTTATGGGATGTTCTTATGTGCCACATTTAATTCTTCATATCCCATACACATTACTTCATGTCATTGCTTCAATTCCATTTCATAGATGAGGAAATAGAGTCACTAGTTAAAATTACTTTCAAGGGTCATGAAGATCATAAGTGACCAATTACAATTCTGATCCAAATAGCCTGGCTTCAAAAATGACATCCCTAAACACTCTATGAAATTGCTTCCCCTCCACAGAGGAACCTGTTGAATGGAACCCATGCCTTGGGGTGGTCAGTTGTCTGTCCAAGGCCTTAGTCAGGATGATGGGCTGGTCTCTCACAAGAGGACTGGCCCTGTGGGTTCCATATGTGTTCTTCCCCTTGCCTCTTCTGCCTCCTCCATCAGTGTTGAGCAGGTATGGTTCTGTAACACTAACAGGAGCATTTCTATGTTGGCTCTTGTTTCTTTCATTCAGAGCGTATTACGCCTTAGACTTGTAGTGACTTCTCCACCCTGGAGGTCCTGCCTGATTCAACACTTTAATGATTAATTTTACCACTGCATCATTTCACTCTTTATGGGCTTGCAGACCTCACGGTAAATGTACAAGTGTTAAAATCAGTAAGTAAATAAGTGACGATGTCAAAAAGCATTCTTTCTATCAAAAATTATTTATTTCAATTCCTCTCGATATTGTAAAGGGATTTGTGGAAGTCATCTTACATTTACGATCTAAGATTTCAAGGCAGATTGATTTTTTTTTTCTGAATTAGAGATTTGAATTCTGGTTATGCCACTTTCTAGATGCATGACTTTAAGCAAAATATTTAACTTTTCTAATCCTCAATTTTATCCTCTGTGAAAAGGGGTTGATAAGAACTGCATGGAGTCATTATGACTACCAGGTGAGAGAGGCTTCCTAAAAGAGACAGATGTAAATGTTAATTCTCTTCTTTCAGATAACCCTCAAACGAATGCATACATTAAATAGAACATAGACAAAAAAGAAAATTATTAAATCTAGATTTACATTCTTAGTGATTGTGTATTAATTTTACATACAGGATAAACATTAGGATTGCTGACAAGAGTAATGTTTAAAATTTGAGCTGAGCATTCCATGAAATAATTGATTTGTTTTATGAATTAAAGAGGACTTCTCCATTTAGTCTGGGAAGACATTATGCAATAAGTAGAAATTTAAATGACTGGAGCTTGTATTCAGACTAGAAAATTTCAACTGAGCATTTTAATCTTGGTTTTAAGAATTTGAGTTTTAAAGACCTGACATAACATTACCCATAAATAGGTAATTATTTTTACTTCCAATGAAGCATGGTATGATTAAACCTAACTTCTTTTTCAATGACTATTGACTGGTATGAATGAGAACAAGATGTTGCAGTGAATGATAACTTTACATTTAGAATAAGAACGGCATATTCACGCTGTGTGTCATGGATAATGATAACAAACCGTAGTGATCTATTACTTTATTTTTAATAAAATATAGAAGCAGTTAAAATGAAAAGTGGCACTAGTATATCTAACTAATGTCCTAAGTGTTCCTAAAAGATACTTACACTAAAAACTATAAAAAGAATATACGATCTAGAAAAGACCTGGTTTCTGTTTTCAAGCAAATAATACAAAAATACATGGAAATAGAGACTGTACAACTCCATGAATTGAAAATTAGTCAATCCCCACAATAATAGCAAATAATGCAAAAACTTAGATGTATATAAAAATACATTGAAGGAAACTCAGAATTGAAATACTAACGGACATATTGTACAAAGCAATTCTGTTTTCAAAGACAAAATCAACTCTCTGAATTCAGTAAGAGAACCAATTTAATTTAAAAAGCCAAACTTTGATTATTTCTATACTGTCAAGAGCTGGTATGACAAAACTTTCTACCTTTCAACTTTATTTTATATTTATTATGTACATATGTGTATATTCATAAGTATATATACATATATATACATGCATATTTACATTTGTCTACATATATACTTTTGGGGTGTGTGTAAGCAGAGCCACTGTTTGCCCTATACATTCACATCATCCAGGGTAAATAGTGATCCTCGTTAATATCAACAAACATCAAGGCAAAGTAATGTTAAGAAAGGGATTAACATGAGAAAAGCTTGCACTTACAGAGAAAATTTTAACAACATGACTCTTTGGAAACATGTGGCTTTGTTTCCATGCAGACTATGCTGAGGGATTCCATCTGTTCAGCAATGCTCACGCGTATGTTTTGGAAGTTTTGTTCAAGTTTTATAAATCTTGTCATATATCGGGTTATTCTCAATGCGGCCAAAGTAAATAATCTGCAGCCAGAAGAATGAAAGATCATTTGTGCCTAATCACAGAACGACCTTCTCAGCCAATACCACCATTCTCCTTTCATTAATCAGACCTTTGGTGAGAAACATCTATTGACGTTAGAGGAGTTTTCTGTGAACAAGTTTTAGAATATAAACTAGTCCAGAATTAGGATATTTAATTGTTTGAATGACAGTCAAAATAATCCTTATGCAGTTTTTTCTTTTAAATAATTACAACATTGAGAAATGAGAGAAACCTAAGAAACTTCTGAGAAGAATGTCAATCTGGGGAACCTGGAAATACTCGTAAATCCTCTTGAGCCTGTTGCCTCTGGCTAAACATGATTCAGCTTCATGCTCTAGTTTGATGGGGTCCCCTGCCCGCCATTTTCAGCTATTAATCTCATTATGCTTCTCTGTCTTGACACTGAACTACTCAAAATTTAACAAAACATTACCTAGACTCTAGAAACACAGATTCTTTGTGTTTTTCTGTGAAAGCTGCTTTTATCTAGACATTTCCTTTACAAGCCTGTAAAACTGAGATAGAATTATGATCTCCTGTTATACTGCTTTCAGGCTCTGATGTCTTCTGTGACTCTTGCAGGGCCTCCATCCGCAGACTGGTTTGACATTTCAACTGCATTCCTTTCTTGAACCTGAGATGTTAGTGTTACCTACATCCTGGGCAGGACACTTACTCTTGCTCCTATGGTAGTTCTCTTCTCATTACCCTCAACCAAGAAATGTGTTCAGGGCCAGCACATGTCACCCTTTTGCAATTTCTTATTTCTTGAATTCCCAGAGAGAAGGGCTTGCTTATTCCACATGGCTTGTCTTACCTTGTTTAAACAAAATTCACTTAAGTGATAAGATACTTAAGAGTAAACAAGTCTGACATAATGAGTGGTTCTAATCTTGGCAAAAAAACAAAAACAAAAACAAAAACAAAAACAAAAACAGATTCTATACACATTCATTCATTCATTCATTCATTCAACAAATATATGTTGGGTATCTATCATGCACCAGCACTGATATTATGATGACTAAGACAAAGTCCCCATTCCCCTAGAACTTATATTCCATTGAGTAGTTAACACATATAAAAATAACATATACTAGTAAGTACTACCAAGAAAATAAGACAGAGTATGGCCATTGAGAAAAACGATTTGGGGAGCAGCAGTTTACTATTAAATAGAATGATTAGGGTAGACTACTCTGAGAAAGTGACATTTATACTGATGATAAGAAAGAGTTAAGTGTCTCTGAGTAGAGGAACATTGTAGCCAGAAGGAACAGCATGTTTGAAAGTCTAGAGTCAGGAAATGGAATTATTAGAGAAAATGTTATAAACTCCAGTGTGCTTTCGCACCATGAGCATACCCTTCTGGGTGGCAGCCTTGGCATTTCCCTTAGTCTCTAGACTTTTGATAGGGAACCTGTGGTCACACGTGTGTTGCAGGAATCACCTAGACCTTTTGACCTCTCATTCTGATTTTCAGTGGCCATGATCCAGCTGATATTGGAGCTTTAATATTGGATTTCTCTGATTACTTTTCTGCATGCCACTCAGGAACTGATCACCAAGAGAGCTAAAATTAAAGCTTTTCTGAGATACAATCTATGAGTCAAATGTAAATGTTTCATTTATCTGATATAGCAAATGACCAATATATGGTGGGAAGAAAGGGAGCTGGTTTCCTGGTAGCATTTTTTTTTCTAATCTTTTCTATTCTATTTTATTCCATCCCGTTCCTTCCCCTAATTCTTTGCCTTCTAGTAATTTGTGTTTTTGTCACAATTTGGTGCCTTTTTTTCATTCAAGGTTGTTCTTTATGCTTGTTTTAAATATTATCTACTGATATAAAATAATTGAATTAATAAAATTGTTGGGTTTTTGTTCCTAACTTGGGAACACATGAACTGTTCTTGTTGACCCAGTCTTTGACTAAAATTGACAAAGAATTGTGATTTTAAAAAAATTAGCATTTTTTTATTCATCTATTCATTGGGACCTCCAGAGTTTCAGCCCCTTGGCTGTGTGGAGGGAATTGAACACATTGTGGTCTTCACCCTCCAGTTTCCTACAGTGTACAGCGAGAGAGACACACACGAAGTGACACTGTGATAGCATAAAGAGGCATATATGAAGTCTCAGGACAGTCAAAGTCAAGTCATTAACCCCGGAGAGATGGCAAGGTGAGCTGGAGAGCACATCCATAAGTTGCTCAAGTAGGCATCTAGCCTCTGGCTCCTCAGACAAATATTTCAAGATCTGGCTCACTACCAGGAATGTGATATCAAATCCAATCTAACATTGCAAAGCTTCTGGGAAGATGCGGAGTTCTTTGATATTTACCTTAAATTCTAATCAGTCATATTATTGCTGCCCCAGATTTCTTGAGCCACTGAATGATCTATGGCTACAGTTACTCAGTTATCTTTTTCAACACAGCTGGTAACAGCACTTTATATTTCCATAATCCTTCAACATGAAGCCTGGCTCCAGGTTATGACGCAAATTAATGTTGCAAGTTTTTATTATCTTTGCTTTCTGACTAAACTGTCAAAGATAGGTGAAGAAAGACATTTAAGATTTAGTTAATGTTTATGATGGGCAACTGAAAAACAGATGCTGGAAAATGAGAAGGCAATTATAGACAAAGTTTCTACAGGCCCAATGTAGAAAAGAAGCCAGGAATTTTATTTAAATCTCATTCAATACCTGTTTTACCTGAGGGGTTCACTTGAAGAATGAGAAAGGTGTCATCTGGTTAGTGCAGACCTTGTTCATAATCTCTGAATGTCACAGCATTAATATTTTTGAACAAAGAAAATAAAAAGATAGTGATATCAATACATATACGCCTGTAATTTTGCCAACTCCCATGCACATACAAAGCTAAAAAAATAATTTTTAATGATTTTTTGCAACTGTATTATTACACTCAACATGTTAATAGTGAATAACAAAACCCATTTTTGTGTGTGTAGATGCTGCCATAGAAAGTAAACAATATCACGGAACATTTGTAGAAAAATAGTAGGCTTAAAAAAATGTATTTGTAGCACATATTTTTTCATCTAAGAATTCTACTGATGAGAATGTGTCCCTTGGCAGGTAGAGGTGGAAGTATGCAGGAGAGGTTCAACTATAAAAATGTTCTTGGAATCACTATTAATAATAGGAAAAAATGAAAATCTAAAAGTCCAATAAAAGAGGATTAGTTAGTAAATTTTCACATAATGAAAACTATACAGAAATTATAATAATTTATTATAGGAAGAATCATAATATATTTTTAAATGGAAAATAAACAGATTAAAACAGTATATATAGATTAAAGCATATGAAATTGTTTTTGCCTGTCAAAAGTGGTTCAATATCAGTTATTTATTACCAAACTAAAGTATGATCCCATTTTTATAAATAGCAAAAATATAACAACTGTGGAATATATGCACATGCGTGCACATAGAAAGACTTTGAAGTTTACAACAGTTATCTTTAAGATAATAGGCTTAAGAGGCTTATTATAGTTATTAATTTTTGAAGAGTAGTCTTTCCTCTTTTGTGTTTTCAGACTTTATAAAAGTCTTTATAAGAAAAAATAATAAAATATTTTTCATTTTGAAAAATCAAAAAGAATTTGATTTCCACATATTTGCATTCTTTTCATTCAGTGATAACTCTTTCTGCTATTATCTTTTATTCATCCTTGATTCTTCTTTTTCCTATAGTAAAAGAACACATCCCTCGTCCTAGAGTAAATACTCTAAAAAATAACCAGCAAAATGTGAGCAAAAAATAAAAGATACACAGTCTAAAGTCCAATTAACTGGCATGTTCTATTAGCCCAAGTGTTCTTTTCCCAAGCAATATCAAGAATTTGGCTAACACACACACACACTCACACACTTACACACACTCATACACATTGGAATGTTTATGTTTTGAGTCATTTTTAGATAGTTGCTGGTTGATATAATGCATAGAAATGCTGAATATTTGCTGGAAACAACAAACTGAGGATAAGGATTATCTATTTATATTTCAAATTAGTGCAAAACTAGGCTCAGTTGCCCATGTGCAATGGCACTCTTTACTCTTATCTTTTTTTCTTCAATTTAGTTCCATGACTTGACAGCTTTTGTAGAATTTAAAGATTCTCATTCCAGCCACATTCACACCCTCTGTGATTAGGAATTCCAGACTTCAATTCACTCAACACTTTTGGTACGCATTCTTACCTTCCTGAAGCCACTTGCTTTCTGAAAATATTATAGACATCAATACACATTTAGGCCAATCTCCTATCATATTTACACCTACTGTTACCATCACTGACAAATGTAAAATGACGATCACAATTATGACCTCGAGAAAGTACAAGATCTTCGATTGGCAAAAATATTAGATTATCTTTATTTGTCTGTTCTTCCTAACAAAATAATAGACTCGTATTAGAGAAAATTTTTCTTAAAACTTTACTAAAATACTTTTTACTGTAATTTTGATGACAATTATCTTTCAACCACATGGGCTGATTGTTTAGGTACCATAAGAATTAGTTAGCAGAACTCAATTATTTCACTGATTTCCACAAGAAACTCTTTTCCACCTAACATTTCATTATTTGAGTATCTTTCTTGTAGATATATTCACATCATTCCAGTGTACCTATTTATTTTCCCTAGATTTCCACCCGACATCTCTGTTTTTTCTGATTCTAGTAGCTCTCGAGATTTTTTTTAAGTATAATACTTACCTGTGAAGTTTACTGAAAATGAAAATTAAGAAGCTTCATGTCTTGAGATTTTAATCCAGTAGGTCTGACATAAAAATGAGTAACCTGCGTTTTGATCAGGCACCACAGAAATTTTGATGCATTGTCAGATTGAGAAAAGAATGCTTACAGTCCTTCCTTTACCACATGACCCAATGAAATTTTTCTGCCATCACTCATCTTTCCTCCAAGTGCTTAATCTTTCTGGTTTTTTAAAAATACTAGATATTCCTTCACATTCCCAATATAAAATTATTCACCATTTTACTATAAAGGGCAAGTTAACAATCATCTTTGGTTATCTGAAAGTTTCCTTGGAACGTAGCCACTATCCTAAGAAATTTAAGCGGTAAATCCTTTCCCAAGAAAATGTTTTATCTCCTTATGTGAAGTTAAAACCTCTGTTAATCAGAAAGTTAACAGATATTCTAATTTAATGAGTAATCGCTGTATTTGGATTTTTAACCTCACAGGCTAATTTTAGCAAGGCTTACTAACAACTATGACTACATCTAGGTCTTAGAGACCAAGAATTAATTTTATGGTTTTAGTACATACTTTTTAAAAATTAGAATTTAGGCCAAGATATAAAAAAGATAATATCAGAAATCTAAACTCTCTATTTAAGATTTTTAAAATGCATTTAGGAAATAATAACTATGGCATTTCCCCCCCCTACTTCTTGATGAAGAATTTTGCTCTGTGGGTAAAAATGCAGAACATGGAGTCCACCTGCTTCCATCTTGCAGCCAGAGAACCTTCCTTCTATTAAGGATGAGCCACAGAATTTTTCTTTTCTCAGGATTCAGAAATCATCAGCCCAGCTGTGATATGCAGTCTTGAAACACAAAACATCTGGAGAAATGATATGAACAGTTCATCTTTCCTTATTTATGTTTGAAAGCTGAGGCAATGTTTATGGAATAAAAAATTTGTTTAAATGAATGTCTGAACATTTTGAATTCCTTGTTACACTTTATCTGGCTTCATAATTGATACAGTGAACCAAGATCTTTCTGTACATATATGTACTGACATAAAGACAGACATATAGACCAATGAAGTAGAATACAGAGCCCAGAATTCAGCCCTCCCAAATATGGTCAAATAATTTTTGACAGGGGTACCAAGACCTCTTAATAGAGAATGAGCAGTCTTTTTAACAAAAACTGGATATTCACATGTAAGAGAATTAAGATAGACCCTTACCTACCACCATATATGAAAATTAACTCAAAATGAATCAAAGACCTAAATGTAAGAACTAAAAGACTAAAATTCTTGGGAAGAAAGAACAAGCTCATGGCAATTGATTTGGCAATGAATACTTACATATGACACCAAAGGCACAGAAAAGAAAAGAAAAAGTAGACAACTGAGACTCTACAAAAATTTTAAAATTTGTGACTCAAAAGATAAGATCAACAGAGTAAAATGGCAACCCATAGCATGGAAGAAAATTTTTACAAATTATGTATTTGTTAAGCCAATATCTAGAATACCTAGAAAACTTCTAAAACTTAACAACAACAACAACAATGAACAAACAATATTTGATTCAAAAATGAGAAAAGAACTTAAATAGATATTTCTTCAGAGAAGATATACAAAAGAGCAACAAACACATCTTTGATCATAGAAGAATGTAAGTTGAAAGTACATGTGACACTATCGCACACTCATTAGGATGGTTATTATTTAAAAAAAATCAGAAAATAAGTTTTGGTGAGGATATGGAGATATTGGAACCCTGTGCACTTTCGTGGACATGTAAAAAGGTATAGTGACTATGAAAAACAGTATAGCAGTTCCTCAAAAACTTAAAAATAGAATTACCATGTGAATCAGCAATTAAACTTCTGGGTATATATCCCCCAAAATTGAAAACATGGTGTCAAAGAGATATACCCACGTGCATAGCAGCACAATTCACAATAGCTCAAGCATGGAAGCAATCCAAGCATCCATAAAAAGACACTCACACATTGTTTAACAAAATTCACTATATTAACAAATTTTAAAAAGATAATAAAAACATAATCATCTCAATAGATTAAAAACATATATATTTAAATAAAATTCCACATCCATTCCTAATAAAAAGTCTCAGCAAATAAATAAAATAAAAGAATCTTAAACTGATAAAAAAAAGTTGCAGAAAAACCTATAGGAAATATCATCATGCATGATGAAAGACAATGCATTTGCCCTTAGATTGGGAACAAGATAAGGATTACCACTGTCACCACTACTATTCAACATCATACTGGTGTCTCTAGCTTGGGTCTTCATACTCATAGCAGTGTTTTTGAAAAGTATTCATTTTAAAATTTGATGAATTTCAATTTGTCAATTTGCTCTACATGGATTGTGATTTTCATGTCATACCTTAAAAGTTTGCCTATCTCAAGGTCAATACTTTTAAATTTTTTCTATATGTTCTATACTTTTAAGTTTTATATTTCTAAATATATATTTGTAACCTATTTTGAGTTTAATTTTGTTACAGTTAGCAATAGAGATCAAGGTTATTTTTCTTGTAAATGTATATCCAATAGTCTTTTTATAATTTGTTGAAAAAACTATCATTTATGTTTATACCTTTTTCAATATATGTATTGCTCTTTCTGAATTCTATTCTGTCCTATTTTTTAAGTTAGTTTATATTTTTATGCTGACATTTGTTAGCAAAATCCAATAAGTTTCAGCTGTACATTTTAACAGTAAGGCATGCATATATATATATACATATATATATATATATATATAGAGAGAGAGAGAGAGAGAGAGAGAGAGAGAGAGAGAGAGAGATGTATGTGTAAATATATATATATTTACATTATGTATTCACTTGTTCTATTTCTCTATCTTGATGCCAATACCACACTTACTGTAGTATAATTTTATTATAAGCCTTCAAAATAGTACCATTTTTTCATTTTTAATGTTTGGGTATACTATGCTTTTTTTTTTTTTTTTTTTTGCATTTCCACATGATTTTCAGAATCCACTTATCAACTTAAAAAAAACTCATTGGGATTTTGATTGGGATTACATCATAAATTAATTTAGAAAGAACTCGCATTATAACAATACCAAGTCTTTCTAACTATGAATTTAAATTTATTTAGGTAATACAATTTATTTAGCTTTGAATTTATTTAGGTAATATAATTTTCTCAGCAAAGTTTCATGGTTTTCAATGTTTAAGTCTATTGCATATTTTGTTACATTTATATCTTACTATATCATATTTTATGCAATTCTAAGTGGAATAGTTTTTCAGTTTTGATTGTTTATTGCTAGTGCATAGAAATATAGTTAATTTTTACATGTACATTGAGGTTATATCTTCCAACATGGCAAAACTCATTTATTTGTCTGTTAACCTCTTTATAGTTCTCATCACATTTTCTACAAATGTTGTCTGCAAATAGAATTTTACTTTTCTCTTTCCAATATAAATGTCTTTTATTTCTTTTTTCTTGCCTTTTTGCACTGGCCAGGCCTCTAATATACATGAAACAGAAGAAATGAGAGTGTATCTCCTTGTCTTGTTCCTAAAAACAAAGTAATGTATTTGTTCTTTCATCCTTACATGTGACATTAGTCGCAGGTTTCTCATAGATGCCATTGTCTGAATTGTCTGGTTGAGGAAGTTTTTTTCTATTCCTATTTTGTTGAGAATTTTTTTTTTTAACCATAGAAAATGTTGAATTTTGTCAAATACTCTACCTGCATCTATTAAGTTGATAACTTATTCTTTCTTTTTTAAATTATTTTTAATACGGTTAGTTACAGTAATTGACTTGAATATTAAACAACCTTCCATTCCTGGAATAAATTCTATTTGATCATGTTTGACGGTTTCTTAAAAAGTTAAACATACACCTACCTTACAATCAAGCCATTCTACTTTGAGATATTTCCTCAAGTGAAATGAATGCATACGTCCATACAAATCATATTTCTGACAACAGACTTGTATCTAGAACACACTTTTTAAAACTGTCAAACACCATTAAAAGACTTGAGAGGACCCTTCACTAAAGATGATATACAGATGGCAATTACATTAAAAGATTCTTAACTATTAGAAAAATGCAAATTAAAATCACAGTGAGATAACACTAAACACCTGCTGGAATTGTAAAAAGGTGAAGAAAACATACAATGTTAAGTACTGATGAGGCTGTGAAGCCATGGGAATTTAGTACATAGCTAATAAGAGTGTAAAATGTACAGGAAAATGTATAGTGTGTACAAATGTACAATATAAAATGTAGTATGGAAAAATTGAGTAACTTTTTAAAGTTAAACATACATTTATTATATTATCCCAAATTTCCATACATAATTGATTATTCAGGAGAAAAAATAACTTATGCTCACAAAAATATCTGAATAAAAATGTTTAGCTGTAATTGCCAAAAATGAGAAACAACTCAGATGTCTTTCAACTGGTGAGCAGATAAAGACACTGTGGCGCATCCATGCAATTAAATATTAACTATTCAGTAATAAAATGGAACAAAATGTTGGTTTGCAAAAACCCTGGATAAATCTCAAATTCATCTTGTTCAATGAAATAAATGAGAACTAAAATGTTACAGATTGTGTAATTTGATGGGTACAGCACTCTGGAAAAGGCAAAACTATAATGAAATGACAGAGCACTGGTTGCTAGGAGTTGGGTGTTGCAGGGCAAGTTGATTACAAAGGAGCAGTTGCAGGAAATTTTAGGAGTGATAGAACTATTTTTATCATTATGGTGGTAGGTAAAACTTTACACAATTATCAAATTCACAGAATTATCACAGTTTTTCATGTTCCCACAAGCAGTATATGAAGTTTCTGATTTCTCCACATTCTCACCAACACTTGTTATTATCTGATTTCTTGATAATAGCCATCCTAATAAATGTATAGTGTTATCTCATTGTGGTTTTGATTTGTATTTTCTTGATGACTAATGGTGTTAGAAATCTTTTTTATGTGCTTATTGGCCATTTGTACATATAAGAGATGTGTGTTCTTGGGTGGCTAAAAACAACACTTATTCCCTTTCCCATAAATATACTCTATTCATTCCCTATTATATTAAAAATCTACTAAGAAAGAAATAAATAGTTTTTCTGATCATTACACTCTTCCAAAACATTATGGGAAGTAACTTCAAGATCGAAGGATATATATATGGGAAAAATACATATGAAAGCATCCAATCACTCCAAAGATGCAGGAGGCCTTTAAGCGAGAGCACAGGGAGAAAACAATATCATCAGCATTCAGAATTCGTTATATTAAGACACGAAGTGGGATAATTCAACTAGATGGATAGGATTTACATTGTCACAGATACTTTATTGAAATGTTGATCATTTCTCCTTGGAAGAGTATTGTTTATTTAGCTTATCAGTGTATGTGGAGGAGCTTGGATCTCAATTTTTGTTGAAGTCTGAACAGAATTATTCTTCAGACAACGGTTCACAGAAGTGTGTTTTATGTTGGCTAAAAGCTTATTTGCATATCATATATTTTCTAATAATGTCTTTTATTGAAAGGAGATTTTTTTTTCTTAAGGCAATATTTAAAAGTTATATCTTCAACTTTTAATAGATAGAAAATATCAACATGCCATTCAAAACATTTAATATTTTCAGTCCTCCCAATTCAGACCAAAGGATGGGAAGAAAATCAAATAACACTAGGAAGGGTTGTGATCAAATTCTTTATGTCCTTCAACATAAATATAAAGTACAGGTAATATACAGAGAAGTTCTAGTAGAGACACATTCTAAGTGTGTCATTCATTCTTTTGACTACCAAAAGGAATAAATAATTCTGAAAAAATGAAGATCAGCTTTAAAAAGATTATTTATAACTAAATAAAGACAAAGCATACACTAAGATGTCTCATGAGATCTTTTTTTTTTTTTTTTTTAAAGAGAAAAAGCAGGTAAAAGATTTTTTAAAGTTACTAATAAAGTGGTAGGGTATTCCCAGGAACTACCAGGACCCATGCTTAGTCATTATTTGAAATTAGAAGGAGCATACCTTAAAAATTTGTACAATGCCTATGGCTATCTTTGGATTCAAAATTTTTATATTTCTGGGTTTATATTGTAGGCAAGAGTTAACACCAGGTTTCCTCTCAGCTGCCTTCAAAGTTGAAACAGGTTTACCTTTTGCTAGTATTAGTCTTTCATTATTCACAACTATCATAAAAAACAATAGACATCCAAGAAAATGAGGATATTGGTGAGATATTTACTGCCAAAAGATCTTTGTATATCAAATAGCCGAAATTTCTCCAATTCACTTTAAAACCTGTCTGTGTACCTTTTGCTGATAGGGCTAATGTCTAGCTAGACTGTAAACCAGATGAAATAGTTCTTTTAAGGCCAAAAATAGAACTTCTTTGAAGGGAAAAAACAAACAAATGAATAAACAAACCTCTTTCAGTAAATAAATAGAGCCAAATAAGAGCATTTTTCTCAATGTCATAACCAAGTTATTTAGAAATATAGCAAATAAAATGGATAAATTTATTCATTTATTCTGTCAGCTATGTTTATTAGGTAACTACTATGTTTCAAGAATTATTCTAGGTGCCGTGCATACAGTGGTAAATAAATTAAAAGTCTCTGCCCTCATAGAGTTTATAGTTTAACAAGTAAAAAGTAATACATAAATAAAGTATAATGTAAGATACTGATAGATAGTATGGAAAAGTAAAGTAAGATGAAAAGCTGGATGGAGAAGGATTCTCTCACCATAAATATTTACTTAGTGTTTAATCCCAGTCCTCTGAAACTATCCACAAAGCTATAAATCTTATAGGTGGACGTCATCCAAAGATGAATAGTAAAGGCAATATATCCATTTATTTTTAGAAGCATGTACTGAGCACGCCCAGGTTTAATTATTATTTATGTGTCTAAAATTTATCGGCCAATAGTTACTAGAATTTTGTTCAAGAAAGGTTAAGTCAAGAAGCCAGGTAGCTAATGAGATAACCTTTATGCAGTTTAATGTCTGGCTTTTTCTATTTTGAAAAAGTTAAAATAATGACAGTTTTTCCCTTAAATAGCTCAGTTTGAGTGCTTGAAAAGAAACTTTATTGTGAAATATAACACACAGAGAGAGAGAGAGAGAGAGAGAGAGAGAGAGAGAGAGAGAGAAATGTTTTCAGAACATAGATATTCATCTTAAATTATTGAAAAGCAAACACTCTTAAAAACACTTCTGTCAAGAAATAGATCATTGCTAACCTCTCAGAAGTTCCCCATGCAGTAGAATCCCTTTACTCCTTGAGTTAACCACTACACTGAATTTGATGATTTCATTATGTATGTAAAAATTCCTATACAAGAGAATCGGTTTTGCCTTCGTGTTATCAATGATTTTAAAATTTGCCATTCTGATGACTACATAGTTGTAATTTGCATTACATCTATAGAGCAATTTGAGGAGAACTGATATAATTACACTATTGAATCTTCTAGTCCATAAATCTTGTATATCACTCAATTCTTTTGACTTCTTTTATGACTCAATAAAGTTTTGTAGTTTTCTCCTTGAACATTTTGCACATCTTAAGCTAGGCTTATTTCAAGGTAGTTTATATTTTTGATGCTATTACTATTAGCATTTTCTTCTTTGAAATCTTCTAATTGTTGCTAGTATATAAAAATAAAATTGATTTTTGTATATTAATGCTTTATCCAGAAAACTTACAGAATTTTCTTAAAAATCTTATATTTTATTTTAAAATTCTTTTGGATTTTCTATGTACAAGTAATATCTTTGGTGAAAGTTTTCTTTGTTCTTCTAATACTTAATGTCTTCTGTATATTTATACGTATGCATGTTCACACATCTGTGTTGTGTCACTGTGCTGGTTAGAACCTCCATTGCAATTTTGCATAGATTAATAGAATGCACTCTCTTCTAATTCCTAATTTCAAAGGGATGGTTTGCGACATTTACCATTAAACTGTAGTTTTATAGATCATCATCAAATTAGGATTCTTTTTCTCCCTACTTTGTTAAGGGTTTTTATTTTTAGGTACATGTTATATTTTACCAATTGCTTTGTCAAACTCTATGAGCTCATGGTTTTTCAGCTTTAATTCATTATGTTATATTACTTTTTTATGTTAAAATTTTGCATTTATAGGAAAACAACCCATTTGCTCACGATGCTATTTTTTTAGTTGCTTCTAAAATCAACTTCCTAAAATTTAGTTTATTAGTGAGAGAGACTTCTAATATCTCCTTTTAGTTTTATTGTGGGGTTTTCATATTAATGTAATTGAAACCTCATAAAATGTGTTGGAAAGTATACTTTCTTTTTCTTTTCTCTGGAGAAGTTTGTGTAAGTTTGGAGATATTTTTCCCTACGTGCTAGATATAAATCACTAGTGAAATCATCTGGGTCTAAAGTTTTCTTAGTAGTAAGGTTTTAATTAACAATTCAATTTATTTAAAAATAATAAAACTAATAAGATTTTCTGTTTCTTCTTCTGTCACTTTTAGTAAGTTGTATTTTTCCAAGAATTTATTGATTTCATCTGGATTGTAGTATTTTTGACATAGAGTTTATTATCTATTTATTACTTTTTTATGTCTGTCGTAACTTTTGTAATTTTTTTTATTCTTGATAATAGATAATTGTGCCTTCTCTGTTTTTATTTTTATTAGTCTTACTTGATATTTGTTATCTTTCATTACTGTGTTCAAATAAAAAACATATGGCTTCAATGACCTTCTCTACTGTATACTTGTTTTTAAAAATATTTTTTATTTCCTTTCTTTATACTCTTCTGGTTTAATTTCAGACTTATTGAGATGAGTGCTTAGATCATTAATTTCAGCCTTTATTTATCCTTAATATATGCATTAAAGGATGCAAACTTTCATTCAAATATTGTTTTACCTTGAAAGTTATAACATGTATTATTTTTTATCATCATTTAAATTAATATTTATTTTAAAATTTTCAACATAACTTGTTTCAGACCCATGGATTAGGGTGTTGTTTTTTTTTTTTTGAATTTCCAAATAAGAATTTCAAGTTGTCCTTTTTTAGTACTGATTCCTAATTTCATATCATATTTGGTGTCAGTCCTCTAAAGTGTATTTTTTTCTTTATGGTCCAATTAAGGTTTATTTTAGTAAATGTTTCATGTATACTTGAAAAGAATGTTTTATTCTTTAAGTGTTAAAGGAAGCATTTAAAAAAATACATCAGTGCTTCTCAAACTATCTGCAGTGAAAGGCCAGATTTTAAAATCTATTATAAGCCAATGATTTTGTGAAATAAAATAAAAATAAATTATTAGCAAAGTGAAATAGAAAAAGACAAAAAATATAAGATCTGATTTTTTATTAGATTTAATAAAACAGAATTTCTCTCATTAAATGTCAAAGTTTCTTAAACATTTCTCTCAATTGTTTGTAGTTGTGGAAAAAAATAGTCTGTGGACCTACACCAATTTGATACATGAACCACTTTTTAAATAGCATTGTCCTACGGGTCCATTCAATCTAATGTGGTCATTGTGTTGTTCATATCTACTACATTCTCATTGCTATTTTATCATATTCTGTCCATTCCAGAAAAAGAATTATAAAACCCTCTACTCTGATCATAGATGTGTCTTTATTTTCTTCCTGTTCTGTCAGGTTGTGAATTATGAAAGTCCCACTGTTATTAGGTTTGTGGATATTTAAAATCACTTATCATCCTGATAACTGAAATATTTATCATTAATTATATAGTGAACTTCTTTATCTATAATAATGCTATTACTTTAAAATCTAGTTTACCTGTTATTACTATATCTACTCTAGCATTCTTTTGGTTAGCCTTCTATATATGCATATGTATGCATATAGAAGTAATATATTTATAAAATATAAATATATAATTCTGAAGTTTTGGTAGAAAGGAACTTGATTTCCAACTACATATATCTAATGAAGAGAGAGTAAAAAAATTAGATTGAATAATGAAAGAAAGTGATGTGTAAGAGTATGAAAGTCTGTTAATACAAATATGTTCTTTTCCAGAAGACCAACTCAGCTATTTTCTATCAACTCTGAAATTTAAAGATTTTGTTCTGGTTTTCCTCCAGTTATTTTTGTTTTTGATACATACACTTCCAGTAAGGCTGAGGCTAAAAGTGTTGACCCTAGGTAGCTTCTTCTATTTCATTTTATGTCTCTGTGTTTCTTTGTCTGTCTGCTTTTTTTTTTTTTCCCCTCTCTTTCTCTTTTATAGTCTTTATCATATTTTTCTTTACCTGAGTGAAAGGTAAAATTTTGGCCATTTTATATTAATAAGAACTAGAGTGTTACTATCTGTCCCTCCTCTGAACTTAGACATTTATGAGGGCATACTAAATCCTATTTAAAAACATTTTTCTTTCCATTCCTTCCTCCCTCTCTCCCTTCTTCCCTCCCTCCCTCCCTCCTTCCCTCCTCTTCTTCTCTCCCTTCTTCCCTCCTTATTTTTTTCTTTCTTCATTCTTAAATAAAAACCTATTAGGCAGGCCCAAGAGTGATAGGAAGACTAGTAAGGCAGCATGATGGCAGCCAGAGCCCACATAGGGAAGGCATTCAAGCAAGGAGGCATTCAGTAGAATAGAAGTTTGCTACATACATGGACTCTTCCACACAAATAATTATGTTGAGGAGTCAGGGTTTTCACTGTCAGAGGTAAGAAATACAAATGTGGAGTACAGGAAAGCTGGAATAAACTCTGTGGTTTTAATTTGGAAAGTAAGAAGTTAATGTAAGCTCTGTATAATATGTAAATTTCTTAGCACTGTCCACTAAGAGAGACTAAGAGTAGTGACATCCAGTAGAAATAAGCATGCTTATCACCCAGCTATCTGTTTCTA
The DNA here is from genome assembly GCA_028627145.1 of Eidolon dupreanum. Lineage (NCBI taxonomy): Eukaryota > Metazoa > Chordata > Mammalia > Chiroptera > Pteropodidae > Eidolon > Eidolon dupreanum. Next base: position 65,239,294 of record CM053515.1, read on the forward strand.
TTTACCATTTTCCACTAAAGGAACTAGGGGTCCTTGGAAAATAGCTGATTCCAGGGCTTAGGTGGGAAGAACCAAGGTGTACTGAAATAGAAACCCACAAGTTTACATCGAAATAAATTAATAAATATTCCCACCTTACAATAAATGTCAACTAATTAAAGAGATCAATACCATTATTTCAATTTTACAGCTAAGGAAACTGAAGCAAATCGAGGCTTGGAGAGGTTAATAAGCTTTCTCATTGTCACAGAACTAATAAGTGTTATATTTGGGCCATAAACCCAAATTCGTATGACTCTGAAGTCCAATTTCTTAATCAGTACAATAAGTTTTCTATTTCCGATCTTCTAACCTTCAAACCAAGTCTAGGCCTTCTGGTTTGATTGTTGGCTTTCTCTGAAGATTTGGCAACTAGACAGGTAGTTGTAATCATATAATGGAACTATGAGTCCAGTAGCTATCATTATAAACTAACTCCACCTTTCATGTTTTCCTGAAACTTCTCTTAGCCTCCTACTCTTTGCACAACTTCCCCAACTTCTGACACAAATGCTATAAGTGAACATTCATACCCATAAAATTTTCCTGGTTTGGTTCTTATTTTTACAATTTGGAATTACTGTTGGTGTGATTATTTTTTTAAGAGCTCAGCTAAACAATTTTTTTTTTTTTTTTTTTTTTGAGATGAGTCAACAGAGAGCAAATCCATGTCCTACTCTCCCCTGGCTCAAAAAGAGTTGAACCAGCTAGCAACTCAGACAACAGACCACATTTTGCAACAGACCCTCAGCTAGCTTTGTATAAGACACCAGATGCCAACCAAATGCAACCTTTCCTCATGTCTCTTGTGCTAGAACTTTCCTTTCCAATTACAGTAAAAGGTTTGCAGGCATAGAAAAATTAAAAATAAAACCAGACTTGTTCAAAACAGGTTCACTCTTGAAACAGGGCAAATTAGATGTAGTCTGAGTTTTTAATACCATTTGACTGGCTAGCTAGCTGAGACTTGGCTCCCACAGAGCACAACAGCACTGAGATTTAAGAAAAGGTCTTTCAGTTTGACCACATGATCCTATAACCACCAGTTGACACACAGCCACATGCCCTTTTCAATGCCACAACTTGGCAATAGCCTGTATTTTATGCTCTGAAATATTGAATTTTAAACCAAAGACATGAGAGACTCAGTTATGGACTTTGTTTCTCTTTGACTTCATGTGTCGAAGGTAAATCTATGAATGTTAGCAGTCACAATTATGGGTTTTGCACACAATACTAACGATACAGTATTGTATGCCTAGTTTCATAAAATTACAAGGTCATTTTCTTAGCCAAAGCCCACTAAGACTGGATTAAGAACCTGTGGCACACTGGGACACATAAGAATTTACCAGCTTCCCCTTATTCCATCCTTCTTTTTTGCTACATAATAGAGTCTCCTTGAAAGAAGGAAATACTTATTGTTCATAGTGAAAAAGCAAAATAACTATAAAGCAAGTAAAGTGTAAATGACAAATCAAATATAATGCTTCAACGGAAGGTCAAATTTGAACATAAGTGATTTGTAAATTAGAATAGTAGTTTTTTTATTGGTTAAATAGAAACCTTGGGCCTTTAATCTGAACCCAAATATTAGAAAGTAGCTGCCTTAAATAGGTGTGACTTGTAAATTAAGGCGATATTCTCTTTTCAGATCTAATCGGCAGGTTGGAGATAAGAGACCTAGATGATGATTTCTATTTCTTTTGTTTATGTTTATTTCCTGAGAGGACACCTTTATACACCAGGTAGGAATTCTAACTATGTAAGTGTTCCTTATCTGTAACAACAGCAATGCTCTTCCTTAATTAGGTGTTTTAGTTTCATTTCTATCCCAGCTGCCACTATCACCATCATCTTCATCATTATCATCAATTAACGAGCGCTCGTGGAATGAAAAATACTAAGTTAAACCAAAGCATATCACACGTGAAGAAAAAGTCAACAAAATGTCTCAGAAAATCAGGAAACCGAGGGTTTTTAAAAACAGGAAAAAAAACCTTTGTAAATTACATCTAAATCTTTTTTTTTCCTACAATTTACTCGTGTCTCCAACTAGACTTTATAGGAAGCCTAACGTCATCCTGCTGATGTCTCTGAGGATTCTTGATGGAGGGCCTTCTGACTTCTAGTCTTCTTTGGCTCAGATTTCCTACTCCCACTGGATTGTTGCTCACCGCCCTGCCTTTTCTCACTTCCTGTATATCCTGTCCCTTGTATTGTTACATCGTACCTTGGAGAACTTGTTCCAAGCTCAGTCTTTTACTTTCCCCAAAGTACTCCCAGATAAAAACCAATTTTTACTAATAGTAGAGATTAAGTGCAGCTGTTAAGAGGGATGTTCAGCACACCCAAGCAGCAACAAAACAACTTAAAATTAAATATTATTAGGCTTTCAAATTCTTAAAAGTCTTTTGATAATACCTTTGACTAGCAATGTGTCCGTGGACTCTCTTTTCTCAGATACCAGTCCCCTGCTATCTTCTACTTCTCACTTCTCACTTCCACTTTTCCCCATTCTCCTGACTTGCCATTCACTCTGCCTTTTCCATCTCAGGTTGCCCAGTACTCAAAATTTTAATTTTGTCATAGAGAGTAACATTATTATTATTATTATTTGCTATTCTCCTTTGTGTTTCAGACGATCCACTTTGACATAGTTTTTTCAAATTTTTTTTTATTGTGGTGAAATACACATGACCCAAAATTTACTATCTTAACCTTTTTTAAGTATGCAGTTTATAATGTTAAGTACACTCTGATTGCTATGCAACTATCACCAATATTTTTTATAACCAAAGACCAAAAGGTGGTGCTTATATTAAGTAACAAAAAACTATTCACTCTAAGAGAGAATTTTAATATGAGATTCTAAAATAATTATGATATATGTGTATCTATTCATGAAAATAGTGTGTACACCTGTACATATATGCAGATGCAGACACAAACTCTCCTCGACATACACATATTTCCCTTCCAAATGCAGCAGGACCTCTTTAGTGTGGCCTGCTCATCATTTAGAAACAACTGGTAACTTTCACAGGTTGCTATATTCTCCTCAAAGAAAAATAATTAATTATGCAAATCATGACCAATAATACAGATTTTTAAAAAATAAAGTTTTGTGGACAGATGGAGTAGGGATTTTATATCGCTTACATATCACACACCATACTTGCCCTCAGATTGCCTGAATACCTTCTTTTTTCCTCCAACATTTAACTTCCAAAAGCAACTACTAGCCCCTCTCTAGTTCTTTCTTATCCATCCTGTCTCGTTTCTGTCTTACTTTTGCTTCAGATTCTTTTCACTTTTCTAGTGTCTATATCTGCTCCTTTTTTTTTCCTACCCAGGATCTGATGTTCTTTTCCAAGCCTTCACACCATTTTTATGTTATCAATTTAATGTACTTTGGGTTCCTTCCACTGAGTCACCACCTATCGCAGTGTTTAGCATAGCAAAAGGCCTTTATTTTATGAAGTTAGTGGCAAGGGATTAGAAATTCTGACAATATTTTTTAGATTTAACATTCATGAAATGCTAATGCATCAAAATTTCAAATGACCATAACATTTGTCCTAGTTATTACCTTAGGAAGTTATCTTTAAATATACTTACACACGTAACATATGTATAAAGTTATTTATTACAGCATTATTTTTTAATAAATAAAGATAGGGAAGAACACCACAGCCCATTAAAAAGGGACAGTTTAATAATGCATATTTATACACTGACTACCATGAAGATGTCATAAAGATTTCAGGAAAAAAATTATAGAAAAATATATTGAAATGATAAGATTTCCAAGGTTTACTACCAATTGAGAATTCAAGGCACAGAAATTTACATAGTTTGCTACTATATATATATATATATATATATATATATATATATATATAAATTTTGCTTTTATATACACAAAAATATTTTCTGGAATAGTAAGCAAGAAATTAATAATAATGGGTTAGAAATGAAAGCTTTGTTGTACTGTTTGGGATGGATCAAATTTATATATATTAAACTCTATGCCTTAAACACAGAAACAACACATTTTAGTTTTCTCCAATATCCATGAAAAAAGTGACTATGTGATAGCATTTTAAAAAAGTAAAAATTAATGCATCCAAACTGTTCATATGAAAACAATATATCACATCAAAGCCTTAAATGTATAAAACTACAGTGCAGAACAATCTCCCATATAAATATCAAAGTAAATCTTAAATAACATATTATTAGAAAACATCTATTGGTTTATGAAAAAAATACATCCTCCTGGCCAAGTGGGTTTTGTTCTAGAGTTGCTACACTATTGCTACATATTAAAAAATTAAAAGGGAAAAAAGTCAGATTAGTATCTTTACAGGCACTGAGGAGACATTTGAAAAAATTTTATATCAGCTCTTGAAAAAAAATCAACCTTAGACAAAAAAAATACACAAATACTTTAAACAAAATAAAAAGTTTAATACTTCTTAACAAAATTGACACATATGTATTTCAACTCTAGGTTCAGTATCGTGCCTAGCAGAAAAACACCTGCTGTATTATCAGTAAAATCCAGAACAACATCAAGATGTCAAATATCACAATTACTATTTATCACTGTTCTGGTTGTAATAGCTATTGTAATGAGGAAGGAAAAATGAGGTAAAAATTATTTAAATTGGAAAACAGAAGGTAAAATTATCATTTTTTATATTATGATTGTATACATAAAAAACCCAATAAATCAACTGAATGACATCTTACAAACAGTAAAATAATACAAAAACATGAATGAGTACAAAATATTCTAAATCTAGGACCTTCCTATATAAAAACAGCAACAATTTACAATATATTGTGAAAGAAAAGATCCCAACCACAATAGTGAAATAGTAACAATAAAAAAAAACAAGGGAAAACCAAGAAAAATTGAATCTTTAATCTTGTAGTCTATAAGAGGAAAAAATTTAAAATAACACTGATAAGCCAAAGAAAGTTTTAACAATCTAAAAGATAGATACAAATAGAACCAGTAGAAATTGCCAAATCCTTTGAAATAGAACACAGGATTTTTTAAGGTAGATAGTTTGGTGTGACTTATATAAATTTTATTTAAGCTCTCGACATTGCCTGAAAGGTGCTAAAAAGGTAAGGACTCCTAGTGAGAGGTATAAGAAGCAGAGTGTCACCCATGCACATACAAATGCTAGTGATGAAAAATGATGCTGAAGATTATGAAGAAGACTTAGACACCTATTAAAATCACACCACTGAAGAATTTTGAAATTCTTTGGAAAATATTTGCCATTGTGGAGCAAGTGCGTGTTTTGTGAGACTTTATGGCCAAATGGATACAGGCTCCTGTCCTCTTACATATTCTCTGGCCTCCTGAACCTTTGGGAAACAAATTGGTCTCTAGTTCTCTCGTTAAGCAGACATTTGCCTTCTGCACCTATGCAGTCATTTCATAGCTTCTCTTTCTCCTTGCATTTTCTTATCAGGTCCTTGACTCGCCCCATCCTCTGACCCATAACCACTGTTTCATACCACCTTGGAGGTGGAGAATAGGCTTCAAAACATTTATTAAGTCAAGTCTTCAGAAAACCGGAGTACATTATTCAACACTGAATAAATTGAAAAGGCATAAGTTATTGTTGTATTATAGGTACAGTCAGACCAAGGCAGGGCCAGCACAGGGCACAAATAGATATGGAGAAGAAGAAAAATTGTGAAGTACACACACAAGAATACATAGAGAAGAAGGACTCTCACTCAATCGTGTCTCCTTAGACAATAATTATTTACTACCCCAAATAATCTATTTTGAGGTATTATCTTCTGTTTTAACTCTTTCAGATGTTTTTAAACTCATTCTCACTTCCTAACAGAATCCTTCAGGAGAAAAAAATGAACTTAAATCAGCTTTTCATTATCCAATCATTTTCTGAATGTCTCCATTAAGTTTTACTACATCAAATAAGTCTAGTGTTTCCAACAGGGGTGCTTCTGTTCCTATTGACTATTAAGGGCTCAAATTCCCTATGAAAATGGCTTCCTTATTAATGATGCTTTAGGATTTTAGGATCACAAACCCTTAAGTCAATAAATTAATACAAAAGTATCTTGTGTTATTATAGATTAAAAAACTTCTAAATGGTATGTAATATTTGTCTCCACTGAGAGCTAATGAGCATATATTCTTTATTTACAATGCCAGACATTGAAGAAAAAAACTTTAAAAAAAAATATTTCCAATCCTGGGGATTTCCTAATATCTTAATATTTGATATGATATAGAAAAAAAATTTGACATTTTTTTTCATTTGAATTTTTGACCCCATTTTTTATGGAGATGCTTCAAATAGTCCCTTGAAGATAAGCAGGTAATTTTACTAATCATTTCTACTGTGAAGTAGTTAAATGAGTGAAAATGAAAACTAAAATCTCTCTCCTAAACTCCAGACCTGGATGTCCACTGTCTACAAGGAATTTTCACCTATTTGATTCCTAGGAGTTGTGACTCCACAGTTCTTCTTTAGAAACCAGCTCCTTCTCCTGTCAAATCTCACTCAAAAACTAATATCTTTATAAATTGGGCCAGAAACTCTGGTCTCATTTTGACTCTTTCCTCTCTTTTTTGATAAATTCAGTAAATCATCAGTCTTGTTAGAAAAATTTCACCACATGCATGCACACACAGACACCACTGTCTCTTTCCAATGAGATATTCATAGTCAGAACTTCAGCTCTCAGCTTAATTAATTATTTAATTTTTCTCTCAGAGTCCCATCATGGCTCCCTTGCAATTATTTTCCACATCACGAATCTTTCTTTCTGAACACATGCTTGCAAAAATAATAAATAAAAAAGTTTCCTACATTTCAAATCTTATTGTGTAACTCTCCCACTTAAAATCTCCTCATACAGCACATTGTCATAAGAAGTAAGTGGAATTCTGGCAGCTCTAAGGCTGTCCATGAACAGGCCCCTGCTTACATTTCCAGCCTCATGTTTTATCCCTCTGAGTTCCAGCCACAATGAGCTACTCTGTCTTTCTCAATACATACAAAACTCTCTCCTGCCATTACCCCTTTGCATATGCAGTCACATCTGTTTAACTATCTGTTACTCAACATTCAGGTCTCAGCTTGGATTTTATATCTTCCCAAGCCTCTGTAAGACCCTTCCTAGCTCCACACTTCTGCAAAGACTGGGTCAATGGGTCGGTATCCCACCTATATGCTCCTGTAACTATCTACGAGGTATTCCTCTTTTTTACTCTGAATCACTCAGTAAATAATGAACAACTTGAATATAGCCACAAAGCCAGCAGAATTCTTAAAATATAGTAGGCAGTCAAGAAGTATTTGTTGAATGATTAAATAAATGCATAATCTCAGTGTCCCATATCCTAAAGTTGAAATCAATATCCCCAGACAAGCTCACATCCCAAGCTCACATCCCAACCAAAGGATCTGAATGCCACAGTGTTGACAGTCACCTGACTGAGAAAATATCTGTTCCTAGTGATTGATGCCAAACAGGTGTGTGTATAGTAAAATTCAATGACTCGTAAGGCCTGTTCTAAGATCTTCCCTCAATATTTTTGGATATTTCACCAGTCTGTGTATAGTGAGGAGAAGGCCATCAGTGTTTCCGCCTGCCAGGACTACTTCCAATAACATCTTGAAAGAATCGATGAGCTTTTGTCTCTTTCCTTCCTTTCCTCCTTTTTTCCATCTTTTCTTCCTTCCTTTGTTTTTTCATAGAGTTGGTGTTCAAGCACATGCACACACACACACACACACACACACACGAACACACACGCTCACACACACACAGACATACACTCATTTACAAACTACCATTTCTAGCCTCTCTTCGTAAAGGAATAGGACAAGTACATAAACAGGCAGAGTTTTACAAATATTTAAGGTGAATCTCAGTTGCATTATATATTTATCAGCCAACGTCTCTCCGTAGAGTACTTAGGTATATTTAACTTTTTTTAAGTGTTTTTCTGTCTGGAATTAAAATGATAAAAAAGGATTTGTAAGGCAAATATAGACAGTGCAGCATCCTGGAAGCACCTATCCTCAACTCACCCTATTAACATAAGAGTAGAAAGGTGCTCCTAAGACCAGAAACATTCTCAGCCTCTGTCTGTTTCATTTTGTTTCAGACAAGAGAAAAAGATAGCAAAGGAAGAGTTGCTAACTATGGCATAAATTATTTGTTCTTAAGGGCTGATTCATCCCTAAAGAGAAAAGAAATTAGCCTCAGGCCAGTTGGACTAGAGGAACACCAAGTTTATTGACACTGCTTATGGAGAAAGGACTGGAAAGAACCTGAGAGGATGTCTGGCTCCTCATGTTCCTAGGGCAGCTGAAGCCCCTAAATGTGGCACTGATAATAAGATGATATACTTTCAGTCAATGATGTGTGTGGTTTTCCTCTCCTCCCCCCAGCTATTAAAGCTGTATTCAGTGGGAGACACATAGTAATTTGTTGAAAATCACGATTTGCTAAGAAACTCTCACAAAACCCCAAGAGCCCATTATATTAACAGAAGTGACAAGAAAATAAATGTTTTTGACAAGGGAGTGCTCCTATCCGGGGAAGATGTCTGCAATGTCGGTGATTATTCAGTGAATCAAACTTATTTAAACACACTGTTTCTGATACTTAATAAATGTTATAGTGTGGTTTTTTGTGGCTAATAAAACTTGGTTTACATTCCACCCCGTGCCTTCTAGGATTCGCCTCCCTGGGCTCACTAAAAGTGCATTAAGAAGCAGCAAGCAAGATCAGGACAATTTGCTGCAAAACTTAAATAATTCATTTATGCACCACTGCTTTCAGACTGTGTTTTTACAAATGCTGTAATGAGACAAGCTGTGAAATGTTTTACATGGGGAAAAAGGCCGAGAAGTCACTGAATGAAACCCCCTTATCATGCCTTCTTTCCTTGAATTTCAGGACAAAAACAAGGAAAGCATGTCTTAAAAAAACATTTGTGCTGCCGACCTACTTCTTATACATATGGCATCAACAGAGAGCCCATGTATACTTTTCCATTAACTAGAATTAAAGCCATGCCATATGCGAGAGACTTAATACCTGAGTTAATTGATAAACTTGACAAGAGTCTAATCAAACTCCTAAAAGAATATTTGGGAAAAAAGTCATCATAAAATTATTATAAAGTTTATCTGAATAAATAACTGAACATAAATATCCAGTAAATATTGTAAAATAAAAAAATGATATGCATTTGATCTGTTAGATAATAAAGCATATGATAAATCAATGATATTTAAAAGAGCATAGTACTAACCATGGAATAAATAGGCAATCAATGAAACAGCCTAAAAAAAAACAAGATAAAACAATTCAGAAACAAGTGAAGAATATTTGTATATTAAAAATAAAATAAAAGCAGTACTAAAAGCTAGTGAGAAAAGAATATATAATTTAAAAAATCAACAATACTTAAGTTACTTATTTGCAAAAGAAATTGTAGTCAAGGAATTTACCAATTGAAATTCCAAACAGAAGTATGACTTAAATATCACAAATGAGATCTAAAAGATCTCTAAAAAATGTATAATGGATTTAGAAAATATTCAACTGAACATTTATATAAGAGGGGAAGATCATTCTAAGCATAGAACAGAGGTCAACTACAAATGAAGAGCTTATTATATTTTATTACTGAGAAATATAAAAATGACATCTCTATATAAAATACTATTAACAGAAAAGATAAATAACTGTAAAAATATCTTAAGTTAATAGGGCAAGGGGTTTAATATGCCTATTACATAGACTTCTTACATATCACAAATAATCATTTTTTTAAAAAATGAGTAAAAGGTATGATTAATAAGACAGAAAATATGAGATATAAAATAATGATAAATCCTTAGATTTTGTTTATTTTTGCTGGTCAGAATAGCAAGGATAAAAGATTACTAACTCCTAACATTGCTGAGAGTAAGAGAAAGAGTCACCCTCTTAAACTTCAGATGAAAGTGTTAGTTAGTTCAATATTTTCTTGAGAAAATATTCACAAATGAGTATGTATTTCAAAATACTTTCTTAAAATACATCGTTTGAAACAGAAATTTCTCTCCTATGAATTTATATAGGGAAACAATTAGAGAAATTTATAAAAATGTAGTACAAAATGATTTATTACAAGGTTATTTTTAATAGTAGAAAGCTGAGAAAAGCAAAATATCCTCAAAGCGGAGTGCTTACATGTTATGGAATACTGTGTAGCTATTAATAATAATTCGGGGAATACATTTATGTTAGGAAATATTCATGACAGTTTGGGAGTAAAAAGCAGGCAATGAACAGCATGTAAAGTATGCTACTAATTTGTTTAACATATATATATGAATAAACATATACACACAAGACTGAGACAGATCGAATATATCAGGACATACAATGAATGAAATCTACTGTCATACTACCCTGGACAAGCCCTATCACATCTGATCTTGGAAGCTGGTACCTGGTTAGTACTTGGATGGGAGACCACCTAGGAAGACCAGGTACTGTAGGCATAAAAAGTAAAAAAATAAGGGATTGTAAACTGACAAGGTCCTTGCAATCTGTGAGGTCAACCATGGGTTGCCTTGCCAAAAAAAAAAAAAAAAAAAAAGAACGAATGAAAGGAAAATGAAAGAAAAGTTATGCCAGGGACACAGTAACCAAAATAAATTTGATATAGTTGTATTAATATCAGGTAAATTAGTTTTTAAGAGAAAAATATCACTAGAGGTTTAAAAAAAAAAGACATTCACTACACTTAGATCATGTCCAAGTCATTTGGAAGCTTAAACAATTCTCAAACTGTGTGTACTTAGTAACAAAACTTTAGAACACATTGAAAGATTTATAACATATGACTCTCAATAATTGATACATAAGGAGACAAAAATTAAACATACAGAATTTTTAAGAATATAATTAACAAGCTTGCTCTAAGAGACATAAACAGAGCTCCTTCCTCCAACTACCCCTGACTAGAGAATTACATGTATTCCAAGCACACTGTGAAATTTATGAGAACTGACCATTTCATTGGCTTTAAAAGCAAGTCTAAATGATTTTTCAAGGACAAGTTGTCATAGAAAACATATTCTTTGCAGACAGTGTAAGTTATTTATGTATCAATAAAAACATCATTTTAGAATATCTATATATTTGTAAATTAAGAAAAATATTCTTACACAATTTATGTGTAAAGGAAATATTACAGTGGGATTCAATATTACTCATAACTAAATAATAAGAAAATACTACTTATCAAAACCAATACAATGGAGTTAAAACAGTTTTTAGAGGGAAATGCGTAACCTTAAATGCATGCAATAGAAAAGAAAGGCCGGGAATATAAGAGCTAAATATCCAACTTTAATAATTAGAATCCAAACAAATAGATCCAAAGGAAGTATAAAAGTGACAAAAATATGAAGGCAGAAGCGAGTAAGCTAGAAAATAAAGACAGCAAAGGTTGCAAAATTAAAATTTTAAAAATATATATTAAATTTGACTGTAGAAAAGAATTAAATTTAGGAAAAAAGATGTAGCAGTGATTTCAAAAGATAGTAAAAAGAATGTTAAGAATAACTTTACACCAGTAAATTTTAAAATTTAGTCAAAATTAACAAATATGAAAAAATTAAACGATCCTGTAATTTTTAAAGGAACTTTCAGTAGCTAAAAATCTCATGATGAAAAGGGTGGATCAAGCTTTTTTTTTTTTTTTTTGCAACAGATGATTGTGAATGTTGCATAAATTGTTTTAGAAAACAACAAATGAGGAAATGTTCCTCAACTACTTGTATGAAGATATTGTACTAGAACATAAATTATAAAATTATAGGCCAATCTTACTCATGAATGTAGATGCAAAAATCCTAATATTATATATTATATAAGACTATAACACTACATAGTCTCATATAATATTACATATTATGGTCTTATAATCCTAAATAAACATATTAGCAAGTGCAATCTAAGATTGCATAAAAATAAACAAGTCAATTTGGCCCTGTTATGCAGAGTGAGTTTAATGTTTAAAATATTAGTAGTATAATTAATAGATTAACAAATTAAAGGAGAAAACCACATAATCAACTCAATATGAAGCAGTAATAGTCTTTGATAAACCAAACATTTATTCATGATTTTAAAAAAACCTCTTGACAAACTAGGAATACAAAGGAATTATCCCAATCTAATGAAGCATAATGATACAAGAAATCCCAGAGCGAACATCATTTTATTGGGGAAAAATTAAAAACATTTTTTTAAAATCAGAAACATGACAAGGATGCCTATTATCACCACTTTTATTCAGCTGCATAGTTATAATCTTAACCAACACAGTAAGACAAGAAAAAGACAAAACTATGATTTGAAGACAACAAACATTTTTTATAGACTATAGGTTGTTATATGAAATTGCAAAAGAATCTATAGAAAAACCATTAAAATTAATAGCTGATCATATCAAGGTTGCCAAGTATAAAATCAAGATACAAAATTTAATTCTATTTCAATACGCTGACCATACATGTTAAGAAAAATTGACTTAAAGAATGTGTACCATATGGTCATAAAAAAATCTAAAATCAAAAAGTAATTTTTTAAAAAAGGTGTATAAGACCTTTGTGAAGAAAATTATAAATTTTTATTGAAAGACAGTAAGGAAAACCTAAGTAAATATAGAAAAATACCACATTCATAGATAAAAATATTCAGTATGGTTAAAATATCAACCCTCTGCAAATTCATGTGCAAATCTAATGTAAGTTTTACAATTTTATTACTGTGTGTATTTTCGTGTGTGTAACTTGGCAAGATAATTCTAGAACGAAGTGTAAAGAACAGTCTAGAAACTACTGAAAAGTGTAAGACAAGCTTTGGGGTTGGGGAGAAGAGAACTTAACTTACCAAATGTCAAGACTTATTTAGAAGAATATAGAGACAAGAAACAGTCTCACTTGTGTAAGGCAACTTGACACGGGACAGAGCTAAGACTGACGAGGAGCAGAGAATGCAAGGACTAGTCAATAATTCACAAATATATAGAAATAATCAACATAGTGAAAGGTGAAAATTTTTAACTATCAGAGGAAAAAGATAGAAGAATATGCTTAAGATCTTAGAGTGAGGAAGGGTTTTTTCAACAAGACCGAAAAAATATGGCAACTGATAAAAAGATTTACTTTGTTAAAATTAAGAATTTTGCTTATTAAAAATGATAAAAGGAGTAAAAGACATGTACGAATTGGAAACAAATTGGAAGGAGATATTTACTATACATATAACTATTAAAGATCTATCATCTAGGATCTATAAAGAGCTTGAGAAGAAAGAGGAGATTGGGGAGAAGAGAGGAGAACAAATGCGAGAATGGAAGTGGGAAAAGGAAGGAAAAGGAGAAGAAAAAGGAGAAGAGGAAGAGGAGAGAGAGAGGAGGAGAAGGAGTAGGAAATAAGAACTAAAAGATAAGTGGTCAAACATCTTGAGCAGGCATTTCACACACAAAAAAACTAAACCCACAAATAAAGAATACTCAATCTCCTTATTAACTGAGGAAAGACAAATTCAAGTAAAACATTAGATTAACATTTCACGTTTGCTAGATTAGCAAATATGTAAAACGTGATAGCACTAAATATTGGTGAAAATATGAAACAGTGGGAATTCTCAAACCCTGTTGGTCTAAGCACTTCCATTTCACTCCTGATAAATTACTGCATGTGTTTATCAGGAAACGTAGAATGATAGGCATAGTAGCATTGTTCATAATAATACAAGTCATAAAAATGACTCGAATGTCCAACAACAGTAAAACAGACAAATTAGGTTATTCTCATATAAAAAGAAATGCTGTGCAGCGGTAAAAGTGAATAAAGCCCAGTTACACAACACAACATAGTGATTCTCGGAGTTATAATATTAAGCAAAAAATAAATAAATAAAAGGCAACTCAAAAGAGATTACACAGATTGTCTACATCCAAAGACAAGCAAAATCAAACAATGTATTGCTGAGGGACACGTGTGTATATGATAAAATATGAAGGATAACAAATGAATGATGAAAACAAAATCCAGCAGATTGGCTTCTGTGAGTAGGATGTTTGACGTGGTCAGGAAAAAACACCTGGAGTATTGAAAGCACAAGTCAAACTCTATGAAGCTGGGCAAATGTGCTTTAAACTGTACCTACTCCTATGCCTTCATAATACGTTTCATAACTTTTTTAAATCAGAAAAACTTCTGAGACATAATGATGAGCTGATAGGTGATTTTAAAGATATTTCCATTTTCCTTATTTGAACTTTCTAATTTTGTCAACAATAAACATGATGTACTTGTGTAACAAATTTTAAATTATTTATGGAATGAAACATAGTTTTTTTAAAAAAAAACTGCATTAGTGGACATATCTGGTCAGCTCGGCAACTTTAGGACCTAGTTGATCTCACATCAAAAGTGTCATCTATGTGATGACAACTTGCTTATTCATGGGTCAAGGAATTCTGCAATAACTTTCTCCATTAACAGATACAAATACAGAAATGGTAATGCTTGCAAAGAACTTGTAAAAAGTATTACTCTTTTATCTAAAGAGAAAAACTCCAGAAATTTTACTTATGTATCTAAAAGGTTTTAAAAGTTTAATACTTTTTAAAAAGTATTTTGAATTACAATAATTACTTTTAGATCCATCTATCTATATAATAATATAGCCACAATCAAAGAACATTTTTAAAAATGGGTAAAAGAGAAAATGTCACTCTTGATTCTACCATCCTAAGATAGCCAGTTAGAATTTAGTTGTTTCTTCCTTCAATGTTGTTTTCCTAAGCATAGATATTTTTCCTCAAAGTTTTAATTCTAGTGCTTTCCAATAATATAATATCCAAAGCTTTTGTTGATACTGCTAAGATTCATGTAAATTATTTTTTAAAATGTATAATATTCCGTGGAATATATGTACCATGATTTACCTAACAATATCCTATCATCCTTTTATTTCCAAACTTGAAAGGAAGTTCACAAAAACTAAACTTTAGACCATGATCCTTAAAATTACCAATGTTTTCAGAATGTCCAAGTGCTAGGAATACTGCCTGGCCTCATTCCTCCTCTGCCTCTATTACCTCCTAAGCCACTACGAGTGGGAGTCCTCGGAGTTGTGTTGCTGCAGCCCTCAGGAGCTAGCAATTAGCAATGGGGTTCTTGATTCTATCTCCACAATGAGTCCTTGAAACCCATCCTAAAGGCCTACTCTCTAGACCACTACTTCTGATCCAACAGTCTTTATTTAGGGTTTCTCCAAAAGCAGAGCATAGGACAGGGACTTGGCATGGACAAGCAAGGAGCATGAGACAGGGAGAGTTGTATTATCAGCTGTGGGCAATAGAAACATGATTAGGCCCTGGACTTCTGAGAGGCACAGAGGATGTCTCCAGTATTGTCCAAAGTTGGAGAGATGGAAGACTGTTACTTAGCTATTGGCTTCCATCTTCCATCGGTTGAGGTTTTCCTCTGGGAGTATAAAACTCCTCCCCACCCACCCACTATTGGGCTGTGCTATGCCTTGGCCAAGCATGCAGCTTCAGAGAAGACTGAGGTACATTCTAGAAAGGGATGTTGTCAACTCAAGTTAAACCTGCTCACACAGAGCCATCCATTCCAGTTGTAGCTGAAATAAGAGTTGGGCTGAGATAATATAATACTGGACTTCAAAGGTGCCTGATACACTGATACTATTTCCTTCTATTGGCAATGGAATCTATTAAAAAGTTTAGTAAATAAGAGTCTGCTTTCTAAAACTGGGAAGATAATAGAAATGCTTAGTAAAAGATAAGGAAGAAGAGATTAAGGGAAATAGATAAAGAGTTTAGTTTGAAGTATTGTGATTTGAAGTTTATGTGAGACATCATCAAACTGCAGATATTCACATGGAAGATGAAAATACTCTATGTCACTCAGGAGAAAAGTCTGGATCAAGAAAAGAATCAGTGGCAGCTAAAGCCATGAGAAAAGATGAAATCGCCTGGGTAAACATGGAATGTAAAGAGAAGACCACGACAGACATTTCTAGAACACCAAAGTTTAAAAGGTGGCCAAAGAAAGAAGAGTCAGCAAAGAATGGGCAAAAATAAAAAAGTTGAAAATAATCATGGAAAATAGGTCCAAGACTTAGGAGTAGAGACTTTTACAAAAAGAGTAGTAATAGCAGTAAATGCTAAGGAGAGGCTGTGATAATAAGAACTGAAAATAATCCATCAGATTTTAAATGACAATTTGGATTGAATAATTTTAGGACAAGGCTCAGGATAAAAGTCCATGGGGACCAGAAGTGTAAGTCTGAATTAGGGGAACATCAGTTCTAGCAGCACTGAGGCTGAAAGATGGGTCAAGAGGTTGCAAGAATGAAGGTGATTAATTAAGAAAACCTGCACTGAGGTGGTGGCAGTGACAGTGGGAAAGCATAGATTGTCAAGTTTTGAGGTACATATATACCTGAGGTAGGAACAAAAAGATTTGATAAGTGACTAGATTATAGTCATGAAGCTGGAGGGAGCCAAGGAGACAAATAGAAGGTGTCTTTGAGGCTTCTGTCTAGCTTGGGAGATTGGGGAATAGATGAGGCATTAAGCAGTTTTGACTACATGAGATGGAACACTTTGAGGGGGAATATAATGAATTCTATTTGGGACATAAGGGTGTGTGAGATGGCCGATATGTGCTACTCTATCAGAAATATCTAGAAGGCAATTGGACTTATGGATCTTGAATTACAGAAGAGATAGAGATGAAAATATGGATTTATGATTTATCTACAAATAGAAAGATGAAGTTATATGACTAAAATAGTTATATGACTTTCTACCCAGGAAAACTCTTAGAGCTAAAACAGAAGAGACTACAGGATAAAGTCTGAAGAATCCAGGCCTGAAACATGACAGTAAAAGAGCCAGAGAAGGAGATAAAATGCAGAAAATAAAGAACACAATTCCTTATAAAAGAGATACGTCTGTCCTTACATAGATAAAATGCCTGAAAAGCTTCTGTCTTCTTTCAAACCAGGATGGAAATATTGTAAGGAAAGTGGAAAAACTTGGCTTGATAGTCCTACAGATCTCAAATCCATGGCTATAAATGAACTGCAAGATAGAGCCAGATTATATTTTGTAAACAAGAAACATTTCTCAGACCAGAAAACTTTCATTTGGCTCTAAAATTAAAATTCATAGAGTTTGATAAATCACATTCTATTTTTTTTTCTACTCCAAGATATCTGGTTTTCTCTGCTTTTCTGTGTTGCTTCTGATGAGAGCATTATATTAAGTGTTTTTATATCTCACCTCAACTATGCTATCTCTCTCGGGTCCTTAGTTTCTCTCTCTCTACTCTTCATAAAAACAGATTGGAACATGATTTTCTGTTTTTGTTCCTCTGATGGAGGAAACAAGCCTGGTGGAACCAAGCCCTAGATCCATTTTGATGGGGTTTATATTCTTTTGCTTGGGCTGCCAAAACAAAATACCTTAGACTAGGTGGCCTGAACATCAGAAATTTATCTGCTCACAGTTCTGGAGGCTAGAAGTCCATGATCAAGGTCCAGCAGAGTTGGTTTTTGATGAGAACTCTCTTCCTGGCTTGAGGACAACTGCCTTCTAATGATGTCTTCATATGGCTTTTCCTCTGTGGCACATGGAGGGAGAGGGAGAAGGTAAGGGAGATGGAGAAGGAGTGGAAGAGGGAGAGAGAGAAAGATTGAGAGAGAATGAGAGAGAGAGAGAGAGAATGAGAGAGAGAGAGAGAGAGAGAATGAGAGAGAGAGAGAGAGAGAGAGAGAGAGAGAGAGAGAGAGAGAGAGAGAGAGAGAGAGAGAGAGAGAGAGAGAGAGAGAGAGGAGGGAGGGAGGGGGAGAGAGAGAGATAATAGGCTCTTTGGTATTTCTTCTTATAAGGACATTAATCCCATCAGATCAGGGCCCCTGCCCGTATGATCTCATTTAACCTAGTTACCTTCTAAAGGTCCTCTCTCCAAATACAGTGACATTGGGGGTTAGGGCCTCAATATATGAAGTTGGGTGGGTGGGGGTGCAATTTAATCCATAACAGAGTTTATCTTGCTGAGATAATCTAAGAAGGAGAACAATCCAGAGCCAAGTGGCCATGGATCTTGAGTGCCTGTTTAAACTGTTAAAAGGATTCTAGAGAATCTTTAAAGATTGCTGATTGAGAGGTTTTGTTTATTTGTTTTTACCTTTTTCTTAAAAAAAAAAAGAGAGTTGGACTTTGTAAACACTTTACAATTACAATGCCTCATTTTTTCAGTTAATGTGAATAAATATTTAATATTTACCAGTGCAAATAATTTGTGTCATAAGTTTATGTAGGTCTGAACATATCTCAATCATGATGAACTCTAAATAATAACATGGAAATACTGTAAGTAATACTTATGTGGAAAGTATGTAAGAGTAACAGCTTAAACAATAAAATCATTTGAAAATTGGGCATGTCAGAGTATGAAGGATTACCTGAGCAGACTTTTGGAGCATATGGCTCAACCCCAGAGAAGATTCCAGAAAACCACAAAATAATTCCCTGGACACCCTGTGTTGGAAAGATGGAGGCCATTGGACTGGGAGTGGGAGTTTCAATAGGAAGAACTGACTAGGGCTGTAGTCCTCACCTTGTCCCTTAACTTTTGTTTCAACCTCACCCTTTGACATTTGTGATTAGCCCCAAGAAAAAGAGAAAGGACACAAAAAAACTGAAAGATAGAATGATGAAAATTTCTTGCCTCTAGGAGTACTGGAAGAGGCTGAAGGCACACAAATCTCCTGTTTGTACTTCAACAATAAAGATTAAAACACCAATGGGAAGAGGATTTTCTTTTCCCTTCCACACAGCAGCTATAGGACCAGGTCCAATGGGATCATCCCAGTGCTGCTGAGGTCATGAGAGAAAAACAAGAATGTATTCACAGCTACCAGTGTCAGGCAGAGGCAGAGGCCAAGAGGAATGAGGGGCAACAGCCAAGGGGTGCCCAGAAAGGTTGTCAGGGATGCTCAGGAGAGACCCCAGGAACTCTTGGAAACAAAGAGAAGAGTTGACATAGCTGAGGTCTGAGGTCCTCACTATTTCTCCAGTGGGCTATATGCTTGTGACTACTGTTGATATGCTGCATAGTTCTCAACTTTTTCCTTTGGGTAATGAGAGCAGAGATCCAAGCAGAGATACAGTTGCTTGTGGATTTCTGCCTATCTGATTACAATGTTGGTGGTAGTCCCAGCGCATAAGCCTTGAGGAAGCAGCGTACATCGGTTTAACTGTCCATCTACAGTGCCTAAAATGTGCACCTCCTAGACATAGCAGGAAGATCAGTGAAGGTAACCCTTTGATG
This sequence comes from Eidolon dupreanum, assembly GCA_028627145.1. Lineage (NCBI taxonomy): Eukaryota > Metazoa > Chordata > Mammalia > Chiroptera > Pteropodidae > Eidolon > Eidolon dupreanum. The sequence continues at coordinate 65,258,793 of CM053515.1, forward strand.
GCCTGAGCTAATCAATGGTGGCTAGGCTGTAACTTTTGAAAACTACAGAAAGAGAGAAGAGTGTGATTCATCAGCTGAAGCGTGAAAAGGTCTTGCTATTCATATAAATGCAATGGCCTTAGACAAGTCACTCCCCCTACACACACACACACACACACACACACACACACACACACAGATTCGTTCTTTCTCCCTTAGCCACATTTCCCACCTACCCACTCACCTACTCCCCTAAACATAAACACAAGTTGTAGTTGCAAATCATCCCTGTCCTTTCAACGTTAACTTTGATATTTACCTTAGCCTTACTTCACTTGGAAGTTTATGTTAGGGTAAGGAAAAATCCTTACATATAGTGGAGAAAGGACAAGGAAGGAGGAACTCGAGTCACAGTGTTACATGCCCCAGTTCTAACACCTCACTCTACCCTCTCCACCCCAACGGAAGAATACACTTTTACACAGATAAAACTTTGACTAAACCTTTCCAGTCAGGGTTTTATTTGGTTTCCAATGTGGGAATGTGAGTGAACGCCTATGGGTTCTTCTTGGGCATGGGAGGGAGGATACAATAGACGATAAACATATATACATCTCTCGGTACACCAGTCTAAAAATGGTCATGATTGGAGCCCAGCCTGAAAGCTGCCTCAGCTGCTTTACCTCAACTTTTTGCCCTTTTCCCAACCCGCACATATTTATAACCTGGGTTTCCCAAACAGATTACTCTGTATTTCCGCCATCTGGTTTATGGATTTTTTTTTTTTAACATACTACAGGCTGCCAAACGGTAAAGCTAGTAAGATTTTTGTTTGAGGAAAAGCAACTCTGGCAGAGCGTTGTGAAATAACAGCACATTAGCTACTCAGAAGCAGTAGCCAGCTCCAGAGACCTCCAAACGCTGGAAGACAGAGGGTTTAATGAGGATGTAATGGAACTGCTTTTATGTTTGGCAAAATATTAAAATGTTCTCTTCCGTGAGCATAGGAGAATTTTACCAAAGAGTAAAAGGTGAAATGTTTTAATTTTACCTTCCTTTTATGACTGTGTCTCCAGTGTGGAAAAAATGGTGTGGCTTCCTTTCTACAGAGATCCAACTATTGTGTTTTTGTCGCTTCCTTTTCTGTTATGAAAGAGAATCAAGACAATGTTAAAACAGGCCTCCCTTGTTTAATAGAAGGCCCATAAAGTTCATGCCACGGTAACATTTTTGTTAAGTGAATCCTATTATACTGTTCGATTCCATTATAAATGTCAGAGATTCAGTCTTCAGGAAAACCAGCTGGTCCCGAATAGAGTAAAATCACTGGTCAGAATGTGGAAAATGTTCTCAAAATGCTTTTTTAAAGAAACAAATCATGTTTGGTGGGAAAATATTGTTCAAGATATGAGTTAGAGTATCCTGTACTCAGATAATAACATAAATAAAAACATGGAGAGAGGAAATTCTGGCAGCATTTTCACCTGCCTCAACCTGATTTATACATGTCAATTAATGTTAGGAAAGTAATTTCTAACCATCAGAACATTTGACTAAAGGTGTTTTATTTTGTTTTAATCAATTTCAATTACCTTGAAGTTTTTGACTTGATATTCTAGTCATTTTAGGGTACTGTGGTGTGGGGGTGAGTGAAATGCACTTTTCTTAGACTTTTATGTTGATCTCTCCAGATATCTTTATCTGTATCCTTTTACTATGGGAACAAAAAGGGCAGTGTAAAATGCAGCACCCAAGATTGCTTTTATTGTTTTGCTGGAGAGTTCTGCTCTGGTTTAGCAGAAACAGGTGTTATTTAGCAAATGACTTTGTGGCTTTTACAGGGCAATAGTTGGTTGTTTGTATATTTTATTCTGGTCTTAAATCAAAATTTGCTCCATTTAGTTGATAGTATTTTTCTCATTTGAGGCTGTTAGTATATTGGTTAGTGTTTTTTTTTTTTTTTTTTTTTTTTGAGTTTAAAAAAATTTTGAACACTAGATGGATTTATTTATTCATTCAACATCCATTCATTTATTTGTTAATACAGAGAGCAGATACCAGGTTATTGGCCTAAAGCTACCCATAGTGCAAGGAAAAGATTGAGTGTCTCCAAAATATTTAGCACAGTATGCACAATCAGTTATTTAATCACCACTTCTTAAAATATAGGAATTATCCTCACTTTAGAAATGTGTAAACTAAGATTCAGAGGGGATATATAATTGTCCCAAGGTTATACTAGTATTAAGTGACAGAGTCCAGATTTAAACTTGGGGTTCTCTGATGCAAAATTTCATGCAACTTACAACACAACACCCTACTCTATAAGAATGTTTAGCAGTTTAAAAATGAAGTAATCAAATTATAATGATAAATAGGATTCCTAAATTTTGTAACCTTAAGAGCATGCTCTCTGCATGAGTATCTATTTTAGTCCATGAATTCCTTAAGTTTAAGAGCCTTATAGGCAATTGTTCTATAAAGGAGAGGAATACCTGTGCTATTTAAAATAAATTTCCAGCAGTTCCGAGTAACCCCTTGATAATACATTTACTGATGGTTGGAAATCTTGCTGACATTAATATCATGGGATAAAATCTACCATCTTGGGATCTATCATGTCACTGCAATCTGAAGAGAAAAGAGAACATGTGTGTGTGTGTGTGTGTGTGTGTGTGAGGGGGTGGGTGGGGATGGGGAGGGAGGGAAGGTGGCCAGCCTAAAATCTCCTAGTAGCCAGTCTCAAATGCAGGTGAGGTGGGAATGAAACACTTCAAAGATTTTTTCTTCTCCTTTTTTTCTTACTCTGAACCAATTCTAGCCCCATACGTTAGAGAAAAGGGAAAAATTCATCGGGCAGAGAGAAAGAGAAGGAATGGGGTTATAAGTGAGAAACAGAGTAGAAAACTTAGAGAAAATGTTTTCTTTGCCCTCAGAAATATTGACATGAAATGAAGTCCTCAAAAATGTTTGGAAGACAATTTCATATTCCTTCAATGAATTTTAAAGTCCAGTATGGAGAAATTTCCTCCCTAACAGTGAGTCACAGTGCTACGCTCAAGGTGGCCTCTGGGATCACTGCAATCAACTAGAGTATTCAAATATAGCTTTATGATGTCTTGTCGCCAACTCTATTAGCTCAGAAAACCCTGGCTGAACCTCAGGAGTCTCCATTACAGGGAACCTCAGGTCTCTATTGGGTCTGTGGCCTCTTGAGTACTTAAACGGATCCAGGTAAATTGCTTTATTTTGGACACCTATCATACCTTCTCACTCATTCTCAGACATGGAACCTAATTTGATCTCTGTCATACTGAGGAAAGGCAAAGAGAATAAAGCAGAGAATGTATAAGAACTTTTATAAGAAAACTCAGTAAATTTTCAGCAAAATATTAGAGAGTAAATTTTCAAAAATATTGTGCATATGTCTCTATTACAAAAGTATGTATTGTCGAAGGAGAATGAATTTATTTTAGGCTGGGGGCAGGAAAGTATTAGGATGGTTATGAGGCTTATGAGAGATGAGAAAACTGAAGGCCAATTTAATAATATTCCTGTAAACAACAGGCGATCATCTGGAAGTTATTGTTTTTCTGTTTCAATTCAATTAATGTAGTCACCTATTTTAAGTGTCAATAAAGATTGGAGCATGATTCTAGGCATCAATGTAGAGAGAAGGGTATCATTCAGTTCTTTCTCTGCTCTTTCCTCTCTTCTCTTGAATCTTCACTTTGTGCCAAAATAAATACTAAAATAAGCACTAGGATAGAACTAGAAGGCACTGAGAAGCAAGGTGTAAGCTAACTCCAGGAAAAGTTTCTGTAAAGCAAAGAACATTTATTGCTGAGACAGGGTTGGCCACTGGTCACCAAAATGCACATGCTACTCTTCTTTCTGAGCACACAGCCACAGCTGTATTCACCAGCCATTTTGCCTTGGGATTCACCATGGGGACAGAAGGCAATGCCATGTGAGTGGAAGGATAAAAACCATTTTCAGGCATAGTCTGTGGGAATTTTCCACACATGTTCATCCAAGCTCTTTTGGATGACAACAATGGGAAAGACCACAGAAGCTTTGGAGAACTTGTGTTGAAAATGACAAAGGCTTGCTCAGCCTGGGTTATTGAATCACCATGTAGTTCCTCAGATGAAGGAAAATCAACACTGTGAACAAAAAGCACCTGCCATATCTGTTATGCGAGCATGAAAAATCTTTTAGCACATTTTAGTCATTCTACATGTCAGGTTCTGTTTGTTTCAGCAGCTGTTTCCCTACTATTCGCTAAAGACAATTTCATGGAGAATACACACACACACACACACACACACACACACACACACACACACACATAGTATTTTATAATTAAACACTAAACAAACAAACTGTTAAAAGCACCTTTTCTGCAGGTCTCTAACATTTATTTCCTGTGTCTGAACTTGTTGAGAGGAAGCCTTGCAAAAGAGGAGAGGGATAGGTGCACACACTTCTCCCATAGCGCCACAATTCCATGATCACATGACAGTTGGGGCCATAGCATGACTTGTTTAGATTTCTAAAAACGGATCTGGAAACTTTATTCCTTTTCTATTGGGGAAATTTTCTTGATTTATGATCACCATATTTATATGTACTAAATCATACTGAAATATATTAAATATTTTGTTTTTTAATTTTGGTTGAGCAGGGCGATGGCCATCCAAATTAATGACTGTTCGTGGTACACGTAAATTCTGAGAGGAATCTGCAGTGGGTGTGTTATCTGAATGGCAGAGGCAGATGGATGGTGTCTGTCCTGTATCCCATGCAAGTGCCCAGCAGCCCAGCAACTAACTGCACAGCACACTCACTCTATGACCATAAACTTGAGTTGTTATGATTGTTGGTAACAGTTGCACTTTAAGCCATGAAGAAGAGTTATTTTAAAATGATGATCCATGTTGTTTCTTAATCACTGTTTTTAAAGGCTTGATGCTTCTACGATGTCGCCATTAGAGCCAACACATGCCCACATAACTGATGGAAATGCTCCGAAACCACATTAATATCTACCTGCCTAACCATTAGAGTAAATTCATTTATTATTTGAATAATTTTGCTGTCACCTAGTTAAAAATAACCATTTGCTTTTATTTTGGAAAGTATTATTCTGAGTTGTCATCATATTGTTTTCACAGGAGTAAGAGGCCATCTGCTGTCAATCATTTACCAATTAAAATGCTTTTTAGCAATTATCAGATTTTACTTTATTCCCAGGACAATGCTAGATACCAGAAGTGTGAGGAAGAAAGAAGAGATATGTGACACGGTTTCTATAGTCTTAGGAGAGGCGTTTAACATGATAGGAAACATTTACTAACAGTGGCAGAATTTCACATTAGGTTTGCTCAGGAGGATCTGGATTTGAATCATGTCCCTGGTACTTTCTAGCTATCTAACATCGAACGCGTCATCTGACCCCTGGAGATTCAGTTTTCCCATCTGAAAAGCAATTATGATACTACCTACATCCCAATGCTATATATTATATTAAAGAGCAGAGTACCTTTTTTGATCCTAACGCCAGTACTGGGAGAATAAGAAAATAGCTTATAATTATCAGCCAATTGAGCCAGCAGTGAATGAGGGATTCTCACAGGCAACGAAAGGCTTAAAAACCAGCAAATTATTAAAGAGGAATCATAAGAAGCAAGAGATAACGACTCTATGCCTGCAAATGTAGGTGAGGGTTAAGAAACCAGAAGTATGGTGATTTGAACATGATTCTATGGTACGTTCTGTGTCTGTTGTGTCTGGGTCTTACGTCCTTAGGACAAGAGAAGTATTCGGCTCACCTCTGATTTAGGAGGAAACTCAGAAATCTGCCACTGATGACTAGTTTTTAAGAGCTGAGGTATACTCTTAAGGTCACTAGACTTGACAAAGCACTTACTATCGCTTGATTTACTTATTTGTTTATATCATTTCTCGCTCTGAAATGTAAGCTCCATAAGGACAGAAACATTATTTTTCCACTGGATCTATTTTTTCACTCATAAATCCTTGTGTTGAGAACTGGAAATTAATAGATACTCAGTATGTATTTCAAATAAATTAATAAATTAAATAAATAATTGGGCATCCACTATAGGAAAATCACAGTGCTTGGGCCTGAGGAACCTACAAAAGATAAACAGGGTATGTCACTGCCATCAAGAGATGGGCTCTGATGGGTCTTAGCCAGTTACCTAAAGTTTTGCTTGCAATCAACTTAGAGATGAGCTGAATTAGGCAATATTGGCCAGTAAAACAAATGAAAGTCTTACAGAATCTTTTGAGAAAAAAAGTTCTGGGCTCTTAAAAGAAATTCAAGCTTTGTCTCTCCTTCCCTCTCTCCCTTCCTCC